>OU452290.1:15678005-16878505 GCA_911728535.1 Pammene fasciana
GTACGCATCAAACCGGTGTACGCGTCCTGCCCAGCCAGCAAAGGCGGCCTGCGCCGCCGCCATACGTATCGCGTATTTTAAGAGTAAAACCACTATGTAAATTATAAACTGAAATAGATGCCATATACAATTAGACAGTCAAAAGAAAAATGATCTTGGAGCATACATAACACAAAATTTAAAGTTAAAGAATCAACCAGTCTGTGACGTAGTTTTGTTCAACCATGTGTTTAAGTATAAGTCATAACTATTTACGAGAAGTAACTAATAAAATTTACTGTTTCTCTGTATCATCTATTTCTAGATTTCACGTTAAATGTGAAATCTAGATCGTGCTGGTTTTTGGAAAAACGTGTGAATTGCAAACAATATGCTATTGTTTAGAGTGGACATGACTTAATCTAACTTTTACTGTATCTGATACAGATTTCACTCTTTGTCTGTCCTTATCAGTCCCGATCTTGAATTATTTAAATTTTTAAGTATTTCAATATTTCTTTAGGTAAGAGGTGTGAATAAACATGTTGTTTGCTTATTGATTATAGTCAAAGTTGTAAGTACATTCATACCAGTGGCTGCGCGTCCCTAGAACACGATTCCCTTCGGCTTGCCTAATTTATAGGCACCTCAGCAGTTTTCCTAAACCCATGAAGAAATTTTAAGCCATATTAAGCTCTGGTTTGCCTAAGAAACTTTTTGACCTACCGCCACTGATACATACATACATACATACCTACATAATTGAGATACATTATTTTAAGCTGTTTTTGCGTTTCATTTGTCCAGTTACTGTTGCAGTTTTATCTAATCTCCATCAATTTATTTAATTTACGTATCTACCGCTTACAACCGGCCGACCACATCCGATAATAACAATATTTTTTATTTGATAGTTAGTATATATATACTGCTATTTCATTGTATTAAAAAATGATATGTACCGGCCATTATCACATTAATATTTTAGGTCGTTTAAAAATTTTAATCTGTTTTTTTCCCTCCTTTGAGGTAGAATTTCCGATAGTAGTAGAGTTTTTTTAAAGGAAATTCATATAGGTTTAGGGCATGCCTTGTCTTTGAATCTGTAGGCAATGCAATGGTTTTATAATATTTGGTTAATATATGTTTTTTTTTGTTACAGTTGCAGAAAAAGGCATATGTCTGCCCACAGTAGTGGTGTGCTGTTTCCTAGTGTACGTAGAAGGAGCGCTCCGGTCGGAGCGGACAGTCAGCATGGAGCTGACGCGGCCTCTAGCGGCGCACTGCGTCGGCTACCCCGCCGTCACGCTGGGAGCGGGCGTCAAGGTTGGCTATGACAAGTGTAGTGTAGCGCTCCGGGCGGAGCGGACAGTCAGCATGGAGCTGACGCGGTCTCTAGCGGCGCACTGCGTCGGCTACCCCGCCGTCACGCTGGGAGCGGGCGTCAAGGTTGGCTATGACAAGTGTAGTGTAGCGCTCCGGGCGGAGCGGACAGTCAGCATGGAGCTGACGCGGTCTCTAGCGGCGCACTGCGTCGGCTACCCCGCCGTCACGCTGGGAGCGGGCGTCAAGGTTGGCTATGACAAGTGTAGTGTAGCGCTCCGGGCGGAGCGGACAGTCAGCATGGAGCTGACGCGGTCTCTAGCGGCGCACTGCGTCGGCTACCCCGCCGTCACGCTGGGAGCGGGCGTCAAGGTTGGCTATGACAAGTGTAGTGTAGCGCTCCGGGCGGAGCGGACAGTCAGCATGGAGCTGACGCGGTCTCTAGCGGCGCACTGCGTCGGCTACCCCGCCGTCACGCTGGGAGCGGGCGTCAAGGTTGGCTATGACAAGTGTAGTGTAGCGCTCCGGGCGGAGCGGACAGTCAGCATGGAGCTGACGCGGTCTCTAGCGGCGCACTGCGTCGGCTACCCCGCCGTCACGCTGGGAGCGGGCGTCAAGGTTGGCTATGACAAGTGTAGTGTAGCGCTCCGGGCGGAGCGGACAGTCAGCATGGAGCTGACGCGGCCTCTAGCGGCCCTACTTCATTTTAATAAAGCCCATCATTGAGTGTCGTGTTTGGTACCATTAAAATTTAGTCGTAAATGCTTAGGATGTTTATGGATGTGTTTTTTGTAGGCGCACATAACGCGGAGGCTGCGGCTGCGGCGGCAGCGGCAGGTGCGGCAGGAGAACGAGTTCTACTTCCAGCTCATGAGGGACGCGCTACCCGAAAGTGCGCTGGAGCAGGTACAAGAATAACTCTCTCGTTTCCTTCATTTAACAATTAAGCTCTTCATCTTACCTTTTCGTTTTTTCAACCGACTTCAAGATTTCGAAGGAGGAGGTTATCAATTCGTCGGGATCTTTTTATGTATGTTCACTGATTATTCGAAGATGTTTGGACCGATTTGGAAAATTCTTTTTTTGTTTGAAAGAGTTGGTCCCATTGTCACCAGGTCCAGATCTGATGATGGGATCCTGGAGAAATCGAGGGAACTCTTCAACTATTATAGGCACACCTATAGCGATTTCACTATTTTTTATAGCAACTCAGCCACTTCCTCTTGGAATAGCGGATCCTAAGTGAAGTCGGTTCTTTTTTTGTTTAAAATGATTGACATAATCATGTACTATATGCGACGTTCCGCTTATAATTAACGTTTTTATGCGCTGGGACGCTGGTATTGTAACATAGCAGGCGCATTCGTAAGTCTAAATGGCATTATTTTCGAATTGGCCCATTGGAGTGACAAAATAGTACATTAGGTCTCCATATGTGTGGAATTCATTTTTGTTATTTTTTACAGTTATTTATTACTATATTTCCCTACAAACCTTAAACTTAATGCCATAAGGCATTCTCTACCAGGCAACGTTAGAGCAAAACAAAAAAGTTTGGGGCTTCTGTTCCATGGACTTGGCTATATCAATGCTCTGACTCACAACTATAGTCTGGCTCTGGCTGGCCAAAAAGTGCAGTAACAGTGCAAGTAATAAGCTATACTCTTCCCTTTTTCAGTAGCGTGGGTATGAGCGTGAGAAAGAGACAGTATGATTCTCTCTGTAAAACAAACCCTGGCCAAACTATATAATGGTGTATGCGTCCACAGAACCAGCCGTCCAAAGACGGCGCGCCGGAGTGCGCGGCGCACGGGGCGCCGGCGGGCGCCGCGGGTGCCGCGGGCGCCACCACGGGCGCCCCGGGCGCCACGGAGGCGCGGCACATGAACGGCTCGCTGCGGAAGCGCCAGCCTAATGGCACCGCCGACCCCGCGCTACATGTCAAGGTAAAGTGTATTCCCAATGTACTCTACAGTACAGTTGACTATAAGTTTTATCAATATCATGTAAACAAACATCTGTCACTGTAGAGTAATCTAGACATTGTAATGTCATTATTTTGACAAACACGGGACTTAATCGCGTACACTTACTTTTAATTTTCCTGACGTTTCGAGCGTGTCATAACGCTCGTGGTCGCAGGCAGACTGGTGAGGAATCGTATCAGCATCTCCTAGCCGCGCGGGTTTTCCGAACTACCCGCACTTGGTCTTGATTATTCACATTTACGCTAGGGTTGTCACTTTGCCTACACACAACACTCACAACATCCGATGGTTTGGAAATGCACGTATTTCCACTCTTACATTTGCTGATCACGGGATTCCACGAAGAAGAAATCCCCTGTCCCTCGTTCTGGTTGAAGTTTTTATACTTTCTATTTTCAATAGCTTCTCGTAGTTTCCTGCTATAACGACGAGGTTCCGTGGAGAGGACTTTCGGATTATGGAGCTCAATCCAGTGGTTTGGTCCAGATTCTAACAAATGTAATGTCGTTTATTTTTCGGGTTATTCGTTTGTTACTTCGATTATTGATGAAAATTTTATTAGGAATGATACTTTTCGGTGGTGATTTCGATACTTTGCGAGTTTCTTTAGTTGTATAACAACATTATAAGTGATAATCCCAGCATAAAGTGTGGCAATGTCTTTGAGAAATGTTTGTTTACAAGATAAGTCAAGATATCTATCCACTTTCCACTTACTACGTTGTAATGAGATCCAAAAGTGGATACATATCTTTTTAGCCAGGACTGAATAGGTTTAATCTTAGTCCATTTGTCCCCATCATTACCAACTAGACGTAGCCGTAGCGTCGTTCGACTTTTTGTTGTCGCCTCCACACTATTAAAAATGGTATTATGTATAAAATGTACTATTTTCGTATGTTTGTATGTTGATACAGTTAGATAAGCTAGAGAAGCCCACGGCCAACGGGCGTGCTCACGCGCTCAGCAACGGGCAAGCCAGCGTCGACGACGGAGACCACAGTAAAGGTACCACAATAAACCATCTATTATTATTGACTTTTTCTACTCCTGCATTCTCATTTGAAAATTAAATGACTGACAGGTATATTCAAAGCATATACTTTATAAACGTTGTCATAAGATGACTCAAAAGGATATTCTTAGGGATATAATGTTACTGTTGCCGGGGCGGGTCCCGCGCCGTTGTAGACGAGGCGGGCGCCAGCACAATCCGCCGGGAGATTGAAGATACTCCATTGTATAGAGGCAGCAGGTCATTCCTCGAACTCAATCCTTACCGGCTTGCCTATTTTAAGCACTTGTAGAAAAACTATTGTGTGCAACGGTACATAATTAGGTCTTAAAATTCTCGAGTCGGTTTTTAACTTCGACCCTCGAATCTTAAGAACCCTTATTATGTAACTGTTGCACAAAATACTATAAAACGATCAAAAAATGAGGGTTTCCTGAATCGCTTTTCTCACTAGGTGGCAGCACCCTGGCGAGATGTCTAGTTGTCATAGTCCACCAATCATGTTTCATCATCCTTTTTTTAACCGACTTCAAAAAAGGAGGAGGTTCTCAATTCGACTGAATTTTTTTTTTTTTTATCTTTTTTTTTTTTGTATGTATGTTACTCCATATCTCCGTGAATCGTGAACCGATTTTCAAATTTTTTTTTGAATCGAACAGGTATAACCCCTAGATGGTCCCATTGTCACCAAGTCGGGATCTGATGATGGGATCCTGGAGAAATCGAGGGAACTCTTCAACTATTATAGGCACACCTATAGTGATTTCACTATTTTTTACAGCAACTCGGCCACTTCCTCTTGGAATAGCGGATCCTAAGTGAAGTCGGTTCTTTTTTTGTTTAAAATTATTATTGACTAGTTGATTTTGACAGCTGCTGTCAAAAAGACGTCTCGGCACCTGAAAGTAAGGATTTAACTAGAGACCGCATACGCGACACAGCCTAAAGGACAGAACATACGCAACGCGACTGATTTTAAAACACGTTTCAAGATGGCTGATAGCATACCGTAACTAACCTACATAATTTAGTCAGTTTCATTGTTACCCTTCAAAGAGCGGTGGAGGGTAATAAATGTTTCTATTGTACTTAGGGTCTTTTCAAAGTAAGCAATAATCACAAGGGTGAGTCTATGATAAGGACCAACGATAATAGCGCCTTCTCTGTCATATCTATGGAAAGTGTAATAAGACCATCCCGTTCAATCTTGGTATTGTTATTTCCGTGTCAGGTCTATGGGTGGTATGTCTATGCTCGTCACAGTGCCGCCATCTGGGATTCAGGAAACCCTCTTTGTTTATTCCGAACGCGCCCGTACGTTCCAAACTAGTTAGGTCGCGCAAGTACACACAACGCCTCACTAGGTATACACTTTTGAACGTTATTACAGCGGAATAAGGTTCAAAAGTGTATACCTAGTGAGGCGTTGACTGTACGTATGGACCGTAAGCCAGAAACAAATTTCATGACCAATCGCGTCTCAGGCGATAACTTGTGAAATGGTTTAGGGCGATGTATAATTAAGCCTCGTAAAGATCAGCTGCCGCTCCGTTGGTGGGTTGAGAAATGGCAGCCATGTAATCGCTAAAAAAATCTTTTCTTTTAATATGAAAAATGGTAAAAATCTGATGTCCTGAAGATCGTATTCACGTGACCAGCTGATGGCCTTTTCTCTGCGATACAGCCGGCTGATGATGAGTCATTTAAATTATTTTCCATGGTCCAAAAAATAACGGGTTGATAATGTTTATCATCTAGATAGAATTATTTACCGTGTGCAAATATGTACGTGCCATGTCATGCAATCATTACATAATTTTTAATACAGTTGCTCAAAAAAGTGCTTTTCTTGTAGTGGTTTAGCGTGCGGAAAGTTTGATATCGCGCACTAGTGCTTTTTACTTTTCCAGCCAATCACAGCTAATGACAGTGACAGAAAGCCAATCACAGCGCCGCACCGCACCGCGCGGAGCGTTCGGATACATGTACTAAAGTAACCTCAAAGTGAATAATTGACAATTTTATAATTTTTTCGCAACTGTATTAAAAAACGTCGTTCGATACTCGTGCGTAAATGTCATTCTTGACAGTAATGACATACTTTCCGCACTAATATCGAAATGTACTATAGCGGTGTTAGAATTTTTATTTTACTTTATAGGTGGTACAAAACCGTCGAAGTGTGAAAAGAAAGAGGCCAGTACAGTAAAAGAAGAGAAGAAGAAGAGTAAAAATAAGGATAAGGATAGCAGCGATAGTCATAAGAGTACAGAACAGAGTGAGTATATGCGCAGTATACACCGTGTTTTTTTTTATTTCCTTTAATTGAAAGCGTTTATTCCTGAGCGTAAATTAAGTATGTTTCTCAAAGACACCAGTGTCCTAATTAGCACCAGTTCTGAGATAATCTATAGTTAATTTTTGCCTTTGCTTTAGTTATAATACTGGTTGTTAATTTTAACTTACCTTATGGGTGCTGCAGTCAATGTGTTTGACTGCATTTAAAAAAAATCCTTTTTTTTTATTGAAGCGTGCAATGCAGAGGATTCTATCTATATTTTAGAATCTAGTAAAATAAATTATTTTAGTTTAGTTACTTCGCTCTGTTTGGAATATTTAATTAACTTATTACAATGGATTGCCGCGTTCATTCATTTTTTTTTCCTTATCGCATGCTGCGGGTAATCATTAAAACTGCCTATTTTGCTTCAACTGATTTAGTCAATTTTGTTTTAGTAAAAGAACAAATAGTTAAAGAAGAAAAAGTAGAAAGTACAAAAGAAACGAGAAGTAATAAGGAGTGCAGTAACAAGGAGAAAGAGAAGGCACTAGAAAAGGAGCGGGAGAGAGAAACGAGGGAGCGGGACAAGGAACGCGAAAGGGAGAGGGAGCGAGAACGCGAATTGGTGAGTCTTACAATCCCCAGCTTTCATCCCCACCGTCTCGATAAAAAAAAATATTTTGTATTCTCTATTTATGCTCAAAATGTAGCTTTATAGTAGTGGTTGCGAGCGAAAAGTTAATTTTTCCGTACGAGTGCTTTATACTTTTTCAGTGTTCAAATTGCAATTTTTTTATGTATGTATCTAGCAGTGGCGGCAGTCCATAGAACACGATTCCCGTCGGCTTGTCCAATTTTCAGGCACCTGAGTAGTTTTTTAAAGCTCGTGAAGAAAATTTAAGCTAAAATCAGCTCCGGCTTGCCTAAGAAAATTTTTGACCCGCCGCCACTGGTATGTAGTTATGAGATGCTTTCCGCATCAAAATGTACTGTTTTATTCACAGCGCGAAGCTCGCGAATATGCCGAAGAAATAAAGCGACTGAAAGCCGAGTTGGCAACGTCGCGCAACAACGAAGCGGAGGCTCGGCGCGCGCTGGCCGCCGCCGCCGCCGCGGAGCGGCAACGTCGTGCCGAGCACGCGCAGCTCAAGCAGCAGCATCAAGCGTTGCAACACAAGTGAGTAACCAGACGTGACCAGCGACCGAGAGCCGAGCTGACAACGTCGCGCAACGAGGCGGCGGCGCGGACCGGAGCGGCAACGTCGCGCCGAACACGCGCAGCTCAAGCAGCAGCACCAAGCGTTGCAACACAAGTGAGTAACCAGACGTGACCAGCGACCGAGAGCCGAGCTGGCAACGTCGCGCAACGAGGCGGCGGCGCGGACCGGAGCGGCAACGTCGCGCCGAACACGCGCATCTTAAGCAAAAACACCAAACGTTGTTGTTCTCGCTTACAATTACACTACTTGACACGTATTATGTTTTTTTTACATCGATTGTAGGATATTAGTATACGACTGTATTGTGGTTAGCCACATCATGACTAAAATATTGACATTTAATAATTGTTTGCAACAGAATAGCGACATGGCGCACGCACGAGCGAGCGACACTCGAGCGACGTCTCGGCGAGGAGCGGCGCGCGCGCACCGCCGCCGAGCACCAGCTGCAGCGGCACAAGCAGCGCGCGCAGCAACCACAACAGTAAGGCATAGTCTATGCGCTAAAGCGACGCGACACGCGAGCGACAGAAGGTTTGCTGTAGGCGCCGGATGCGCAGTTAGCTACACGCCTTATGGGAAAGTAAAAAAATGTGACGTTTTTCGCGGTTTATGCCCTCGACAGAGCAAGGAGTTAATGAGTTATGCGGCTAACCGATAATAAATAATTTTGATTGACTTTTAATTTTCATCACTATTGGACCAAGCTCACTTCGTCTTCGTTCAGTTCGTGAGCGAACTGTACGCTATTTGTATGTATAGTCTTACTAAAAACTTGTGTTTCCATTCCAGCAACAGTACAACCAACAACAACAGCCAATCAGGCGTGTGCGACAATGAGTGGTGTCGCGCCGCCGTGCGCTGCGGCGAGGCGGAGGCCGCCGCGCTGCGCCGCGAGCTCGCCAGGGCGAGGCAGCACGCCACGGACCAGGTATGTGTGGCTCCAGCAACACAAACAACAACACACTTACCATCGATAGACCTTATGCCGTTGCAATAGGGATTACAAACGGTCAGTTAACAGTGTTGGCGACGGTGCCAAGCCGTGCTGACTCACTATAAACTGTTTCCCATCTCTTGTAGGCGCGAGCCCTGGAGTCCCTCGAGCCAGCCCCAGCCCCAGCGTCGCCGGCGCCGGCGGAGGGCGGAGCGCGACTAGCCGCCGCCTGCGCCGCGCTGTCCGAGCGCTCGCAGCACCTGCAGCGCGCGCTCAGCGCCGAGACAAGGGTCAAGCTCGACCTGCTGCAGGCGCTGGGCGACGCCAAGCGGCACATGCATATACAGGAGGGTACGTATCGTCAGAGACTATAGAGCGCTCGCAGCACCTGCAGCGCGCGCTCAGCGCCGAGACAAGGGTCAAGCTCGACCTGCTGCAGGCGCTGGGCGACGCCAAGCGGCACATGCATATACAGGAGGGTACGTATCGTCAGAGACTATAGAGCGCTCGCAGCACCTGCAGCGCGCGCTCAGCGCCGAGACAAGGGTCAAGCTCGACCTGCTGCAGGCGCTGGGCGACGCCAAGCGGCACATGCATATACAGGAGGGTACGTATCGTCAGAGACTATAGAGCGCTCGCAGCACCTGCAGCGCGCGCTCAGCGCCGAGACAAGGGTCAAGCTCGACCTGCTGCAGGCGCTGGGCGACGCCAAGCGGCACATGCATATACAGGAGGGTACGTATCGTCAGAGACTATAGAGCGCTCGCAGCACCTGCAGCGCGCGCTCAGCGCCGAGACAAGGGTCAAGCTCGACCTGCTGCAGGCGCTGGGCGACGCCAAGCGGCACATGCATATACAGGAGGGTACGTATCGTCAGAGACTATAGAGCGCTCGCAGCACCTGCAGCGCGCGCTCAGCGCCGAGACAAGGGTCAAGCTCGACCTGCTGCAGGCGCTGGGCGACGCCAAGCGGCACATGCATATACAGGAGGGTACGTCAACTGTAACAATGGTACTGAGTCGAGGAGCCCACTAGCCGTAATTTGTTGGAACAACGGGGAATATAGATTGAATTCTGCTCGAGAGTAAAGGCAGAATTCGGGCACCCTTCCCCTATAATAATAGAGCGTCCTCCGATTTAGTAGCTATTTACTTACTTAACATTTAAGGACGGAACACGGGCTATGAATAAATAATAGGTTCGGAATGCGTTTCGCCTCAAATCATCACCACACTAACGACAATCCCCTTCCAGGTTTAATATCGCGTCAAGAGAAAGAGATCGAAGAACTGAAGGCTCAGATGCTGGCGTGCATGCCCTCGGAGTTCGTGTCGGGCCCGGCGACGGTGGGCGTGAGCAAGCTGCGGCTGCCCGACGCCAGCGCGCTGGACCCCAACGCCTCCGTCTACACGCCCAAGCAGCTGTGCTCCGACGCCTAGAAGACTGGTTGCTCGATGAGGTTTGGTCGATAATTCTCCTGATGCACAGACTACACAGACACCTCATCATTAAGCTTTTAAAGGGAGCACGGGGTCACCACACATCAGCGCAAATTTATTCGTACGTTTCTACGATTCGAACAGCACATCTCAATAGTATTTTACACCAATTTGTAGTATTACAATGCCGGTTCACCCCTGTAACTTGATTTTTGTGGATATTTTTAATTCACACGAGTAATGATCAAAAACGTTAACTCAATTGAAGGGATATTTACAAAAACAACATAACTGCTTAGAGCGGTTGACACTTCTTTAAGAACATTGTTAATCGTTTCAGGTGTCAACCAGTGTAGTACGTTGTTTTTGTAAACATCCCTTCAATTGAAATAAGCGGTTGCGCTTTCATACAAAATTAGTACAGGAGCACAGATGCGTGGTGACCCCGAGTTGTACTTATGATCTACCTAGTGATTGAGGTTATCTGTGTCCTGAAGTTTAAGTTGGACCGAAATAGTGCATTATTGTTGATGCGAAGCATATTGCTGACTTACGGGACGGACGAGCTTGGGAGTCAGTTTAATATGAACCCAGCAATGCCTACCGCGCCGAGTTGATATTTGAAAAGTTTGTATGCAATATTATTGTCGCGAAATCTGGTTTTAATTTTGGACTGTCCATAAACTATATTCGCCGCCTAATTTTTGACCAGCAAAGACAAGATATAAACATATTTTGAGTATCGTATTCATTGCAGTTAACAGATAATTAATTATTTTTGTTCCAACTTCACAACAATACATCACAAATGGGGTACAGATTAGAAACATTTAATGAAATCCAAAAGTCCAAATATTAGTGGATACAATGCTACTAATCTATGCCCCGTAGCATATGACGAAGGGAGGATTATTATTAAAAACACAAATACCTCGTTGATTAACTTATAAAGAGCTAAATTGATAAGTCAAGTTAAAATCACCTTAGCGATTTTAGAGGCAACATCAAATTTTTTTTTTAAATACATGCGTCCTATGGTAGTATTACTAGCACAGAACTTAAAATACCCACTTAAGGTGCAATGTCGTATAACAAACTGAAGTTACTAGTTCCTAGTTTGTCAACTGATTATTTGACATTGGCAAAATAAATCCAAAGAAAAATGTTTTTATTTTATTTGGTTCGTGTTTAAGTTCACTATAGGTTTAAATTTCACTGGATTTTTTTGTATGGTGCGTCGCTAGATGTTAAGTACAAAACTAGCATAATTACTCTATGAAGAAGTATTTGACGTAAATATTAAAAAAAAATACTAATTTAGTCAACACTAATTGAGTATTGTTTTTAACAAAAAAACAAACACCTACAAATACAACTATTTAACCGGCCAACTGTCTTCAAAAAGGACCTTTCTGAACTTTCACGTAGGCAAAATCATGGACAACATAGATGGGGCCATAATACTTAAAGATTTATTGATAATCTAATGACTAGTTTTTTTTTCAAACCTAAATTGATTACTGTTTTAGTTACTTTTTAAAATAATACTTTAAAAATATGTTACATTTCTGCTGCTAAATACGCTGGGGTTTATCTTAACTTGATTTGTTATTAATATTAGTGAGTAAAAGTGTCATTTTTCTCTAAATTGACGAACAAATATCCACGAACGATAGCGAAATATTGGCTTAGACCTTTCAATTTACGGCAGTCATGATCGTTTTCACAGAAAAGGAGTGAAAAATGTCACTGATACCCTCTAATATTATTTCAAAATGAAATCGTCAGACAGAAATCATGATATAGGTATATCCTAAATATCACAACAGTCTAAAACTAATATCATGATCAGAGGTCGGCGGGGGTGAGCTGTTTTCATAGTAATTTGACGTATGTCGTGTCAAATTAATATGAAAACAGCTCACCCCCGCCGACCATTGATCATGATATAAATTAGAGTACGTCTGTCAAGTTCATTGTTAGCCCTTTAACACTATTGATAGTAAAAATATTCGCGTTCGTAACAGATTTTCAATAAGCATTTAAATGGACTAATTTTATAATTGTAAACTATCAATTTGCAATGACATGCATTTTTTAGCATTTAACGATGTTTTCACGCCTCTATTCTGAAATTTTCGAGCTTTTGCAAAAAAGTACTGTCGCGTATAGTTGAATTATCGAGAACGTGGAATTGCATATGTAGTGGTTGTACCGTGTTGTGCCTCTTTGTGTGCGAATTCAAATATAGAATGCCTGTACACAAACAATACTACTACCACAGAGTAAATAATAGTATAATACAGAGAGACCTCTGTAATGTCACGTAACGTCACGATTCATGTTGTCCCTTCTTAATGCATGACAAGTTCTCTTTCGCACTTATGCAAACGTATCGGATACGTCGTGTCAAACTCAATTTTTTTGACAGATTTACTTTGAGTTGTACCCCCCTGCTACTACATATGCAATTCCACGCTCTCGATAATTCATCTATACCCGGATTGTTGAGGCACTTGCCATTGTTCGTAATTTAGCCGTGTAATAAATGACTGATTTTACCGACCAGCTGTCAACTGTCAGTTACATCGGTCATTTATTACACGGCTAAATTACGAGCAATGGAAAGTGGCTCTACAATCCAGATTCGTGACTGTACACGTACTATTTTTAGTTATTTCCGAACGCAAAATATGTTTACTCTCAATAGCCATAGCTTGCATCAGATCTAGCGTGACTTTGACACCCCTTCTGGTAAGGGACAGCTAGTATGTTAAACCAGTATCTTAGTATGGAAGCAGTGCTATTCGTTAAAAAATCTCTTGACGTACATAATATGTTCTGACCTAATTTACTCAAGTCATTAGCAGTTATTTTAATAACAACAACCGAACACTGCACAATTTTGTCCAGTATTGCTTTATAAGAAAATAATATTAACTTTTGGATTTTGAGGTTAGAAGGGATGTATGTCAATGAAAATGAAACTACTTTACAGAATAGCACTGCCATCTATCGAGCTACCGAGCTTTCAACATTATGCTGGCATTGTGAAACCCGCGCCGGTTTTGTATGGGCGTTTTGTGATCTCATTTTATTTTGTTCTCTTTAATTTAACTATTAACCTACGTTTTGATATTTTTTCTTAATTTATTAGTTATTTAAAAAGCGTTTTCAAATAGAAAATGTCCATACAAACATCGGTACAACTGGATCTAACTGAATAAATACGAGTATCTTAGTTTTGTAACCGTGTATGTCGATAATAGCAGAGCGTTTATTTTTTCATCAATGAAATATTTGGATTCATAGTGCTACCTTCTGATGATTTGACGCATATCTCTGCGAAGTTCGCTGTACCGTTTATCGCAGCGTTTTGCGATTTTCTACAGTACCGTTTATCGCAGCGTTTTGCGTTTCGATCACCAGATGGCAGCTAGAGGTGCGTCCAAAATGCCTAAATGCGGCTCGGCTTTTCGCGGCTCGCGGCAATGTGGACGCACTTTACGTTTACAGTTTGGCGCCCAACGCTTTTCGGAGCGACGTTACGTAATTTTAGAAACGTATTGCTCCTCTATTGGTGTACTTTTGATCTCTAAATGCATAATTTAACAGACAGTATTTGCTGCAGTGGGCGTGTTCTTTAAATTTATGTGATAAATTGTACAAACGAGATCTGATTCGAGTCTCCCTTCTTGTGTAGTTTTTATTGACGTTTAGAATAGCGAATACAAGTATGTCACGCTGTTTCTTGGGGTTATCAGGTGGGTAGAAACGCAACTGGTCATAGGCAGCAACTTGTCATGAAGTGTGACTTTCCTGTTGAAAGAAAATGCCGATTGGCGCGATAAGGACGGTTTCTGCCGGCCTCGTGCTTCAAAAAATCATGATTTCAGATCCAGTTAATAATGGATGCAAAGAAGCCAAATTATTTTATGAAGTATGTTTCCTATGACCAGTTGCGGGTCATTCCACCAGATATTCCCCGTTTCTTGTTGGAATTCGACCTTAGTTGTAGGATACCATGACACGACTGACCCTGTTATGCGGTAGACGCCGCAATTTCATCAAACTCGTACAGATGGCAGCTCTAACACCGTTATAAAAGTTCTACGTATGGAACAGCTATATTATAACCCGAGGGTTCCCGGATTCCCGGTTATGTATGAGAGATTTAAAAAAAGATTGAATGTCATTATCATCAAATTTAAAATCGAAGCCATGTTTCCTAAGAACAGATGTGGCTATCTCTCATAGTTTCTGACTTCTCCATACTGACCGTTTTGGATTTATTTATTTATTTATTTATTCGGGGAACCAACAGCCCACCCAGCAGCAGGGGATTGATCACCCTGTATATGGCTGTACTCCGTTGTAGGTGTGGGGAAAATTTCTGAATCAGGCAACCACAAAGAGAAATCAATAATCAAATTAAATAAGTATTTACCTCTCGAAATAAATAAAAAAATACATGTTAGGGCTACCATCTGTAAAATTCATCCCAAAATCATCGCTTGACGTATTTTGTTTTAAGTTAAAATCGTTTTGTGATTTATACATCTAAATATTCTAAATGTACCTAACTCCTTATGTGTTCAAAGACGGTACAACTAATTGTTGATGTTTACTCTTAAAATATTTTACATCGTTTGTCGTTGAGAGTTAATTTTGTCAACTCACTGTCAGAGATCCCAAGGATACAATCTGTCGACACAGTCTATACTTAAAGGGTTGGCAACGCGCGTGTGATCACTAGATCAGCAAATTTTGCAAGCGCCGCTGCGGTGGTTGCTTCATATGAGGCGGGTGGCACGCTCGTTTGCCACCATCGTCGTACTTAAAGAGTGTTTTAAGGTAATTTTGAACAACGCACGAGCTAAGTTACTTACTTACTTACTAATGACTACGCCATTTATCTCTGCCAATTTGATCAAAATGAAACCAATGACTCTGTAACATTTGTAGCGTGAGTTGACATCTCAAAAAGTTGAACTTGTAAGAATCGTTTGAACGCGCTTGTGGGCGCATGTACTTCCCTGATACTTCCACTAACTTACGTACAAACAATGCATTTAAATTCGTTTTCCGGAAACTGCATTAGCATTGGTCGTTGAATAGCTTAGGCTTTGAAGCAGTTGGAAATACGGGTGGAAGTTACACCAGTCTAGTGAAATTTAGAAAAATCGTAGATTTCCATAGTACTGTGACAGAACGTACCTATTTCAAAGCTAGTGGCGCATTCCACGAGCTGTCCCGTACAAACGAGCGTTTATTAGTTAAGTATCTTTGCAATTTTAATTGGAAGATTCTAACCATATGTTCACTTTTATGTCGCAAAAAAGGCACTCCAAAACCTACCAATGTAAACCTACACATTATATTATCTTTTCACAAAACTTAGGTGTAATTTCCACCCGTTATTATTCTTATTGACTCGAAGGCATTAGGATAATCGTATGGTTTGTTACTCGGAGTGTGACTTTAAATATTGTTCATAAGTGCCAATGTTTTGTATCGCCCCGTTTGGTTGTTGCTTGCTGATTTTGCTTTTCAAAGGAATTCTTGGATCATTCTGAATTATTTTGTCTGCATAACGAGTTAATTATCAATGTATTCATTTATTTAGAAGGTTTTAGCCGCAGGCACAAAACCGCGGCTGGGAAATGTAAAATTGAACTTAAATTATGTTAAGAAAAGTTTATGTAAAGTTGAACACTAATATGCTTCTTGCTGTGAAAGCAAATAGGTTTTTTTCATACAATCTGAATTTAAGAATTTCAGTCGATATAGCAAAGACAAGTAAGTGACAACAGAGCATCACTGTAATAATAATAACCTAAGAACGCACATTGGACTCAATCGGATTGTAAAGTTAGTATTATTTTTGAGATTGTTGAAATAAAGATTGTGGTCTTCTCTAGTCTCCGTTAATCGTCGATTTACACATTACAAAGTATTGTCCAATGTAGCTATAACGGTTGGCGTAAATCGACCTTTAACCTTATTTATAAACTAAGTTTAAGATGGTTAGTTTTTTTTAACCACGCTCAGCGGTAAGCTTCCGTACCTTGTAAACTATTTTCAATACTGAACATGTAATTTGTGAAACTGAAAGTACTTAATTTAGTTATAGATATTGTAATTGACGTGGACTCTCGTACTGAAAATCTGCAGCAGACATCTGTATATTTTGTCATAAATTTCTAGGACAAATGTGAAAATGTACGTACAAGAAATTGGTACATTGAGGAAAATCTGGATTTTCACTAGTGGAACGTAAGCGATGTTCGTTTATATTATAAACAGAGGCTGTAACAGCAATAAAAGATCAGACTTGCTTTGTGACTTTTTCTTATATTTATTTTCCCTCACAATTTAAAGCCGTGTCCAGATTACGTGTGCACGTATGCTCATAGCAGCTGTGCGCTATGTGGACGCGTTTTCCACGTGAGGCAGTCGAGCACAAACATGTTCGCAGGTTTGCAGTCGAACATGCTGCGCGTAATATGGACACAGTTTAAGACATTATAACAATACAATTTACACAATTAACTGAATTAATAATTTATCCTTGTACTATAATGCTGGTCATTTTGCATCAGCAACCATTCATTAAAATGAAAATTGACATAATACCATGACATCACATATTACGTAGCCGAGCTGCCTCGCGAGGCGGTGCGTCAGGTGTGGCTGGGCTGTGGCCTATTGACTGGCTTATGCCACAGGTAACTTACAATGTACATTACGCAATCTTTGGAAACCGTTTAATTATTCTAAATCAACATATTCATTTTATGCATAAACAAAAGAAAAATCTTCCCAAACATTCTAATATTTCAGTGATCCGCAATATCAGAAATCCTGGCCTCACTCACTAGACTCTGGATTTCCAGTTGCAACCGCAATGCTTTCTGCAAGTTCATTTTCCTCAACTGCGAAGCTATAAACTTTCCATAAATATCGAACTCATCCTCTTTGGCTATGTCATTGTCTATGCTATTTCTGAATGATCTATCAGAGTTATCGGTGCTGGAGCGATGTTTATATTTTTTCTTCTTTATTTTGTATGAGCTTTGCGCTTCCTGTTTAATGTCTTCTCCGGGGTCCGGTTTGAGGACTAGAAGGAAGTTGTCGTGCTCCGACTCGAAGGGGTCTGAGTTGGAGTTGTCATTGACTTCGTCTGGACTCACCCATATTTTTTGACATGATTCATCCATTTGTTCTTCATGCTGAAAAAATTTATAGATGTAAGGCGGCTTTCACACTGCTGAGGTGTCCGCATTGGTGGCAGTGCGCGAGCGAGATAGCGCTCTGCATGTGTATAGCCAGTGTCAATGTGAAGATCGCCTAACAGACAGCCGTTTTTAAAGATCACGAACAAACTAAACCAATCATTGTATGTTCCATTCTGGATCATGTTATAGGATAAAAGGCTTGTAAAGTGTAAATAAAGGTTACAGGGCATAAAACGCAACCCTGGTAAATAAATTTACGTCACTCTGGGCGGTAAGTGAGATTTTACGCCCACGGGCGTAGCGGCAAAACTCTCTTCACAGGAGAAGACGTAAAATTGTGTACGCACCACGGGCGGTAATAAAGAAAGCCTCAGATCGCTTGTGTATGGCCCTTACTTTCAGTTCGGGCCACAAATATTCGCGATCTGAGCCGTTCTTTATTTTACCGCCCTAGGTGCGTAATGTACTAATAAAGGTTCCAATGGTTATTTTTTGATAATATTAGATTAGAGTTAGTTAAGAACCAGACCACTCTAAACTCTACTCTGACTCCTGCAAGCACAATGTGCATCAATTTGCTCAGTTTGGAGAACTAACTTGTAAACCATTTTCGCAAATGCTGTTACCAATATGTTGATGAAACCGAATATAGAAAAAAAATAAGGCATACCATATTAAACATAAGAACAGTGCCCTGAAAGTAGAGTTAAGAGGTTTTAAGCTAAAACAAGGTACTTACATCAAAAAATGTATCATCCAAAACATCCAGGTCCCTCCTAAGCGTCTTGCTAAACCGTTTATGCCAAGCATAAAACCATTTAATCGATGGTTTAAAAACAGAGTCCGGGCTTGATCGCTTACGTATTTTATTGACCTCTTGGATGTATGTGGACCTTAAATTCTTAATCTTCGTTCTCACTTCAGGCTCTGTTAACGGCATACCCGTAGCAGCTCGGAATTCGGCTATTATTTTAGTGTAAGCTTTATGCCTCTCTGGTTTCGATTTGTACTCTGGAACTCGAGGATTCCAGAGTGCTTCATTCGCTAGGTACAATTTGACAAAAGTACACGTTTCTTTTTCGCTCCATCTCATATTTATTGTTGTTTTACAATATGTTTATTAGATAAATAAACTGAAATTCACTTTCGTACGGCATTTGTTGATTGACATTGACAATTTGACGGCATTCATGGGATCTATAGAGTACGCGATTTGGTATCAACATTAAAGGCTTCCACAAGCTTAAGCGACTAGTCACCTGCGATTTTTAATACATTGCGGTTTTTGATCCATCGATTGATTTCATTGCACCTACCCTAGACGGCAATGTCTCGGTAGTCGGCAAAATTGCGCCGCTTGTAGAGGCCATGCCATAAATGAAACGTGCCATGTTTAGACACCATTCAACACAATGTCAAAACTGTCAGAGCATGAGCAAGGCAAAGGCAAGGCATGAGCAATGAGCAATCGAGTCGAATCGAATCGAATAGTATCTACTTACTTGGAGTACTTGGACTACTTGGTAATCTGTGAGTCGAATCGAATCTCGAATGTCAAAACTGAAAAACGATGCCGTGTACTGAAAAAATCTTGTTTATTTAATATAATCTTATAGAAACAATAATTTTGACAGTATAAAATGAGGTGGAGTGAAGTAATTACTCTAGAGTTCGTTAAAATATATATAAAAAACGAATGCCTCTGGAATCCCGCGCACACCGGTTATAAATTGAAATATCAACGAGAAGAAGCTTACAGTAACATTCAATCAGAGTTCAAAGCTACGACAGGTAAATCATTAAGTATTCCCGAGATAAAAATAAAGATAAAGAATTTAAGAACAACGTACTGTCAGCAAGTGCAGAAAATATTGCAGAAATCGAGTCCCGATTCTATCTACGAACCGTCGTTAGTGTGGTTTCATGAGATGGATCAATGTTTGAAACATGTACCGACTCACAGACATTCTACGTCTTATAACAATGTAAGTATCAAACTGTATTTGTTTTATTATTTATTAGAAATCCGTTTCAATATTGGTAAAAGTGTAGCCTAAGTTTTAAATCATATTCTTGTTAAGAATGATGCAGACTAGTAATCAGGCACGTTAGTGTAATAAAATAAATAATACAAATTTCAAACAAATTTACTTATTAGTTAAGTCTGATTGATGATTTGAAGTTTAGTTTATTTTACATTCGCCAATATGGCCAATCAATACTTATTCATTCTTCATAGGTATAGAATCAATTAATCTAATTTTTTTTTCAGATCCAAGAAATCCCAGAGGTTGACTCTTCCTGCCAATTGTGGGTTGACCAGGAACCAAATGAGAACAATGAGGATTCCAACCCTGATCCCCTTGTACCGCACACCGATGATGAATATGAAACCAACCAACCTGAAGACGCAGAAATTATAAAAAAAGAAAGGCTTAGATCTCCACTGCCCTTCAAAAAAATTAAAAAGAAAAAATCGAAATATAAAACTAAGGATTATTATTCAGAGTCTATGGATAATATAAACAATCCAAAGGAAGATGAATTTGATATTTACGGGAAGTATATAGCATCTCAATTGAGGAAAATGGATGAAAGAAATTCTTTGAAGCTAAAACTTCAGATCCATAGTCTTATAAATGAGGCTAGGATGTCAGACTTATCAGGAAACAACTAATACATTCAAAGTATAACAATATTTACATTCACTAGCATAAAGGCACGGAGGCGGTCTTTGGGGATGGCGAAACGGGCAGTTGCCCGGGGCCTGGCAACTTACCTGCACTGCACACTCAGCAGATTATTACAAGGGACACCCGAAGATTGAAGCCACCCCTGCAAAGGCCCTTTAAAATCTAACAAAGCTAAGGGTGGGTTGCACCACGCACAATGAACAGACTCATCAACGTTAAATATGGCGACGGACCTGTCATCCCATAGAAAACTGTCAAACTTTTCATACAAGAATTTTTTTAACGATTACGTTTACGTTCATAGACAGTTTGGTGCAACCGGCCCTAAGTTTAAAAAAAAGACCAATTGTAACTATTATTTATTATGTATAGTCATAGTCATTTATTAATAATATATTAAATATTACATGTCAAATTGCATTATAATACATTGGTACTTATTGATATTACATTATTTATATTTAATTATATTATTTAGATATTAAATTAACAACTGGGGCCTTAGCATGACATGCGTTGTCGCGCGCGACTCCATACTTCGAGTCGTGCCTGAAGTATGGGGAGTCGCGCCGCAACGTAAGTCATGCTAGACGTACTGATTTCCTATTACATATATGTATGTATTTTTGTCATATACATTCTGAAGTGTAATTAATATGACAACCTCAGATATGCCTCAGATATTCACTGCTCTGATTTCTACTCAAGGCAGGGCCCTGAATTATGACAGTTGTGCAGATTTTGACTTGTAGGTTTCTTTTTGCAAAATTGGTCTAAGTCTCTATTAAAGCTATTTTAGAATATGTGCAATAAACAGATCTCTTTTTATTAGGACTAATTACTTGATTAAATATTTAATTTATGGAGGACAAAGTACTGTTAATTTTAAGTTTAATTAGTGACAAAATAGACCAACAAAACTGCACTATAATTTTTCCTGTGAATTGGGATGGAAAACTAAACAATAAATTCAAGATTTGGTTTAATTATGAATAATAAATCATAAACATATATACCATTTGTATGCTTGTTTCTTTTTATTGAAGTACAGACGCCATCAAATATATCGTAGCGGCCAAGGTACTCAAAAATATCTGAACATGCACTTTATCGCCCTGAAATAGAGGCGTTGTTTAGATATTCTTGATTACCTTGACCGCTCACTATATTTGATGGCGACTGTACCATTCCCCGCCAACTTCACATCCTATGCAAAACAAACATACAGGTGTCCTTAAAACCAACTTTAAGACCTAAAGGCTGATAGAACAGCTGATGGACCAGCTTTAACAAATTTGACTCTAAAGCTGAAAACTAGCGGAATGGAGGCAGTAATGTATGGAGGCCATAGACAAATTTAAGCTACCATCGACAAAGCTCCATACATTACTGGCAAAATTCCGCTAGGTGTGTTTTGAGCCTTATACAGGGTCTCCCAACCAAATGGGGCGCGCCCCACTTGGGGGCGTAGAATGGTCCAGGGGCCCTCCAGACGAGATTTAACCTGGATAAGGCCATTTTGGCCCTTATGGAGCGTACGATTTTAGTATAACGTTTAGTTTTCTAAATATTGTTATTTACGGTTTTTGATACCTTGTTTATTCGGCTTATAAAAGTAGGTACGGTACAGTCGACGCCAAAGATACGTTCACACTTGCACCTTATTAAAAAGGCGTAAGGTGAAAAAGTGTAAACATATCCTTGACGTCGACTGTACCTTTTTTATGTGCATTATTTTATTTTATTATAAAAGGTATTTAGGGGTCTACAACTAAATAAGGTATAAGTAAGTACAGTCGCCATCAAATATATCGGAGCGGCCAGGGTACTCAAAAATATCTGAACATGCACTTTATCGCCTTGACAATAGAGGCGTTGTTCAGATATTTGTGACCACCTTGGCCGCTCCGATATATCTGATGGCGACTGTACCTACAGTGGCTACTGTCGACGTGATCTATATATATGTTCACACTTTTGCACCTTATTACAAAGCAGTAAGGTGCACATGTGTAATGTGTAAAGATATCTTTGTCGTCGATTGTACCTATCGTACCTACTAGAGCAGACATCGTAAGAATAATAATATATGTATAATGAGTACAGTCGCCATCAGATATATCGGAGCGGCCAAGGTGGTCACAAATATCTGAACAACTCCTCTATTGTCAAGGCGAAGTGCATGTTCAGATATTTTTGAGTATCTTGGCCGCTCCGTTATATTTGATGGCGATCTCTCGAACAGAGTTAAATATTCCAAATAAGCATCAATGCGAAAACCGGAGAAAATATTAAAACATACTTACATGCTGTTAATAAACATGGGTATTATATAGACCCTCTTATAAACTTAAAGTAGGTACGATCAAAAGACAATCCGAGTAGGATTTCTAAAAAGACACACACTGAGGGATCAAAGATCAAGTTGGGGGGCTGAGATGACTGATTTGCCTACTTTGAGTAATTTGTACGTGCCGGGGAGCCCTCGAGACCGCTATTACGGTTAAAGTACTGGGAGAACAGCCCAGTTACTTATAGGTGTGAAAACGCGCGTTTTTATTCCTGGCCTACTTTGTTACGGTTTATTGTTATGCTAAAATGTACCATTTTGCTGCGTTATTCAACTGAATTTGATAAATAATTTGGAAAGTAATATTTAGTTAATAGTTTTTAGTAGTAGATAGTTTAATAGTTTTGGTTTTGTCCAAAATCAACTCCAGGGTACCTAGTTTAAATAGTTTAAAGGTTCTGATGGCATAATTAATGTAAATTAAGTTAATAATGATTTCATAATAATAACATAGTAAACAAACATTAATAGCTACACGCGTAGTTTAGTCTAATGTACTTATAATTATGTATTATGTTATACATTGAACGGTGTTGGAAAATATTAAACTGGAAACCTCTCAAAATGGCGAATGTGATTTTTGTGTGGATTTGGCTCATTTTCCCCATAATATACTTGCAATTTATTATGGTAATTTGTTGAGAAAAATATAATAAATTTAGTATGAGAAACCTCGGAAATAAGACTAAGTACAGTACAGTGATAATCAATTAACGTAACAAAACTGCAGTACCTAATACTTTAAGGTATCGTTTTGTCATTTGCCTTTGTTTTTCTTTGACAATAATGTACCTCTTATCCATTGTTATAGGGTGTTTACTTTATTCCGCAGCAGACAGGATTTATTTACGTTAACAAGAAATATGTATATAACGAGTCAGCTTCCATTACGAGATACGGAAGGGAGAGCACTTACTATTACAATTTTGAAGCAGGAATATATCATGAATGGGGAAACAATGTTACGGTAATATTCTTTAACAATTTTCTTATTATTAACATTCTTTGTAAGTCTATTTTCTAGTTTGCTCTTATCTATATGAGTAAGTTTATTAAAGTTTAGTTGATTTGCATTTGCGACACCTACATATTTTTACCTATAGTTTCCGCTTCCCAAAGGTTGTCTGGAAGAGATAGCTTTTTAGCGATAAGTAAGACCGATACCATAAAACAGTGATATCATAAAACAGTTATAATTTATTTTATGAACATAGGTAAGTATATAACAATATACTTCACAACTTTCTGCTTTCATTACAACTTTTTATACAACATAACATAACATAAAAACTCTTTTTAAAGTTTAATACAACACATACTTAAAACATTGTTTAATTAATCATTTCTTGATTACTTACAATAGATTTTTCATACAGACTCATTTAATATATCTATTGAAATGTTTTGTAAAATCTCTTGCAGCTGCATTTAGTATTCTTCGAATACCAACAAACCCAGTACAAGCGTAATTTCTTTGAGATACATTTGAAGTTGTGCGACCTATATGAACGAGATCCTTATTTCGGGAAAGCTATAGGAGTACTCCTCGCTAAACGAGGTGTCACTTGCCCAGAACCGCCGGTAAGAATTTTGCTCATTAGATGATTAGGTAATTTTAAATGTTTAACATGTATTGGTGTACAGCTGACACAGATCTGATTCCACGCAGTGTCCCTAGCGATAAGTACCTTACATTTGTTCCAAGCACGCCTCTCCCTCTTTTCAACCCGGTCATCACCTATTATTTATTAGATTATTAGAATTACGTATTTTTCTCATATATTATTCCTTTTTATTTCAGGGTATGTACCGATTGTATAACGTAACGATGCCGTCAGAGCATATTCCCAACATACTGCCATTTGTTAAAGGCAAAGTGGAACTTACGCTCCAACAGCTGCCCACCAATGATGTTATAGCAAGTATGTACGTTACTTTTATCGTTAAAAAAAAGTTGTGATTAGCAATGTACGCACCTTTGATTTCATTAATTAGCTTATAATAATATTATATAATATAACTGTGAACTAAGATAATGAGTTGAAATTATAATTATTTATTGCACAATAGCAAAGTTGTTTTTAACCAGTTTTGTCAGAACCATTGAATAAAAATAAGATTTACTCCCACTCGTCTTTTTTATCCCCTTAAGGCAAACTTTCTGGGGGATACAACTATTATGTATCGTTCCCCATGCAGCACGCAAACTATGTCCATACCAAATTTCATATACTTACCTAAATTGATTTAGCCGTTACTAATTACCCTTAAAAACGATCACCCCCCTTTTTACCCCATTGAGGGATGTCAGTAACAGTTGAATAAAAATTACAAATTATTGTAATTTAATCATATTTATTAAATCCCTTATTTGGCGCATTAGCACAAGAAGAAGAGTTACAATTCCCTATGGATTTTATCTCTACCTATAACCTATAATACACTTAGGTACCTATACTGCAAATGCGATCCTGGTCAAACTATATCTCTCGTGCTTATACTATTGAAGCCGAAGCAAGCAAAATACTCCAAGATCGATGAACAAACTAAAGATTTTGATGCTTTGTTTCTGTACAAAATCAAAATCTTACAATGTATGTAGGTATACCTACATGGTAAATAGTAAAGACAAGCTAAAATGTTAGGTTTCATTCGGTCATATGATTCGAATGCTTTTGTTTGTTTAGTTGTATTTATTAACTGTAGTTCTGCATAACTAGTTTTGTACATATTAACACTTATGATCGTGATGCTGGTTCTTTATTTAAATCTCAGTTCTAGTAAAGAATATCGGTAAAAACCGCGCGTTTATTTTGTCGTGAATAGGTTACATGTAGGCGGCTATTCCTTTTGAGTCGTAATTGCACAAAGGCTAGTGTAATACGTATTCGCTTTCTGTTACTGATATTTTGGTCTAGTTCAGACTATGCCTAAGGTCAGACTAGTTTTGACTTTGATATGACTGTAATGTGGTTTGCTGATTATGAGAGACGTTGAAATGAAAGGCATAACGTCTAATTATAACCAGGGGTTATCGAACTTTTTTGGTTCGCGGCGCAGTTGCCAGTCTAAAAATGTATCGCGGCGCCCTAATCTGGTTAGTCTATTTGATATACCTCGTGTGTTCATAAGCATACACCGGGGTTTTCGGTGCGGGAATATTATACACTAGCCAAATAACAGGTAAAAACTGTAAAAAACGATACTAATTTAACATTTCTAAGCACATTTGGACCTTACTACCTACTTTTAATTCATAGTTTGGTAATTACTTTACAATAAACAAAGTTATAAATACACGAAATCATTCCCGCACCGAAAACCCCGGGGTATGTTCATAAGTTTTGAGACGAATGTAAACTCAAACAGTTCAGTTACTAAAATGTAATACGATTATATAAATATTTCAAATTAACAACCATGCTATAAGTAGTTAAAATATATTGAATTTATTTAAAATGGCCTTCTGTGTTCATCATTCTAGTCGTTTAATACTTTGGTATTTAGAGGGTGAAGGCACGACGCCTAAAATTTTACGTTTAGTAGAGAGAAAGCAACGGAAGTATAATAAAACTGTAATGGATGAAATATTAAATTATACACCAAAATATTGAGAAATAAATCGAGTTCTATGCTGAATAACCAATATTCTATTACCATGTCTGTATTGCGTTAGGTTAGGGAGGATATTTTCATACGAAGGTAATTTTTTTCCTCATTTTCGAGGAAAGGTGCCCAACTGCCCAATTCCAAGTGTAAAACTGTCGGACAGACTATTTGTAGAAGTTATGGGCATTGTCATCTTAGATCAATAATATGAAGCAAAATAAGAAGAAAAATAATATGAAGCAATTCGGTAATTATTTATTTAATTTTCATTACTTGACTTTATCGTCGTCTCAAAACTTATGAACACACGAGGTAGATAGGTATAGTGCACGGTGTAGGTACGAGTCTAATTTTACAGTAATACCGCAAATCGATGTACAGTTTAGCCATTTGGCACACGCATACTAGAGGTCAAAACAAAAATTTTCATCCGCAGTTCTTAAAAAAATTTCCCTTAGGGGGGTGCTGATTCATCATTTTTTTTGTATGGGAAAAAAAATTTTTTTTTTTTCAAAAACCTATGGTGTGTGATATCATATGAAAGGGCTAATAGAGGCGGTTCTAATAATATACCACATCATTATATTTCAGCCATTTTTTTTAAATTAAAACAAAAATAATTTTCAAAACATACCAAGTTTGGGCTCCCCCAGATACGATATGGCTGGGTTTTTTTGGTACTGTATAGCAAAAATGATACTAGATATGCTCATATCTAACCCCAAGAAAGCAATTATGAAAATAATTTCATTTAGTTTTTTTTTTTAATTTTTCAATATTATCAAGTAACGCAGTACAAAATGTACTGGAGTAGGATAGTAGAACTCTACTTCAGTACATTTTGTACTGCGTTATTTTGTAATATTGAAAAATAAAAAATAAATACTTAATGAAATTATTTTCAAAATTTCTTTCTTGAGGTTAGATATGAGGATATCTATTATCATTTTTGTTTTAAAGTACCAAAAAAAAACCAGCCATATCGTATCTGGGGGAGCCCAAACTTGGTATGTTTTGAAAATTATTTTTGTTTTAATTTAAAAAAAATGGCTGAAATATAATGATGTGGTATATTATTAGAACCGCCTCTATTAGCCCTTTCATATGATATCACACACCATAGGTTTTTGAAAAAAAAAAAATTTTTTTTCCCATACAAAAAAAATGATGAATCAGCACCCCCCTAAGGGAAATTTTTTTAAGAACTGCGGATGAAAATTTTTGTTTTGACCTCTATCTCTTTGTATGCGTGTGCCAAACGGCTAAACTGTACATCGATTTGCGGTTTCTTTTTGTATACAAGGGGCACTAGTATATAGTATGTTGAGGGTGATTGCTTTAGGCATCACGGAGCCCCTCAGTACTTTCTATGGGCACCACTGGCACCAGGGTAGTATAGTCTGAAAACCCCAGAGGGCCTACCGCGAAGTTCAAAAATCGACAATACGTTAGCCCCCGTCTCTATCGCTCTTGCATATTCGAAAGAATGTGATGAAAATGGACGATTCGACGAAGTGTTTCGCTCCTATAGGTCGGTCTAATAAGTTACAACACAATTTACACAGCAAACAGGACTATCGACATATTTCGAATTTTGCCGTAATTTGATTGTATTAATTTAATCTGAATAATCTGTTAATGTAAGTACATTGTCTTTATTTCTCATGTTACGAGTACCTAGTAAATTTCGTTAACTATCCCTCTCGCAAAAACAACATTAGCGCGAGCGAAATTCGTAGAGATTGATACAGTGTTGATATAATATTTGAAAAATCAATGGGCCGTATTCTAACTTTAAAACACGCACAGACACGATCCAACTTCAATGCAAATCCAATGCAATAACAACACAATACAGCTAACGCCTAGGTACACGTCGTCTGAATCAAAAATGACGGAATTTGCTTGAAAATTACTGCGATGCAACTACAATACCTACGACTTCAATATTGATTGATTATTGGGTGAATGTTGGAGTTATGTTTAAGACAGATTGTGTTGTTTAAGTATTGTTTATACATTTTAAAATTAGAATCTGGCACAATATATGCTTTCAGAACTAGAATACATGCAAAAAAAAAACATGCAGTGTAAAATAGGCAGGTACCTACACCTATAGATACAGTCGCCATCAAATATATCGGAGCAGCCACGGTACCTACTCAAAAATATCTGAACAAGCACCTTATCGCCTTGATAATAAAGGCATTGTTCAGATATTTGTGACCACCTTGGCCGCTCCGATGTATCTGATGACGACTCTACATAGTATATTTAGGTTATAGGAAATTATACTTTCGCCGGGTATCCGAAATACCCGGATAACCCTTCTAAGTGAGCAGAGTCTGCGAAAAATCACCGGCCAAAGAAATCTGCATTACAATAGACGCGACACAGATATTATAGTATTTTATACAATCGTGACATAATAAAGAGCTTTTCAGTCGAGTACCGTAAGTAAGGTACGTGACATAATTAAGTTTTCAATTTCGTACTAAGTACCTATATGTATTCATTTCTCAAGTGTGAAGGCCATCGCATCGCAAGGGTTATTTTTAACCGACTTCAAGATTTCAAAAGAGGAGGTCCTCAATTCGGCTATGTTTTTACATATCAATAAATCAAGCATTTTCAATTTATTTATTCAAGTGACATTTCATAAAGTGGAATTATATTTCACGTTTGGTGAATTGTCCTCTTTGTTAGCGAGTTAGATTTATAAGACATTTTTTTCATTTCATTGTATGGAATCTAAGAGTGCACACAACAATAATAATCTTTCACCCGGCCTCCCACATAGAAATCGTTTTTTTTTTCTTAAAAATCATCATCATCATCATCATCATTTATTTATCCATTGCTTTCATACATGCTCCTTACATTCGAATTTACATTTAAAAAAAAAGAAATAAAAAAAACTTCTTTAAAATTATTCATACATGTCTCACACACATTCATGCCGTGTCTATCGTTTATTTTTATTTATAACGCTATCTCCATTTGTATCCCAATTTTCAGTTAGAAGTCCCCAGGTACAGTTATGCTGACTACAAAAGGCCGTTTTTACATGACGTCCTTTGATGACGTCTACACCTTGTTGTCCTTTGAGATCGTATATTAGTGTTTTGTCACGCTTATTCAGCAATATACAGGCATTTGGCAATAAGCAGTTCTCTTTTGTGCTGTGGAACGCAATACACACGTATTGAAGTGCCTTTGGGGCAAATAGGAGTGGCAAAATTGTAAATAGGTTCTACTACATTGTAGTGCTATTTGGGGAGCATTGGTACAGTCGACCAAAAATGTGGTCTACCACCCTACGGTTGAGGTTCGTTTGAACGCCATGAGACAACAAGGTCGTGCATGTTTTAAACTCCGCGCTTAGAAATGTCAACCTTAACGATAGTTAGAACTCGCAGAAACTTTTGTCATAACTAGTACACCACTTTCTTGGTCGACTGTACCTATACTACTTATAATAGTTATAATGCAATCTTATTGCAAATTAAATTAGTTATTTTAACCGTGTACTTTTACTTTAAATTCCATTGCATCATTGTAATATTAAAATCAACTGAAGAACATATCAAATTATGCTGGTTCGATCCCAATCCCGGGCACCGTAGGCCTAGGTCGCATTTTCCTTTGTATATCCCATCTATATTTATAAGTATATAATATTTAAATCATTATTCATTACTGAGGCTTCCGGTGACCAGGCCTATAACCGCGAAGCACTTCGTTCATCGAATCGTCTATTTGCATCACTCTCTTTCGTATATGCAACAGCGATAGAGACGGGGCCATCGTTTTGTCGATTTTCGAACTTCGCGGTAGGCCCTCAGAGGGCTGGTCACTATTTCGCGCAGCGGATAAGCATAAGCTGTCCAGCGCGGAAATGCGGCCAGCCTTCGGGCACCCTACCATACGACTGAGACTGAGAAGTTTTGCTTTAGGTATATTTATTATTTCTTAGAATTCTGTAGTATTGTTGCAATATACCCGTTTAAAAAAATATAAAGGTTTTTATTCATTATATATTGTGCACATCAAAAAGTCAGCTGAGCCAGCCTTCATTACGCTCTTAAACCGAACCCTACATAATAATAAGCGCGATTCGTGAATGCCTATATTTTATGTAACCATTTTGGGTTCGCCTCTGAATATGTAATGTATAACCGTCCTAAGCTAACGGCTTGAATTAGGCATTACAATAGGGCTGTATGTTGCTGACGGTACGTTTAAATTAATTTTGGTTTGCGAGTATTTGAGTTGTGTCGCTGTGGTCGTCAAAAGTTGCGCTGTATGTACCTACACAGTATATTTTGGTGTGCCGCTGCCGACTGAGAATTAACATATCTGACAGATTTAGATTTCTGAAGATTTTTTTTCCAGAATCAAAATTTAATTGATTTATTGTACACGTTGTACAACTTTCGAAAAAGAGAAATTATAGTCACCTTTTTAAAATTTACTGCAACTACGAATACCCGTAATATACTAGAAACGTATGAATGTGACGTAGGGAGCCGTTCTCTTCATAGAAAATATTTATTAATAAGCGTTTTTTTGTAGGGTTGATTGCTATTCGGCATTTCTGACAAACTTCTTTTTCGTTTTCGGCCAAATAAATTGCATTATTTGAATACTGAATATTTAACGCTGTAGAAAACTAGGTATTTCCGTCCCAAAGCTCACATCGGTTACAACCCCAACAGTAATCAACAATAAAATCTTCACAAAACTGGGACATGTACAGTCAACCAAGACAGTGGTCTACCAGTTTTGACAAAATTTTCTGCTGACATTTTTAACGGAGTTTAAAATAATCACGACCTTGTTGTCTCATGACGTTCAAACGAACATCAACCGTAGGGTGGTAAACCACATTTTTGGTCGTTTTCGAGATAAGATTCATACCTACGGGTACCTTACTACAGAATAATACAATAGTATTTCATACAGAAGGTCATGTTCCCTACAAAATCAGTGTTTGACAGAACTTTGACGGATAAACACATGACATGTCTCCATAAAATTTTACGATCGATTCGTATTCAGAGTCAGACCCAGACATATAAACGAAGGTAAGATGTTTCCAGGTGGGCTAGCATATCTTACGTTTTACGTTGTGCGTACTTCGAGTCGCGGTTGAAGTATGGAGAGTCGCGCAACAGCGTAAGATGTGCTAGCCGTGCTGAATTTTTATATGTATTGTGTAATGCGTACTGATTTAAACTCATAAGATTCATTTATCTTTATTTCTAAATACGGTTCTTGACTGAAAAGCTATTAATTGTGTGTCTTGAATTTAGAGGTGTGCGCCGATGCCAAAATCATCGGCGGCGGCGTCCGATCATTTTTTGACCGGCGGCGGCGGCGTGATCGGCGTGAAATCGGCGTGGTATATATTTTTAATATTATTGGGAACATTGACAAAAATACCTTCTAAATTGAAGCCTACTGAGTATTTATAAGTATAAACTGCGTAAATAAAACTCCCCAAATCTTTGAAAATGTATGATTGTCTTCCAAACATTGCACATTTTAAATACAAGACATGGTTTAAGAGAGTTATACGAAAGATAAACTCAGTTATGGTTCATACTTATAGGTACGTACTTAATAGTTTAATCTATGTAGAACTAGCTACGCCACTTGCCTGAACATCTAATATGATAACACAAAAAGTCCTGAAGTTAATAAGTGCAGAACTGACTGATTTCGCATTTGTAATTTGTGAGAGCTGATAGAGAAGTGAAGCTGTGAGCTGTGAAGAGATTTTATATGATTGCATGTTGATTCTAAGTTCTAAAAGACAAAAATGTCAGATGAAAAAGATGTAAAACAATACTTCACCGGTATCGTATCCCTAAGTCACGAAACAGCCTTAAATATGCCATTTAAACAAAAAAAAAAACAAACTGATTCAGCCATCTTCGTGAAATCGTCGAACATTAAGAAAAACAACAAATGAGAACCAACAGCTTTTTTGGTCAGTTAAAAAATAAGCCGGAGATATATCAGGAAAGACGGTACGGTCGATATATGCCGGGCATGCCACCGTCCAAGAGAGTAACTCAGGCATATCATCTCCGGTTGTTCTCATCTTGATAACGTTGAGTAGTACTTGATGATGATGATGGTATCCTGTTATCCCTCATCAGGGACATAGGGCTCTCAGAAGGGATTTCCATTGTTCTCGGTCCTGTGCGGCCTCCTCCAACTCCGTCCAGCCGAGGCCAGTTAATGCAGCCTCCGTTTCAACTGTGCGCCTCCAGGTGGTACGAGGGTGACCTTTACCCCTTTTTCCAGGTGCTTGCCAAGTCAGCCCTTGCTTGGGTAGGTGGTTATTCGGCCTTCGTAAAACATGTCCTATCCAGCGCCACTTCCGCAAAAGTATCTCCTTGGCTAAAGGGTTTTGGCCGGTCAACTCCCATAGTCTTGTGTTCGAGATGGTCTGTGGCCAGTAGACTCCTACGATTCGCCGCAAACATTTGTTTACAAACACCTGGAGTCTATTGGTTATCTTTTGTTTGACAGGCCATGTTTCGCACCCATACAGGAGGACCGACTTAACATTAGAGCTGAACACCCTTAGCTTGGTGCGGCGAGTGATGACTGTGGAGGTCCATACGGGTTTCAACTGCGCATATGCGGCGCGGGCTTTATTGATGCGAGCTTCAACATCCGCTTCTGCACCTCCCTGTGGATCCATAACGCTTCCCAGGTATGTGAATTTTGCCACATGTTCAACTGGCTCCCCGTTTACTAGGATTGGCGCTGCATCCATGGTGTTTAGGCGCATGGCTTTCGTTTTAGCACAGTTGATACGTAATCCTTCTCTTGCTGCGGAAGCAGCCAGTTCATCGGTCTTCAATTGCAGATGGTCTCGTGTCGTGGCGAGTAAGCACAGGTCGTCAGCGAAGTCAATATCTTCAAGGGTTTTCCCATTGACCCAAGGGAGCCCCCTTACCTCTTGACTGGTAACCCTGCGCATCACGTCGTCCAAGACAATCAGGAATAGCAATGGCGACAGCAAGCAACCCTGTTTAACTCCAGCAGTGACGGGTATCGGATCTGACAGTTGACCCTTGTGCATTACTCGGCAAGTGGATCCCTCATAAAGGCACTTAATGATTTCTATGACCTTGACTGATATTCCTCTTTGCTTAAGTATTCGCCATATACTTGTTCATTTCACCCTGTCGAAAGCCTTTTCGAAGTCCACAAACAGAACATGGAGCTCGCTATTGAGAGATTATGTCTGTGCGAGTAGTACTTGCACAGACATGGGTTAGCTATACCCAAAAATCATACAACGCTCTGCGAGTAGTGTACAACAACGCGTTTAGAGTGCTGGTTGGGCTACCCAGGTTCTGCAGCGCTTCTCTTATGTTCGCGGAGGCACGAACCGATGGCTTTGTAGCAATTATGCGCAAAAAAGCTGCGTCTTTGCTGCATAGAACCCGGGAGAGCACAAACAGCATTCTCAGGATGATCTCTGACCACGTATGTTGTCCTATTGTAAATAATATTATAAAATTGGTTAAGTCTAATTTAACTTTTAAGTTTTAACATAGTATTTTTAAGTGTCATTTACTAACAAAAATGAGATCATTGTTATCTTGTTATCAATAAATAAATTAAATTAAATTAATTAAATAATCTCGTACCTAAACAGGATTATACACCAGCAGCTTGCTCTTATATACGGTTTTGTCGACCGAGAAGTGCCGTACTACAAGTACCTACACACCTGCGCCAGTCCTCAAAAATGGTCGTGCCATGCTCTATTTGGATCGATCTATCATCATGGACACGACTAATGTTGCCAATAAGCTTGATATCATGCTGATAGATCGATCGCAGCGCCGAGCAATGCTCGTCGACATCACCGTCCCATGTGGCGAGAACTTCGTGAAGGCCTCGGCCTTCGGCCGGGAAAGATAAATCCAGCAAGTACCTAGACTTGTCTCAAGAGGTAACCGCCATTCCCCTGTGGGTGGTGGATTCGATGATACTTGTTTCTGTGTATAGTCTCATAGCTGCGATGACTCTCAACTATCATCTTGAGAGACTTATGCTACGGGGTTGTGGTTGGAGCAAGGGTCATTCCGAAGGTGGTAATCCTGGACACGGCGTTCATAGCCCGAAAAGGTTCCTCTCTCTCTCTCTCTCTCTCTGCGACCTTGACCAATGGCAGTCTGGACCTTGATTAGGTTTTTTATAATATTTATATTGTTTTTGTATGTTTTAGATGTATTTTTGTGTTTTATTCTTATAAAAATATTTTAAATAAAGAACCTAAGTCGTAACCGAAGACGAAAAGAAATGAATGTAGAATAAGGGAATAAATAAGGGAAACATAAATAGAAAGGAAATTCTATAATCCAAAAATCGACGTCATTAATGACCGATAAGTCGTCGGCGATGTAAATCTTACGATATCATCGAAATGACAGCTAAAATGACGTCAGTAAATGTAACCGGCAAAGAATAAATCAAGAAGCAAAATCATCCTTTAAAACATACGTAGTATACTGGCAACTCATTCGTTATTTGTTATTTCTGGGCATTAAAACAAGATAAGACTTAAAATTTGCCCCGCCGATTTTACGCCGGTCGAAATGATCGGCGGCGACGGCGTGGAAAAATTGTCGGCGGCGGCGGCGCGGCGGCGCGGCGCACATGTCTGGTCTTGATAAGCAGTTAGGGATTGTAACAAAGAAAATTACAGTAACCAATAAATACCTGACAAAATTATTTAAAAAAAGAACCGACTTCACTTAGGATCCGCTATTCTAAGAGAAAGTGGCCGAGTTGCTGTAAAAATAGTGAAATCACTATAGTCCTCCTCCAGGATCCCATCATCAGACCCCGACTTGGTGACAATGGGACCATCTAGGAGTTACACCCGTTCGATAAAAAAAAATTGAAAATCGGTTCACGATTCACGGAGATAGCATAGCGGAGGTAACATACATACAAAAAAATTATAATGATAAAAAAATCAGTCGAATTGAGAACCTCCTCCTTTTTTGAAGTCGGTTGAAAATTAATGTGATTTTTTTTGTAAAAAAATATAACAGAAAAACTTGTTTAAATTCATTGTAGTACCTACTAGATCGTAGTATGCAAACAAACATGCTTGACCTGGGTATGTGTTTTACGTATGTACTCGTAATGTATATAATTATGTTACCGTTAACTATTTAGCTGTATAATTGATATTAGCATATATAAATAATTTAGTGTTAAAACTGTTAACTTTTTTTAAGTATAGGAATGATCTTTAAAATAAACAATTAAATTGTAAAATAATGACACATTTCGCCTCGCTGGGCATCGTAGTAAATTTCGATTGTACGAGTAATAATTTGAAACAAAAAAGAACCGACTTCACTTAGGATCCGCTATTCCAAGAGGAAGTGGCCGAGTTGCTGTAAAAAATAGTGAAATCAGGTGTGCCTATAATAGTTGAAGAGTTCCCTCGATTTCTCCAGGATCCCATCAACAGACCCCGACTTGGTGACAATGGGACCATCTAGGGGTTATACCCGTTCGATTAAAAATTTTTTTTAAATCGATTCACGATGCACGGAGATATCGAGTAACATACATACAAAAAAAACAGTCGAATTGAGAACCTCCTCCTTTTTTGAAGACGGTTAAAAAACATTGTCTTCCCATTAAGGCACTAGTGTTAGTAATACAATGTAATGTTAATTTATTTCGTTAGTCATAGTTTATTTTTAACTTAAATAGTAATTAAATTAAAAATTATGGTTCTGCATGTTCGTAGGTAAAAGATATTGGCTTAAGAGTCCGGTAACGATTTGAAAACGAAAATCGCTAATAATGCAATTACGCACATGAATCGCATTTGATAAGATAGTTTGAAATCTTGTTATAGCAAAAAAGTACTTTTGGTCCTTAGAAAGTGGCGTCCCTACTTCAGCGCGCTCGTGGCAGCAGCAACAGCATTCTAAGGATGCTGACGAGTAAATTAGATTGCCCTATTTACAATAAATGGAGGCAAAATTTTGCTTGAGCTAATTTAATATGTATATAATTGAACGTAAGTTATCATGAATGTAATAAATGTAAATTTTAATTTTAATTAATTGTATCTAAATTGTAATTTAACATAGTAGTTAAGTATAAATGTAACTAACACATTTATGGGCTGAACGCCTGAAATAAACAATGATTTAATTTAATTTTATATATTAATATTTAATATCCGAAAACTCAATTTTTACAGAGCTTGTTTAGTGAGGACGTTGATTCGTGCAATCCTGTTGCTTGATTTTTAGTTATTATTTTTATGGCCCCTCATAGATTTTATATTATCTGATTAAAACATGAAATGAAATTTATTTATGTATTTTTATTTTGGAATATAATTTAATACCTTCCCAAAAATATCACCTAAACTTCGGAATTTTTTCATGAAATTGCTCTAAACATACTCTCAGTAAAAAAATATGTATTTGAAATGGAAAAAAACACTGTTCTATTTATTTCTCAGAAGACTCATTTTCCAACGTAATATGTACTCGTACACAGATAGAAATAATATCTTAATTCAAAACGCAAAACTCTCTTGCACGCGGTTTCTTAAAGAGAGTAATAAATACCTTAGACCAATAAACATGACTTGAGTTAAAAATATCATGATTTTTAAAAGAAGAATTAAAATTATTCAGCTTTAGCTTTACCCATTTTTAAAGCGAATAGTAATGATTTGAGTTAAGATAATAATTATTTACGGGAAAAAAGCACCAAAATTTTCCTTTAACAGTTTTATGTGTTTACGTCAAAAGCGATTAGTTCTTGGTTTGATGTTTTCAATCTACAGCTAAGAGCCAAAGCTAATTCAAAGAAGTAGCGCCAAAAGTTTGATTTGAGATTTTTAAGTTTTTAGGCAAGAGAGATTAATTTTTGCTTTGATGTTTTCAACCTACAATCAAGAGCCACAGCTATTCCAAAGAAGAAGCACATAATTTTTGCTTTGAAACATTTAAGTCTTGGACGTTAGTTACCCTGCGCATCGATAGATGTCTCTGCGTGTAGGTTAGAACACGCGAACGTCTGTTCGACGTAACTTGATGACCCTCGGCGCTTTACCCGGGCTTATTTGAGATTCACAATAGCAATCTCAGCTCTAGTTAATACGATTATAAATTGTGAGTATATAAATAATCATAATTTATATTTGTATTATCTACTTTTAGTTAAACTTCCTTTCTTGGGATTAGTCCCGAGAAACACAGTTTCTGCTACTAGCTTTTTAAGTAGTGCACTGAGACACTAAGGCGATTATCACACTGACGACGGATCCGCATGCGGCGCCGGTGTGCGAGCGAGATAGCGCTATACACATGCAGAGCGCTATCTCGCTCGCGCACCGGTGCCGCATGCGGATCCGCGCCAGTGTGATAATCGCCTTAGAAAATGTTATTGTTTGTTTCAAGTAATCGATTTCATACGCCAAGAAATTTTAGATCTTGGTGTGAAAATAAAACCGTTTTTCCCCCGAAGGGTAAAAAACGGATATTTAGGTTTTTGCCGTAGCATGAACCACATATGAGATGACACCCTTGTAACTCAGCCCTAATCAACTCAATTCATCGACTAGTAACGCCATCTGTCACGCCACTCAGGTACTAATGTCGCCCGGTGCTAGCGCCAGGCTGATTTCTCCTCAGTACCTTAAGTAAGCCGGCAAGGGCCTTAGGTGTGGTTCATGCTACGGCAAAAACCTAAATATCCGTTTTTTACCCTTCGGGGGAAAAACGGTTTTATTTAGGTATTAGCCTCCGCATGAACCACATATGAGACGTGTTTAAACCTCTGCCGGCGCTGGCCCGGGCGTACTGTGATGAGTAGACATTACCAACAAAAATATCGGAACAAAATATGTACACATGAGATTAATTTTGCCATACCGTAAACGTTTTTATTTTGCGTTACAGTATCAATTCAACTAGCGTTGACTTTTTTTTTTTTGATCTATAGTTAATATTCTTATCTGCAGTAATTAGCAGTTTAGCTTATATAGTCAATGGAATCTATTTATTTAAATTATTAAGACAGGTAAACAGTTGTGTCATATACCCTTAAATAACCGATCCTTTATTCGTATACTCGTAATTTTTAACTAGGCAAACTTCGGTATTCCCAGTTGGAAATATTTCGTTGATAACCTAAGGTAAGCTTTTCGTCAAACGCGATATTTTACACCTGATAATTTCCTTGTATCACTTATGGATGATGTAAAGTGTTATTTGATTACTAGTTGTATGATGTACCATTATTATTTATTATAATATGGCCAGATTGAAAGTTATATAAGTAGAACTGTTTTAAAAGTTGTTCTTAATTGAGAAAACGGGTTTTACATCAATATTTGTTCGACTTTTTAGTATTAATCGGCTCTTTAAAGCCCGATGTGATGTAAGTATTAATAACTTATTGTCTCAATAACATTACACGAATATTTAAAAAGTCTAATTAAGTATGTTCAGTTACATACGCTGCTTTATCTATACACATAAGCTCTCTATGATGTGTTCAAGTGCCGCATGCTACGACCGCATTGCGGCATGGATCAGACCTATTAGGTAGCGATCATTTATTAGTGAAATGATATAAAAACTAAATGGGAAATGCAGGTAATTACGCGATATCCTTACTAGTATATTTTTAGACGTCTCTAAAAGAAAGCCGTTGCTATTACATCCACAACTTATGGATTTAAATTAGAGTTTTGAGTAGATGAGTGTTATGAGAATGCTAAATGTTGCCGACGGCAACTATCAGTTTTAGGAACAAAATGGTACTGCTACATCAACAATACTCCACCAAAAACAGATCAGGTATGGTATACCAGGTAAGCAGGCTCCTAGTTAGTTTGTATGATTTTCAATTATCGTATTATGTTTATAGATTTTAGAGAGGGACGAACATATGATAGGTATAGAAATAGGTATAACAATGTATAGACACCTGCAAAGGTAGAGTTTCAGTGTAACTAAACTGCAACATGTAACCTGATCCTCATATACAATAAAAACTTTGAACTTTGAAACAAACATACCGATAAGAATGTTAATGAAAAATATGCTATCGTCTTCAACGGCTGTAGGTATATTAATTACTATGACTATTGTGTGTTTGACGCTTTTCTCTGCCTTTAAATACCTATACCATTTACTAGCTGAGCGTACGTCTACAGAGTAAATTTTTCAGTGAACTATAATTTTTGTGTATTTCGTTATTTTCTATAGCCGGGATGGAGATCATTGGGTTTGCAAGGATTGTTCGGGTCTGTAATTTCACGTTTTACGTATATACCCTCTGTAGGTAGCGGCGATCTGATTCACAAAACCAGAGGAAGAGCTTTTATGCCGTAATTGTGTACTAATAAGTATAGTTACCCGATGTTTTGTTATCCAATATCTACGTTATATGTATGTACGCCAGTAAATTATTATTTAGTAAATCACTTTGTTTCGATACTGACACACAATAATAACTCTAAACAGTTTTGATGTTTTGGAGCTCCATTGAGAGAAAGCTTTTTCAAATTTAACCTGTAACGGCGTGAAAAAGAGATTCAGCCATTTTGAAATCTTTGGCGGTTAAAGTCATTGGCAGTGACTAGTATTATAATATTAAAGTTATCATTCAAAGGTTTACCTTTGTTTACTCCCAGAGATTGTAAAAACTCGAAATAATACTAGACTCAAAGAGATGAAACGTTCGCCTTGAGCTTTAGTACAACCATAACTCACATGTTTATGTCTCAGACCTATTGAGTATTTTACAAGCGTATTATCTTCTGATAAACTGTGCATTCTTAAGTACCCATACAAATATATGACTTGACTGAAAATGTAATAGTATCTTGTAAAGCCTTTTTCCTAAACTTTATAAGCAGCTGCATTTTCATCGTCCCTTTGTCTTATAATCACGACATGATCATGATATCAGATAGAATCGTATTTAGGATAGTCTCAGCTCTTTATTGGTTACGCTGTCAATATTGTCTACTAAGGTCTAAACTAAGCCTGCTACTATTCAGTTAGGCTATACACTGGTAACATAATAACTGTCATCGATTTTGAGAACATGGTGGATTAATTCTGGACCCTTATTCGACAAGCCAACCTGTGGTACGTGGATATCCATGCGAGATAATCATGTACTTGTTTGACATATCTATTATCTACTAGAACTCACTAACGACAGTTTGTTTTCGGTTGTATAAGACCGGCGACTATATTGTAGTCTTATATCACTACGAGAGCCAAGTTCAGCGTCTTTGATGAGCCTTGATGTGCTTCTAGTTCTAGCTCATGCATATTTAAAACCTCGAAGGTGTTAATATAGCTCTATGAGTATTATGACTCTAACAGTGTATTAGGTTTCGTTTGAGACTACCTACTAGCGATAACAAGTCCAAAATATTCGTAGTCAAGCCGTGACAAATGTCAAGGCTATCCTTTTCATCGTTGTCTATAGAAAAATGCTTAACTTGACTGAAAATTAGGCAAGCCGTCGGGAATTGGGATTTATGGATGTTTCGATACCACTACCTATGTACTTGACTATCTTATTATAGCAAGTAAGTATTGAAGTAATATTTAAATGGGTCTCCAAAACGGGTATCCCTTTAAATATATTAAAATTTTCATCCAATTTTGCCTAAATCACAATGCTAAAAGTCTGTGAAACATTCCGTAAGTACTTAAGTTTCTGATAGGTACCCCTTCTCATCAGACTAGCACTCGAAATATCCAATCCCCTTATTTTAGAAACAGGCATTTTCAATTCTTGTTTATATCTTGTCGTAACTACTTATTCACCTGATTTGCCCCGCACTCCAAACTGCTTTGAGGATATTGAAGCAATAATTCAATTTGTGATGAATCTGAAGTATTGGTTAAATTCCTTTGAGATCTCATTTCCGCGTTAGATGTTTTGTCACTCGTTGTCTACTGAATCAGGGGCATATCACAGGAAACAGGAAGGCCCAACTCGGCTATAGGAATTTACATGACATTTGTAATATTTTTTTTTTTTACTCTTACACCTTAAATGAGACTTTCGAATCTCTATAGAGATACCAAAGCCCTCTTACGTGTACACGTCCAATATGTCCATCACAACTAACGAGCTCTGCTACTATACGTGATAAGGAGTATTTAAAACCAAGTTCGGCCTAGCCACCCATATTAGAGATCAGAATTACAAGCTTCCGTCAGGTTTGCTTTTAAGTTCACTAGCACCGAAATCGATAAGGACGACGGTATATAAAGGACGGTAGTTTAAAGTTATATGGGAAAAGGTCAGGTAAGTTTCCACTATTTTTACATATTGTAAGTTTGTTTTCATGCGTATAGTAGGAGCTAATTCTATCGAAATGGAATCTGGTAACCTTTATCTTTATACCTCACTTGATCCATCTAATGCCTCTGTTGTCATACTAATTGCAAGTCTATTGAACCACTGCTCTATTATAGTTTTCAGGATGGGTGCCTATCGCACATTGATGATCTTGCAGGCTAGAGCTTTTAAATGTAACATTAACTGAGACGTATCAGTCGTCGATCTAAAACAGTTGTTTTCACGTGTTTGATGTAAATGAAGTGTAATGTTTTTGTTCACACAGCTGCATGCTTATAAATGATGACATCTGAGTTTTATTTACTAGTTGAATTATTTCGGTGTTAATTAATATTTTGTTGCTTGGGTCATGTCAAACAACAATCCTTCTTTGTGCCAGCAGTTATTTCAATTTGGTAACCAAGAATCAATATTTATGAGGTGCTTCAGAATGCCTCAAGACACAATCAGGATTTGACTCACGTGTGCCTACGATATGGCCAGGCGTTTGCTGTTTAGATTGATACCACAACGTCGTTTATTCAGCTCAACTTTAATAATCTACAAGCTTACTACAAAGTTATTTTTGATGTTATTGGTCAGAGCCAAAACGGTTATGCTAATCTATAAAATAAAATAAAAATACCTATTGCGGTTACCGGAGGAGAAAGTTCTAGACTTCCTACGTCTAAGGTTGTTTTTACTTGCCTCCCCCTGCTTTTAAAAGTAAAGGATCTGGTTGGGGGCTGTAAATGCTTGTAAAACCTTGCCGGTTTTCACTTTCCCTTTTCGCATAATCGGAACAGCTTATTCCAAACCATTATTTAGCGTTGAGTCGCATAAATTTGTAGTATAAGCCGTATTTGGCAATATTTTTAGATCATTATAGGTTAACGAATACCTACTTCCTGAGCTCAATCGAAATGTCAAACCACAAATTAGTTTTTGGAGACTGTGGACAACTTTTATACAAGCAAGTATACGAGAGGCCGCGTGTCCTCCATTCTCCTTAAACTCCTTAAAGGATGTGCCAGACAGTTGTTTTACCCATGAACCATGCTTTATTAGTGATTGAAAGAATTAGCTTATTCTATTTTTCGTGTCTGACATACGAGAAACGACGTTGAGCATCGTTTAATAATTCGACATTATGTCGTTTAATATATCGTTACCATGCCAATGTTAAAATGATTTCGAATATGCAACCGTTGGCGTCGTTTGTTAATGGAAATAATCAGACATTAAGATTGCAGATTTCCAACGGTATCCACATGGACAGCGACAGCTACAAGATGATGCATGGACAAGCTTCCCTTTCTACGTGATCACTCAGAGTCAATGTCCCTGGCCATTGTCTGCAACCAATGGGATAAATACCATAAAGGAATCGGTCTGTGAGGCGGCGTTAGTTTTAGTAACCCACTATTGGACTTATTATGTTAAGTCGTGTTGTCATACTGGGCCAACACTCTTACAGGACTTTGCATTTCATTTCACTTGACAGCGCAAGTTCGTCTCATAGGACGGTGCATGTCGTCTCATTCAACAACGCAGGATCGCCTCACGGGACGATGCAATGTCGCCTTACGGGATGATGCCCGTCGTTTCAAGGGGCGACGCAATATCGTCTCGCCGGACGACGCATGTCGTCTCACAGGACGACGCAATGTCGTCTCGCCGGACGACGCCTGTCGTCTCACGGGACGACGCCTGTCGTCTCACGGGACGACGCCTGTCGTCTCGCCGGACGACGCCTGTCGTCTCACGGGACGACGCCTGTCGCCTCACGGGACGACGCATGTCCTCTCACAGAACGACGCATGTCGTCTCACAGGACGACGCAATGTCGTCTCGCCGGATGACGCCTGTCGTCTCATGGGACGACGCATGTCGTCTCACAGAACGACGCCTGTCGTCTCACTGGACGACGCCTGTCGTCTCACGGGACGACGCCTGTCGTCTCACAGGACGACGCCTGTCGTCTCTCAGGACGACGCAGTGTCGTCTCGCCGGACGACGCATGTCGTCTCACAGGACGACGCAATGTCATCTCGCGGGACGACGCCTGTCGTCTCACGGGACGACGCATGTCGTCTCACAGAACGACGCCTGTCGTCTCACAGGACGACGCCTGTCGTCTCACGGGACGACGCATGTGTTTTGACGGTGCCTATTGGAGGTCACTGCGTCTCGTCGCTGGGCCATGGGCACCGAGCGGAATTTCACAATATCTGCGTCTCACGGGAAGACGGATGTGTTTTGACGGTGCCTATTGGAAGTCACTGCGTCTCGTCGCTGGGCCACGGGCACCGAGCGGAATTTCGCAACATCTGAAGCAGCAACAATCATTATACTATTTGCTTTTCCATCTTTTGAGCAATTTGCACAAAATAAATTACAAAAGCAAATTGTGATATAACACTATATCTGAAATAGCAACAATCATTACACAATTTGCATTTGTAATTTACTTTTCGATATTTTTTTAAACTTGATTGTGCACGTGTTGCTCGGCTGAGTTACAAAAGCGTACTGAGGAGAAATCAGCCTGGCGCTAGCACCGGGCGACATTAGTACCTGAGTGGCGTGACAGATGGCGTTACTAGTCGATGAATTGAGTTGATTAGGGCTGAGTTACAAGGGTGTCATCTCATATGTGGTTCATGCGGAGGCTAATACCTAAATATCAAATTTTACATCAAGTAACACATGCTCTTGAACTAATGCGTTTTCTTGTTTCCGTGGAGAAATTCAATTCTCAATTTAAACTACGAGTCTTCATCCAAGAAACAAAGTTTCTTGGCTTAAGTTCTTTATGTATTGCACTAAGACACATAAAGTTCAATTTAAAAAAAATACAATACAAAAACAAAATTCAAACGCCCTTCGTGAGAATATTAAGCTATTTTAAAAAGAAGATTTTTATATCTCGGATAAAGTATTGAATTTATTAGGTTAAGTAATAAACTTTGAAACATTTTATATCTTAAAATAAAGAATTTTTATTTTTTCCTTATATGGGAAACTGGATATCTCTTGATTCAAATAGGTTTCTTTGGTTGAAGAGATTTTTTCTATCTGTGTATATACTTTACGTACTAGTATAACTTAATTTTAATAAATAATAACCTCAAATACCTCAATCTTTGCACCTCTCCAAGCAAACATCGCAAAACAGGTGTTTTATAACATATAATAGATTTAAGAGCATGTAAGATGTATTTATCTATTGGTAATCTTAAAAAAAGAAGCTAAGAAATTCGTGCACAAGCACTTCCTGTGTTCCCCAACTTTCCCGGGAAAGTTGGGGAACATGTCTTTGGGAAAGACATATATGTATCATATATTGTCATGGCTACATATTGTTAGTATTCATTTTATAATGGATATCATCATCATCATCATCTCAGCCACAAGACGTCCACTGCTGAACATAGGCCTCCCCTTTAAGGATGTAAAAAATAACGATGGATACCATAAAAATATAGAACGGACGGATCTGTCCGCCGGGCATATCCGTCGGACAAATCCGGCGGGCACATCTGTGCGTGTATCCCTAGCTATTATAATAATGGACGTGACACCGTCATTTTACACCAAAGTAAACTTAACCTAGACCATCACTATACCTGTATGCTGGAAGTTTCGCCTTTACGACGCGGTTTAAGCGCTGGATTTCAGCCTGCCCAAAGCCTTTGGTGGTGACAAAAAGGTGCTCGGTACAGCTTTGATTTGACTAACCATTCCTATTGCCCGTTTCTTTCCACAATCCGGAATCCGGATTGACGACCCTCAGGGACATGTGGAATTCTTTACCCCATTTTTAACCCTATTAGCCATCTATTAGCAGTTCACAATGGGTCGGTAAGTGGCCATCTCCGGAGAGCGGTCGCCCGTGAAATTGTGTGTCCAACTGCAGTGAATAGCGCTTTATTTACGGTGCGGTACGGAGATATATATATATTATATACAAATAGTGTGTCTGGTCTAGAGAGGACCGTATTCTAACTTTAGATTTAGAATGTTACGACACGATCCAACTCCAGTCTCCAATACGACTCAAATGCATTAGCTAGGGATACACGCACAGATATGCCCGCCGGAGATCCTGTTCAGATGTGTCCGAAGACAAATCCGTGTCCAATTCGCGCCATACACGTACGGATTTGTCCGCCGGTCACATACGTCGGACAAATCCGGCGGATACATCTGTGCATGTTTCCTTAGCTACTTATTAACTATGCAGTAGTTGCAGTACAGCTAGGTAACCTTAACGTCTGTATCTGGACTTTTCTTGAAAATTATAACCGATTATTTAATACACCTCCAATAATGGTTGATTATTTATTTTGCCGTGTGTTGGATTTGGATATAAAGTGTTTTTAATGTGTCACGTTTTTAGTACGTCAGCATGTAGGGTTAGGGTAGATTTAGGTTAGGTTTTAGATTAGGGAAAGATCAATAGAAAAGAAGAAGATTAAATTTGGACAAATATATTTACAAAGCTCAAAAAATAAATAAAACAAAAAGAATTGCCCGGCTAGCTCAGTCGGTAGAGCATGAGACTCTTAATCTCAGGGTCGTGGGTTCGGGCCCCACGTTGGGCGCCAATGTCACGTTTTTAGTACGTCAGCATGTAGGGTTAGGGTAGATTTAGGTTAGGTTTTAGATTAGGGAAAGATCAATAGAAAAGAAGAAGATTAAATTTGGACAAATATATTTACAAAGCTCAAAAAATAAATAAAACAAAAAGAATTGTCCGGCTAGGCCTTAGGTCCGCCACTGAGCACACACTAAGAAATAAAAATGAAACTGATAAAAAACAAGTCCTTATAAAAAGTCACTATCCTGATGTTGGCTAGTCGACTTGAGCCTCCGTAGTCGCAGATGTCACCATTAGACGTGACGGTCTTCTAGAAGTGCAGAAGTATTATCGGGTTCCGGGTCTGGGAGACCGGAACACCGATGTGGGCGCCGCAGCTTGCGCCAAGAAGAAAATAGGTTGTAAGTCAACCCCAGACTTGACTCCCTAGGAAAACCGGATATTTAGCCATTTCATAAAATGTATGATTTTCACATGTGACTGCGACATCCGGATGTTAGATGATTAGAACAACGGATAGGACTTTAAGCATTAGTTTTCACGGATGTGGCAGTCACAAGGTAAGTTTTTAGGAAGATAAATTGCTTACGCAGAACAGACTATTTGATAGACAGATTAATAGGTAACAAAGATAGAAAAAGAGTTAAATGAATAGGACAAAACACTCACCCAGTCCGGGGAATTGCAGATACAAAAAATACGACGTATACAATGTCGGATTACATATTAATTAGTAATTTACAAATCATAAGGAAATATTTCAACCATTTCAATGCAGAAATTCGCGATCGTCAATTGTTCGATTGCGTAAAGAAAAAACATCAAGACGTTCTGTCATTAGTTGGCCAGCACAAACCTCTTAGCGCGAGCGCGTGACAACAGAGGTTTGATACCTTTTAGAAAATAGCACACTGTTACAAATGTATTATGTTGTTTATGGATTTAAAAGTTAGAATACGGAATTTGCAGATCCAAAACCAAAAGATGAAACCAAAAACAACCTAGATATTCAGCTTAGTTTGTACTTCCAAAAAATCGTAAAAACCAAATAGCGAGGTTATCACATAGGTACCAGATACATACGCCCTTCTACTAAGAGAAAGCATTTATTGAAAATACTCGGTAGAAAAAACTAGTATTTCGCCACTCCACCTCGGAAACGCGCCCTCCTTTGAAAGCGGTGGGGCAAAACGAAAAAGCATTTTATCCACATGTGGGGAGAGTAAACAAGTTTTGATTTTTTCACGTTATCTAGCAGGATGGACTTTAAAGAGATAATTTTAAATTATGTAATGGAAGCCTAATCAAAGCTTTCAAGCTTTGATTAGGCTTCCATTATATTTTATATAGCTTATAAAATCTTTGTATTACAATCGGCAGCAAAATTTGTTCAACATATTTCGCTGGCTCGGGTAGTCGGATCAGGGGGCTGATTTTTGACAGCCGGACGCTCGAATTCAAAAAATTCAAGCTCGAAAATAATCGCACACAAAAGTTTGTCGCCAATTTTTTCGGATGGAATTAATAGTTTAAATAATCATCGTTTAAAATTTCTATCGCTTTTATTTTTATAACATAATTTCATCGTTTTATTCGGAGTTTTAAATGTCACTTTCGAGTGCTCGAATCTCAAAAATCACCCCCCAGACCTCAATAAAATACGAGCGGTTTAACACCAACTTTGTCCCCCGTATAATAAATACCTAACTATTTATGTAAAATTAATTACATACATATGTAATGAATGTTTGTTTACAGCTACCAGAAGTAAACTATTAATTAATATCATTATTTCCTTAATGATCAATAAAGTTTTTGCCACGTTTAACTCAATTAGCTTAGGTAGCATTGGTCTTTTGAATTATTCTAGACACACAGGAAATACAAAAGCACTTACAATACTTACTTTTAAATTTTATTTTATGTAGATACACTAGAGTCTAGACTAGATAAAAATACCAGACGTGTGAAATAAAAAGAAACAATTCGTAAAGTAAATAGCTTATAATCTAAAACTTATCTAAAATGATGTATGCAGGTAAGTGCTTACTTATACCAGACCTATACTTATAGTAAGATTATTTTAAGATGTCCGAAATAGTCCGAATTGTAGGAAGAAATCTCCAGTAAGAATCGGACATCTTAAAAAAAATACTACCATTATTTACTCTTCTGCCGCAGAGACCTCGCCGCTGGCCTATAACCGCGAACCACTTCGTTCATCGAAACGTCTATTTGTATCACTCTCTTTCGTATAAGCAAGAGCGATAGAGACGGGGCCAACGTTTTGTCGATTTTCGAACTTCGCGGTAGGCCCTCTGATTCCGATCCTGCAGTTTCTCGACAGTCGCCAGCATGGAGCTCGCACAGATCTGCATCACCACATCCATCTATACTTAGGCCGACCGCCCCGTCCTGTCCGTTTTACCTCGTACCTATGCCTCGTGCCATGGTAGGTAAGGGTTACCTATACCATATCGAAACACGCTTTATCGATAGTCGTTTCGTCGAAAACGTTTCATCGAATGTACGTTTCGTCGAATGTACGTTTCATCGAATGTACGATTCGTCGAATGAACGTTTCATCGAATGTACATTTCGTCGAATGTACGTTTCATCGAATGTACGTTTCATAAGTAAGTATTATATTCCAGGTGAACGCTGATGGCTAAAACAACGACGGCGGCGTCCGGGTCTATACATATAGTGCCTTCGGGCAGATCCGTATAGCAATGGTGCTATACGGATCTGCCCGACGACATCTAATAACAAATTATTTTTTTCATTGTGGCCGATATGCCTTGCGGGCAGATCCGTCAATATATGGATATTGACGGATCTGCCCGCAAGGCATATCGGCCACAATGAAAAAAATAATTTGTTATTAGAAACCAAACTTCGTCTACCAGTAACTTAACAATTGTGACTACAAAAGTAATAGACGGAGAGCTGGCCACGTCAGATATGACACAATAATGAGAGCAACAAAACCCCTCTAGTTAGTTTGCTATACTATGCTTATTTCTAGATCCGGACATCTGGCAGCTGTAAAGTGGTGGAGGTCAAAGAAAGCAAATAACTTGAAGAAAATAAATTCTAGAGTTCTGGTTTTGATCCAATATTATGAAAAATTATATAATTAATTAGATTATATAATATCCAAAAGTTTCGTTTAGGGGAAGTAGTGCCAAATGATGTGTAATGTAATTTTTGGTTACTCGCCTACTGTTTTTGTTTGCGCAATAATACACAATGTTTTTTGTTCTAATGTTAAAATATAGGCCCTGTTCTCTATAAATGACACAACTTCAGCAGTTTTTACTTTTTTCGGTATTACTTTTTTCAACTTAAAAACTTTGTTGGTCTGTCACTCTGATCTCCACCCATTAAAAGCTGCCAGATGCCCGGATTTAGCAATAAGGATGGCTATGCAATCTAACTGGACTGATTACAAACCTCTCATTATTGTGTCACATCTGACGTGGCCAGCTCTTAGACCATTAAGGCTTATTATGTACGTAGTAAAAGGTTTTGTTCTATATACCTACGTAAACTTTGTGTTTCAATTCAAAATCAAATAAACTTCAATAACATCTTACAGAATTATGGTTATTAATGAAATAAATAAGTATTCGCTTATCCTTTTTTAGTGCAGATTTATTATAATATATGGAAACACTATTTTTTTTATTCATTTTCAGATTAATTATAATTATATCAAAACTGTTTTTTTTCTTACACACATACATACAATACAATCACGCCTATATCCCAAAAGGGGTAGGCAGAGATCACGGATTTCCATTTGCTACGATCAATGCAGCAAAACGGCTCTCCGTGAGCCACTTCTCGCCCTCGTGAAGAACGAGACGTGATGGGTGGCGAACCGCATCGCCGCCATACGGATGACTATTAATTAAATAAATCACCACAGCGTCTCACGAGCAGTAGGGATCAGAGGCCCTTATCCCTTATTCGCCTCTTACGACACCTGCGGGAAGAGACGGGGTGGCACTATTCTAAAGCCGGGGCCACGCAGCAAAATGTTTTTTTTCTGAATTCATTTTTATTACTCGTATTCTAAAATGTTGTTATTCTGCGCCTACTTCTAAAAACTGTACAGTCAAAGAGATATCCACTTTTGTTACCTAAAACGCAATAAGGTGGAAAAGTTACATCTCTTTGTAGTCGACTGTATCTAGTGTTAATTCTTCGGTAAACTACATTTTCTTAACATGAATTTAATAATGGTGTTTTCAAACACGTGAACTAACAGGGCATTAACTTATTGCTATAATAAGCTCCAAATAAAACGGAAAAATGGAAATAGATACGCAACTTTGACCCGAAGTCTTACTACCGACGTCAAAATTTCGTGTATATTTGTGGTACACTTTACATAAAGGTAACTGTTCTCCATAATATATTCAAACAACTAAGATATATATTAGTTAGTGTAAAACTGACCATCTGAGGGGTCACACGTGTGTTTTTTTTCACTTTTTTCAGTGTAAGTAATTTTAGTTTCGATCCTAAATTGTAGATAGTAGTATGTATGTATGTATGTATCACTTTATTGCACATAAACAAATATAACATTAAAATTTTAGTAAAATACTAGTAGTTCGCCCCGAACTGTGAACTCGCGAATCTTGTGTTTCGCCATAAATGTGCAATAGTAGAATTACTACAAATACCAAAAATAGGTATCGGGTATTTTTTTCTCAACTAACCATCACGGTGAAACTAAACGTCCATATTAAATTGTGCGGTAGATGCGCAAAATAAGGGCTAACGGCCTCCATAGCCCAGTTGGTAGTGACCCTGCCTACGAAGCTGGAGGTGCCGGGTTCGAATCCTGGTAAGGGCATTTATTTGTGTGCTAATCTCAAATATTTGTTCCTGAGTTATGGATGTTTTCTATGTATATAAGTATGTATTTATCTATCTAAGTATGTATATCGTCGCTAGCGCCTATAGTACAAGCTTTGCTTAGTTTGGGGTTAGGTTGATTTGTGTAAGATTGTCCCCAAAATATTTATTTATTTATTTATATTTATATACACACAGATGTGTTCGCCGGATTTGTATGGTGCTATTCAGATGTGTCCGCAGACAAATCCGTGTCCAATTCGCGCCATACACGGACGGATCTGTCCGCCGGGCATATCCGTCGGAAAAATCCGGCGGACACATCTGTGCGTGTATCCCTAGCTATTGCCAGCAAAGTATGTCCAACGTCACGTGCCTTGAGAGTTGAGGCCCTCGGACGCTAAGATTTCACTTTTTGAACCACGCCCTCTTCATCATAGTAAAAAAAAAACACAGGCACTACGGATCCAGCCGCCCGTACACTTCGCGGGGACTGGAACGAACAAAAAAAGTACTCAAAAAAAAAAACCACGCCCTCTAGTGGCTCATCTTTTCAATTTTTCGCTGGCACGAGAGGTTAAGTACTTCGCTCCCTTATATAATAAATAATCATTATTGATATTAGGTAATTTGCGATCATGTCGCAAAACATGGGTGTCAACGGTGCACGTACGCAAGGTGAGCGTGTGGTGATCTCGGGCGTTTCGGGCTGCTTCCCCCGCGCGCGGCACGTCAAGGATCTCGCGGACATCCTGTATAACAAGGTTAGTGCATCCCCTTATGGCCCCTCTACATGATGGGCCATAGTAGTACATTACTTCGTAGTTCAACTTTTAGTTTTGTTGTAAATCCCAATGTGGCTTTTCGCAATCGAGTTTTTCACTAGATGGCAACTACACTACCAGAACGATTAGTAGGTAACCGATACTACAATCTTGTAAGGAAAAATACTTTATTTTTACGTTTACTATATATGAATTTTAAAAAAAACTTAATATGTACCTAGTGTACCTACATTGGTTTAGTTATTTATACTATGTGAACAAGTGTCCCAGAATTTACTAGATTTTCTCGTTCAGATTACAGTATTTTGGTATCATGAACGAGTCTTTTTTCTCCGTGAATACATGAGTATGCCGTATGCCGTGGATAATCAATTATTTTCTTTCAGGTGGACCCGATCGCAGAAAACGAGCTCCGCTGGAACTACAACCACCCCGAAGTATCGCGGCACGCGGGTCTGATCCCCGACCTGGAAATGTTCGACGCTCAGTTCTTCAAAGTGTCGTATCGTCTGGGGGTCAACATGGATCCTATGTCACGCGTAATCCTGGAGCAGACGTACCAGGCTATCTACGACGCAGGTACGGGGGATGGCATAGATCGGTAGATTCCTAGTCCCCACCCATTTAATTTTTATTTTTAACCGACTTCAAAAAAGGAGGAGGTTCTCAATTCGACTGATTTTTTTTATCAGTATTATTTTTTTGTATGTATGTTACTCGATATCTCCGTGAATCGTGAACCGATTTTCAATTTTTTTTTATCGAACGGATATAACCCCTAGATGGTCCCATTGTCACCAAGTCGGGGTCTAATGATGGGATCCTGGAGAAATCGAGGGAACTCTTCAATTATTATAAGCACACTATAAAGTGATTTGATTTCACTATTTTTTACAGCAACTCGGCCACTTCCTCTTGGAATAGCGGATCCTAAGTGAAGTCGGTTCTTTTTTTGTTTAAAAATTATATGTCATGAATTGATTACTTTTCTTTCACTGCCGATTCTACTTAAGTACGCAGTAATTAAAGGTAATTAATGCTAGGTTCCTTCAATACAGAGTGCATAAACGCATTATTCAGGGATACACGCACAAATCTGTAACGTATGAATGGCCCCAAAAAATGGCATTTCAATACTACTGCAAGAATGACTCGTGCAGCAGTTTCTCTGACACTCTTATTACGGAATAAGGCTGGCCGGTTAATAATTTTCACGAGCCATATTTTCAGTAAATCATGTTTGAATTTATACCTCCTTTATAATATAAAGGAGGTATAGATTCAAACATGATTTACTCAAAAAACTCTATTTACGATGTGGCTACGAGCTACGAGCAACAATATAATATATTCGTAGCCACATCGTAAAGTAAATAGAGTTTTTCAATTACTCTGGCATAATAAAAGTTACTTAACATTGGTTGAATTCAACAGGTGTTAATCCTCAACAACTGTCCGGTAAGAAAATCGGAGTCTACATTGGTAGCTGTTTGTCAGAAACTGAGAAAATTGGGCTGTACACCTACGGGAAAACGGGTCTTGGTATCGTTGGGTAATGTTATTTTCATGCCATTCAATAAGAAAAGAGCTAAACGTAGACTGCTTACCAAGTTCTTTTAAAATTATGTGAAACGTCTAATCGGAGCAATTTGTAACGTACCTATTATATATATATATATATATATATATACGACTATAATATACCTACTCGAATTAAATTATTTTACATTAAGTAATTACACTGAATAAATTTGACAAAAATATTTTTTTTCACATCATCCTTTTGAAGTTTACGAGTATAATTATGTGCAAGTTTATTAGTGTTTATTTAATTGGTAACATTTTGATTTAGAATATGCGAATAGCGTAGATGAGTCATTATATAAAGAAATGATTTTTTTTTATAAACAGATGCAATAAATCGATGTTCGCCAACCGGATATCGTACTGGCTGAACATCAAGGGGCCTTCGCAGGCTATTGACGGTGGATGCTGCAGCTCGACTGTGGCCCTCGAGCAGGCCTGCCAGGCCATGGCCCATGGGGCCTGCGAGGCGGCCATCGTTGGCGGCTGCAATCTTTGCTTGCATCCGCAGACTTCAGTGCACTTTAGCAGGTGATAATAGACTTTATGTGGTTACAATTAAGTTTATTAACGGGCTCTCGCAAGCCATCGACGGTTGGTACTGCAGCTCAGTTGTAGCGCTCGAGCAGGCCTGTCAGGCCATGGCCCATGGGGCCTGCGAGGTGGCCATCGTTGGCGGCTGCAATCTTTGCTTGCATCCGCAGACTTCAGTGCACTTTAGCAGGTGATAATAGACTTTATGTGATTACAATTAAGTTTATCAAGGGTCTTCGCAAGCCATCGACGGTTGGTGCTGCAGCTTAGTTGTAGCGCTCGAGCAGGCCTGTCAGGCCATGGCCTGTGGAGCCTGCGAGGCGGCCATTGTTGGCGGCTGTAATCTGTGCTTGCATCCGCAGACTTCCGTGCACTTTAGCAGGTGATAATAGACTTTATGTGGTTACAATTAAGTTTATTAACGGGCTCTCGCAAGCCATCGACGGTTGGTGCTGCAACTCAGTTGTAGCGCTCGAGCAGGCCTGCCAGGCCATGGCCCATGGGGCCTGCGAGGCGGCCATCGTTGGCGGCTGCAATCTTTGCTTGCATCCGCAGACTTCAGTGCACTTTAGCAGGTGATAATAGACTTTATGTGGTTACAATTAAGTTTATTAACGAGCTCTCGCAAGCCATCGACGGTTGGTACTGCAGCTCAGTTGTAGCGCTCGAGCAGGCCTGTCAGGCCATGGCCCATGGGGCCTGCGAGGTGGCCATCGTTGGCGGCTGTAATCTGTGCTTGCATCCGCAAACCTCAGTGCACTTCAGCAAGTGATAAGTAATATAGACTTTACAATGTATATTAGTACTTACTCAGAAAATGATTTTTTAATACAGTTGCTCAAAAAAAATAGAATAGAATAGAATAACTTAGAAAGTTAGAATAGAATAACTTAGAAAAGTGCTTTTCTTGTAGTGGTTTAGCGTGCGGAAAGTTTGATATCGCGCACTAGTGCTTTTTACTTTTCCAGCCAATCACAGCTAATGACAGTGACAGACAGCCAATCACAGCCCCGTACCGCACCGCGCGGAGCGTTCGGATACATGAACTAAAGTAACCTCAAAGTGAATAATTGACAATTTTATAATTTTTTCGCAACTGTATTAAAAAACGTCGTTCGATACTCGTGCGTAAATGTCATTCTTCAAGTAATGACATACTTTCCGCACTAATATCGAAATGTACTATATTGTATGGGTCCACATATGCATAGAATGTGTTCTTAGGTTGTGATAGCTGCTTACCATCAGACGGGACGTATGCTTGTTTGCCACCGTCGTAGTAAACAAATGAACAAACAAACATTTTCGTGTTATTTATACTGATTTCTGTTTTTTTCTACAGAAACATCCAATTATGCAAAGATGGTAAAACGAAATCCTACGACCAAGCTGCAGACGGATGTGTGAGATCTGAAGCCATTAGCGTTCTGTTTTTGCAGAAAGCCAAGGACGCTTTAAGGTATGATTTCATAAATTTTACGTCACTCCGGGCGGTTAGTGACATTTACCGCCCGCGCACGTAGCGGCAAATCTTACTTCACACTCAGGAGAAGTAAAATTGTGTTAAAACCACGGCTGGTAGGAAAGTATCTCATACTTTTAACTGTATTATCCTAGTCGATGGCATTTTCAGTAAAGGAAGTAGGATTTTAAGATAGGTTATTGCCCCATAAAACCTCCCTAGATATTGTTTAGGGAAATTTTCCTTTATTTCAACTATTGCAAAACTTTATCGTTCTTAAGTATATTCCGGTTTCTTTGCAGAATTTACGCCGATGTGGTCTCCGTCAAGACAGCGTATACGTCTCTATCCAGCACTGGCAGTTTCAGACGAACAACAGGAGAAATTACCAGCTTTCTAAAAAAGTTTTATGATGAAATCAAAGTATCTCCCAGGGATGTCGCATACGTTGAAGGTTTTGGAGCAGGTAAGGTGACATGATTTTTAGAATTTTGTACCTAAAAACGTCTCCAGAGTCATATCAGATCAAAACGAAAAAAGCGCAAGAGTGATACAGGCTTCTTAGGTCAAACATCATATCTAGTCCTAGCAGCGCTCGCACATGCGCATTGATGATCTATGTTAATAATACTTACATGATAATTTCAACCAGCTTGTGACCGTCAACAGTATCATTTGTGATTCTAATAAAACCATCATAGGCCTGCAGGTGCAGAGGCCATATTCAATAGTAATTTGTATGTTAATATTGTGTTTGTCATGAATAAATATCTTGAATCTTGCCACAAAAAAGGTTTAAAATTTGACCCCCAATACTTCAATCCGCCCATTTCGATAGCGTGATACATAATTTATAAACAGAATAAATAAAACTTTCGCTATTGAAAAAGTCCTTAATTGTATGATAATACGGATATGTCACGATTTAATTACACTTGCCACGGTCAACGATCGTAGATTAGCCACGTAAGTACTCGTCAACTGCCTACTAATTAAACAAGGTGTAACAAAAATGCTGGCGATCCGTTTAAGGGCATTATTGATATCGTATTTCAATTCCGAAAAAATTTGAAAACTTATTTTACGCGAAAAAAAAAAATTCGTTTTGTATAGAGGGTTGACAGGCTCAAATACAAAAAAAAAATTCGCGTCAAATTTTTTATGTCACGTTACATCACATTACGATACCAATAAGGTGTGCCCTTAAATGGTCACCAGTATTTTTGTTACATTGTATTATATTATTTATATTTTTATCTAAAATTAACATTTATTAAAAAAAAACTAGAACAGAGCAACGTTACAATAAACAAATAATAAAGAAGACCCTTTTCGAGCTATATCTGTTACTTATTTTTTCTTAATTACTTTTTTAATACTTAATGGAAATATTTGCAAAGTGTCCACCATATGATAATAATATGAAATTTTAAAAATTCACCATAACATTTTGAAAAACAGCTCAGTTCTGTAACCCAGTGAATTTCATTCTGTATTTACGACCGGTTAGGTACAGTCACGAGCTTTAATTTGTGACCCATTTCCGTTAAATGTTGTTAGAACAATCATAATGCAATAAGGTCGAAACTTTAGTGCAATAATGTTGAATGTCAAGTTAAGACATAAAATGTCTTATCTAATCGACCTATGAAATGATAACCTCTTTGCAAAAAGCTATCATTACGATTTTCTAATTACGACTTTTTTATTTGTTTGTTTTTTTCTTATGGGACCACAGGACCAAAAAGTTATTAACCAAGTTATTGACGAACCCCTAGAAACGTAAAGTTGTCGATGGTAAACATTATCGTCACGAATCATGCTGTCCCTTCTTCACGCATGACAAGTTCTCTTTCGCACTTATGCAAACGTATCGGATATGTTGTGTCAAACTCAAATTTTATGACAGATTTACACTGAGTTGCACCCCCCTGACATTACGACGTTTATTGTTTATTTCAGTGACAGCGTTAACATAATAGCTCTAAATGGCGAAAGTTTGCTACACGATATTCAACCTTAGGTGGGTCCCAAATTAAAGTTCGTGACTGTACAGTCACGAACCTGGATTGTTGAGCCACTTGCCATTGTTCGTAATTTATTCGTGTTATGAATGACCGATGTTACCGACTAGCTGTCAACTGTCAGTTATATTGCTTATTTATTACACAGCTAAATTACGAACAATGGCAAATGGCTGAACAATCCGGGTTCGTGTCTGTACTTAATAGTCTTCGTATTAATTGCGTTTCTCACCACTTGAAAAAAAAAACGAGCAAATATTGTATTGTATGTATTAGGTGATATAAAATAAAATTATGATAGCTTTAAAATTAGGATGTTGGAATTATAGTCATAGTCATAGTTGTTATTCATGAACAATATAAAATTGTGTTTGAACATAGAAGATACATAGTAACGGTCTTATGAATATAATGAAACTTTTTTCACCAACACAAGTAGCTTTACTATATTCACAGTTTAAGGATGATTCACGCTGTAACGACACTGTCACCTCCGGAGGTCACGTCACGTTTTCTATACAAAATGAAGTGTCGGAAGTGTCGTGTAGAGCGCGGAATGTTACAGCGTGAGTCATCCTTTAAACAACGTCAACTTGAAGGTTATCGGCCATTAATGCTGCGCTTTTCAATACATTGCGGTTTTTGATTCATCGATTATATTTCGTTGCACCTACCGTTGAGACGGCAACGTACCTATCAAAATCGCCGGCGATTTTTGCGCCAAAATTGCGCCGAGTATACCTCTTTATGTTTATTTCAGCTGATTCGGAAACGGATAAGGTGGAACTGGACGCGATAGACAATGTGTTCAGTCCTGGCCGGACCTCGCCCCTGTACGTGGGAAGCGTCATGTCGAATGTGGGATACTGTGAATCTGCGTCCGGCGTGGTGGCGATTACTAAGGTGCGCTTGCATTTACAGTATTTACACTATTTATACAAAATCTCGCCCCTTAAACATGGACCAAGGTATGTCCTTAAACTACGTCCAAAAGTATGGGCACTGCGAATCTCGCTAAGTGTGGCAGAGCCCGACTGGGGAAGTACAAGTAGCACTATACCCGTGTTTCGGCCGGTGACTAAGGTCACCTCATGAGAACTCTAAGAGGATGCAGTGTGTAGTTTAGTAGTCAACAGAGTGAATCCTCCCTTATATTAAAGACTCGGCAACGCGCATGTGATACCTCTGGACTTGCAGTTGTCCATAGGCAATGGCAGCTGCTTACCATCAGGTCAGCTATATTTACACTCTACATTTTAACAGATTAGTTGAGAGTCGGTCGGCAGTCAGTAAAAGGTAATTTTAAAGCGAATTATTTATTGTACCAACACTACCAACCTAACTTACGAGGAGCTAAACTCGGTTTTAGTGCTGATCGAAGGCATTTTAAATTCTAGGTTGCACACTCCTTTATCTTTAAAATAAAGTCAACGTTGTGTCAGTTCGGATTGCACAGGTGGTTCTATAACTATTCGGTAGCTCGAATTACGCGGGCCATCCCGTTACCTCCTGGACACTGTAACTACGCGCCATTGCTTTAACTATTTGATTTTATATAGAAATGCTATGGTACTTACGAGAATTGCATGGAGAACTTTGGATGGGTAGTGGCGGGTAGCATAATAAAGCGTCTCCCTGTATTGATATCAGTTGTTTTACAGGTGCTCCTGGGCTTCCACACCGGTATCCTGCCGGCTAACCTTCACTGCACGAAGCCGCGTGATGACGTAGCAGCTCTGACCGCCGGCCGGGTCAAGATTCTGACCGAGCATGCACCCGCAGGCTCTTATATCGCGGTCAACGGTTTGTCTGTGACTGGAGTCAATTCACACGTGCTTCTACGAGGACATTACAGCCCTAAGGTCATCATCCTCTTACCCTAGTTTTCTGCCACGGCTTAATTACCTACCTACCTGATTCCAGGAATTGGTGTAGGGATTCGTTTTTACGAAAACGACTGCTGTCTAACCTTTAAACCCTGAAGGGAAATTACTAAATTAGCCTTTTTGGGATTAGGTGCAGTTTCGTCACGATGTTTTGTTTTTACCGAATGCACTGGTCAAAGTGGTAAATATAATAGTACATTACGCACCTAGGGCGGTAAAATAAAGAACGGCTCAGATCGCGGATATTTGTGGCCCGAACCGAAGGTAAGGGCCATAGACTAGCGATCTGAGGCCTTCTTTATTACCGCCCGTGGTGCGTACACAATTTTACGTCTTCTCTTGGGTGTGAAGTGAGATTTGCCGCTGCGCCCGTGGGCGTAAAATCTCACTTACCGCCCAGAGTGACGTAAAATATATTTCGCACCTAAGTTCAGAAAAACTTAGTGAAAGTCGGACATCTTACCTCCAGGCTAACAGCGCTTTTTTACAGTCCTAAGTTATGAGTATCACGGCTCGGATCTTCAAAACGGTCTTGGATGCCACGGCAAAGTTTTTTGGTTATATGCAATAAAAGATTCCCTCTCATCGTTCGGGCTTTATGTCCAATTCTTTCTCTGTTCAGGCAGCTCGCCTCTGGAATAGTCACCCTGTTAAAATTAGACAATGTCCGAACAGGTTTGCGTTAAAAAAAGCCTTATGTGAGTACTTTGCTGGCAGAACTCATAATTCCTAGTGTTCCTGTTTTGTAAAGTTTCTTCTATGTTTTTGTGTGTATTAAGTATTGTATGTATGTATTTATATGATATTAAGTATGTATTTATATCATATTAAGTATGTATTTATATCATCTTAAGTCCTATGTTTACGTTTTTTTTCTCTCTCTTTTCTCTTCTCTTTATCATATGTGCATGTTGTTGCACCGCCCACAACTTATCTGCTTTGCCCGAAGGTTGACTGGTAGAGAATGCTCTATAGCATTAAATGCGCCTGTTGTACAGTTGTATTTTTGTGCATAAAGATTAAATAAATAAATAAAAATAAAAAAAGAGTTCAATGTTTAGAATAAAACTAAGAATGTTGCCGATTGTTTCAACCACTTAATTAATTGTTTCAGGACCTGCAAAAATATCAGAGCTCTATTCCTCGATTGGTGTTGATTTCGGCCCGTACGGATTCTAGTGTTCAAAATATTATCAACGATTTGAAGTCACGGCCTATAGATGCAGAGGAATTAGCTTTGATTCAGAATATACACTCGTCAAAAATCAATGGCCATTTAGGCAGAGGATTTGCCGTTTTGGGTAAGCGTGTAGATGTAATTCAAGAAAATTATAAACTGAAATAGATCAGATATCGTTGAACAAAGTAGGTTGCAAGTTTTATGTCTGTTACCTACAAAAAATATTTGAATAGACATATGGACCGTAAGCCAGGAACAAACATGACTAATCGCGTCCCAGGTGATAATCTGTGAAGTGGTTAAGTGCGATGGATATTGAAGCCTCGTAAAAGGTCCTCCCTTGGTGGGTTATAGAACGGCAGCCAGCGATGGACGCGATGACCAACGAAATTTGTTTATGGCTTACGGTCTAATAGAAGTCATTATCAACGTTTGAATTGAGCGGGACAACCGGGTCACTACGGCATCCGTAGAGATTCCTCGTGTATATGCAAAGTTAGTAAATGGTAAGGTGGATTTGATCACCTGTAAGGGCTTCCGCTGCTTACGCGGGCGCACGCCTGCCGGTACAAAATACAAATCAAGTAAAATAGTATGAGCAGCGCTAGCTGGCGCGCGCAAGTCAGCGGATGCACTAAGGCAGACTGTTCTGCTCATACTTCTTATATGTAAGAAAATTATACCTATGTTAAAAGTAGACACTCTTATTCTACGTTCCTAAATATTTTCTTTCTAGATACAGATAAAGAATCGAAAACGACGAGCTTGAGCGAAAGGGTCTCGTACTTCGACGGTGGCTCTCGTCCCTTGTGGTTCGTGTACAGCGGCATGGGTTCGCAATGGGCCGGGATGGGCGCGCAGCTCATGCGTGTGCCAACCTTTGCTGCTGCTATCGAACGGTACAGTATAACATCCTTCTTCCTCCTGGCATTTGATCCGGTTTGGGGTCCGCTTGACAACCTAATCCCATGAATTTACGTAGAACCTAGTTATCCTTATAGTTATAGTAGCCTTACCTTCCAAACCAGAGGAAACTAGGCCGTCATGGGATTAGGTCCGGTTTCCTTAAGATGTTTTCCTTCAACGAAAAGCGACTGGTAAATATCAAATGTTATTCCGTACATAAGTTCCGAAAAACACAGTGCTATACGAGCCGGGGTTTGAACCCACGAGTCCCACGATCTTTCAGTTTTAATAGTATCAAGAACTTTTTATTCGTAAAAGAAGTTATGTCTAAGCCCAAAATCCCAATTACAACTTTAGTACTAATACTAGTGAGAATTTAAAGTACTTGCTATACTTTTCTATACAGTTGTCGACGAGCACTGGAGCCGAAGGGCATAGACATTGTCCACATAATCACATCGCCGGACCAATCGATCTACAAAAACATTTTACATTCCTTCGTGGGGATCGCTGCCGTTCAAATTGGTCTCACGGATATCCTTCTACAACTGGGTTTGGTCCCGGATAAGATCATAGGTAATGGCATTTTATAAATGAATTAACTAGATTTTACCCGCGGCCTCGTCCGCGTGAGTAAGCATAATTTATCATTATCATATCCTTATTTCTATTCAAGCAAGCTAGTTTCCTTTAACGTCCTATAATATATGTCGATTTAGATAGGATCCTCATGTTATATGGCACGAGACACTTAGCTCGGAAATGTCGGCTTATTCTGACTACAATGACGCTTACATGAGCTTAATAGGGCTTTATATATCTGTGGATGAGGTAATAAGTACATAATTATACTACAAAATGAAAACGTTACAGGCCACAGCGTAGGCGAGTTGGGGTGCGCGTACGCAGACGGCTGCCTGACAGCCGAGGAGATGATCCTATCCGCTTACAGTCGCGGGCTTGTCTCTATCCAGACTCCCTTCATACGCGGCTCTATGGCTGCCGTTGGTATCGGGTTTGAACAGGTGTGTACCAGGGTACGCAGACGGCTGCCTGACGACCGGAGATGATCCTATCCGCTTACAGTCGCGGGCTTGTCTCTATCCAGACTCCCTTCATACGCGGCTCTGTGGCTGCCGTTGGTATCGGGTTTGAACAGGTGTGTACCAGGGTACGCAGACGGCTGCCTGACGACCGGAGATGATCCTATCCGCTTACAGTCGCGGGCTTGTCTCTATCCAGACTCCCTTCATACGCGGCTCTGTGGCTGCCGTTGGTATCGGGTTTGAACAGGTATGTACCAGGGTACGCAGACGGCTGCCTGACGGCCGAGGAGATGATCCAATCCGCTGACGCTCGCGGGCTCGTCTCTATCCAGACTATCTTCATACACAGCTCTATTGGCTGCTTTTGGTATCGGGTTTGAACAGGTGATTCCTTCGCCATCTCTTGTTGTTTATTTCAAATTGGAATATACATAATATAATAACATTTATAACTAGAGTCACTAGAGAACAGATTATATCCAAGTCCAAGTGTCACTAACAAACACTTACGTTACATTTAGATGTCCAAGAGGTGTCCTCCAGAGATCGAGATAGCCTGCCACAACTCGCCCGACTCCTGCACGATCTCCGGGCCGGCAGACGCTATGGCCCAGCTTGTTGCTAAGCTGACCGCTGAAGGGATCTTCGCGAAAGAGGTCCCTTGCTCCAACATTGCGTATCATTCTCGCTACATCGCCGAAGCGGGTGAATAAAACTTTTTATTATAAGGCCTCGATTTGTACCTATTAACTTTTTATCACACTTCCTCATAAAAGTTATCGTTACACGCAGGCATAGCGGGAGTTTAAGGGCCGATACCGGATGCAATTTAACAGCAATTTGTATAGAAGCTGTGCAGTCGTCGTGCAGTTAGTGTGCAGTTGGTGGGCAGTTCCAATACAAGTTGTAGCTTGATTGCAGTCCGTCTGTACCGGCCAATAATAATAGAATTATGAAGTTTTCTGAACTTATTAAGAGTTTTTTTCTAGATTTTAATATTTCCATGGGCGCAGTCGTAATTGCATAACAACAAAACAGCACTAGTCGCTGCAGGCTGGCATAGCTCATTGCATAATAATTAATATTTCAGGACCCGGACTTCTTAAGTACCTGAAAGAAGTAATCCAAACCCCGAAACGCCGCAGTGAGCGCTGGGTATCCACCTCGGTTCCTCAGGACAGGTGGGAAGAAGAGGAAGCCACGTATTCGTCAGCTGAGTACCATACCAACAATCTTCTGGTAAATATTCTGCATCAATAACTTGGAGTTTATTAAAATCTTATTTTCAATTGGCTCCAATCTCTTGCGAGAACATTTAGCACACGTCCAGTCTTGTTATTTAGTTAAATAAAAATGATACCAAAACATACCAAACCTGACCTAATAATAAGCTATGGTTAACTAAATGTAGCCAGAATTAGAGCATGACCAATTGAACTTGTTCCTTGCATGGTTCATGGTTCTTCCATCTTTGGGATTTCCCAATACCTACTGTTTCCGTAACGAGGGTTTGTAGAATAGAACGTCATTCATATTGGATTCCGAGGTAGGCACTTTTTATTATAACTAATTATGTCTTTGGATGCTGACAGAACCCGGTGCTGTTCGAGGAGACATCACAGCTGATCCCCCCTAACGCGGTGCTGGTAGAGGTGGCGCCACACGGACTCCTGCAGGCCATCCTCAAGCGTGCCATGCCCTCCTGCACACACGTGCCACTCACGCGGCGTGGGCATCCTGACAACGCGCGTCTACTGCTCGAGGCTCTGGGACAGTAAGTTAGATAGTTGCAGAACTCTGGGGAGCCGTTGGTGATACCCCGCCACGTGTGGCCGGGGATACCGCCCGGGCTTCTGATGGATCCAGACAACGCGTGCCTGCTGCCCGAGACTCTAGGACAGTAAGTTTGGATTGTTGCAGACCTCTGGGGAACTGCCTGTTACCTCACGTATGGCGGGGGGTACCACCTGGGCTGCTGATGGATCCTGAGAACGTGCGTCTGCTATTCAAAGCTCTAGGAAACGTCTGTTGTATCCTGACAACGAGCTTGTTGATCAAGGCTATAGGACAGCAAGTTCGGATGGTTGCAGAACTCTGGGGAGAGGGTGTCAGTGAGAATGATGGTTCAAGTACCCCGGGAACTGGTCACTGATTAGGGAACCCGGATTGTTCTAGTATGAAAAAACATTCCCTATCACTGAAATCTTTCATAACACAGTGCTGGCTGAGTTGTCGCTGCATGACCATTGCACGAGATGAAATTTTGGAGAGTCTCACAAAAATGCCTTATTTGGACTCTTAGGACAGGTACTATTTTATCTGGATAACGAGCTTTACATCATTTTTTATGATCTTTCAGATTGTTCATGGAAGGTTACTATCCTGACATCCGCCATTTGTATCCCAAAGTGGAGTTTCCTGTTTCAACAGGAACCCCACAACTGTCCCATTTAGTGGAGTGGGTTCACCAGGAAAAATGGTAATAACATGAAACTCTTTATTATCTTCAGTAACAATCACCTAAAATTTTCCAAATAAATAAATAAAGTAGAGTATACAACTGTAAATATAATGACCCAACTGCTATATAAATGTGATTGGCTGATTGCTATCAATAACTGAATTAAAAAATAATTGTCGAAAAAGGGATTTTTAGATTATGAAAATTTTATAACGGGTTTTTATTAATTAATGGCTTCATTTCTTCTTTTTATTGTCGGCTTAAAAGTAACTCTTATATCTATAGGCAGTTGGCGCAGTATGCAAGTGCAGTAAGAGTGACGACCGCTACATGCTCTTTCAAAATAACCCTACATGACGACGAGTACTCTTTCTTACAAGGACAACGAGTGAGAGGTAAGCCAATACTTAATTAATCCATGTCTTTAATTAATTAATATTACCTATAATAACTATCCCTTTGGAATCTTTGGATCGAAGTGTACCTACCATATGAGCCCCCGAATTAAATACAAATACAGTCCGTGAGCTTTAAGAAAAACCTTCGGGAATCGGCGACACACGAAGGTAATATTGCTGTTCTGCTTTTCCATGTGCCACTGTTGATTGATACCCGACGTCTCTTTCTAAAACCCGAAGGTTATTTTTAGAGCTCACGGACTATAATATAAATAGTACGACATATAAAGAATACTCAAAGGCCGCGTCTATCCCATATATGCCGAGCCTATTAGTGAGCGATATCCTTAAAAACGACCATGGTCAGCTATTCTGCGCATTGTGCGATGAGGGTCGGTTTTGTGATTTTTCTTAGAGAGTGTATGAATCTTCAACTACAACCTAACGTATATGTATTATATAAACAAACATTTACAGGAAAGACAGTATTCCCGTTCGCCGCAGCGCTAGTGTGCGCCTGGGACACGCTGGCGATGGCGTCCCAGGCGCCGCGGCGCGCCGTGTCCGTGCATTTCGACCGCGTCGAGTTGCACGCGCAGCCCGTACTGCACGAGTCGCGCATGCTGCGGCTCAACGTCGCTTTGCACCGCGGGACGGGCTGGTTTGAGGTGCCTTTTAGTTACAAGCTACAATAGCACTTAGAGTACCTAGCACTAGTAATATTCTTGTCATTAAATTCTTAACCATATGCGCAAAGCACAAGAGCGCGAAGTACCTTTTGAAGTATGTATGCTTAGAGCATATATATAGCTTTATGTAGGTATGTGACATAAGTAATGTTTACTTATTTCCGGTTACCTCGCGTGTATCTATATTTATTGACTGCGCGCGACATGCTAGGATATTTTATGTTTCATGATTCTAACGAAAGGATTCTGGGCCTAAGGCGATTATCACACTGACGACGGATCCGCATGCGCCGCCGGTGCGCGAGAGAGATAACGCTCTGCATGTGTATAGCGCTGTCTCGCTCGCACACCGGCGCCGCATGCGGATCCGCGCCAGTGTGATAACCGCCTTAAGGATCGAAAATGCTACTTAAATTCAATGATATGAAAAATCTGTCGAAACATTGAAACAATGGTACAGCACCCATAGACTTCTTTAGGGCATTGAAATCTATAACGTATGAAATCACATTTACCATACTTTAGGCCCAGGGTCCTTTAAACCACTTATTTTTCTGTTTTTATTAGATTGATGACGGCATCACGAGGGTGGCTTCTGGTTATATTAAGTTGATTCAGAAAAGTAAACTATCAGAATTTCCTGAAAGTGTCGATGATTCCAAGAAAGACATAATATTAGAAACTAAGGAAATATACCAGATTTTAAATGAGAAAGGCTATATATATCGGTAAGTAAATCACAGCATTCTAATTACTAAAATCTATTTTTTAGAAAGATATAAAGACACATTTAATTTTATATTGTAGTTGCCTTCATCAGAATAATTTGACGTTGCTTAAACAGTTCTTAAACAGAAATTATTGGTTTTGGTGAAAATAAAAAAAATCAAACCAAATTGAATCAATAGGAATTATTTTAGTGCACATATAGAAAAATTAAGAAAGAGATTTAACAAAGTTAAGAATGGTAACATCAGCTGGTCTAATATGTCTTATATGTATTTTAAATAATTCAATTCAATATTCAATAATCATTTATTTCGAACACAAGTCCATAATGTGTTAGTAACATACTAATTCTTAAAATCTAGGGTTAGAACAAATATAATATTAAAACAAATTTTGACATACTAAACAAATAATAAACAAATTCCCACACATCCACGAATATAATGGAATAATATTCCACAGTGACGAATTTCGAGGTATACGCGAAGCCAACGCGTCTTTCACGGAGGGACGCGTGTCCTGGACGCGATGGGAGTCGTTCCTGGACGCGTTGCTGCAGTTCAACGCGTTGCGGTACGACGCGCACGCGCCGGCATTCATACGCGAGATCGCTATTAACACTGACTTACACGATAAAGCAGTGCAGTCGCAACCAGATGTGAAGGTTGAAGTGAGCAGGGTCCATGACTATACCAGGTAATTAAGAATCAGGGCTTCTACGATCGTTTTTTTCACCAGGTGGCAGCTCCGTCCCGAGAGGTCTTTTTGACAGCAGCTGTCAAAATCCTAATTAAAAAATATGATAAAACATGGTTGGTGGATTATGACAGCTAAACCTTCTCACTAGTGAAAAAATTTCTATCCAGTATGTAAAGTTGTGAACCTACCAAAACCATCCCTTAAAACTAGTGAATAGGGAACTCGAGTATGTACATTGTTATAAAATCTCTTTATTTTTTTTAAAGATCACGTAAAGAGTGCTCAAATTTTAATGGAATATGCAACATACCTACTGTTATTTCTGATCTAAACATTGACGTGTTTCATTAAATGGTTGAGGTGGGTTTTCATATTGTAGAGCGTATACAGGTACAGGAAGGATGAATTTATTAAGAACATCATAGAAGGTAGAGTTGAAGCAGAAAGGAAGTCAGGAAAGCCAAGGAGAGCATACATGGATCAAGTTAAGGAAAAAATAAACGCCGTGTCGTATCAGGCCATTAAGTAGAAGGCAAAGGACAGATATACATGGAAAATGCTCCACCGACAAGAGCCCAGCTCTTAAATAATTGATGATGATGAGTGTATAGATACTCGCTAAAAGAGGTTACAATTAACTAAATCATTTAGGAAGCTGATTTCGGACAAGTGTGTTTACTATTTACACATTCACGGGGTTTTTACTAATTGATACCTATTTGCAGATGCGGCGGTGTTACTTTGAAAGGAATCAAGTATCGAAACGTTGCTAAATGGGATAAACGTTCTCTTGAATTCGACACATCGAAATTCGACCCGAGATTTGAGGCCGAAACAATTATTCGCAATGTAAGAAACCTAGGAAATTTGTATAGAGTCGTTTTGAAAGATATCGGACTCGTATCTCAAATACAGTAGAATTTCTCGCATAATACGTCTTTTTTTATGAGTCCCTGCAACTTGATACCCTGCAGGACCAGTCCAGCATACTTAATATGCTTTCCCGCTTAAGACCCTCCAAATCGTCTTAAGCGAGTCTTACTTTTTCAAGTGACTTGGAAACATTTTAGATTTCAAAGATTTTTTATTTTATTGTACAGTAATAAACTATTCATATCAAAATTACGATTTAAGTCATGTGCATTAAGTGACTACGCCCGAGATGTTTCGGAGAGCCTAGGTATCCTTCGAGCACAAACTGCTAGAAACCGGTTCACGACGTAGCTCAATGACGTCGGTAGTGCGCCGTCAGAGAGCGTAACATGACGTCGACTAGTTCTTTAGACTCTTGATACTTGAAGATGGAGACCTAGGCTCTCCGAAACACATCGCGTGTAGTGACTAAATACACAAAAGTAGTTAACTATGTCTCACGAAAGTTTGAATTCAATACTATGACTATTGTTTTTGTAATTGAAATATGATGATGAAATCTTCAAAATCTTGCACACATTATAATCTTTTTGATAAGCATGTTTATTTGTTCAGGATGCAGACGACAACATTCTAAATGGAAAAGTGTTAGGAAAGGAAAATGGAAATGATGGATATTTTCAATCTCTACTGTCTCATCGAATCGCACCAGAAAATTCTAGCGTTTTAGTAAAGGTTAGTAAGTACAGTTAACTTAATAAACCCAAAAATATGCGATACGATTACGTTAAATTACTTTAATCTTGATTTCACATTTTATCGAGAGTTATTTGGTCTTGTTTTTCACATAACACAAATAAATAAAACCAAAAAATATTATACTTATAATATGAGTAGGTAAGTATTGCGAAAGTGGGTAAAAATAGCCTTTGAGATCTGTTATATACTAGGTACTTGTTTATACAGGTGCACTTCGCTGGACTAAATGCTAGAGACGTATTACAAGAAAACCCTCTTAAAGAAACCAGTGGAAGTGGTTATGGAATGGACTTCAGTGGATATTGTAAAAAGTAAGTGACAAAATAATTTTAAACAAAAAAGAACCGAATTCACTTAGGATCCGCTTTTCCAAGAGGAAATGCCCGAGTTGCTGTAAAAAATACTGAAATCACTATAATAGTTTAAGAGTTTCCTGGATTTATCCAGGATCCCATCATCAGATCTGGACCTGGTGACAATGGGACCAACTGTGAAGCTCTTTCAAACAAATCGGTCCAGCCGTCTTCGAATAATCGGTGAACAATGTGAACATACATAAAAAAATTGCGAAAAAAACTAAGAACTCGACGAATAGAGAACCTCCTCATTCGAAATCTTGAAGTCGCTTGATAAAGATTGAACAGCTGTACGATTCGACGAATAGTCCGTTGTATGTCAATTTAAAAAAACCCTTAAATAGGCCGATACTGGAACGTTAAATTTGGCCTTAAAAAATTATAACTCACAAGTCCGATTTTATTTTATTATCAGTAAGAGTACAATGAGCACTAACAGCGACAATTTTTTTCTAACTGTTTTCGAGGATGCTGTAGGTATAATATAGGTACCTATTTGTTTGCGACACTCGTAAATTCAAGATAAGATAATTCGAGTGGTATTTCTTTTCATTCGACTATCGGATTTAACTATATGAATGTACCCTGACATTTACTAACAGATTTACCAATGGCCGTATTTATTTAAATTTAAAACAAATAAAAAAAATATACTTCCTCCAAAAGATAATTTAAGTGGTATATGTTAACTGAAATATATTAAAAACTATCGAAGGCGAGTTATAGATTTGATTTATAACACATTATTCAATAGATTATTTTTTAATGAACAATTGAATTTTTAAAGCGTTCTAATAGCTATATAAGAAATCTCCGAAATTTTCAAGTGGGCGCATTCTGTTCATTATCTTTATACTAAAACTTGCATCAAAATTCTAACGATTTTATCAATCGCTCGAAGTTTTCTGAACTTATCAGTTCTAAACATAATCCAAACGCGCGGAGATTAAAGCGGGAGTCTATCGCGTCATGGCATGGCGCTAGCGGCGGGGCCAATCACGACGCGCCGCGCGCTGTTGCCTGACCGCTGCGCGCCGTTGCCTGTCTGCTGTTTCCATGGTAACCCAGTAGGCACGCAAATATTGTATCTTTACGTTTGGTCCACAGAGTGAATAATATGACTGCCTAATGCGAAGCTTGGTTTGATAATGATTACTATAAAGTGCGATGTTTTTTTTTGTTGAGAGCATGCCCCTCTATGGTGCGAATGAATGAAAAAGCGGACATTCCTATTTTTTCACTTCTCATGGTCTAAAAGTCTGTCGTACATTTAAGCTCTAGTGCTAATATGTATACATAATTTCACTTCTCATTGTTATGTCCTTTAAGTCTAATTTCGTAAAGTCTGTATAGTATGTATGACTATGGTCTAAAACCCATATTACCACAAGAACAATTTTTCCTCACTTGGTTCGGGAAAATAACCACCTAGTGGTAATATGGCTTACTTTAGACCCTTGTCAAACAATCTACTATTTTCCGAAAAATGTATTTTTTTAATGAAATGAAATGTTTATTTGTATAACACAGGTGGTACAAATAGGGTCTTAATTTACAAAGGTGCTCTGTGTTTTGCCTATTGGCATACAAAATTATTGTTGTATTGTTCCATATTCGGTAGGAAATAGTATACCCTGGAGGCAATCGGCCAGTTTGGAGAAAAGTCGTCGACATCTCTTCTAAATACCTAAAACTGGTATACATGTGTTCCACGTGGTCTTCAGAATACGAATTGACTGGTTTTAGTTTATGGAGGGGGATACGAAAAAAGTGAGGGAAAGATGGCGGACGACCATCATCGAAATTTGTTCACAACTCGAATCATATCGGACCGATCGATTTGTGTGAGATGTCATCTGAAAGACCATTAAAGTACTATAGTTGTTTCTAAATAGAGGCAGTCATCACATTAGTCGTTTACGAAATATTTAAAAAATAAGAATTTTTTACCGTGCCTGTTTAGATAAAGTAGTGATAAAACATGCTTATAACTCAATAAATAAAGTATGTATTATTATAAAGTAGACGGGAAAATGTATGAGCTTTCAAAAAACTAGCGTGTGGTGGTCGATCGACGTCGTATTTCCATTAGGGAACGTACCCAAACTACGTGACCCATTTTTTTTCAGTTTTTGACCCCCCCCCCCCCCCTCGGTGACCATCCGTAGTAATTGCCAAGACCCCCTCCCTCCCCCCTAGTTGTCACGTAGTAAAACTCACACATATGGTTTAGAGTGAAATTTTGGAGATAGAAAGCAAAAAAACATAATTTTACATACTTATTGCCCTTTTTTAACACGACACTAGCCGCGTGACGCCAAAAGTGCGTGGAAACCTATAATTAGAAGCGCGAGATTTGAGCATAATTATTGACTACGTGACAGAACCTAAGACTCCCCCCCTCCCCCCTGTGACCTAGAGTAGTATTTTGACGACCCCCCCCCCCCCTAAACGGGTCACGTAGTTTGGGTACGTTCCCTTATTGCTCGGAATTTATTTTATGGATCAAATCCTGATGAGTATCATTTGAATGCATTTTTAATTTACTATAATAGGTTAATTGAGATCTGAGATGTAAAATTAACAGTTTTAGATTTTTTTTGAAAACGTAACATTTTTACCTTTTAGACTGGTGGAAACAGGCTTGTTTGCAGAAAAGTCGTCGATATCTCTTCCAAATACCTAAAACGGGTATGGATATGGTCCTCCTTGTCTCCAGGATATGAATAATTGATCAATTTTATTTTAAGAGGAGGGGACGAGTCGAAAAAAGGAGGGGGGAAAGATGGTGGCCGATCGTCATCGAAATTTATTTACATCTCGAGTCCTATGGAACCGAAAGATTCGTGTGTAAATATTATTTAATGTACTATAATTGATTATAAATAACCGTAGTCATCAATGTAGTCGTTTACAAAACAAAACATTTGAAAATAACATTAATTGCGGTAAAGTTACAATTTATTGAGCTATAAGCATGTATTATCAGTACTTACGCCAACATGCACGGTAAAAAATCATACTTTTTCAAATATTTTGTATAGGGCTAAAGTGATGACTACAATTATTCAAAAACAATTGAAGGGATGTTTACAAAAACAACATAACTACTTAGAGCGGTTGACACTTTTTTAAGAACATTGTTAATCGTTTCAGGTGTCAACCAGTGTAGTCAGTTATGTTGTTTTTGTAAACATCCCTTCAATTATAGTACGTTTAATGATCTTTAAAATTGCATCTCAAACGAATATATCGGTCCCATAGACCGAAATGTGAACATATTTCAATGACGAGCGGACACCATCTTTACCGCGTCCGGTTATTGACTCCCCCCCCCCCCCTCTATAAAATAAAACTGGTCAATTCATGTACATCCATCACAATGAGGAATATATCCATACCAGTTTTAGGTATTTGGAAGAAATGTCGGTGATGACTTTTCTTCAAATATGCCCGTTTCTTCCAGTGTATTAGAGTAAATACATATGTTACAATCCTAAAAAATGGTTAATTTTGCAACTTAGACTTCAAAGAACTGATTATTTCAGTAAATTTAAAATAATTTCAAATGACACAAATCACGAATTGATCCGTATAGGGTAGCCAATCATTTGGCAAACAAAATAAAATATTCATTTCACAAACAAAATAAAATATTCATTTCACAATGATTCCCATAAATAATTTTATATATTATTGTTTCACAAATAGTCCAAAAGACAAATTATTTTCTTGCTAAAACACTATATTACAAAACATTATTTGGCAAATTATTCATTTGCTATTCAGGGCAATTAACAAAATAACGCATGGTAAAACGTTAGTAAAATGCGTTTTTTGGTACCTAAATTCTTCGTTTAATAATCTCATGGTGTGTATGCCATTTATACGTGTATTATCTACGAGTACAACATTTTAAAAATATATTTTGTACTTTAAAAGTTAAGTTTGTTTTTGTTGAATATTATCACGGACAACTATGATTTGAGAGAGCCCAGATAGATGCGACGACGAGCAAAGCGAGGAGGAGCGTGGTAGATTAACTGCGACCTTACAGTTCTAGTAACTTACATATGTCGGGGTTAATAGAAATGTAAAATACCCGTAATGTCAACATACCCATTTATCTTAATTGCTTCGCAATCACTTATTTTTAAAAAACAGTCACGGCTTTATTGTCAATTTTTACACATAAAATTACCATTTTCATTTAGTTTTAGTAAAAATATCCATGAATTACTTATGTTTCAGTGAAAACGAAATTCTTTTATAATATTTTGTCTTGTGTCAAATGCTATTTTTGCTTAGAAATACAGTTGTCAGTCAGCCATTCTTGTTTATCTTATTTTACTATTGTCCCTAAATTTATCCGGAACCGACTTATTAACCGACTTCAATTAAGGGAGGGAGTTCTCAATTAGTTTGCATTTATTTATTGTACTTATTATATTCAGTAAAAAACAATAATTTATCTATTGACATTTTGCAAAATAACGGATTTTAAAAACGATTTATTCACGAAATGAACGTTGGTAAATAATAATTTGTCTTACAATATGTTTATAAAGCGTCCAAGTTACTAAATGTATATTTGTCTAATAATGATTTATAAAAATGAACATATTTAGCAATGACTTGTTGAAACGAATTGTTGTTTGTTCAGTGATTATTTGCGAAATGTTATTTATCAAATGAATCATTATCAAATGAATCATTATCAAAACGAAAGCTCATAGTTTTCCCGTATATTTTGTCATAACATTAATTGTGGTAAAGTTATAATTTATTGAGTTATAAGCATGTTTTGTCAGTATTTACGCAAACATGCACGATAAAAAAAACATATTTTTGTTAAATAAGTATTTTGTAAAAGACTAAAGTGATGACTACGGTTATTTATAAACAATTGTAGTACATTTAACAATCTTTCGAATTACATCTCATACGAATCGTTCGGTCTCATAGGACTCCAGAAGTAAAAATAATCGATGACGTTCGGCCGCCATCTGCCCTCCTCCCCCTTTTTACCGACTTGCCCCCCCCCCCTCCATAAACTAAAACCCGTCAATTCGTAGTCAGGAGACTACGAGGAACACATCCATACCAGTTTTAGGCATTTAGAAGAGATGTCTACGAAAATCGTGAAGGAGACGACTTTTGTTTAATTTGCCTCTAGACTATTATGGCAGGCTTATGAAACTCTCCCGCGCGGCCTCGGTTAAATACCTATGCGCCGGAGCCTGCCACGACCCGCCGGCGGGACGGTTAGTCAGTGAACCGAAAAGTCTATGCCAATAAGCCCACTCATGCTTTAAAAGAGGAAATTCGACGCTGCATTGGATAAATTCAGCCGCATCTATGCAAAATGGTCATAGACAATTTTGACAAAAGAGTGCGTATGTGCCAGCAAAGCCTAGGAGGACATTTGCCTGACGTATTATTCCACAAATAACCCTATTTTATGTATTTCAGGATTTTATATACAAATATATTATAACGATAACGAAAATAAATGTGTTTTTCATCAATTTCAAATCTGGCGTCCTTTTTGGGACACTCTTTATAACCTTTTGTTTCATTCGATCAAACCTAACTTTAAATAAAGTATTTCCAGATTTCCCCACATTGACCTTAGATTATTACTATGAATAGTATGAATAAACTATTGTAGTAAAATAAATCCTAAAATTAAATAAAGATTTTAATATACATTTGGTTATGAATGAAATTTTAATTCAACGGTTAACACTCTCAGCGCCACGTGGGTCGCCGGCGGCCCACAGAGTTTCAAGCGCCGCTGGCCACACGTATATTTTGCAACTTTATCAGCAGGCCACGTGGGCCGCCGGCGCTCCACAAATATTTTTATGCAGCAGGCCTCTATCGTTTTTAGTATCTTTCCGTGCAGGCCACATGGGCTGCCGGCGGCCCACAAAAATTTCAATACAGCAGGCCACTATTAATTTTCAACAGTTTTAAGTTACTTTACCGGCAGGCCATGTGGGCGGCCGGCGGGGCAATTTATAAACTTTACCGCCAGGCCACGTGGTCCGCAATGACCCCACAAACATAAATTTACAATCTTTTTAACCAACTTCAAGATTTCGAAGGAGAAGTTTCTCAATTCGTCGGTATCTTTTTTTTTGCTATTTTTGTTTTATGTATGTTCACCGATTATTCGAAAACTGCGGGACTGATTTGGAGAATTCTATTTATTTTGTTTGAAACAGTATACTTGACAGTTGATCCCATTGTCATCAGGTCAGGATCTGATGATGGGACCCTGGAGAAATCGACGGAACTCTTCAAATATAAAGGCTATAGGCACACCTATCTATAGTAATTTGAGTATTTTTTACAGTAGCTCCGGCATTAGCTTTTGGAAAGGTGGAGGCTAAGTGAAGTCGGTTACTTTTTTTTTAATTATCCATATGCGGCATCTCTTCTCAAATTCAAACTTTCCACAAAAAAACTGATACGATACAATCAGTGCTAATTACAATGCTTTGCCGTTAACGATTCTGCAAAGTATTGTTTTTTCCATACCAGAGGCCTATTTTATAAAGCTACAACGCCTGTCATCTCACAGGGCGACGCATGTCGTCTCACGGAACGACGCATCTGTTTTGACGGTGCCTATTGGAGGTCACTGCGTCGCGTCGCTGGGCCACGGGCACCGAGCGGAATTTCACAATATCTGAAGTAGCAACAAATGAGCAACAATGATTATACTATTTGCTTTTCCATCTTTTGAGCAATTTGCACAAAATAAATCACAAAAGTAAATTGTGCAATATCACTATATCTGAAATAGCAACAATCGTTACACAATTTGCATTTGTAATTTACTTTTCGATATTTTTTAAACTTGATTGTGCACGTGTTGCTCGGCTGAGTTACAAAAGCTTACTGAGGAGAAATCAGCCTGGCGCTAGCACCGGGCGACATTAGTACCTGAGTGCCGCGACAGATGGCGCTACTAGTCGATCGATGAATTCAGTTAGGGCTGAGTTAAAGGGTGTTATCTCATATGTGGTTCATGCGAAGGCACGAATACCTAAATGTGTCCGTTGTAGGACACTTTGACTAAATAAATTTTTAGGGTTCCGTAGTCAATCAGTGTAATAAATTTTATTTTAATGAGATTTTAATTAAGCGCCTTTTTAGAACCTGTGTTATAAAGTTAGGTTCAACGAACCTTTTGGGGGAGGGGAGGGGGGGGACCACCATCTATCTCTGGAACTTACTGTTATTCTCGCGTCCAAAAGACTAACAAAATTTTGAAGCCCCGACTTCAAAAATTGATTGTGCGAAATTTCGGCCTGCTGGGTTTTACCATTGACTTTATCTCAAGAGAAAATTTGACATGGATATGGTTATCTGGTATTGGTCTGCCTGCAACCCACGCGGCCTGCTGGTAAAGGTATCAAAAATGTAACATACTCTGCTAGACTCGAATTTATGTGGTCTGCCGGCAGCCCACTTGGCCTGCAGGTAAAGCTTTTAAAAATCTTGGTGGCCCTCTGAGCTCAAATTTAGGTGGGCGGCTGGTGACCCACTTGGCCTGCCACAGCAGAAAATTCGTTTGTTCTATGGCGCTGAGAGTGTTAAGTTCACGAGCCACAGCCATAAATAGCTCTGTACTTACTTTTTGCACAATGAAAATAAAAGTAACCCAAGAAAAAAATAATTTTATTTCAATACTGTGGGCTACCGCAATTCGTATTCAAAAGTAAAAACATTGCCTGGCCCGGTTAAGGGTTAATCATAATGTTGTATGAAAGGTGAATGACAAGCTACGGCGCGTCGTGATTGGTGGAACCGCTCCTGCTGACCGCGCCTTAGACTGCCGCGCAAATCTCCTTGCGTTCAAATTACGAATTGAACTGATAAGCTCGTGCACTGTTCAGCTATTGATGAATTCGTTAGTTTTTGTGTATATACATTACTATAACGATAATAAACTAAACACGCTGACTTGGAAATTTTGCTAAATTTCTTTTATGGTCAAGACAACGCTTTTTAAAATTCAAATGCTTAAATAAAATCGATCTATTGATGAATCTATTATAAATTAAACTGATAGTTATCTTTGATAGCTTTCAATACATTTCAGTAATCATAAAACACTTTAGTAATCTTTTTGTGAAAAAAAAATTTTTTTCAGCATTTTATATTATCCTGAAACAAACTCTTGACAAATGCGTTAGTAAATGACAGTTGATGTTCAAACAGTTAAATAGGATTATATCATGAAGAAACTTACCGCTTGTATAATCTTACCTTGAATTAATAAGGCCTGCTAACAAATACCTACTTTATACCTAAATCTACGTCAAGATCCGATATATTTTTTTATAAGGAGTAGTTCTCAGAGTATTCTAACAGACTACAAAAAAAAGCGCACTTGTGAGTTATAAAAGTTAATTCTGTATTTGTACGCCACTAAAAATTGTAGCGGGACCCGTGTGATGGGGTTGGTGCACGGCGGCGCGTCCCGCGCGGTGGTGCACGCTCGGCCAGAGCTGCTATGGCCTGTGCCCTCAAACTGGAGCCTCGAGGACGCCTCCACGGTGCCCTTCGCTTACGCCCAGGCCCTTTACTGTCTCGTAAGTCTAATATTTCCATCATCTTATCGCATCGGTTGCATTTAAGAAATGCTCCCGTTCTGATTTCGTATAGCGAGGACCGAGAATTCTTGGTTACAGTACTGGTTTTTTAATTTGTCTGTTTTTTATACTGTTAAGCAACTTATTATGTATTCCTCTATAATATATCTATCTACCTATAGCAGCCTTTAGGTGCAGTCGCCATCAAACATATCGGAGCGGCCAAAGTGGTCACAAATATCCGAACAACATCTCTATTGTCAAGGCCATAAAGTGCTTGTTCAGATATTTTTGCGTACCTTGGCCGCTCCGATATATTTGAAGGCGACTGTACAGCGTCTATCTGTCGGTGTGTAGGAGAAATTGAGAGACTTGCGCTTCTACCATATTCGAATTATAGACGAATGATCTTTTTGACGAAAATTGTAATTTCAATTCTGTAGAGAGAAGAGCGAGTCAAGAATTGAAAGCTGGTGTAATGTGGTTTATTGTTTGGTATCTGTATATTACAAGTACCCATACACCAGCCTTCTTGGGATAAAAGGAGATCATGGGTATCGCTACTATGAGCCCGAGAAAATGCCGTATAGCAACCGAGCTTCAGCGTAAGAGTGATATGCAGACATGCCTAGCACTGCAATGCACCAAGAAGTTTCCAAAGTTGCGAATATAACCATACGGAATGTTCTCAGAACTTAAATTTTACGAACAATAAAAAGTATTCAGGAAGTTGCTGGACACCGACGTTATCAATTATTTTTACTGACTCTCATTTACGAGTATATAAATATAATACTAATAATTTTTTTTTATTCCCGTAGGGAATGTTCTCATTGGAAATTTAATTTAAATTCTCGTGTACCGAGAATGTTACTGAATTTTTGAGAATCTTCTGTAACTTGTACATTGCTAGACATGGCGCTTCAATATGGGGTCTTCGTTTTTAAAATGCACGGTGCATAAATGAGAGAAAGTTTGGTTTTTTAGTTAGATATGTAATGTGTTTCCAGTTGAGCTGATTGTCTATGGTCATTGCATATTTTGATTACGGTGTCTGCTTTTTGTGTTAGCTCAATTCAACAGCTTAAAATTCGTAATACCAGGCCATCAGAACCAAGCTACTACCTCGCACGACAGTGCTAGTGGGACACGGTGGGGGCGCCACAGGGCAGGCAATCGTCGCAATGGCGTTGCACTGTGACTGCCGGGTTTTCGTCGTCGTCGGCAACCCTAACAAGAAGAGGTTCTTGTTGAAAATGTTCCCGAAACTTAACGGTGAGTGCATGCTTATTTTTTTAATAGTTGATCTTTTGGAATTTTTTGTTTCATCCCATACGTGTCTCATTTTTTGCAATGGTGGCGCATTCCACGAGCTGTCCCGTGCAAATGCATGACTGTCTCTGTTATTAGAGTTATTTTTGCAATTTTAATTGGAAGATTATAATTGTGACCATAATTTGACTCTTTCGTCGTAGAAAAATTAAAAAAAAATTCAAAATATATTTATTTCATATTATATTGGTTTTACAAAGGCAATACAGTGATCCCCACACTAGGCTGAGCCTGTGACGTGGGGATCTTATCGAAATACATGAACATTAAATCTAAAATTAAAACTAAGAATTTTGATTAATTGACCGAGAAACTATCTACTTAAGTACAAAAAGTCGGTTAAAAAGGATCTCCAAGACATACCAATTTTCAGGAAATTGAGGGACAACGGTGGACTTTGCCGTGGAATGCTCCTGGTACGAAAATAAAAGTAGTCAGAGGCCTGCAGGCTTCAAAAATGCTCCCAAGCGCCCTATTTCGCGTTTGTTTGAGAATTTGTGTTTAAAAAGAAATGCAAGAATTAGGGGTAGGCTTACGGCTATTTAAAGTGCTTACTAAGTCCATCTTCAACCCTAAGCTTACTCATAAGCCAACCATTAGGCTTGGCATAGGGCTTGCAATCCGAATATTTCGAATAGTAATTCGTAAGGAATTATCCGAATAGTATCCGTATTATCCGGATAACACCCGGATAATTGCAAGCCCTACCAACCATGTCCGCCAGTCACGCCTTAAGATCAAATCCGCAAATTCGCCACTCACGGTTGACGATATCTGACTTCATTATGAATTTGTCTATGGTAGCTGATTTTTTGTATGGAAGCCATAGACAAATTTCCGCTATCATAGACAAATTTCCGCTACCATAGACAAAATTAAGCATTTTGTCTATGAATTGGCTTAATTCCGCGAGGAATTCCGCTAGGTGTGTTTTGACCCGTAGTGATTTTCACTACAACTTTTGAGACAAAAAATCTTAGGGATGTCATCTCTTGTTACTCAATGACTAATATCATAGACTTAAATATATAGTAGACGGCCATAATCTAAGAACTTTTTGAGGCTCCAAATATTTAGCGCCATCTAGTTCAGAGCCACCTAAACAGAGCCAATATGTATGAGATAAAATCAGCGCCACCTAGTAACAAATAACGTACTAGTAGTACACTAGTTGTTACTAGGCGGCGCTGATTTTATCTCCTACATTCACAGAGCCAATATGTATGAGACAAAATCAGCGCCACCTAGTAACAAATAACGTACTAGTAGTACACTAGTCGTTACTAGGTGGCGCTGATTTTATCTCCTACATATTGGCTCTGTTTAGGTGGCTCTGAACTAGATATCGCTAAATATTTGGAGCCTCAAAAAGTTCTTAGACTATGGCCGTCTACTATATATTTAAGTCCATGCTAATATGAATATTTAATAATTTTAAAATTTTAGCTGATGATGTAATATGCTGCCGAGACGACACCTTCGTTAATCGTGTGATGCCAGCCACCAACGGACGGGGTTGCGATTATATCATATGCGGTCGAGGCGATTACAAAGATGTGAGTCATTTGCACATTCTGTTTCATAAAAACTATTATTCTAACCTAAAATCATTCTGGATAGTTAACTAAAAGAGAAAGTCACCTGTTAGCCTAATTATGGTCGGGATTTTATAGCCTGTCACCATAGCTGTCACGTTCTAACAAGTATGTAAGTATGAAAGTGAAGCATGACGCGATAGGTGATAAAATGACAACCATGGATGGCCAGGACACTACAGGGTGAGCTTGAAGATGCGCAAACAGCAAACAGAGTTATTAGTGTTGAGTGTTAAAATACTAAAAGAGCTAGTGTGAAATGCAAAGCATTTAAAGATAAGATAGTGGGTAAAGTTGAAGTTTAAAATCAGTGTATTTTTTTATTAGGTCTACAAAACTGGACGTTACACAAATAAGCTTATACAACTCATATTGAACATGGCGGAGGTGCCCTTCTTGGTGTAAACACAACATGCGTATTGATATTAATTAACTCTGACACAGGAGCTTAGTTACACTAATATTATATAAAACAGTATTTGCTCCAGAGAAAAGACATATTTTGCAAAAAGTCAATTGCCATTTGATGGTGAAACACAAATAAGACCGCCCGTCTTAGTTATAAAAAAAGTGAAACTGCTGAGTACCTTTTGCATTTCAAAATTCTATTCTTTCATAATTATAAATACATACATACACGCTACATGATATTCTTGAAGTACCTACGAGTACAAATGAAATAATTGAACAGTTATTATTATGAGCATAGCTCGGATAATTCATCGCAAAAAATTATTTTGTATTGACACTTTTTGGCCTGTGGTTATGAATGTAATATAGAAATATATATTAATATATCTTGTTATATTCGTTTTGCGACGTTTTTGCGATGAATTGTCCGAGCTATGGTTATGATATGAAGTCTAGGCAACTTTGCGTGTTTGAAGTTGATATTAGGCCTGATGATTTTATTTTAAGTTTTGATTTTAGATGCAATCTTAAAGCTTGATTATCTCACCATGAAGCTGCCACCTTGGAGAAAAATCGATTGAGGTAACCCTTATTGATCGATTTTTTTTTCATCATAGGCCTACTTAAGCTGCTCTGCGCATTTCGGATACACGCTGGACATCCATCGAGTGAATCTGAACGAGAAGTTCTCATTCAAAATGGCTGCCTTAGCTCGTGAAAGATCTTACTTCTCCATAGACTTTTCTGGACTTTTTGTGCAGAATGACATCAATACTTTCAAGGTAACCTTAGTTATTTCTTACGTAACCTAATTAATTGACCTTCTAAAAAAAGAAACCACGGAACATATATAAGGATATTGGATTCAACGGTATTTCCGCCTCCTTTATGGGCTGAAGTACCTACTATTCGCCCATTGTACACACATACATACTACATACTAGACGTGTGCGCCGATAAAAAAATGATCGGCGGCGGCGTTTGCCAGAAAATCGGCGGCGGCGGCGTGTTTTCGGCGTGAAATCGGCGTGACCTTGACTGTCAGCTTATATATATAAAACACGAAGTAAAGCGTTTTATATACTGAAAACTGTTTAATTGAAAGTGATACAGGTTGCTGGTGGTTTAGCATATGTTTTTTTATAAAAGCTGGAAGAAATAAACAACAACATAGAATACATTTTCTTAGTAAAACTCGGTGTTGCCGACACCAATACTTTCCTAAACGCAACTGGTTTACGCCAATTGATTTTACGTGTACCACGCTGAATATGGCTGACATGTTCAGCGTTTCGTCGGTACAAAACTACATTTACATTTTGCCTTTTAGAGGTATTAATTATTATTCTAATGAGGTCGTTAAGGAAAATCACAAATAAGAGTGCCTGCTGAAATTTCTTGAACAGATACTCTCGTGAATGATACTCCAGTGGTTGCGCATTCTGCCAGTGCAGTTCCGCGGTGGAGATGTGCTACAGGCATTACAGTTACAACCAGTCCAGTTGCACTTTCAATCGAGTCCTACGGAAGAGAGATGTAAGAGCGGCCTAATAAAAGCTTATTTTAATTCCGATGATATAATTGAAAGGATTCAGGATTCCCTGGAGTTTTCGCCTCCAGTTTATGTTTCCTAGATCTGATAATAGAAGATATCTTATCTATTTGTGCAAACGGGACTTAACCGCGTACCATAAGTCTTTTTACAGGACTACGGGAACAATGTCGTCCTCGAAACGTCGAAGGTAAATTTAAAACGATATTATACGCGATTAAGTCCCGTTTGTACTAATAGATATGTGTAAAAACCGTGAAAGTCTAACCCTTCAGCAAACCGCGAAGAACAAGCGTGTCCTCATAAGTTATTTATACAGATTTGCAATCGTATTGAACTTCTTGCACAAAACGTACGTATTTATGTAAACCCGAAAAACTGTGGTATACGGTATTACCATTGCCTGTCTGAGTAATGAACTGTCATTCCGTATTTTGACAAATCACTGAATTACAGACCCAATAAATTCCAAGGGCTGCCAAAGATACACTGTTGGATTAAGCTGTGTGCTGTGAACGAAGATCATGAAATCATATTTTTAGGGATTGATATAATGTTTTGTAGGAGATTTGGAGTTGAAATCGGACTATAATAAACGATATAAGTACTATGTGGGAAGCATATATCCCTTAACTTGGTAAAGGGTTAAATCAGTAAAAAGATGTCTTCTTATAGTTCTCAGTGCCTCGATTTCTGAGATGAGAATTCATGCTATTTGTTGAAATCGATTTTTTTAACCGTTCACCACTTCAATTGACTTTTTTTTCCACTATTAATAAGAACATGAATAACCTAGCTACATCTCGTCTTCTTTAATCATAGTGGGTAGTGCTGTATTCTCCAGCATGTTCCCCAAAACTAACCTACAAGCAAGACGATAATCGTCATTACGCGCACTATACTGGGTTAAATTAAACTGTTTGTCAAATATAGTTTGTGCAACACGTTATTATAAGGAGCATTGTTAATATCGAATTGTTTAAAAATATCAATTTGACTGCTTAAATGACAGTCAAGGCCACGCCGATTTCACGCCGATCATTTGTCGGCGGCGGCGGCGTGGCCAAAAAGCCCGGCGGCGGCGGCGCGCCGGCGCGGCGCACACGTCTACTACATACATACAATCACGCCTATATCCCAAAAGGGGTAGGCAGAGATGACGGATATCCATTTGCTACGATCAATGCAGCAAAACGGCTCTCCGTGAGCCGCTTCTCGCCCCCGTGAAGAACGAGACGTGATGGGTGGCGAACCGCATCGCCGCCATGCGGATGATTATTAATTAAATGAATCACCACAGCGTTCTCACGAGTAATAGGGATCAAAAAATCCCGTAAAATCCCGTAAATCCCTTATCCCTTAGTCGCCTCATACGACACCCGCGTGAAGAGACGGGGTGGCACTATTATAAAGCCGGTGCCACACAGCAATCCATCGCCCATTGTCTTTGATTAAATCTCAATTTTTATTTGTTTCGGCGCTGTCCCCATAAAAAAAATCGGTACAATTATTATATAAATTCATTAATGCTAGCCAAAAACAAAAACGAAATTCAATTAAGATATTGTAATAACTAGAACTCATAATTCTGAATATTTATTGCATAAAATATTACACGAACATTAGCCCTGCAAGGGCACAGCAATGTGGTTATACAACAGTACGAGTATACAGGGTTTAACAAAAATATTGGTGATCCCTTAAGGGCATGATTAGTATCGTATTTTTATTATTAAGAAGTAAGAAAAAAAAATCACGCGAATAACATATTTGGTTTTATATGGAGGGTTGGCCGGCTAGGACGAAGTGTCCCATACAAAAACAATTTTTTTTCGTATCCAAAAAATTTTTCTTCTATTTTATAAATGTGTAGGTATCCATATACATCAGTGGTCGATACGGAGTTAATGCCTTAATATTTTTTTTTCTAAAACAGGAGTTGCAATATCTCTTGGCGGAAGGCATAAGCGGCGGCTGGGTGCGGCCGCTGTCGCGTGTGACGTTCGATGCGCAGGAGTCGCCGCGCGCGCTGCATCTGCTCGCGCTCGGCGCGCACCGCGGTCGCGTGCTTTTGCGCGTGCATGGTTAGAATGTTTTTTTGTTATTCGTTCTACCCTCGGTTCAAAACAAAAGGTTCAAAACTGCTAAATAACTGTGTAAGCTACAAAGATTTTTTCCCCGTAGATTGCGATCCGGTTGCCGGATTCGGTTCCCAGATGGGATCAACTCCGCATACGACCGGTTATTTTTACTTGTGTACCAACATCAACACCCGTAACTAACCATCGCGCATCGGTAGGCCTTATTCGGTTGTAATAAAGATTACAAATACGGGTGTTGCCGTGTGTACATCCTGACTTATTATGCCCGACGTTAGGTTTTGAAACCATACGGGTAGAATCTTGTGTGTGCGGGGTTCTTATATAAATACTAGAGCATGAGATAGGTATGCGCTATCAGGTGCCCTGATGCATGTCCAAAATATATTAAAAAAAAACTGCCTACGAAATTTATAGACTATTTATGGCTACTCGTTTTAAATCATGAAGTCAATAAAAAATGTTTGCTCAAATCTACAGCGGACGGCGTGCTTCCAAAGCTGGAAGCTAACCTGCGGTGCTCTGGGTGCCATCTAGTGGTATCCGACGACGAGGGCCTGGCGCTGCGCTTCGCCGACCGCCTCGTGCGCCGCGGCGCGCGCGCAGTGCATGTTCAGCTCGCCCGCGCCTCGACTCGCTTACGCCTCGCTATGCAGTATGTACACACATACTAAACTATACCATACATTCTACTCCTTAATAATACATCAGGGTCCGACTGAAAACCAGCGCTGCAGTACATGTACTGCAGCTTTATGCTGAGTCGAGCCCCTTTTTAGCATCACATTAATAATTGAACGGATGTTTACAAAAACAACATAACTGCTTAGAGCGGTTGACACTTTTTTAAGAACATTGTTAATCGTTTCAGGTGTCGACAAGTGTAGTCAGTTATGTTGTTTTTGTAAACATCCCTTCAATTGTATTATACTGTACTGTCTGTGATGTTAAATAAAGTTTTTTCTATTCTATTTTTATTTTTTTGAGTTTTAAACACTTGAATCTCTATTTTGTTGTGATAAATCACACCATTTGGTGCCGTGTTTTGATCGTGGACTTTATTTCCTTTATGTTAAGGTAGAATATTATCTGTCAAGCCCAAACTTACTTTGAACGTATTGTACTAGGATTTAACACACTAGTGCAGCGCACTATTGACGTGTTCGGAATATTCTCGGAAATTTCAAGAAAATTTTACAAGGAATAAAGAATGTTTCAAGCAAAAAGGAGGATTTTCAAAAGAAGTCCGTCGATACATTAGTGGACTCATGGTAGATGGTAGAACAAAACAAGGTATAGACATCACTACGCTACCGACACCAGTTTGATTCTCAAACGTTAAATTTTGGGGTAGTATTTACTAAATTACTTCACTAGAACTGCAGATTATGCAGAATCGACCAAGCCACATCTACAAATTTAGTAAATATTATTTCAAAGCTTGAGAATCAAAGCGGTGCCTGTGGCATTGTGATGGGTATACCTGGTATTGTTCTATTAATAACTTCAGATGATAATGATGACAAATATTTGCATCATTTCTGACACACCGTTAAATAATTCAACTCTAATCTTAGGTATACTTACAGATCGTGGCGAAAACTCGGCATGAATATTGGATCATCGTCCGAAGACCTGGCGAAAAAGGAGGTCGTGTCGAATCTGCTAAAGCAAAGTTTAGCGCTGGGTCCGGTAGAGGGCGTTTTCGTTGTATTAGCCAAATCACAGACTAACCAATCAAAAGACGTCTACAACTCCCTGCTGGCTCAATTGGACGCAAAAACTAGACAAATGTGTCCATATTTAAAGTAAGTGTTAATTATTTTGAAATATCTACCCTATTATGTGTCCCACTGCTGGGCAAAGGCGTCCCCTATTTTGCGCTACTCGTCACGGCTCAGTGCATACTAATTCAGTTATGCATACTAATTTTAATTTTGTAAATCAAAGTTGCGTCTGTGACGTAGTAATGGCGATACATTGGTTTCTTCTACCGTGATATTGATAACACCTAAAAATATCTTAGATACTGTAGCCACTTCTTGACGATACGTGGATCCTTTTCCGTATTGTATTTTAAATTAAGTGTCTAAATACTACGAATTTATTTATTTTAAAATATTTTATCTACACCCATATCATAAACCCTCCATGATGCGTTCAAAAACCGCACGTTATAACCACCATAAATATAGATTGTTTCGTTAGTAGTTAGAACAAATGTCTTATCTGTAACGATGTTATTATTATCAAATAATAAGCAAAAATTCGATTATCATTATGAAAATCCGGGTGGGCCCCGCCCGCCGGCACGCGCCTCCCGACCGCCGGCACAATCGAGTTGGCCATGGCGATGGCGCTGCAATCCGTGCAATGGCAGTCATTCAATCATCATTTCGGGTTTATAATATGTGTGTAGATAAAGCAGTGTATGCAACTGTACATAATTAGGCCTTAAAACACTCGTGTGATCTTATTATGAAACTCACTTCGTTCGTTTCATAAAACCACACTCGTGTTTTAAGGACCCCTATTACGTAACAGTTACATAAACTACTATTATTCGTTTTTAGGTACTTCGCAGTTATTGGTGTTAATACCTCTCTAGGAGAGGAACTGTGTGTATCAAGGGCATTAGATGGATTACCAGCGACTATGCTCTCTATATCGATGAATATAAAGGTATGCATCTTGTTCTGGCTTTTGAATTTACAACAACAACAGCATAATAACTGTTACCATTATCTATCGATATTTTCCAAAAGCACCAATCCAATAAAGCGTTGCATCTCTCTCTTTTGTACAAGGGATCCATAATTTGTCACTTTCAGGTATCAGATTTCAGGTATATAAGTTTATGGCCTAAAATTATTTACAGGTTGGAAGTGATATCGCTGAGACATTAGCAGCGAGTTGCAGCGACATAGTTGATGCCACGGAGCGGGCTTTGCTGTCTCGACAGCCGACCATGTTTGCTCGCTACCCTCCACATTGCCAACAAACACTTTTGAAACAAATTGAAAATATTACCGGTGAGCCAATGAATATAGTCGACGCTGCACGAGTCTAATTTTACAGTAATACCGCAAATCGATGTACAGTTTATCCATTTGGCACACGCATACTAGAGGTCAAAACAAAATTTTTGATTCGCAGTCCCAAAAAAAAATCCCTTAGGAGGCTGTTTCATAAAAAAATTGTATGGGATATTTTTCAAAAACCTATCGTGTGTGGTATCATATGAAAGGGCTAATAGAGGTTCTAAAAGCCATTTTTTTAAAATTACAACAAAAATAATTTTCAAAACATACCAAGTTTGGGCTCCCCCAGATACTATATACCTGGTTGTTTTTGGTACTATATATCAAAAATGATATTAGATATCCTCATATTTAACCCCAAGAAAGCAATTTTGAAAATAATTTCATTAAAGCCCATCACAGACGGAGCTATAATATATATTAATATACCGTAAGATACCGAGATATATATTATCGTATAGCTCGGCACTCCACACGGGAAAGATATCAAAAGAGAGAAAGATATATCGGTTGTACGTCACGCCAGAGAAGAAAGGCAATATACCTAAAATATATCGAAATATATCGAGATATATCGAGCTATAATATATATTATAGCTATTTCTCTCTTTTGATATCTTATAATAGCTCAGATAATATATATTATAGCTCCGTGTGGGGACTCTGTCAAATAGTACTTAAAATATATCGTAAGATACCGAGCGTTAATATATATTATAGCTCCGTCTGTGACGGGCTTTAGTATTTATTTTTTATTCACTAAATCTAGACCCAAATTTATTCAAGGGCTCTTTTGCTACTGGCAATATCTCTGGCCCAATCTGAATCTCTTCCTCCCTCAACAGTCAACTCCCCAAGTGCCCTAACTGTTAATACAGTCGACTATCAGACAGATCGGACCCGAGAAATTGCATAGTATAATACTAGTTTAAAATCTATACGAACAAAAATTTCAGGTACTACTATATCAGAAACTACTACTGACAGCCAAACATTGCAAGATTTGGGCTTGGGCGCGGATAAAGTGCCAGAGCTATGGGCATTTTTAAGGGACGAGCAGAATATTGCAATGACAGAACATGAAGTGTCATTGCTCTCTGTTGGCAAGTGAGTCGCTAGTTATTTTGACGGTGTGTGACAACTTACAGCCTTGGCCAGAAGTGTTGAGCACCAATGCGATTTTCATACAAAACTGGAAAGTTTAGTCCATCGTTTCCATCTTTGTTTAAGTTATTTTGTTAATTAATTTAAACTAATAGGCATGTTTTCTTGAAGTTAGTAGTAACTGCATAGAATATTTGCAATATGTCGCACCGACTTAAATTTACATTTTTGGTACCTTCTGTTTTCATATTTTTTAAGTACCTTGAAAGTGTTATTAAGTGAAGTTTTCTATATTTATAAATAAAATATAACATTTACCGTTACCGTACATTGTTAGGATAGGGAAATAATGCTTAACATCAAAATTGTAAACAAAAAACACCTATGCTCAACACTTCTGGCCAAGGCTGTATGATCTGTGATCAGATTTTTGCCATACGGGATGATTGACTTCAAAAATTATGCTAATATGCATACATGTATAACTCGGGGCAAGTTCTAGAGATTTGATATCGATAAAAACATGTCGATATATTATATTATATGTGCTCATTGAAAATCCTCGATCACTTACTATAAAAAGGGCCGATGTTATCGATATCATATCTGATACCCAGCCATACCATGTCAATTGCCATTTCAATCAAAATAAGAAAATTTTCTCTCAGTGCCGTTCATATACTAGAATAACTAGAGTAAACATAATATACGAGTTAATTGCGCTATGATTGTAACGTAGGTCATATTTATATACGTTGACAGTAACATCGATATATTTTTTTGTCGATAAAATATTTTGCTACATCACTTTAGTATAGGTGTCCCAACTTAGCACAGGTATGCTAATATGAATGTAATACTCAGGACTTTAGGACTCATGTTATTTCCTTTAATTATATCAAATAAATTTCAATAACTTTTAAAACAAATATCCCCACACTGAAATCCGATCACTGCTTATAATAATTAATTAAAAAGTGATAACCTAAGTGAATTTTTGTACATTTAAGTTTACGAGAAATCGAGTCAGCATTGAAGGAGTCAGATTTTGGAACGGTCAAGGGATTGAGTGTGTTCTTTCCCTACGTTGACTCTGATGAACTGTATGCTACGATAACTGACGTCAAGATGCCGACCCTCATAAGAAGCAGCGATACGGTTTGTAACCTATTTTTTTAAATAGTTTTAATCACAACACAGAGAGCACTGCAGGTAAGCTCTGTTTTAGCAGGAATGGTTGTTGGCACACTTGCGAAGAAAAAAAATTAGGCGAGACATTGAAGGCTTAGACCGGTTCGGCATACAGCCATGATCGCTGATCGCACGATTGAAAATTGTGTAAATAGAATTTTTTAAATACTTTTTAAAATGCCGTCGATTCCGGCAAAAGGGCGAGGACCCTCGCTCCGAGTCGTTCCTGGTACAAAGGCTGTCCATAATAATCCAACGTGGTAATGCCGCAAGTGTTATGGGCACCTTCGTGCCGGGAGCGGCTGGGAGCGAGATGTTCGCGTAAATTTTTGTAAAATGTATATTTTGTAAATAATATTCGTTTATTTTTGTCTTTTTAAATTATTTAAAATATTTTTATCATTACAAAAAATTGAAATGATAAATGTCACTATTTTCATAGCAAATCTCATTCGTAGCCTGATTTAAAACCAATATTTAACTTATAATATAATCATTATGACATAATTGAAAAAAAAGCTATAATTCCCATGAGAGTAAAATAGGCTTTACCGCCCGTTTCATTTGCCTGAAAAAGCAAGCTTAATGAACCAGTCTGATGAATATGATAAAATGTGTAAATGATATGCTTTTTAGCGAGACGACGAATTTGACGCGTCAGCGGCATGTGTTTACATACTGCCAGGGCTGCAAGGACTTCACCAGCGGTACAGCGTTCTCTGTGAGCGGCTCCAGCTGGCCGCCGTGGTGCTGCAGCCTGGCCTCGACCTTGAGGAGACACCGCAGGAGGCCACGCAGAGATACGTCAAGGTATGAGCTTGTACGGGACCTGCGGGGTGGAAATTAACTTTTCTCTTTAGCGAGACGACGAATTTGACGCGTCAGCGGCTTGTGTCTACATACTGCCAGAGCTGCAAGGACTTCACCAGCGGTACAGCGTTCTCTGTGAGCGGCTCCAGTTGGCCGCCGTGGTGCTGCAGCCTGGCCTCGACCTTGAGGAGACACCGCAGGAGGCCACGCAGAGATACGTCAAAGTATGAGCTTGTACGGGACCTGCGGGGTGGAAATTAATTTTTCTCTTTAGCGAGACGACGAATTTGACGCGTCAGCGGCATGCGTTTACATACTGCCAGAGCTGCAAGGACTTCACCAGCGGTACAGCGTTCTCTGTGAGCGGCTCCAGCTGGCCGCCGTGGTGCTGCAGCCTGGCCTCGACCTTGAGGAGACACCGCAGGAGGCCACGCAGAGATACGTCAAGGTAAGAGCTTACGGGACCTGCGGGGTGGAAATTAACTTTTCTCCTCGGAAAACCTCAGTTTATAGCGCGAAATCTGCGTGTAAAAGTCTATTTTATCCGCTAGCGTGCATAAGTTATTTGAATTTCAAACAGGATGATTGTAATTCTCTGTGGTGCATATAACTTTTTTTTTAATTTATAACTCATTCAACGCGTGATTGATTTCATCAGTCGATAAATCTTCAAATAACCAATGTTGATATGATACACGGCAAAATTAAACATGATTATTTTTATTGTTTTTCTTGCATCTCGCATTTTCCTCGTAGAGAAGTAAAAATCATTGAAAGGGTCTTGTTATATTGGTCAACTCATTTGCAAGGAAATTGTGAGTTCTCAGTTCGAGGCTGACTACTAGTTAAAATACAATAAGTATAGCAGGGTTATCAGATCAGTTGCCCGACTAATAACTTTGCTCTTTTTCAGATATTCCTAAAGAACAAAACTACGTCAAATCAGTTCTATTTGTTGGGCCACGAACTAGGCGTAGTGGCGGCACTCGAGATGGCTGCCGCATTAGAAGATATGGGTAAGCATTTCTTAAGCACTTCTTCTCATAGTGTATGGGTTATTTGTTGCATTACGTTCGAAAGAGAAGTTAAAAGGGTTGTGCATCTCGTTTTGATTAAAGGAGAGATGGCGTCATTGAACAATAATGCCAACATGAGAATAAGTCAATAGGTATGTAAATGTACTAGTGAGACAACGCCCCCTTCTTCGTTGTGGTCACTCCCCTATATATATACCTCTATGGGGACTGGACCCTCCTCAGTCCTGACGACAGATAAATCGACAGACAGTAAACGAACGAGCGACCGCAGTTAGACAACTTTGGATAACAGACCGTCAGTTGACTACTGAGGATGTTCGTCCATTTCGATTATTTTTCAGATCTTCATGAAATTTGTTGGGGTTGTAGCAGAGATAAATAAGAGTAGAGAGTTCTTATAAGAGCTGGATTAACCAGGGGATCTGGAAACATAAGGCCTAAAAGAGTTTTGTTCAGAGGTCTTGTTATACTAGTCAACTTGTTTACTTCGCGAGTTCTTAGTTCGAGGCGGACTCATAAACATTGAAAATATTCTAGGCATGACGGGCACAGTGTTCTGCTTGGGCGGCGGGCCAGACGAGTTCGTAGACGAGCTGGAGCGAGAGCTGCAGGTGGCTTGCGCCGGCGACTCGGAAGCGGTGCTGCAGGAGGCGGTGGCGACGCACATGTGCGCGCTCATGGGCGTCACGTCGCCGCAGCTGAACGCGGCTCTGCGCGACGCGCAGACGTGGCCGCGCAAGGTACAATCCACCTGCTGTACGGATAATTTATTTTTACTAGAAACAAGTAAAAAATCGTAAATCCCAGGACAAGTAAACGTTTACTAAAAACAAGTAAACCTTCCTTCCTTGTTTTTAGTAAAGTTTACTTGTTTTTAGTAAAGTTTCCTTGTTTTTAGTAAACGTTTCCTTGTTTTTAGTAAAGTTTCCTTGTTTTTAGTAAAGTTTCCTTGTTTTTAGTAAACGTTTCCTTGTTTTTAGTAGGTAAACGTTCCCTTGTTTTTAGTAAACGTTTACTTGTCGTGGGATTTTTTTTTTACTTGTTTCTAGTAAAATTTTCTCTCACTTCGTGTGGGCACAGGCCTCCTTTCATACATGAGAGGGATTGGGCTAGTCCCTACGCCGGCCCAAAACGGGTTGGAGACTTTAATTTCTCCGTGGATGTACGCAGGTTTCCTCACGATGTTTTCCATCCCCGAATAGCGAATGGTTAAGTATCAAATGATATTTCTTCTTCATGTCATACCGCCAGGCTACCAACGCTTACCATTATATAATTAATATATATTTTTTGGTTACAAGGTGGAGATGAGCGTGCGCGCGCTACGCGGGCACGTGTCGTACTCGATGCAATACGCGCGCTTGCTGATAGAAGCTGCGTACGCGCGCGTGACGCTAGTGCGCAAACGCGCGTTCCCCGCGCCGAGGGCGCTTCGCTCGCGCGTGGTGCTGCTTCGCTCGCCGATTACGTCATCTGCGCGCTCCAAGTTAGTATTGATAACTAGACTGCTTTACTGGTAGATAATGCTTTGGGATTAAGTCCGCCTTTTGTACTACAAGATTAATTGTGCAATAAAGTTTAAATAAATAAACAAGAGTTGACCCGCGTACGACCAAGACTGGACACTGGACAGAGCACGGGAAAGTAAGCCGTGTAACCATAATCGGTCTACATAACTTAGTCGAGTTATTGTTTTTGCATCGCCAAACCAACCGGATGCGACACGCGCTCTCATTTATATCGGAAAAGTCTGCCGTATTTTGCGGGGGAGGGGAAATGCTTTGATTATTAAACCAACCGGATGTGAGACGCGCTCTCATTTATATCGGAAAACTTTGCCGATTTTTTCGGGGGAGGGGAAATGCTTTGATTATTAAACCAACCGGATGTGAGACGCGCTCTCATTTCTATCGGAAAAGTCTGCCGTTTTTTGCGGGGGAGGGGAAATGCTTTGATTATTAAACCAACCGGATGCGACACGCGCTCTCATTTCTATCGGAAAAGTCTGCCGTTTTTTGCGGGGGAGGGGAAATGCTTTGATTATTAAACCAACCGGATGTGAGAAGCGCTCTCATTTCTATCGGAAAAAGTCTGCCGTTTTTTGCGGGGGAGGGGAACGTCAAATGTATGCGAAATGTCAAAATAGCCGTTTCTGGACATATTGTACGAAAGTTATGATATGGATGTAGATAAATTTACTTACATTTCCCAGGTGTACGCTCCAGCAGTATTCGCTTGAGCCGCTCATAGTGCACGACCTGCGCGCGCCGCTCGCGCACTCGCCCGACGACCTCCGAGCCGCAACTATCGTCAACCGCTATATTGACGACGACGCGAAGCAATACTTCGCTAACAAATCTCTGTGTCACACTTATTTGTTGAACCGTAATGTTTTCTTTGAATCGAACTAATAGTATGTTCTGTAAGGTAAACATCCTAGTGCTTGACACGCAAATGGCAAGCCTAATGGCTAATAGTTGACATGCTTATTGCGAATAACGATATTTATTGGGTCAGTGACGAGCACTGTGATATTTACCTTAGTTATTGACTCTATGTGGGAAGGCATAGTATAATTTATTGGCAATATATTGTCTAGTTAATCATATTATTTTTTTTATAAATGACAGTTTGATACCTAAATAGCTTTGCGTTTTATTTCATTAAATTGGTTTTAGTTGGTAGCAGAATCAAATAGGTACAGTCGCCATCAGATATAGGTACGGAGCGGCCAAGTTAGTCACATATATCTGAATAACGTCTCTATTGTCAAGGCGATAAAGTGCATGTTCAGATATTTTTGAGTACCTTGGCCGCTCCGATATATTTGATGGCGACTGTACATATAGCGACTGAGAACTTTCTTTAGGTTAGCTACCTTTGAGTGCCTATAAGCATATAAGTAATTAATAAACACTATAATACCTAATGATGATGAGGATGATAATACCTAATAGGTACACAATGCAGAAATTAGTTTTTTTCTGAAGTTTCAGAAGTTGAAGCCATCTTTTATTTAAATGCTCACCACAGATAGTTACATAGGTACCATAGACTAAACACGTAACAAGGGGTACCACACATTAGGCTCAAAACACACCTAGCGGAATCACAGCGGAATTAAGCCAATTCATAGACAAAATGCTTAAATTATAAATTTGTCTATGAATGCTTAAATTTGTCTATGGATGCTTAAATTTTTCTATGGCCTCCATACAAAAAAATCAGCTATCATAGACAAATTTAAGCATTTTGTCTATGAATTTGCTTATTTCCGCTGTGATTCCGCTAGGTGTGTTTTGAGCCCGAGTACGGAATTCAGCTGTACATAGACAAATGCGGAAATTTGTCTATGGTAGCAGAAATTTTTCTATGACCTCCATACAAAAACTCAGCTCAGCTCAACTCAAATGCGTGGTGTCCTCAAACTTACCCGGCACAAAAATTTATATCCCAAAATATATTTCTTCTAACGGAACCTTTTAAAGCTTATTCAGAGTAAAAAGTCACAAATCATAATAAAGAACAACGTAAAGCAGAATTATCCTTGACGCGGTAACTTGAGAACTAAATTATAACTTTCGGACGAAACACTCTAACAATTACGTATTGGACAAAAACAAAGATGGATTAACAAAATGAAAATAAAGGAAAAAAAGAAACTTATCCTTTAAAATTTATAATGCGTCTTAGGGTGACGCCTAGCGACATTTGCCGAAGAAGTTTTACATGTCTTGTGGTATTAAATGAAATAGTACATTACGTACCTAGGGCGGTAAAATAAAGAAGGGCTCTGTTCGCTGGCATTTGTGGCCCGAACAGAAGGTAAGGGCCATAAACAAGCGATCCTAGGGCTTCTTTATTGCCGCTCGTTGTGCGTACACAATTTTACGTCTTCTCATGAATGTGAAGTGAGATTTGCTGCTGCGCCCGTGGGCGGCAAATCTCACTTACCGCCCAGAGTGACGTAAATTTCTTTGAAATCGTATGGTGGAGTCGAGTTGAAGCGTCGTTGTGTTGGTTTCGTACAGGGACCGGAAAACCCCTTCATTTGATTAATTTTTTCGATAGAGTAACCCTATGATAGGGTTACCCTATCGATAGGGTAACCGTTTTAATAGGGTTAACCATATTCAATGTGGTTTCCCTATCGAAAAGTCTTAACGATAGAGTTCAAAATAGCTTGATCGCATTCTAAAAACACTTGATAGGGTAATCTCATCGGGGTTTTTCGATTCGGTAAGCGCTTACCTTTGGGTAAGCCAACATATGTGCTTACCGAGTTGATAGGGTTTGTAAAAACAACCGTATCAAATAACCTATCTAATACCACTTCATTGGTAACCGGTTCCGGTCCCTGGTTTCGTTGCCGGCGGTAAAGACTTAACAACCGGCTTCAAGAGGGATCAATGTTACTCTGTGTCCGTAGGAAATACCTTAGACAACCCTACGTACGTGATCCTTGTCGCTAACTTAGAAATATAACATGAAAATAAAACTTCGCTCATTTCATTGGTAATTCGGGCATTCAAAACTCTTCCAATGAATAAAATTTAGCTAATACTTTGATCGAAATTCAAATAAAGCAAAGTTTAAGTAAAAAAGAGGCAATTCAAACAGCCTTATAGCATTACGAATAAAACCACAATAAAACAGAGGACTGACAATTTTTCTTCAAAAATTTCCGCTAACGCGTTCTTCCATAATTTAAGGGTCCTCCAACATCCTTTGGGCCAACGTGGGGACTAAAATCTCTCTCGTGCACTATAGGGGAACTCTGTATCCAGTAATTAGTGGAAATCATAAAGAAATTAAATAAGCTTAGAGTGGTCATTCCATGCAACTGGTTGTTAACCTAAAAGGTTAACTTAAAGTTTAGACGACTAAGAGGATTGAAGAAAGAGCGAACAGGAGGCGTGACTACTCAGATTGTACCTACGAAATATCATTTGATATTTAGTTTACCAGTCGCTTTTGAAACTTATCCTCAGGAGTGGAAGTACAACTGGCAGTCGCTTTCATAAAAACTAGTGCCAACGCCAATTCTTAGGATTAGGTTGTCATGCGGACGCCAGACTCCGTTAAGTCGCTGAAAACGCTAAAGATAGTGATTATTTACATACTCGTATATGTATAGAGCCGTGGGGTGCCCGGCCTTAGAATTGTCCCCCACCATATCGTCCCGTGGTTGCAGTAGGAGTCTGCTAAGGGAATATACCGGGAGATGGGCAGCAGCATCTTCCGAAAGCCTAAACAATAATAAACAAAAAAAAACTGCGCGCGCCAACCCGCCTGCCAAGCGTGGCGCGTAATGGCAAAACCCCTCTTTCAAAGGGGAGGCCTATGTTCAGCAGTGGACGTCTTATGGCTGAGATGATAAAAGATAAAAGATAAAAGATATTTATTCTTCAATTTAGGCACATTACAATGCACTTATGAACGTCAGAGAGAAAAGAAACTACCACCGGTTCTAACCCTACACCTCTGACCCGAGAAGTATTACTTATTACCGGCAAGAAACTCGGCGGGACTTATTTTTCAAAACAGTACTACAAATACATTAAAGATACTATATACAATAATGCGTAGTTCTTCAAGAAGGCATATCAAAACAGCTTGAGAGACAGACATGTTACCTGCCTATTGTGTAATTAAAATGAAAAATAAAAATAAAATCCAAATCTGACTGCTTCGCAATACGTTTGATATTCTTTCTTACTTGAACTGTGTCCTCTAAATGTTAGATGATTTTATAGATTCTGGTTTGGGCCATGCATATATGTCTGTCATATAGTCCTCGACCCTGTAATAACCCTTTGACATTAAAGTTTTTTTCAAGTATTTCTTAAGAGCGGGAAATGATAGATTCAAAACATCGACGGGTAACTTGTTATAAATATGAATACCCTGGCCAAAAAATGACTTATATGCTTTGCGGACACGACATCGTCTGGTAGCAAGCTTGTTTTTATTTCTAGTGTTATAGCTGTGGATGTCAGAATTCTTCTTGAATGTGTGTATATTCTTTACAACAAAAATAATATTATCATAGATATATTGGGACGCAAGAGTTAAAATATTAATTTCTTTAAATAATTCTCTAATTGATGTACCTGCCTTTAAGTTATACATAAAGCGAATGGCTCTTTTCTGTAAAACAAAAATAGTCTGTATGTCAGCTGCTTTGCCCCATACCAGAATTCCATATGACATTACACTATGAAAATAACTATAATAAACTAAGCGAGCTGTCTCAATATTAGACAGTTGTCTAATTTTTCTAACGGCATGAGCGGCTGAACTTAGTCTAAGAGCGAGTTTTTTTATATGAGGACTCCATTGTAAATTTTTGTCCAACGTTGAACCAAGGAACACAGTTTTATCTACTATATCTAAACATTCACCATTTATAACTATATTAGTGTCCATTGGTGCCACGTTTGGCAAAACAAATCGAATACATTTAGTTTTCTTAGCATTAAGTAACAGATTGTTAGTAGTAAACCAGTTTAGTACGCCAGCTAGTGTATTGTTAATTACAGATAAATCATTGGATTGCCGTTCAACTTTGAAAATTAAAGATGTATCATCGGCAAACAAAATCATACCACAAAGGTTTTGTACTACACAAGGTAAATCATTTATATAAACCAAAAACAAGAATGGGCCCAGAATGGAACCCTGTGGCACTCCTAATTTTACTAAAGTCCCTTTAGACTGGGTTTTATTTACAACAACTGTTTGTGTTCTATTGCTAAGGTAAGAAGACATGAGACTCAGGGCATTTTCTGAAAGACCATAGTGTTCTAATTTAAGAATGAGCGTTCTATGATCTACACAATCAAAAGCTTTTGAAAGGTCACAGAATATACCAATTGCATCATAACGTTTGTCTCGCCAAGCATTGAAAATATGTTTAATGAGTTCTGCAGCAGCGTCGGTTGTGGAACGTCCCTTTGTGAAACCAAACTGATTGCTTGTAAGCAGTCCATGTCTGTTAAAGTGCCCCAGTAGATCATTTAACATTATCTTTTCAAAGACTTTACTTAGTACAGGAAGTATCGATATCGGTCGGAAATTATTTAGATCACTAGAATCACCCGATTTAAATAGAGGTATGACTTTACTACATTTCATTAGATCTGGAAAAACACCTTGTGAAACTGAATTGTTATAAATGATGGCTAAGTAAGGCGCTATGTCGTCTATGATATTGCTGATGACTACAACTGATATTCCCCATAAGTCCTCAGTTTTCTTTAAATTGAGTGATTTGAATGACTTGACAATTTTTTCGGAATCCACTAGGTCAAATTCAAAGATCGTATTACATTTCTTAATATTAGCGCAAAGTAAGGAATGAGCTTGAGATGATGATGATGATATGGATAGAAATAAAGAAATGGGAACAAAACGGCTCGTTTCCTCGGCGCGTTGCACAGAAGTAGGGCAGCAACAATACGCTGCCAATTAGCGAGATTAGAATCAGGGTGACCACGCTTGCACAGAAATTTAGGACAGTGTATACTACCTAAACTAGTAGTTCGCCCCGAACTGTGAACTCGCGAATCTTGTGTTTCGCCATAAATGTGCAATAGTAGAATTACTACAAATACCAAAAATAGGTATCGGGTATTTTTTTCTCAACTAACCATCACGGTGAAACTAAACGTCCATATTAAATTGTGCGGTTGATGCGCAAAATTTTACCGCGACGAAATCGCTTCAGATTTGACAGTTTTTGTCTCATCTAAATTTAAATCCACCTCTCACGTGCCTCTCACTCTGTTGCTTCGACATGTCGTTCTCATCTGTGGACCACCTATATAGGTTTCGGTCACCATCATTATGCGTCTATGGTAACTCTCTCTAACTAATGTTTTAATGTCAGTATGCTGATTGCCCTAGCAGCCAAAGCTCTAATAAATTTAAAAAAAGTCAGTTGTCAAAATATTTACACCAAAATCAAAATATAATTGAAAATATTTTTGAAATCAATTTTATGTTGCTAATTGTTATGAAACAGTAAGCAGTTAATAAGGATTTGACGAGAGTGTTAATCAATACCTTTCGTTTGATACTAAACTCAACCATACTTGCTCGTAAAAGTAGCAAATAAGATCACCAATGTAACAGGACCCCTTTACAAAACCTTTTTAGGCCTTCTAATTTCAGAACCCCCGTCTCAATCCAGCTCATATACGAACTCGCAAATTTTGTTGGTCTCTGCTACAATCCCTACAAATTTCATAAAGATCGGAAAATCGTTACTAAAGTTATCGTCGGACAAACTATCTAAATCAAAAAGCCATCCAAATGCCGAGACGTCCCAGTAGCCAGGTGACAGTTGTTGTTTGTAAGAACGATCTTCGCTTACGCTCCGCTCGTTCGATAAGACAGTTTATACTCTCAATACAATAGTTATGCGTCTGTACCCAGTTTGAACTAAACTAGCTAAATTGCCTGACTGTGTTAAAAAGGTGCACTCCAAATATTTTTACGTCACTCTGGGCGGTAAGTGAGATTTGTCGCCCACGGGCGCAGCGGAAAATCTCACTTCACACCCAGGAGAAGACGTAAAATTGTGTACGCACCACGGGCGATAATAAAGAAGGCCTCAGATAGCTTGTTTATGGCCCTTACCTTCGGTTCGGGCCACAAATACCCGCGATCTGAGCCTTTCTTTATTTTACCGCCCTAGGTGCGTAATATACTATTCTGAGGTCTAGTATGCCTTCTGTAGTAAAGAGCCCATCCAATCTATAGAAACATACTTTAGTCTATTTCATATATTTGAACGAATATTTTTGGTGAGTTGTAGGTAGCTCACAAAGAATCAACCTTTTGAACGCCAAGAATCGGATGGAAAAATCGTGCCCTCAGCGAGCGCGCAAGGCAAACCGGTTATATATTGGACGTGATATCACGTCCTGGCACTGAGGGCACGACTTTCCGTGCACGTGATTTGACGGCTTTGTCGGTCAAAGAGTTAAACCTTTGTGCGTCAGTCGGGCTTCCGACTCACCGTACAAACTTAGATTAGTTTGTACACAATTTGTACACTTACGTGGTTACCCTAGCGACTCGGGGCTTAGCTCCGCTTGTTATATCGGAACCAGTAAGAGCTTTAAGATTCTCGCATTGTCCGGCAGCGTGGTCACTATCTATAGCCGTAGTAATTAGTAGGTACAGCCAACAAATAAATGTATACAATGTGAACCTTATTACAATGGAGTAAGGTGCAAAAGCATATATTTTTGCGTTGGCTGTATAACCCGCTTTGTACGTTTCAATACGACTTGTCTTAAGCCGCTTGTGATCGTGGATAATTGGTGTTTGTTACAAAGATTAATTTCTTTGTGAGACGCAGTATAGAAAGGCTATTGAAGAAGATCTCGTATTAGACAGATTTGTAGGTACAGACAGCAGCAGAAGTAGTTTGGCGAGGTGTACAAAATGACCTCCACACGCGCTCTTATTCTCTTAACGATAAAGTATTGTCCAGCTCATTTTGAACACCTCACCCGCTTAGCTACTTCTGCTGCTAACTGTACAACGAATTTTCTATGTCGCACTTGGTATTTACTTTGATCTGTCAAACACATGTCACACGTGTGTAAAATGACACACGGTTTATGAGATACAGCCTGGTGACAGACAAAAATGGCAAAAATTGTTGAATGGGAGGGGAGTAAATAGGGTCCCGTTTTTACCCTCTGGGTTCGGAACCCTAATAAGAGGAAACTAATATATTTTGCTTTGTAAATATTTATTCTTACAAAAATAATATAAAAACCCTTCTCACTCTTAAGCTAAATAATTACAAGTAGGTACCTAACTTACATAACATTGATCGATGCTTTTAGTTTTAAATAGTTAATTAACTAGACATGTGTGTTTTTGTATTTTACCAATGGCGTTAAAGAACGTCAAAGTCAGAAATGAGACTCAAAATATGACTTTCGAACTAGCCGCTAAAATCAGTTTAACAAAATTTTGTTACAGTCAGAAATGTGACTCACAGTCTGACTTTCGAATCGCTTTTACCAAATTTTGTTACACAATTTTACATGTCATCTTCTTATTAGCTAGGGATACACGCACAGATATGCTGTAATGGAATTACGCGGGAAGCTCGCAGGGGAGCTTTACGCGCTTTATGCTATACTTACACCGAATACTTACTTCTATAACGAAGATCTGAATCACCGGAATACCGCTCAGCGCAGAACAGCAGGCTTTGGTTTCAAGGGCCGTTCATGCTGAAAAGGGCTGGCAGGAAGCTTTCAACTGAAGTAAAAGATATAAATTCGAGAACTTAACTATATTGGAACTATGCCGCGGACATGCCGGCCTCGGTACCGGTGTTCATTAACTGGGCTTAACCTACAAATGTCCGTCGCGACTCAAAGCAAAGGGGATCCCCGGGCGTTTACGAACGCCTCTTAAAACGTACGGAATTAAAAAACGCGCAATATCAGGCCTGATAGTAACGAAAGTTTGACTCACGCGCGAGTATGGAACCACGTGTGCAGCGTCGACAGCGGCAGGAACGACGGCGGCGGCCCGGAGCCACGGCGGATGGGTTTCCTCGAAACCCGCGGGGCTACATTAGCAGCCGCGCGGCGGAATGGCGGCGACTGGCCGTCTAGGCGCCTCGTGGTCGGATGATGGCGGCGACGCACGGGCGGCGCGCCCTCTGGGTGGATGTTGGGCGCGGCTGGAGTGGCATGGGCAGCGGTCGCAGCGCTGAAGAAGGCCGTCGTCGAGGCCCCGGCGCGGAGACCCCGCGGCAAACATCGCCCCGCAAACGGCGTACGCCCGCAGACAAAATGGCGGCTGCCAGGATTGGGCGCAATGCTGAGTTACGCGCACACGCGACACCACTACATTATTACTCTTCTTACACTACATCGCACTGCCTCGTCACTTGCTACAACTAAATTAAAACACGGCGACACCGCGCTCCCATAGTGGGAAGAACGCGTGCCTTGGCGAAGCTACTGCTTAACTCTCGCAACGCGACACAATACGTCCGATGCGCTCAAGGACCCAAAGCTCTCTCTCGAGTCGCAGACTCGCCTCCTCGACCTTCACTTCCCCCGGAAGCGAGCTGACCAACCTCACCAGCCCTTACCTCGATTCTCATTGGTCCGCATTTATCCTCTCGACCAATCAGAAGGTTCCATGACCATATCCGTCGTGTTCTAGGACTCTATGCCCGGTGCAGTGTTGCTATTCCTACGTCGTCCGCCGGCGTCTGATCGGACTATCTGTACTAGCCTATTCGGTTTGACGGGCAAAGTCTGGGAGTGTGGAAACGCGACTGACAAGTCCAACACGAATCGCTCGTGTGGAGACTCTTTAATGTCTTGTCATACAGCTGTCAGTTTGACGTTTATCTGTTTTGGTCTAAGTGAGTTGTTCCGATAACTAATGGTTTCATTTATGCTTACGATTAACTGGTTACGCGAAATGTGGTTTAGTAACTGTGTTCTTACAAGGTGTTGCCGGTGTGAACGTCTGGCGTGGCTGTCGTGTCCCGTGAGTGCGAGAGGCAGGCTTGCCTAAGGCAAATCCGCCCTCTGCAAGTCTAAGGTAAACAGCTCGCTGTTTTGTAGCTCATACTGTAAAGTATGGGTTACAATGCCCGCCGGATTTGTCCGACGGATATGCTCGGCGGACAAATCCGTGCGTGTATGGCGCGAATTGGACACGGATTTGTCTGCGGACACATCTGAATAGCGCCATACACAAACGGATCTGTCCGCCGGGCATATCCGTCGGACAAATCCGGCGGACACATCTGGGCGTGTAACCCTAGCTATTGACATGAGGCTGCATCTTACTTTAAGATGTGGTATGTCAGACATCTGGTTCCTTCAGATTTTACGCTAATTCCTGAGTCGCACTTGGACAAATTGGCCGGCAGTAGGTCTCATGGCGATGTCCACTTTGAACCGCAATTTGTTCACCTCGGATACGAATTCTAACTCCCTCAGACAATATGCTAGTATTGTCTTTATAATGGTCATGGCGTATCTCTTACCTAAAAAATAAAAAGGGTAAAAGTAGTCTTTCTCCTTTCTTAGCAGCAGCTTTTGAACAGAATGTCATTTAAAAACCAATTTTTGAAATAATTACATTCCTTGTGTGGTTTGGTTAAGATTGTTTAGTGCTTGCATTGATTAAAGAATGTATTTATGAGGGTACATTGCCATACTCGCAGTCACATTCGAAGATAACTGACCGAGATGAACTCGCGAGTGAAAACTGAAAACCCGCTAATGTCCAAGGTCGTGGCAAATCCACTCATGACATGAAAGGCTTTATATTTATTTGAATTCTGTAGCTTCAGGTCTTTATATTAAGGTTAATGTGGTACTGCTTACCGATGCAGGATCTTTTCCCGTAGCTAAACGGCAGAAAAGCAGCCTGTGGTGGCGGCGTCCCGTCTAGCCAGCGTTCTGGCCTGAACTCCAGTGCGTCAGGCCCCCAATTATGCCGGGAGCGACCAGCGCCTATCAAATTCAGGATACACGATGCGCCTTTTGGAATCGTGCAGTGCTCTGAAAAAGTCATTCATACTCATTATGCATTATGGATTATGCACCGGTGCCGTGTGCGTTTACTTTGGCTATAGAAACAGCCAAAGATAACTAGAAAAATTATCAAATATGCAACAGCAAACGAGCAGACGAGCCGCCTGATGGGAAACGGTCAACGCCGCAACAAGAGCACAACAGCAACACACATAAGCAACATAAAGAGAGCCGCTTATGCGTTGTCGACCTTTGAGAGCCCTGTACGCCCGCTTCTTGAAGAACCTCATGTCAAAGCGCAATGGAAACACCTCGGGAGGCAGCTCATTCCACATTCCACACGTTTTAGGGAGAAACGAGCGAGACGCCCGTTTATTTTTGGTATACCAACCGCCTAGGAAGTGAGGATGAACTTTATTCCTTTGGCGTGAGGGGCGATGATAGAAACGTGACGATGGCACCAGATCAAAAAGTTCTTCAGAACATTCCCCTTTGTACAGACGGGAAGGGTAGATAGAACTCACATAGAGAGCCGACATCTCTCCGGAGACTAAGGAGGTCTAAGCCGTTAAACCTTAAATGTCCTCTTTTGTGGACAAAACAATAAACGTTAACGTGATGTGTCCGGGAAAACCGGAACTTAATTGGCATTCAATAAAATGTGAATATTCTCATTCTGATTTCTGACAGTCAATATTTTTCATGGTTTTGATTATAATAGATAATGAAAGACTTACTTAACTCAAGATCGTGAGTCGCATCCCTCGCCACCATGGGTAAGGGCGGGTAGAGCCGTAGAGTTTCGCAGATCACGGCCTCACAGTACTTCATGAGAGCCAAGTCTTTCTTCTCCACGGGTCGTTTACTGTCTCCAAATATTGATTGTAGTCTGAAACAATAGGCACAGTGCTACTTGAGACATGCCATGATAAGTAAGGTGGAGTCACGCGTTGCCGACACTTCAATTCTACAAGGATCCACTGTGTTGACGAGTTTTGGGTGTGCCTCCTCACAGCTAACAAGATACATTCTTGAAAGCTCTAGAAATCTTAAGTACCCGTCAGTCAGTAGTAGTATTATTATCGCTGTAAGGTGGTGGTATAAGGAGACACTAAAAGAGCTGTAGTTACATATTGTAATAGTGATAGCTCATTGCAGAGGGCACACCTGGTTTAGCCTCTAAGGTTTGCCTTCATTGTCTTTATCTGTGCTGAGGTGGAGTTGCGAGGAGAAGGATATTTGATAAATTGTTTTTGTTTTAAAGACTTTTTAATTTTGACTAACATAATTCTAGTTCGTTTATCAATTATGTTTCATATTCCATAATCTATTTAGGTGGAGTGAGTTAGCGTTACCGAAAACTCATAGTTAATTGGCTAAGTATATCTAGAATAAACTCTATCAGTCGAATGTTTTAAACATGCCAGAGATAACCGATCTTCAAATATCGGTTTTTGTGGTAGCTTATCATACAGTATTTTCCTTCGGCATCAATTATTCGGTAACTTACTCAGCATACATTTTCTCCTGAACCTTCGGATAGCTGCCTATATTCAGGAAGGCGAACATGAGAGTGGATGCCGTGGTTTCTTGTCCACCCACTATTACCGTGTTCACCTCTGCTCGGATCTGGTCGTGGGTCATCGAGGAATCTTCTTCACTGAGTTCGAGAAGAATATCGAGGAATGAACGGAACCTCGCTTTGGTGCTATCTGAAAAAATGGAGCATTATTAATTTGATTTGTGTAGGACTAGGACCGGTTTGGGAAATTATTATTTTGTTTAATGTTGGTCCCATTGTTATCAGGTGAAGATCTGATGATGAAATCCTGGAGAAATCGAGTGAGTTACATACAATATACATGTTTACGTTTACGCACCATTATAACTTAAATAATTGTCACGTTAACTGCAAAGTATAAAAGCGACATTTAAATTATGAATTATGAAATGATAAACAAATGCTCCATTACAGTTACCTACCTAAATTGTGTTCTTTGGGATTACCATTCCGCTTCATTTCGACAAATTCTCTCCTCCTTTTTTCTATTACCTGTAAAGAACAAAACGACCAGGCTTCAATAAATTTATAATATAAAGTAAACAAGGAATTTATTTATTGCAAACTACAATATTATTAGCTCAAACTTTTATGCAGTATATTCACTTCCTCGACGAGCTCCTTATACATCGGCGTCATTTTGTATACCCAGAGGGGATGCATGAGCAAGTTGTCACCGACCCCACACCTACCGTGTTTGAAACATTGCTAGGCGAGCTCCTTATACATCGGCGTCATTTTGTACACCCAGAGGGGATGCATGGCAAGTTGTCACCGACCCCATACCCACCGTGTCTGTAGTACATCCTCTTGCTAGGCGAGCTTCTTATAAATTGGCGTCATTTTGTACACCCAGAGGGGATGCATGAGCAAGTTGTAACCGACCCCACACCTACCGTGTTTGAAACATTCTGCAGTACGTCAACTTCCTTGACGAGTTCCTTATACATCGGCGTCATTTTGTACACCCAGAGGGGATGCATGAGCATGTTGATCCCTCGCTGTATGAGCAGTTCCAGGGTTCTGTTGAAGGCGTGGTAGTACTCTGGAGTCACCAGCTGGTGGGAGCTGGGGTAGCCAAGTCCTGTTTCTGTAATGTTTTATTGCACATTGAGTTTATTGGCGATTAATTCTAAATAAAATTGATGAGGTTAGTTACGGTCTTAGGTTGAAAATCTAATAGTTTTATTTTATATCCTCTGGCAGAAATAAAGTTTACAACTTGACAAACGTAGCGTAAAAGCATAAAAATATAAATTAGCATGTAATCACGTCATCAAGTAAAATTTTCCTACTGTGCCCTACTTAAGTAAAATTGGACATAATTGAACATAAATTAAGTGTAGCAAGAAAGGTGCCAAGAAACAACAGGTACATTTTTTTTCAAATCTTCTGTTATACCATTCGCCGGTTCTTCTCAATTTACAGATTTTAACATTCCGTACCGGGAGGGAGACTATCAAAACCGTATTATTAGGCGCCTACGTTATCCATCCGTTTGACTTTTTTTTAAATGCAGTACAGGCATGCGTTTGACCACGATCTCACCTGATGGTAAGTGATAATGCGGTCTACGATGGGGCACATAGGTAAGCCTATGAGATACCTATTTACTTTCACTTTGAAGAGGCCCAAATATAAGAAACTTAGCAGCCTTCATAAATAAAAGATATAGATATTTGATCCCGGCGAAAGACTAGACCAGAAACTATTAGATATAATAGACGGCCACAGTGTAAGAACTTTTTGAGGATCCAAAGTCTTTGGTGCCATCGGGATGAGAGCAACCTAAAGATACCCAAAATGTAAGACTACTATTACTAATGTACTAGTAGTACACTATTAGTTACTAGATGGAGTAGCAGCGCAGGTGACATTTCCTCTTACATTTTGGGTACCTTCAGGTTGCTTCCATCCAGGTGGCGCTTGGAGCGTCAAAAAGTTCTTAGACTCTGGCCGTCTTATAAATAATAGTCTCTGACTTGACTGATACCTTGTCGTAACTTTACACTTACGATATATATAGCGTGGCACACGTCAAGTATTTCTTGTTGATGTCGAACGCTTCCTTCCCCACCTCTCCCCTCAAATTACCCACCAACTTCTGTAATTGCAAGTTGAATATGTCCCGGTACCCGTTTACTATGGACCTCAGGAACGTGCTGCTAGCTTCATGTTGCATTTTCATATAGATACTAGAGAAATGTATTTTCTTACGGCACATAGACTCCAGCGTGGCTAACGTCAAGTATTTCTTGTTGATGTCGAACGCTTCCTCCCCCACCTCTCCCCTCAAATTACCCACCAACTTCTGTAATTGCAAGTTGAATATGTCCCGGTACCCGTTCACTATGGACCTCAGGAACGTGCTGCTAGCTTCATGTTGCATTTTCATATAGATACTAGAGAAATGTATTCTTACGGCACATAGACTCCAGCGTGGCTAACGTCAAGTATTTCTTGTTGATGTCGAACGCTTCCTTCCCCACCTCTCCCCTCAAATTACCCACCAACTTCTTTAATTGCACGTTGAATATGTCCCGGTACCCGTTCACTATGGACCTCAGGAACGTGCTGCTAGCTTCATGTTGCATTTTCATATAGATACTAGAGAAATGTATTCTTACGGCATATTGACTCCAGCGTAGCAAACGTCAAGTATTTCTTATTGATGTCGAACGCTCCCTTCCCCACCTCTCCTCTCAAGTTATCCACCAACTTCTGCGCTTGCGCGTTGAATATGTCCTGGTAGCCGTCCACTATGGTTCCCACGAAGGTGCCTGCTAGCTTCTTTATATTGCGCTTCCATGTGGATGCTAAAAAAAATTACATGATAATAATTTATTGCAAAATATTTTGGCAGTTCCGTGCCCGGAAGAATTTAGCTAGTCGCGCTTTATGTTATTGGCCCTTTCAGAGGCCAAGCGAAGAAAGTTCAGTACTAAAAACAATGCTTCTTTGCCACCGTCCTGGTAATAAAAAATGTTTCTTATAATATATATTGCCAAAAAAACAAGCAAAGATCGCGACGAATTGAGAACCTCCTCCTTCGAAATCTTGAAGTCGGTTGAAAAATGGACGTTACCGTCCAACCTTAAACCAACCAGTACGTATTTATGAGAAAGTGCCAGATGTCTATCTCGCTCGCCTGTCGTTGCAGACTTGTAGAGTTTGTCCGGAAAGAAAAGTGTCGTGGTTTGTATGGGAGCTCATACATTCTACGAAACTATTCTTTCCGGGCAGACTGTAGATGTTACAATTTCGATGCATTAATAAATTTTGGACCCTCCTGGGGACTCCAAAGTTACCCTCCTGGGAGTCCTGGGGCAATGTAACCCGTCCTTAAGGAACTGAAATCATACATACCACTCGCCGTGACAAGTCCCTCGCCGAGCCAAATGCGACCAAATTTGTAGAAGAACGACTTTTCAAGGCAGGCGTTGCTCACCAGCTTCACTGAATCGGGGTCGCTTACCACTGTAAAGTAATAACAAATCACATAAATACTTAATATAACATGTAATAGACTTTATTTCTAAATGATTTTTATGGCAGTAACGCATAAGGCGTCACAACCGACAATGATGTTACTATCAAAGATAATATAATCACTGCGTTTTAGTTACTAGTCAAAAATATATGGAAACTACTATTATAAGCCAGTGATAACGCTCTTATTGCCCGCATACACTCTTATTGCTTATTATTAAATCTGATGTACAAAACATTGTTTCGCTGTTTGGCGAGATTTTTGTGGTACTTTCAAGTATTTTTTTATATATTTTTTACAAAGTATCCAAATATTAATTGTATATAAAAAACGTAAGCGCCTTCCGTCCAATGTTACCTTTTACAAAAAAGTACCACAAATGAAAATCCTGTCAGACGGTTCCAAACATGGCCGACGGAAATGAAAAGCCAAAGGCAATCCGGCTCCCAAAAGGGACGCACGAGAGCCTTTTTCTAAGGCCTAATCCCCCTCGGGTTAAAGCATTTAAAGACCAATTAAACTAGCAATAACAAAGCTCATATCTAGATGCCGGTTCAACTAGCAATGTATAGGTTGCAGAAAATTCTCAAAAATTCAGTAACATTCTCGGAAATTTCCGACTTACACGAGAATTTAAATTAAATTTCCAATGAGAACATTCCATATGGGAATTATCTAAAAATGTGTTATAGTATTATTTTAATAAACTTGTAAATGAGATAGTCAGTAACGGCGGTGTCCAGCGACTTCCTGAATAATTTTTTTGTGCATAAAATTTAAGCTGTGAGAACATTCCGTATGGAAAATTGCGCAACTTTGGAAACTTCTCCTTGGTGCATTGATAGGTTCAACGTAAAAATTGATAAACGACTATCATCACTGACAAAAAATCACAATATTCCTGCTGCGCGTACGGAAAAAGACGCTTTCTGACCAAGTGTAGACATAAAATGATGTACACAACACGGGAGGTAATAAAGAAAGCCCTCGATCGCATATTTACGTCCCTCGCTTGCAGCTCGGGCCGCAAACTTCTGCGATCTCGGCCTTTCTTTGTTTTACCACCCTAGTTGTGTAATGTACTATTACAATATGAATACAAGATTAATAAAGCACTTGTACACAACTTTTTTGAACTTCTCAAGTATGCAGACGTTTGGTTAGTATGGTTCCGTAGCCAAAATGGCAAAAACGGAACCCGTTTCGCCATGTCCGTCCGTCCGTCCGTCCGCGGTCTAGCTCAGTGACCGTTAGCACTAGAAAACTGAAATTTGGTTTGAATATGTACATTAAACAAGCCGTCAAAGCGGTGGAATAAAAACGCGAAAAATATATTTTGTTAGGGTACCCCGTACACGTAAAGTGGGGGGCGAAATTTATTTTCGTTCCAACCAAGTTGTGTGGAGTATCGTTGGATAGGCCTTTTAAAAAGAATTTGGGTCTACTGACACAGTTTTTGGATAAAACTAATACTTTCGGAAATAATATCTCCGAAAGTTTAAAACAGGGCGTCCCCCCCATCTAACTTTTGAATCGCGGGTCCTAAAATTTTGAAAAAAATCATGAAACTGAGGCCTAATGAGTACCTTCAATGAGAACTATATTGAATTCAATTGGTTGAGCCGTTTTTGAGTTATTACTCAAAAACTCATAGTGAAAGGACGTAAGTAAAAATAACGTAGCGCCGCCAAATCTCCAGTAAGAAACGACCTTTTGAATTAATGATCTCAGTTTACGGAACCCTACACTGAGCATGGCCCGACATGCTCTTGGCCGGTTTTTTTTCCTTATTCAATGATGGTTACATGTTATACATACACATACAACATACATACATTCATACAATCACGCCTATATCCCAAAAGGGGTAGGCAGAGATCACGGATTTCCATTTGCTACAATCAATGCAGCAAAACGGCTCTCCGTGAGCCACTTCTCGCCCCCGTGAAGAACGAGACGTGATGGGTGGCGAACCGCATCGCCGCTATGCGGATGACTATTAATTAAATAAAACACCACAGCGTTCTCACGAGCAATAGGGATTGGAGGTTCCCTTATCCCTTATCCTTTAGTTGCCTCTTACGCCTCCCGCGGGAAGAGACGGGGTGGCACTATTCTAAAGCCGGAGCCACGCAGCACATGCTATCATTAAAGTAATTAGGGTATTTACCTACAATAGGATACGGTCCAAGCCAGAATACGAAAGGCTTTTGTGCCTCTTCACTTTTCTCTGAAATTTCCATAATCAGGCGAAAAATGGCTGAAAACAGAAAAATACCTACATTTACCTATCATCGTCTAGTAAGTTGTCCTCATAATATTGATTTCTGTAAAGATCAAATTGTAACAATATTTTCTGCTTTCCCTGAAACAGGGCTTGTAACCGGTTAGAGCAAAAAACCCCGAAATGACCCAATATATTTAATTATTTAAGGTTTTTATGTAAAACCCAATATTGTATTTATGTTTTCACTTCATATTATAGGATCTTTCGATTGAATATAAAACAGTAACGAAAAGAACGAAAAAAAAATACCGGTTTTTACTATGGAGCAAAATTCCGGTTATGAGCCCTGCGGCCTGAAATTTAGTTGTATGATATTGGGTCCACCTTTTGCAACAAATTATGATATAATGATATAATGTTCCAGGCGGGGCTGTCGATAGCTACATATGCGAAGGCTCATCAAAGATAATAATTTGGTTAAATACCAAAAACCCTTACATTCATCACTACCAGCAAGTTTCAGCGCGTTCCCCACAATCGGGAGAGTAGGGAAGCTGGGTAGATTCGCGAAGCAGGCGCGCGCGCGACGCTTGCGCAGCCACGTGAGTGCCCAGGCGCAGAGGAAAGCGGCGCCCACGCACAACAGCGTGTACATCGTTGGTTGCTCTGAAAAAGATGAAGTCGTGTGAAATTCTACTAAAATAAGCCTCAGATACTTATTGCCCTATGGCTGAATTAGAGGAACAAATTGAAGTTATAGATTGAGAGGCGAAAGCCAAAGCCAAGGCACAAAGGAATGCGACGCTTGCAGAACATCGTTAATTTTTTCTGAAAAAAAAAGTAAAAATGTATGTCTCCCAAAAATAACCTTAGATATATTTATCCTATTTAGTTTATTCAAATATTACGACAACTAAAAAAATGTTTTTGAATTTTATGGTTTGAGAAACATCTTTGACATCTTTGGGAAAATATTAATTCGACTCATAATGTCGAAAATAGACTTGATTCACGCAACGGCTAAACATTACAAAACTTAAAAAAAACAGTGTAGAATCACTCGAAACCAAACAAAACGTGACCTGGCTGAATATCTTCAATATATCATTGATGATATCTTTAATTGGTATATGGGAATTATTATTGTTTGTAAGTTTTCTTTTTATGTTATTTTCTTTAATGAAAATGCTGGTGAACCTTTTAAGGGCATAATTGGTATCTTATTCTAATTATTAAAAACCAAGAAAAGAAGCTTTCGCGCGAAAAAAAATTTTTTTCGCGTCCTAAAAAATTGTCTCCTACTTTTTCTTAGTCGCAATACGATACCAATTATGCCTGTATTTGAAAATGAAAAATATATTACCGTGACGAAAATAAAAATATATAAGATTTAGATTTACTTCATTTTTTAAAATATAAGATTAAGATTTCCTTAATTTTTTCATATGTAACGTCAGCAGGTACTAAAGGTGAATATATATATATATATTTTTTTTATTATTATTTATTGTATGGAAAACCAACAACATAAAATATTTATAGAAATACAATAAAACTAGAAAGCCAATTACAGGTTCTCACTTATAGAATATCCGCGATAGGCCCGTTTATTATGTGTGACTTATAAGCATGTACGAGTATTGTAGTACTCACAGACGTTAGTCCTCTGCGCAGTATGAGCTAGAATTAAGGCTCACATCACATAATCACTGTCTTAAGTGGCTAACTGATTGTGAGTTAAGTGTCTAATGATTAGCTATCAGGAAGTCTCGGTAGGATTAGATTTACATCTACATCTCCGGCCAAACGGCCTCAGTAGGCTAGTCGGTTGTTGGGATCTAAAAGATGTGGTTTTATCGAAATCGAAAGCGTAATCAGTTTTAAATTTTGTTTATCGGAACTAGAAACGGAATCGGAACCGTAAGCGGAAGCGGGACCAGAATCGGAGCTAGGGGGACGAGATGTAGAGGGCAAGCGGGGACATGAGCAAATTGACAGGTATAACCTGATTATTTTTCATGTACGCCGCTCATTTTCCCCCGCTGCGTTTTTGTCAACAATTTTCAACTGCCTGACTATCACGGTTCATGAGATGTAGCCTAGTGACAGACGGACGGACAGCGGAGTCTTAGTATCTTCTTCTTAGTCGTATACTCTTTTAGTAGTCAGAGTAGTCGTGGTCATTGAGGTCGTTGTACGGAATTTTTTATAGTTTTCCGCCATCCTTCTCTACTTAGTGCATTGCGCACGCACAGATTAGGAGTCTTAGTATAGGGTCCCGTTTTTACCCATCGGGTACGGAACCCTAAAAATACTGCAATTAAGGTAGAGGTAAACATAGGCGATTTTATCACTAAAAAAGCAATCTCTTCCAAACAACCTTTAGGTAGCGGAAATTCTAATAATGTCAGTTAGGTGTTTCATGACCTAAGTATAACTTTTATTGTTTTGTTGTTTAAAAGAGAACTTTTTTTTTACACGGCGGTGGCATACAAGTATACAGCTCGCCTGATGGTAAGCAGCTACCGTCGCCTACAACTCCAGAGTGGTCACATGCGCGTTGCCGACCCTTTAGAAAAAGGAAGATTTACTGTGTTGACGGCTAATGGAACAAGAGGGTCCTTCGTCGTCAACACACTGATGGGTCCTCTTTGAGCTCTATATCGGCTCTATAAGTACTTATTGAATGAATGAATGAATGAATAAATGCTTTATTGCACACCTCAAAAATTACAACACAGTAGAAAAAGATATAATTAACAAAAAAGAGGCAAACAACAGGCGGTCTTATCGCTAAAAAGCGATCTCTTCCAGACAACCTTGGGGTAGCGGAGAAGATAAAGTAGAAAAATTAATAGGAGGTGCAAAAAAACTTATTGTGGAAACACGAACATTGAAATACTAATCTAATCAGACATGCATAAATAAATAAATCAATAAATACGAACATATATTACATTTTGTAAATACAAATAAATACAAACGTATGTAGATATATATATATATATAATATACACAAATATAAATACATATATATCAGCCAAAAGTAGTAATAATGTCATGAACATTAACGACGACCAGCAGTAAAACACTAAGGAAGGGTCAAGTAGTAATCCTTGAGATGGGCTTTGAATGCACCAAGTGATTTAGCACGCCTTAAGTCCACGGGAAGGGAGTTCCACAAGCGAACTGCTTGAGAAGTAAACGAAGAATTATAAAATTGGGAAGAGGAAGTAGGGACACAAAGGATAAAATTTTGAGAGCACCTGATAGAATTCATGTAACTAAAGCGCTCTTTGAGATAGCGGGGAGTAGTGGGATTAAAAAGTATACTATAGAGGAGACTGAGAATGTGAAGGTTACGACGATGGCGGATAGGAAGCCACTTGAGTTGAGTGCGGAAACTAGAAACACGATCATATTTGCGCAAGCCAAATATGAACCGAATGCATACATTCTGGATACGCTCGAGCTTACTCAGCTGATCTTCCGTCAGATCAAGATACGAGATGTCGGCGTAGTCAAGTATCGGTAGTAGCAGAGTTTGGGCCAGCGAAATTTTTGTAGCGATGGGTAAAAAGTTTCGGAGTCTTCTAAGAGAAGCAACAGCAGCAAACACCTTGCGACTCACCTCTCCCACTTGAGGTATCCAAGATAAAGTGCGATCCATAACAATACCTAGATTTTTAACCTGGCTCGAGAGAGGTAACTGGATACCATCAAAGTGTATAGGAGGTAAACTTGAATAATCCACACGGGGAATTAATTTACCACTGCCGATTATGATGACTTGGGTCTTTGCAGGATTTACTTTTAGACCAAAATTGGTGCTCCATTGCAGAATACGCGCCAAATCATCATTCATGCTGTTCATGACAGACGGGAGATCGCCAAGTACACCCTGCTTATAGATCTGGAGATCGTCAGCATAAAGGTGATACTTTGAAGAAATATTCTGAGTGATGGAGTTTATAAATAGCGAAAATAACAAAGGTGACAGCACGCCGCCCTGTGGAACACCAGCCAACGTACTGCACCAGGAAGAACGGGAGGCTTCTACTTTTATTCTTTGACGGCGGCCGATTAAATAACTAGAGAACCACTCAAGCGCCGCAGGGGATATGTGGATAGAACGCAAGATAGCAAGCAAGATATCAAAATCCACAGTATTAAAAGCGTTACTAAAGTCCAAGAGAGTTAACACAGTTAGCTTTCTGTCGTTCATGCCACAACGAATATCATCTGTGATCTTGATAAGTGCCGTAGTGGTGCTATGGCCAGAGCGGAAACCAGACTGATATTGGTTAAGTAAATCGTTTCTATTTAGAAATGAAGTCAGCTGTTGATGTATGAGCCGTTCCAAGACTTTGGATAGAAAGGGAAGAATGGAAATTGGACGATAGTCAGAAAAAGAACTAGGTTTAGACTTTTTAGGTAAGGGGATAATATAACACAGTGCTGCAACGGTTACGTAGAGTGTGGTACCTAAGTTTGTTTCTCTCCGAATTGTCAGCTTTGTATTTAGATTTGGCATGGTTTTTCTTTTGGATTAGAGATTTAATGTCACCAGTGAGCCAAGGAGCTGGTAAATGTTTGACTTTTACAACCCGAACGGGCGCGTGAACGTCAAAGAGGTGAATGAGATGCGAATTGAAAAGAGCAATTTGATCGTCCACCGCATCCGCCCGAGAGACGGCACTCCAATCAATTTTAGAAGCATCCTCCTTGAGCTTGTCAACATTTAAACGGCTAAAGTTACGCTGAAAAATAATTTTGGCTTTTGACTTGGGAGGACGGATTTTATAAGAGAGGAAGAGCAAATCGTGATAGGAAAAGGCGTCTGCCGAGTATTGACCAAATTTAGCAACGTGGGTAGTAGAAGAAACCATAGCAAGGTCAAGAAGAGATGGGGAACAATTCGGAAAGTGATGAGTAGAGTTTGTGGGAAGGATACTCAGATTGCAGGCATCAGCGAGAGATTTGAGAGACCTGGATCGGTGATCATTCTTGAGGAGGCAGGTGTTAAAGTCGCCCATAATAATGTGATGACTGTAGGGGGGCAAGAGATCTTCGAGAAGTTTCTCAAGAGAACTGAAATAATCAATCTGTAGAGAAGGCGAGTAGAATACACCGAGGAGAAGTTTGGAGTGGGATAGGGATATGTCAAGAAATATGTATTCCGCAGAATCGGAACAAGAGGATGGAGTAGATACGCTAATAATAGAAAAAGGGATATAAGAGCGGAGATAGATTGCGACCCCACCGCCACCTTTTACGCAACGGTCATGGCGAATTAACTGAAAGCCAGGTAATGAAAAGGAGGTAGATGGTAGTGCAGGCTTAAGCCACGACTCAGAAACAAGGACCGCATGAATGTTTTGCAAGTCGAAAGTAAGTAATAAGTCATTGTAGTGAGCTGGAATGCTTTGTGCATTTATGTGAACTACATTAAAATTTTTTGGTACATCACTGAATTGTGCTTCAAGATATTCATGAGGTGATGGAGGCAAACTTTGAAAACTGTCGTCATTATCAGAAGAGGAGAAAGATAAAAACTGATCACTATCGTTATTTTGGCTGAATAAAGGCATGTATAATATAAATAAATAATAAATATGATATATATGCAATAATAAATTCTAATTACTTGCTACAAAGTCTCACGCTTAATTCTCTCTCTTATTAAAATATTATGGGTAATTTATTATCATATTATTACATTTTCCTGTTGTGTTACCTTCAAACAATACAATTATGTAATAAATTTAATAGGTATACTGTGTAATAACAGAATCCCTATATGGCAATGCTGGCGAGTGGTAGACATCTAACAATAAGAAAATTAACGTATCTAGGTGTGTCAAGATACCTTTGTGTAATTTCCTAGAACTGTTATTGCTCAAAGGTTAGCTGGAAGAAATTCCTTATGAGGGATAATCTCGTCTTAAGGCCGTTCCTCGATTCGGACAAGCCACGACCATCCGTAAGAGACACGTTTATGGCTCCCGCGTGCACGAAAGAAAGAGATGCAGCGCTCTTGAGGATAAGACTTTTTGACTAAACTACGATAAATAAGCGAATCTATAAAGTTTTGTCTAATTTTGTTTCTGTGACTTTTTAGATAAACCAGAATACCATACTTTTTACTTAGTTATATTGCTTAATCTCTTATAGTTTACGTAAGCTAAGAAAAATAAGGAGAAAAAGACCCAACTTCGGATTTTTTTTCTATCGAGGCAACTTTCAGCAATCGTGTTTCGGCTTGTGCCATAAATAAGAGTATATAGTCTAATAATATATAATCGAAAATTAATTCAGTCCCTTTTCCCGTTTAGTCAATAGAGCGTTTGAAAAAACCGGTAATTTTTCAAAGTAGCCCCTTAACACGTTGTATTTTTACCATTTCTTATTACTAAAGAACCTCCTGCCTCCTACTTTTATCTTTCATGCTTTGTCTGTTTTAACGGCCTCCTACCCTAGTTGGTAGACTTAATAGTGACACTAGTGACCCTGTCTATGAACCAGGAGGTCCCGGGTTCGAATCCAGGTCAGGGCATTTACGTGTGTGTTTATCACGGATATTTGTTCCTGAGTTATAGATGTTTTCTATATATTTAAACAATTATAATTATATATATCGTACCCACAACACAAGCCCTATTGAGCTTACTGTGGTACTAGGTTGATTTGTGTAAGATTGTCCCATATTTGTCTGTCGTTTGCGACCCGCCTTATATCTTGCGGATTTTTCCGCATCAATCATGTTTTATGATTTAGATTTTAATCATTACATTGCGCAGGCGCTAATATTATAATAACCATGGCAATTAACCAGGATCTAAAGCAATAATGAAAGATATTAGCCGTTCTCGCTGTGATATCTACCATTATAACAAAAGGTCGTTTAACATGACAAGGTTTTAACTACAGTAAAACTCCCAGTCATATGCGTCTGTTTTTTCAAGTTGGATCATTACTTCTAATTGCAACTTTATGCCTGTCACATGAGATAAGAAGCGTATTTTCTGAATTATTTCTGTAATGTTCTGTAAGGTTTAATATAACATGTTTATCTCGCAATGGAGATTTTCCTGTTGTGGAAGTATTTCTGTTACGTATTTTGTGTTTTTTTTTCTTAGGCTGCTTTTCCACTGACAAACATGAGAGGAGACGTGTGGGAATCAACCATTGCATAGGCAGCCTTATCGTGTTCGTGGTGTGTATTTTTTTAACGAATTTTTTTTACGAAAAACGCATGATCAATATGATTATTTATTAAAATAGATGCTAAAACAGCAGATGAATATAAAAATTACATTTATAAATAAGTGTGTGTGGTGTGTTCAAGACCATGTATGATTGTACGTCTAGATAAAAAAAAAAAATTAAAATTTAAAATTTAATCTGTTTATTATAATAAAAAACACAATTTTACATTTAATAGATCCTAGATCTACTTCAAGTTAGCAATAAATATATAACACTTAACGATCACAATAACTCCTATTACGATTATAATATCGATTTCCTTATAATTAAAGTGTCACTTTACGATGTTGAATGAACTCAGAAATAATACGTCAGTTTTAAGGGCACAGTCTTTAAAGATGATCTTACTTATTACAATTATTACAAATACCAAAGTTTGGAGATAACTAAGTTATCAATCAATAAATTTCTAGAATTATGCAAAGGGTCAACTTATTTCTAAAGCCTAATATTGTGTAAGCGACTGGTAATAATTAAATTATATTTTGCACATACGTTCCAAAACTCAGTGATACGAGCCGGGGTTTTAACCCTAGACCTACGGATTGAAAATCTGACGTACCTATTACCGCTAGGCCACTAGCTTTTTTCATGGTCAACAGGTTAGATCTGTTGTTTATTAATAACCAGGCGTGGTGATTTATTAATGATGTGTATATCTTCTAATGATTTATGCGTCGGAATTATTGAATTACCTATCTGTATAATAAAATTACACTTTATATACTTCACAATAAAGTCGTGGCAAGGTTATGTTAAACAACTCGCGCGCATAGTTGCCTATAACCGCGAAGCACTTCGTTCATCGAATCGTCTATTTCCATCACTCTCTTTAGTATATGCAAGAGCGATAGAGACGGGACCATCGTTTTGTCGATTTTCGAACTTCGCGGTAGGCCCTCTGTAGTCCTGGTACCTACCTTCCTACATATTTGTGTTGCTTTATATGGTTTGAAACGTTCCTGTACGTCCAGTTCGTATTGTCATATAATATCATACTATGATGCTTCATTATTGATAATAGCGAGGGATACATGCACAGATGTGTCCGACGGATTTGCCCGGCGGACGAATCCGTGCGTTTATGGCGCGAATTCCATACGGATTTGTCTGCGGACACATCTGAATAGCTCCATACACGATCTGTTCGCCGGGCATGTCCGTCGAACAAATCTGGCGGGCAGATCTGTGCGTGTATCCCTAGCTATTAACGTGAATTTTGTATAATAGTTAGTATACTCCATAAGTATCTTTTGAGATATTCAAGAAAATGCTAGTGACCCTGACCCGAAACTTTTGCCCTCGAGTGTATTAGTGAAAAAATTTAATTCCCATGTACGTACATTGACAAAAATTCAGATTGAAAGGGCAATAAACTCATTCACAAATACTCATGAAGTTATGACTTATGAGCGGTAGTGCAGTCGCACATGCACTTTAAGGCCATGCATGACAATACAGGCGTTTGTTCAGACATTGATGACCACTTTGGCCGCTCAGATATAATATATCTGATGGCGACTATGCACCTACGTTTCTTGTAGGACAATTTGCCTGGGGAAGGCTAACGCCCCGTCAAATCTGCTTGTATCACGCTCGCCTGCGAGACAATTGCTGGTTGTCCTTCTGTCGACGCGTGAAATGACAGGTTTGACTGTTCCGTAACATAAGAACTGTCATTGTGATCATCATTGCCATGAATTAAAGTAATACGTTCATGTTAACATGTCTGCTGGCACGCGAGAGCTACATACAACATCTAACACGTAATTTTCTAGGATTTCGGTTACTACAATTATGTCCCCCTTCGAGCGCTTGAATTCAGAAAAAAATACCTCGAAAATAATCGAACACATAAGTTTGCTGCCATTATTTTCGCATGAAATAGTTTAAATGATCCTGATTTTAAATTTCTTTCCCTGTTATTTTTAAAACATCATTTCATTGTTTTATTCAGAGTTAAATATGTCAGACTCGAACTCTCGAATCTCAAAAATCGCACCTCAGAAGTCTGCTTCATATGGGCGCTAAATAATAGGCTTGAATTTGTTACTGAACTATTTGATGCTTATTATAGTTATTATAAAAAACAAGTTAGGACAAGACCACAAAAGTCCGGTAAATAGCTGCGTAGTGGTATGCAAGTTTTTGATTCTCACCTAGAATGGCTACCTCTATATAGTTATGATACTTATTATATGACAGAAATCGCTTGTGCTTATAGGTGTGAGTGAAATGCAACACGTATTAGGATCATAAGATTCATAAGTTACTTATCGCAGATTATTCATGAGACGCACACCAAATCGTGTTGAAGTACTAAAGATAACAAATTATTTCATTCTTTCAATTATTGTTATCTACCGAGAATTTTTCACCGGATGGTCTTTTCCTTTGATTATTAAACCAACCGGATGCGAGACGCACTCTCATTTCTATCGGAAAAAGACTGCCGTTTTTTGCGGAGGAGGGGAATGTCAAATGTATGCGAAACGTCAAAATAGCCACGTCAAATAAACGTCAGTCTATACAATGAGTACGACCACTGGTCATACATTTTCGGCAGAGGGGAACGCCTGTCAATGGCCACTCCGCTTGGTTTAAAGCTCTAAGGTCTTTTCGGAAGATCAGCGCTGGCTGGCTATGCTGAGAAAATACCATTTCGTGACATCTGTCTCACCTGTGCTGTGTTTTTGTACTTAGAGTTTCTGTGAGAGGAGAGAGATTTCGCGGTTTATAGGATAGGAACTCATCATCATCGGAGGTATCGGGTTCAAACCCCGGCTCGTACCACTGAGTTTTTCGGAACTTATGTACCTACGGAATATCATTTGATATTTACCAGTCGCTTTTCGGTGAAGGAAAACATCGTAAGGAAACCGGACCTAATCCCAAAAAGGAAGGAATCCCTCTGGGTTGGAATGTCATATGGCAATCGCTTTCGTAAAAACTAGTGTCTACGCCAATTCATGGGATTAGGTTGTCAAGCGGACCCCAAGCCAGGATAAACGCTACGAGGAAGAAGATAGGATAGGAACTCATACATTCTGCGGGGCTTTCTCTTTCTTTACAGACTGTGCATGTACCTATTATTTGTAATTTATTTCTTCTTGATTATCTGTTTCTGTATTATCGGTAATTTATTTTTTCTTTCGCTAACGTCACGATAATCATCAATAAGATTTCAAACATAGAATCGGCCGTTCGGTAATGTAAAAATATAGTGGATTAATAATCTCCTTTTTAAAACTCGTAGCTAAAACCTTTTATGATTGTAAAGCTCGCGGTTGAAGCTTAGCTGAAGCTCGTCATAACATAACAATGGGACGTGATTTGCGGAGCTCCGCGCGGATTGAAATACGCTGGACGTAAAATTTTAATTTCAGCGCGGCCTCGTTTGCTGCCGTTTTATAGTTTCACAATAACAAGTTAATTAAATGTGTATGTGATGAGAGAATTCCGTGAACGCAATCCGCTTTGAACTTTGGACATTTATTTAATACTAGCTTTTGCCCGCGACTTCGTCTACGTGGAATTAGTAATCCCTCGTTAAGGAATGAATTCTGGATATCAACTATTCTATATCCTTCCGCAGAGCATCTCCAGCGTTCAACGGTTATTGATTCGCCATACAAACTTTCAACCCCTTTTTCACCCCTTCTAGGGTTGATTTTCGGGATGAAAACTATTCTATGTCGTTTCCCGGGACTCAAATTATCTACATACTAATTTTCATGTTAATCGGTTCAGCGGTTAAAAAATCTCCATACAAACTTTCAACCCCCTTTACACCCCCTCCAGGGTTGATTTTCGGGATGAAAACTATCCTATGTCCTTTCCCGGGACTCAAACTATCTCTATACAAATTTCATCAAAATCCGTTCAGCCGTTTTCACGTGATGCGCGGTCAAAAAAACAGACAAACAGATAAACAGACAAACAGACAAAAATTCTAAAAACTGTTGGAACGATAAAAAAGATAAAAGATAAAAGATATTTATTCTTCAATTTAGGCACATTACAATGCACTTATGAACGTCAGAGAGAAAAGAAACTACCACCGGTTCTAACCCTACACCTCTGACCCGAGAAGTATTACTTATTACCGGCAAGAAACTCGGCGGGACTTATTTTTTCAAAACAGTACTACAAATACATTAAAGATACTATATACAATAATGCGTAGTTCTTCAAGAAGGCATATCAAAACAGCTTGAGAGACAGACATGTACCTGCATATTGTGTAATTAAAATGAAAAATAAAAATAAAATCCAAATCTGACTGCCTCGCAATACGTTTGATATTCTTTCTTACTTGAACTGTGTCCTCTAAATGTTAGATGATTTTATAGATTCTGGTTTGGGCCATGCATATATGTCTGTCATATAGTCCTCGACCCTGTAATAACCTTTGACATTAAAGTTTTTTTCAAGTATTTCTTAAGAGCGGGAAATGATAGACTCAAAACATCGATACAATGATAGATTCAAAAACGTGTTCTGTTATCGATTCTAAGTATCCCCAGCCAACTTTTTTTCGAATATCTTCCATGTACAGACTTTCGACCCTCTTCAGCTTTATTATGTATAGATAGAAGATACCGCGACGATGGCAAATTGTATGGCCCGCACGGTGCTAAGTATACGCAATGCCAAAGGTGTCCCACATGTGCGTTGCTGACTTTTTAATATGAAGCAAGCAGCATTTAATTCAACCAATCAATTATTTTTATAAAAATGTACATTATGGATGCTATAAGGAGGATAAGTATCTCTTATAGGAGAACGGTTGAAAAAGTGTCCAGCTGTAAACAGTAAATAATAGTTCCAAATCTCCCCGAGTGGCGCTAGTATAGCTACAGCAACTTAGCAGTTATTGACGGAGTGAAGTGCGCTGCATATGCGCTACCATATATTCTATTGCTATATTACTGCAATATTCTGCCACCAGAGTGCAGCACTAGCACACCGGTAAACCATAGAGTTTTTAATACATACTAGGCCTTAAACAGTTTTTTTACAAGTTTTCATAGATAATTTATAACGAATAAATATGTCATTTGCGCACCAAGGCGGTTTGTTTACAAAGGGCCTATCGTGAAATGAGAGAATCGAAATTTTGACATGTGCCTCTCTATCGTTCGAATATGAAAGAGTGACAGAGAACCAGGTAACGAAATTTTTATTTTCGTGTTTCGTGGTAGGCCCTCTGGATGTGCTAGTGCCGCCCCCTCCGCAGAGTTTTGCGTAATATTCCCTATTGTGGCGCCACCAATTTAACGCATTTGACGGACACTTTTGTAAAATAGAGAGTGTCCTTACCTTCTACAATGCATCGTACCATCTATATATATAAAATCGTTAAACCAGAACGGGATAAAAAACGAGCGAAGAAGCGAGATGGCGCCTTACAAATTTCTAAAAAAGTTTTTGACACGTATCTCGAATACGACGCACGTATGATAAGAAAAAACTATTCAAATCTATTATCTACATATTAGAATAGAACTAGAGCATAATAACTATCGCATTCGATGCGTATTTAATTTACAATAAGCAAAAGAAATTTTCATAACATTCTTCATTTTACGACTATCGGCTATTGTCGGGAACTCTCGGTTCGTTTCGCTAAACTTGAAGTGCGTTTAAGTAGCCCAAAATTATTTGCCGTACTTACGTCTTGAACTTTCAAGTAGCCTAAATATTATGTTTGTCATGTTGGTATCTAGATATCTCGGTGTTTTTTTACTCGATATGAAATTAAAAGTGCTGTCAACCTATTGTCAACCTTAGTCTACACAAGTGACTTATGAAGGTAAAGCATAGGTAAGGTACCTACTCTGTGAGAAATGTCAAATGAACATAAATTGATGTTTGTGTCATATCATAATTATTGTTTGTTTTGATTGTTTAAAATATCTACATTCCCGGCCGCCTGAAATGATTCCGGAAATAATTATAAGTGATTATAGTGGAAATACCAAGAATTATATGTATTAGGCCCCATAGGCCCAATACTGGGCCCCAGGTCGGCCGACATGAAGTGTTTCATCAGTATCAGGGGGCCCCCCTGTCGGCACGGTTGGTCGAAACTACAGAGGATCGTAGATCTGGAGCGTACCTCTCCCGCATATATTATTAGCTGTACAGAGAGTTAACGCTGCCAGCGTAATAGGGACCATACCGCAGGCGGACCGACGTTTTAGACTCGGAAGACTCCGCTGCATATTGGTGGATGCCGTGGCATGCCGGCGCCTACCACCGCGGTATCCTCTAAGGCAATACCGCGGAGAGAAATGCTCCGTGATGCTCCGAGGTTGGTGTCAGATCATTAAAAAGTAAGGTAAAAGTAAAGTAATATTTATTAATCAAACAAAGTTTAACTGATTACTGGGTTGTCTGGTGCATTCCAAACTAGGCTGAAGCCTGTATCTTGGAATGCACCATGTTTTGTAGTTATAAAACATGAAATTTGATTAGTAGAAAAACATGAAAATTAATTAACTAAGATTAACCTAAGTGTGTGTGTGTGTGTAAGTTGTGTGTGGGTATGTAAGTGTGTATGTGAGTAGGGGTATGTACCTGTGAGTCGTGAATGAGTGTGAGTAGCTTAGCCGACCACAGACCAAGTGTAAGTATGTATTATGTCTTCTGTGTCATTGTATGATAGAGTAGAAAACTATTTTTTTAATTTTGATTTGACTTTTAGCGAGGTGCATGTTTTTAGGTCAAGGGTTTTGCAAACAGCGTTATATGTAAATGGGTGAATATAGTAGCCAGATCGTTGTGCGTGAGCCGTTTGGACGGTAGGTACAGGGACTCTGTATGTACGTCTACTCATAATGAAATCTTTTTGCGCTGATTTTCCAATATTTTTGTGAACCCTGATGACTGCATTGAGAATAAATTAAAATTGAATACCTTATTGTATTTGAAATAGGAATAAATTATATAAATTTATGCAAAAAATACAAACGTGAGCAAATCGAAAGGTTGAGTACTTAGAAAAACTAACTTTTGGGTAGACAAGTTTTATTTAAAATCAATGGATCTAATGTAAAAGCTTTCCTTTTTTATTGCGAAATAAGGGAACTAAGTTACATTATACAACTGTTACAAATAAGAAATATGAAAGTCATGATCCCTAGCAGGGTTGAATGTTACCTAATGATAGATAACATAATAAGGTGACGGTAATTGAGAAAATATAAGATAAACTATTTATTTTACATACGCGAGCGAAGCCGCGGGCCCGTCTTGTATACTGTATGTTCACTGTGTTGACAGCTATAGGGCCAAAGGGTCTCCCCTCCCCGTCGTCAATATACTCTGCTAACCTAATAACCTGGTAACTCATAGTGTTGTGTTCCTGCTGGTGTACTCACCAGCAGGAACACAACACTATGAGGTTAAGGTTTAGTGACATTTGGCTGTGGTTTTCTGTAAGGTGGAGGTACTTTCTCAGTCGTGCTTAGCTCCAGATTTGAGTGAGATGACATTTGTTGAGCTGTGCCCTACCACACTAAGATGACATTCGAAGTGGCCCTACAGCTTTTGGACGAAATTTAAAGATATACCCGAACCGAAACATGTTGGAAACGTACACTGTTCACCTTCAAATAGCAGCAGAATTAGGTAGGTAGGTGTCATTCATAATGAGCGTGAAAGACTTTATTGCTAAGGAAAGAGCGCGTTAAGATAATTATGCAATTTTGCTGCTGCTTGTACCGCTTAATAAAACAACTGATTGGCCAACTTATCTTATGACTCATGAATACACTCTGCAAAATTCAAACTTACACGTTTCTAAGACAATTCTCACCTTTTCTCCAGTCGGACCCTATTACCATACACATATATTACATCCGTGATACCATACAGCGCCTTTCTATCGCCAAAACGTCGTAACTATACAACACACGTTCAAAAACATCTATGCAAGTTTGCACCTTATTTCAGAGACATGCGTTCCACAACTGTGAATGTAGTTTTGACCGGGAATGGAGGTAGTTAGGATGTTTTGTAGTTGAGCGGTGCCTTTATCCACTTTGCTTGAGGGGAACATCGTATGTTTACTTACTTCGTAGTTGTTGCTTTCTTCATGGTTGCATTGCATGTGGAGTTCTGTCGGCAAAATAAAGGTTTTGGAAAGAAATCTTCATCGTAAATAGATAAAGGAAGAAAGAAAATTTTAATATCGCTAACAATTGAACTCGCGTCCCCATACAAACGTAGTTCAGCTCTCATTTTAAAACAACATGCTTTGGAACCACGAAAATAAGTTATCGTTACTAAAAAGTATAATGCAAAGAAAATATAGCAAAAATAAGTTTTGTATGTTTATCTGTAACTGGCTGTATTTTCTTTGTATTACAATTTTTAGCAACGAAAATGAATTACCGACCTAGTTATATACTACTAGAATGCCCATGCCAAATTTCGTGGTTATAAAACATGTCATTTTAAAATGAGAGCTGAACTACGATTGTATGGGAAGCTACATAACAAACAATAGGTTATTTATGCCACACCTGGCCATAAAGTGGCTTTTTCCGCACGCTGCGCGTACGGAAAAAGACGCTTTCTGGCCAAGTGTAGACATAAAATGATGTAAACAACACGGGAGGTAATAAAGAAAGCCCTCGATCGCAGATCTCGGCCTTTCTTTGTTTTACCACCCTAGTAATGTACTATTATCCAACAAGTGTAGAAAACACGTGTTTTCCGGGTGATGTGCCTAAAATAATCGTCGAGAACTACACGAGTTTGGGATTTACGTATTTGTTTTGTACAAATGTAGCATACAAAATTTTACGTGAGGAAATAAAATGTGTCAGTAATTTGGTAAAGGTACCATTTGGAGGACGCTACTTACTCCACTATTTCCTTAGATAATGGAACAAAATGTCTGTAACACTTGTAGAGTCGCCACCAAATATAGAAGCGGTCAAAGTCCTCATTTATATCTAAACGCCTCTATTATCAAGACGTTGAGGTGCACGTTCAATATTTTTAACACATCTTTGATATACATAGCTAGTGTACGCTGTACAGCCGCCATCAGATATATCGGAGCGCCAAGGTGGTCACAAACATCTGAACAACGCCTCTATTATCAAGGCGATAAAGTCCATGTCCAGATATTTTTGAGTATCTTGGCCGCTCCGATATATTTGATGGCGACTGTAGTGGCATAAACATGCATAAATTTTTTTTCTTAAGACAACGGAATAAGGTTTATTATTATTTATTATTCAAATAAGTAACACAGCATTACAGTAAAACCAAGGCACTGTGAACTCAAAAACAAATTACAGAAATACTTAAAACTAGTTTGATTTAGGCGACGTAACTGCGTGGCTCCGTTGCGTCGTCTGATCTGGTGTAGGATTCGGCAGATTGCCCCGGAACCGTCGAAGCACGACACCCTTCGGCTTCGGGGTTTATATTAGTGTAGATATTTTTGAAGCGGTCGTGCTAGCAGGCACGTGTCATAAAAGCCTTTGTCTTGGCAACGTCTGCGCTACTCGTTATTTGGACTCATCGCAGCGTGAAGCGTGCATCGGACAGAGGTTGAGAACATTTTAAAAACTGAAAAAAAAAGATGTATTTAGGTATCGGACCAGCGTCTTCTACATTGAACCACAAGAATATATTCATTTTGACTATACTACTAGTGCGCCTCGAACTGAGAACTCGCGATTACCTTGCAAAGGAATTGACTAATATATTGTGTGTCGTATGTATCACTTTATTGCACATAAACAATCCTAATTAATCTTTCTGTTTTGCCCATTGGTTGACTGGTAGAGAATGCCTTAAGGCGTTAAGTCCGCCATTTGTACCTTCTTGTATTGTGCAATAAAGTTTGAATAAATAAATAAATAAATAAACAAATATAACATTATGTAGGTATATATGCATGTAGAGAACAATTATATATTTTGAAATATTTTTTTTTCTCATCTGACTTAACAATTGATTAACCAATTGTACCATTACAAAATTCTCGTAAAACTCACATGAGCTGTTAAAATTTATACTATTATTTAATATAATAATATGTTAGCCTCTATACGTCCCACTGCTGGGCACAGGCCTCCTCTCATGCACGAGAGGGATCAGGCTATAGTCGTCACGCTGGCCCAAAGCGGGTTGGGAACTTCACATACACCTTTGAATTTCTCCGCGGATGTATGCAGGTTTCCTCACGATGTTTTCCTTCACCGTATAGCGATTGGTAAATATCAAATTATATTTCGTACATAAGTTCCGAAAAACTCATTGGTACGAGCCGGGGTTTGAACCCGGGACCTTCGGATTGAAAGTCAGACGTCATTACCGTCAGGCTACCAACGCTTACTATTATTTAATTTTACTTCCTTTTAAGAGATCCCTTACAGGGATAAGTTCGCCTTTGTACTTTGTTTTCTCTTTTATCATGTTTTATTGTAACTTTTTTATGTACAATAAAGTGTTTACATACATACATACATACATTATTTAATTTTACTTTAACGTAGACCTCACATAGAAAAAAACACATAGTGTATGTCACATGAACGAAAATACGATAGTTTTTCGCTCAAACTTAGAAGGTAACTTGGCATCTCTACTAGTAATGCTATTCGCATTACAGTGTAGCACTAAAATGTTAAAAGGTCATATGAGTTTATAAGAGATATACGCCTTTTTATCAGTAAATAGGTCACCCCTTTTTACGAGATGACTAATGGCGTATTCGTGTTCCTCTGCCTTCCGGATTTCCCGACGGAACTTAGTTTTCCCGAGCATAAACGGGGCATTTATTATGTAATCATAACTAACGGTATAAATATGAAATGTTTGATTGACTTACTAAGTTATTGGATAAAGAAACATACCTAGTGGTTAGATTGCAAAGGAAAGTACAGTCACCGGCAATAGTATCTTCCTGCACGAACGCCGCAAAAATATGTGACACGCTCTTCTTCTTTGTCGTATCCTCATGGCTGAGGGACGTGACGATTGTGGACACTTTTCACCAACACTCTCCAAGCCACTCGATCCAGGGCCCGATGCATGCTTGCCTGTAGTGTGGCTTTAGTGATGGATGTTATCCTGTCTGCCCAACGAGTAGCCATAGAGCCTTTCCTTCTCGCCCTTGACATGCGTCCAGTCATTATATGCTTCTCCAGACTCTTTGGCCCGGATCTGCTCAGACACGCTCTTATGGCCCTGGAAATAAGGGCGTGCTACATATTTTTGCGGCCTTCGTGTAGTGAGATACTATTGCTGGTGACTGTACCATATGGGAACCGGTCTTTTCCCAAAACGAGTAAGGCCTTGATTCCCTTCTGGGTTAAAAGGTCAGACGGTAGTCATTTTTATTCAACTAGTACCTACGCCAATTCTATGGATTAGGTTTTGGGTTAGCGACAAAATCAAAATTGTATTTATCTAAGGCTCTTTTTTATGAAACTCGTAGCAAACGAGTAGACGAGCCGCCTGATGGGAAGCGGTCAACGTCGCCCATGAACATAAGCAATCAAGGGAGCCGCTTATGCGTTGCCGAATTTTGAGATCCCTGTACGCTAGCTGTACCTTTTGACGCCATCTTCTGATATATGAGACAAAGTGACAACGTGAATAACACCTTCATAATTTAGGACAGAGTTCAAAATTGATAGTTAAATTTTTGACGTATGACGATCAAAAGGTTAAAACACTTTCCATTCATTTTGAAATTAAAACTCGAGAAGGTTGACAATCGCTGTAGCCACGTGGCCGCGGCTCGCGAGTCGCGTTTCGTTTTCGCTCGCAATCATCACTCGAGTGACACTAATATGCTGCTGCACAAATGTACAGTCGACTACAAAGAGATATATCTACTTTTGGACCTTATTGAAACGCAATAAGGTGAAAAAGTGGATACATCTCTTTGTAGTCGACTGTATATTCACTCTATGACGTCACTCTAGTCGAAGGAAAACTTTGCAATTTAATATAACTAGCAGTCCGCCTCGGACTGAGAAGTCGTGATTTCCTTGCAAACGAGTTGACCTATCATCAAGACCCTTATGATGATTCTTTTTATCACCTTCTAGTTCCGACACCCTTGTTCAATTCAAACGACTGACGAATGAATTTAAACGACCGGGACGCGTGGATTAAAAAGGAGAGGCTTAAAACACTAAAACAGGCTAATGGGGCCCACCCTCTATCAGTCGGCCTGACGATATTGGCCTGTCAGTTGTTCAGAGCTGTCAAATTTTTGTTCTAACTGACACTGAACTGGCCGATATCGTCAGGCGGGCTGATAGTCGGTGGGCCCCCTAAGAAACAAATAACCGATTACTAAGCTACTGGGGGAGGTGTCATTTGGTCATTCTTCTAGGCGAAGTTGCGGTGAAGATTAAGTTTTCTTATAATATCAATTATAAATAATTGGCTACACCGCCCCTATATAACCCTTAAGCTTCAAATGCAATGCAACATTTTACCGCTCCAGCGTAACATCCCGTCTCCAACATAATTATGTTGTAACAACTCAAACTCGCATTAATTGCGGCTCCACAACACACAACAACACAACACAACACACTCGTAATTGGTAACCGATATGACGCACACACTTACAGTTTCAGGAAGGCGTATCGCACTTCAGGGGCCACTGAAATTTCGACCTTAATAGCTTTGTTTAGAGTAAAATTTTTAATAACGTGGTTTATTATATTATATTTGTAATTAATGTAATTGGTAGTTTTACATTTCAAAGTTTTCCGTGTTTTTTCTCTATTATTTTTTAAATATAGTTTAATTTAAAACAAAATAATTAAATGTGATATTTATCTACCAAAATCTATTCAGTTGAATAAACTAAGGTCCTACCTCAAATTAGAACACAATTTATTAATTCTTTTGTAACTTTTTGTACTTGCCTTAGTAATTGTTACTGGCATTAAACTTAAATTAATGAAACTATTCGCTGTGTGCATGGTTGTGACGCCATCTTTTGGGCCAGGGCTCAATTTTTTTTCTCATTTTAGGCTCACCACACACCTGAGCGGAATGGAGGCAGTAATGTATGGAGGCCATAGACAAATTTAAACTACCATCGAATTTGCTTAATTTCGCTCAGGTGTGTTTTGAGCCTTATGAATGACTTGTATTCCTTGCTTATATGAAATGTCTATGGCTGATTCACAATTTTGAAAGTTGACCGAGTTGATATGGCATAAGCGATGTCCCTTTTGTTCTAGATGTCACTACTAGTAGTACATATGAATGTTTCAGTTTCATTTCTTGTCACATTGTGCTCTTATCTGCGATCGTTCACGTTACCCCCACCAACACTGCGAATTGTTTCCGAAAAATCCGTCACAATCATAAGCTAAGAACATGTCAAATAACATTTTATTGTTTGCATCACATTTTGTAATTCAGCTCGCTTTCAAAGTCACTTTTTACACGTAAAATTTCACGTCAGGGGCGTAAACTAATCCAAGAAAATGTTTACAAAAACATTTCCCAGCGCACAAACTAAACAAGCCAAAAAATCAAAACTAACTGCAGGAAACTAAGCGCCAGCAAAAAAGCGACAGCCCTAGGGGGCCGCCGGTGAAACTTGACAAACCATTCCTAAACGCCGCTCAACCCGCGACTTTAACAACGCGGGATTAAGGTCGAGAATAATGATATTTTTTAGGGTTGCCAAAGAAGGGTAACTTATCATTTCTCGGCGCGATAAATCGGACGTTGTCGAGGAGACAGATGGTCGTTGTTTCGCCATTTGTTTATGTACTTTGATAAATAATCGCTACGTCAAAAGTTCCTGAAGATGGCAAAGCCTTGGCAGGGCTAGCGAGCTAGCGAGCTTGGACCACGTTAACTCTCATGGGCAAATAATTTGTCAAAAATGTTAATACTTACAATTGCAATGTTTCGTATTTGTCACAGCTGTCAATTTGTTGATTTTTCGTTCAATCTATTGGTGTTCGAAATTAATGTGGCGATCGGAATATTTTTTAATTATTATTATTTGAATTATTTCCTAAGCAGGCAGGCAGTTCTAACAACTGATATTGCCTATATCCAGTAATCATTATCACAGTTATTATTAACGAGTAGAAGATGTATGCTTGTCTAACTTATTTTAAACTGGTTCATATTTTTTGCCGAAATCACGTCTTTAGGGAGTTTGTTCCAAGCCCTCACTATTCGGTTGCTCAGAAAATGTTTGTATGGGCTGTGTTCGTAGGCCTTTTTAGCTTTACGTGATACCTAGTATTATTCTGCACGATTATCAAACGTTAAAACTTACTAAGAACACGAATTATTTTTAAATTGTTATCTATTGAAGAGAATCACAACAACACATCATTTCAAACTGGATAGCCTAAGTTGCAAAAACATTGTGGAGAGGCGGTTGCGTAACTGATAAGAGGTTTGTTTTGAAAACTTTTATCTCAGTGACTCGGGGTCAGGAATATGCACTTCATGAGTAAATGACAATTTTATGCTGTTTCAAAAAAACTCTGAATCTTCTTCATAAAGTTTTGCAAATCTTTTAAATTTTATCTCTTCCAAGCAAACACGAATATTAAAATTAATTAAGAATATGGATAAATTATTATCAAATTAAAATTCAAGAGTTCAAACTCTTCAGAAATTACAGAAAGATCAAAATTCTAAACGCTAGAGCTGCCCTGGGCCTTACAAGTTATGAGTGCATCAATTCCCTGATATTGTTATAACTTATAAATATATTGTTATAAATATGGTATGGCACTATTCCTACGGTAATCACGACTTAATGTGACCTATTCACCTGTACAATCTAGTTTGCGTTTTATCTCCTTTAAGTCCATAACTGCTATTTAGGCGGCTCGCTGTAATCGAGCATCATTCAGTTTGTGAACTACTCTAGCAGCGTGCACTCGACCATGAAGATCCTCCTGTTTGCGTGTGTACTAGTGGCCGCAGCTGCAGCCGATGACATCAGGCCCTCAGAACACCGGGACGCCACTCCGTCGGTAACATTTATTGGTGAAAATTATGGAAATATAACGAAATGTTCCCATGAAGTTAGTACCTGCGAGTATTTTCATCAAGGCAATAGTACTATTGAGTCTTTGCTCATAGCCGGGCAGCATATTTTTATAGGTCTGAAATCTGGCGAAATTTTAAGATGTCCATTAAATATGAACGACGATTGCGAGACGTTCTACATGGGAAGCTCAAACGTCTTTTCGTTAGCTGCTGGAAGGGGATATCTACTAGCAGGTTTTAACTATGGCTCTATGGTGCGCTGTGATCTACACCAACCCAACAGCTGCAAGGCGCTGCATGACTTCGACGTGTACTCGGTTCACGCTCTACTTCAGATTGATAATGAAATATTTGTTGGAATAGGCGGTGGACGAGTGATGCGCTGTTCCTTAACAGTCCCCGACCAGTGTTCAGAAGCGTATAGTACGACTGCGGGCATTACGGGCCTGGCAAGTCTAGAAAATAGTATATACGTTTTGACACACGAAGGGAAACTGGCTAAATGCTCGAATGAAGGTACTGGTTGCATCAGCGTTAATTCAAAGATTGGAATCGGTAGTGTATGGGACATGATGGCATTTAACGGATCGTTATATATGCCTGATTTCGATAATGGAATCTACAAATGCGGGAAAGATGGAAGCTGTGAGAAATATATCGACATACCTAGAGCATGGAGTATTGCTATGGCTTACGGCACTTATGACTTGCAACACCAATTTACGAACGAGCATGTAACTTGTAAGCAACAGAGCGATACTCAGTGTCAACAAGTTACGTATTACAATGAATTTGAGAGAGCCGCATTTGAAGTTCACGTTAAACAAGGAAGACTGTATAATTCCAACGATTCTTTGGTAGACACGAACGACGCTGATCAAGGATATGCTATCTTCATCATGGCGCCTGAGGGCACAATTTACCTGTCGAATCATCATCAGGGATCTATACATACTTCGAGCTTCCTCGCGGGCAACCCGGTGTCGGGAGCCGGGCAGATCATTGTTCAGAATGGCGTGATTAGAAAAATCATCGCCTGCTCCGAACGTTATAAACCAGATCTAGAATTAAACAAGCAAGTTATCCAATCGCTATTAACGCAGGGATATAAGAAACCCATCGTTTCAGAGATGTGTTCTGCCTAAGGTCGCCCTTAAAATACCCGCATCATATTTCTAGGACCTTAAACAGAAACACCACCGTAGCCGACATGTGTCCTAATGCAAATGAAAGACACCGTAACTGGCGGGAAATACCAGTGGGCCGATTTTTGGCAGTCGGACGCTCGAATTCAAAAAATTCAAGCTCGAAAATAATTACACACAAAAGTTTGTCGCCAATTTTTTCGCATGGAATTAATAGTTTAAATAATCATGATTTTAAATTTCCATCACTGTTATTTTTAAAACTTAACTTCATCGTTTTATTCAGAGTTTTAAATGTCACTTTTAAGTGCTCGAATCTCAAAAATCACCCCCCAGAAGGCCATCTATGGTTGTCATTTTATCGCCTATCGCGTCATGCGTTACTCGCACATACTTCTTAGAACGTGACAGCTATGGAACCTGACCATATTATACCTTGTGCAATCTAAGAAGCGGTTTTTGACACCTGTTATCTCGGTACATTTTATAGCCTAAAATCGATTTTAGGTTATAAAATGTACTGAGATGACAGGTGTCAAAAACCGCTTCTTAGATTGCACAAGATATAGGCTAGCTGGGGGATGATTTTTGAGATTCGAATACTCGAAAGTGACATTTACAACTCAGAATAAAACGATGAAATAATGTTTTAAAAATAACAGCGATAAGAATTAAGGGTAGGCAGCCGCGTGAGCCGCTTCTCGCCCCCGTGAAGAACGAGACGTGATGGGTGGCGTACCGCATCGCCGCCATGCGGATGATTATTAAGTTAAATGAATCACCACATCGTTCCCACGAGTAGTAGGGATCAGAGGTCCCCTTATCCCCTTAGTCGCCTCTTACGACACCCGCGGGAAGAGACGGGGTGGCACTATTCTAAAGCCGGGGCCACACAGCTACTATTATGTATTTTATATAATAATATTATTTATTGATAAAAGTTGTTTTTCACCTGTTTTTTTTTCTTGACTGTTTACCTTTCATATAACCCTTGTTACGAACCATTTAAGACGCCACATCGCTTACTTAAGTGTAAATACACCTAATTTCAATATATTTACGCGCAAAAATGGATTAAAAGCCCCTCCGACACGTCAAATCTAATTTTCTTTCGTGTCGTATAAAGGGAGTCATTCGGAAACTAAAATAAAATTCAAATATGGCGATAACTAATTCAGTCATGGTGGCGAGTGATGCGATGTGGGTGCCGTAAAGTGAGCGACTTTAAATATGTAAAATTTTCAAATAAAAGGTACCTCATTGTTGATAAGATGTATTTAAAAATTTATTTTCACGACTAGCGCCTTATCGACAACCGACAAAGAGGTACCTTTTTTGAAGCCGTCACATATGAAGATTTTCTACAGCGTGTATTTTTGATATTACCTCATACGCCAAGGGTAGTTAGTATAGACCCTAATAAACATACTTCCATATGTTTTATTAAAATTTTACGACTTTTATTTTTCCATATAAAATATTTCAGCACGCAATGTATCGCTACCTACATGATTACTTTGCCCTAAAGTGTCACATTTGATGATGTGTCAAATAAGTATACGCAATACATTGCGTACCGAAGAAATTTAAAAAATCAATTGCTCTGTGTTAACTAAGAGTTAACTCAATATTTATTAAAATATCGGTTTATAATTTCAAAATTTGCGTCTGGCTTCCATTTGAGGTAATATCAAATAAACACGCGGTATAGTTGTCGTTGCTTGTTTTCAAATTTGAAGTCTACAGTCAAACTTTTAACACATTTAGTATTATTTAAGGGAGCTTAGAAGGCATAAATCTGGTTTATGACTTTCACGAATTGCTATAATTTATTAAGCAAAATGAGCCTAAACAAGTCCAGATATAAAAAATCTGTTTTTTTTAAATACTAAAGTAAATAAATAGGAAGGCAATTCAGACACTGAAACGAAGGTCCAAGTGTTTAATTGCAGTGTAGATGTCGGCGGCCGATCGAAAATTCAGGCAGATCGTAATGTTCCTGTGTAATGTTTTAACGATAGTCACATTAAACCAATGTAGGTATAGGTAAGTTAGGGTCGTTAGGTTGCTTCAGATGCCCGAAGGGCAAACTGCCCAGAAATAGTCCCGTCGACTCAGGGAACGAGTCAAAGATTTTCACGTTCCACGATATGCCTAGGAATTTCACGATATGCCTGATTTTACGATGGGCCGCCGACATCGATACTCTGTCTTCCTTAGCCCCCATATCCAGTGGCGTTATTTATTTGACAGCTCACGGCATACAAAGCGGTTGTGAAGTGTTGTCAAATCCCACTGAATTATGAATTCTTTACAGGCCAAGATGTAACAATCAATGTGTTTCGATACAATTTCGATACGCCCGTTGCAATCGAGAATAAGCCCGTGTCATGTAATCTGTATTCATGATGCCGTTTGATCGAGCCCTTCGATGTGAAATTGTTTTACAAGAGACGCTCGCGGTTTACCATTTCATGTTCTAAATAAGTAAAATGCAGCGAATTATGGCTCCTCTGCATGATGGGCCATCATAGGGACGCAGCTATGCGTTAGAAAGAGCTCACGATATTGCGATCTCGTTCCGTCGTATAGCTGCGTCCCTATGATGGCCCATCATGTAGAGCCAGCCTTAGATGTAGGCGCAACCCACACTTGAGCTGAATTTTATATCTTTATTCTGATATCTGATACAAGCCGCCTAAAAATACCGAAACTAGTACGCTATTTGTTACTAGGTGGAGTAGCAGTGCAGGTGACATTCTCTCTTACAATTTCGGTATCTTTAGGCGGCTTTCGGACAGAGGGCGCAATTGACTTGAGCTTCAAAAAATTCTTAGGCTTAGGTCGTCTATATCTCTATTGTCTCTGATAATACTAAAATAAAAATATATATTAAGCTTTTTCCTGTAATAGATTATTGTTTCCCATCCCTATTAGGAAGATAAATCCATTCATAGAATTTTTCTAACTAATTACATCAGACTGAAACTATCCCGCCTCATCCATTGTAATGAAACCAATCAGCCCTAAACCAATCAAATCACGCTTACTTTGATTGGTTATCTTATCAGATCCGTTCTGATTCCCCGAAGGCCCATACAAAACTTCTGTAGGTACTGTCGAACAATTTATTATTCGAAAGTGCTTGTTTCTATGCCTACATGAATAATAGTAGTTTATGTAACTGTTCCGTAATAAGGGTCCTTAAGGCCATTCCTCGATTCGGACAAGCCACGCCCATCCGTTACACGTTTATGGCTCCCGTGCACGAAAGAAAGAGATGCAGCGCTCTTAAGGATCAGACTTTTTGATCAAACTACGATAAATAAGCGAATCTATAAAGTTTTGTCTAATTTTGCTTCTGTGACTTTTTAGATAAACCAGAATACCATATTCTTACTTAGTTATATTGCTTAATCTCTTATAGTTTACATAAGCTAAGAAAAATAAGGGGAAAAAGGACCCAAATTCGGTTTTTTTTCTATCGACGCAACTTTCAGCAATCGTGTTACGGCTTGTGCCAAAAACAAGAATATAATAATATAGTCTAATAACATATTCGAAAATAAATTCAGTCCCTTTTCCCGTTTAGTCACTAGAGCGTTTGAAAAAAATACGAGTGTGCGAGTTTCATAATAAGATCACACGAGTGTTTTAAGGCCTAATTACGTACAGTTGCATACACTACTCTATCTACACACATATTATAAATCAGAAATGACGCGTTCGGAAATTCTCATACGGTTTTACCCACGGTAATACTGGTTGCAATAATGGTGGTAATTACATGCGGTTTTCGAACGCATAATAGCTATTATCCTCTAGAGGATTTATGAAATGGCTGTATTTTAAATAGAACCTTCATTATCTAGTTAAGAAAATACCTGTATACATTATAAAGCATTGTTTGCATACAACCTAACCTAACTTGATCGGGTTACTTCATTATCGCACTGATTAAAAGACAGTGTTTAAGAGTCGCCAGGACGCTCGCGTTCCCATACAAACGTAGTTTTGCTCTCATTTTAAAACCACGCACCACGCTTGCTTTAGAACCACGAACTTTGGCATGGGTATTTTAGTAGTACAGATCTATGTCGGTAATTCGTTTTCGTTGCTAAAAATTGTAATACAAAGAAAATACAGCCAGATACAGATTTACATACAAAACGTATTTTTGCTATGTTTTCTTTGTGTTATAATTTTTAGCAACGAAAACGAATTACCGACATAGATCTGTACTGCTAGAATGCCCATGCCAAATTTCGTGGTTCTAAAGCATGTCTACTAAACTACGTTTGTATGGGGACGCGAGTTCACGCGAGCGTCCTGGTGACTCTTAAAATCTAGGATTATTGAGCGTTTAAAAGCAAAGTAATAATGGATCTTGTTATGAATAAGTGTAATAAATAAGTGTGTTGAAAATTAATTTACAAAACTTAAACTGAAATAAAATTAGTAGTAAAAAGGCTGATATTATTATACATTATATTATATGTATGTATTACCCTTATTGTGATGTGTATGCAACACATATAGTTTACCCCACAATTCTTGTGTTTCTATATTTCATTAAATTAAGTACATGACTATGGATTTGTATTGACATGTATCAATTACATCATACCTATCTGTATGGTTACAACGAAATGAATAACTTTTTTGACATACACAAAAAGAAAGTTTTGAATTGTAACCAATGCTGCAGCTTAAAGTCTGTAACATATCTCTAAAACTTAGTTTGCGTTTAAGTAAGTAAATACCTGTATATACAATGTAGGTAAAAAAAATATCTTGTTGTAATAATATTTTCATTCCAAAGGGCGTTAGTAAACGAGTAATTGCTCCTTAAATAATTAATCGAAGAACGGACTTGGCTCGCTCAAATCGATAACTTTTAAATATTGAAGGTTATCCATGGTGACAGCTATAGCAGAGACTATAGAGATATAGACGTATGTACTAGTAGTACACTAGTAGCTACTAGGTGGAGTAGTAGTGCAGGTGACATTTCTCTTACATATTCGGTATCTTTAGGTGGCTTTGCCATAGATGGCGCAATTGACATGAGCTTCAAAAAGTTCTTAGACTGTGGTGATCTATATCTCTATAGTCTCTGGCTACAGTGACATGCGATAAAAACCCGACCATATTAGGTTAGCAGGTTATCATCGAATATTCTCGGGTAAAGGTTAAAACCACCTCAAAGAGTGTGGGCATAGCAAAGGAGATATTATATCATCGCTCATCGAAGAGTTAAACTCAAACCCGCTTGTTCATAAACGTGCTTCAAACCTCATTTAGTTAAATTATGTTTTGTCTTTTTCTAACATGGATATATACAGTGTGTTTCTGTAATAGGAGCAATAAATTAAAACATAGATTTTACTCCTCAAACTACAAAACTTTTGTTCAACAACTTAAAAAAAAATGTATTTTGTAGATTGTCTCTTTTTCATACAAACTAAATAGTATTTTCAATGAACGTTAAAATCCGTCTAATTGACATTGCTTGTCACCGTACAGACATAGTCAATTTCGGAATACATTGCGTGTTCGAAAAAACTTTAAAGTGTCCTAAAAATCAAACCATACGTTATTTTTAAAAGTCGCTGAACAAACGTTTCCTGGTTTGAGGAGTAGAATCTACGTTTTAATTTATTGCTCCTATTACAGAAACACACTATATGAATTGGATGAAATACTTCGGTCAGAAACTGAGGCTGAAAGAGAAGGTTATCTAGGGGATTGTGTCTCGTTTTGACTAAGGAGGTAATGACGTCATCAGACAATCAAACTGTCAATATGTGTCAAATGTGACATTGTAACGAGTGCGAGTGGGACACCGCCCCCTACTTAATGCTCTCTATGGGAACGTTTTGACTACTTTTTAATAGTCTCCTGTACTGTAATCAATTGTTATGCTCGGTAATAAGGTTCAACTGTGGTTAGGGAAAAAGTGTAAGAATTAGATCCACTTTATATAAATTCATGGTTTCTAACAAACAACCGTCATAGTGACAGATAAGGACAAACTATGATTTAGTTCAATGAGATTTGAAATACGTTTATGAATAAACAGGAAAGTGTATGAAGTGTTGGCATCGAGGGATGAATTGAATGAATTGAATTGAATTATAAATTCTTTGTCCCTTTAGCACACAGTAAATACTCCTTTCTAAAAGGTCGGCAATTCGTATGTGGCACCGTTGGCTACGGTAGCTAATTACTATCAGTTGGGCCGTATGCGTGTTTGCCACAATCATTGTTTATAATAAAAAGTGAAATATTTTTCACTTACGCGCTATTAACTAGTTTTTACAAAAATAAATGTATCAATTTATTTTAAGCGATAATTTTATAAATAAAAAGTACTTTTTGTACAAAATCGCACAAAAGGTAAAAAAACCTTATTAAACAAAGTTTGCCGAATTTGACCTGTAATCATGTAATGTATTTTTTTGCCCTCAGGACTCGTTCCTAAATCTTAACGTAAAAATCGGTTGTACTTATAACGTAAGTAGGTACGCAAGCATTGAAATCAAATAGTCGAGCCCCAAATATTCTAGCGAATATTTTCAAAGAAATCAGGGAAATGTAAATGCGTAGACAGCACAAGGAAAAGGAGGGTTCTAAACACGGGTCCGCGTCAACTGAGTACTGTTAGTACGGGCGGGGACCGTAAGATCTGCTACGTTATGTGATACGAAGATAAGCCCCATGGCATATGTTCATAAAAGTGATGCCGAGTTCCGAAAAAATAGTAGGTAATAAAAATTAGAATTGGCCGAAAGCACCAAAAAAGTACCATTTCCGGTTCAAAAAATGGTTAGTATTTACCTATGGCACTTGATATACCTAGATTGATACTTGTGACAACAAATAGTAATTTGTATTTAGGTGCTGAAAACCCAGTCTGTCAGTTCCTGCATGGTCGGAAGTACCTACCCGGCAGACTGGTTCAAAGTGACGTAAATTTGGAGTCAAATTCGTTACTTTTAAAAGTCTGCCGGGCACTTCCAGTCATGCAGAAACTGGCAGACTGGGTTTTTCTGTACCTAAATACAAATTACTATTTGTTGTCACTAGGTGTCATCTTTATATCCAATGACGTAGGTAAATAAAATATATTTTTTACACGGGAAATGGTACTTTTTTGGTGCTCTCAGCCAATTCTATTTTTTTAATTTTTTTTCGGAACTCAACATCCCTTTTATGAACATGTGCCATGGGGCATATCTTTGTATCTCGTAACGTAGCAAATCTGACGGTCCCCGCCCGTACTAAAGGAGGGTTTCAAACACGGGTCTGCGTCAACTGGGTTCTGCAGAGTCAGCCGAACGCCCCCGCTGTAGGCTCCATGCGGGTAGGTTGTCTATTTGTTTCCGAATTCATTATTTTCTGACCTATTTCATGATAAAAACATTATTAGCTTACTTTTCGCTTGTATTTCTCGGAATAAAGGTAAATGAAAATGGTGCTTTATATCAGGGGATTAATAATACTAGTAAATACATTTTAATCACTGTGCAATGGTTTCTTTTTAAAAACTACAGCTAAATGCACCAAACCGGTGAACGAGTGAGGTTATTTTTTTTTGTTTTTACAGATAATCTTATTAAATATTAGGAATATATTAAAAGTATTCCAGAAGGGCCTTATTAATATTCTTATGAAATTTCATTACCTGCCTTGTTATATTATACAGGCAACTCACATTTTTCAAGTTACAATTATTATTTATTTAGGAACGATAACATCACATGTTAAAATTTTAAAACCACCATAAGCTATACAATAACTAAAATCCAGAAATAAGACTTTTTGATATTTTAGATTTAGATTGATTGATTCCATAATACAGATTAAATTATAAATATTACGACAATTTATATTACATTTATAATTTATTATCCTTGGTACCATGCCGCAAGGGCCTAATTTAGATTTGAGCTAGTTATTAATTAAGCTTAATATTTGTACTGTAGCGCCTCTGTATATTTAATTATGTAAATAAATGTATAGAGTATTTATATTATGATCTTTATATTATAAGTTACATATGATAAATCAAAAATAAATAAAAAATCATAGCGCAAACAAAAATTCAAAACATGCCTCATTTATTTTAGTCTGACTTGACTGAAATTGAATGTCTTGATTTGAAAAAAAAAAACACCACAAAGGTACCGCATTAGTCTACCGTAATAGTCAATGGAATAATAAATACTTTACGAGCTCCCATGACTTTATGGGCGCAATAAATACTCCCGTTGGCAGCGAGTCGCGAAAAATTGAGAATTACCTTTTCCGCGGTTGCCAATGGCCGAGTACTAATGTTTGTACGGGCGAGACTAAGAGAGAGTTAATGCAATCCAGTGTAAAATGACCTCTAGTAGGTCGTGCTACAAAAACATGTCGGAAAAGGAAACTGTCTCGTTTCTTAGGCACCTTTTGGCATACCGAACAGGTAGCCGGAAGCGATCTTGCGGCGCTCCATTAGCTAAGGATACACGCACAGATCTGCCGGCCAGATATTCCCGGCGGACAGATCCGTCCATGTATGGCGCGAATTAGACACGGATTTGTATGCGGAGTATGCGGACACATCTGAATGCCATCCATGGACGGATCGGTCCGTCTAGCATATCCGCCCCGCCGGACAACTCCGGTGGGCACTTGTGTGCGTGTATTGCAGCTATTGCAAGGTGATCAAAATAGCATTTGCTAGCAGTTTTAAAGTCTAATGCTACATTTACACTCTTGCCGCTGGTTGGCAAATGTCTACAAGCTCCAAGCCTGTGCTACCTATTTATATATTTGCAATATTTTACTGAAAGTGTAGGTACAACTTTAAGAACAGTGTTCCAGTGCAGGTGACTTTTAAAACCTGGGGGGTGATTTTTGAGATTCGAGCACTCGAAAGTGACATTTAAAACTCTGAATAAAACGATGAAATTATGTTTTAAAAATAACATTGATAGAAATTTAAAATCATGATTATTTAAACTATTCATTCCATGCGAAAAAATTGGCGACAAACTTTTGTTTGAGATTATTTTCGAGCTTGAATTTTTTGAATTCGAGCGTCCGGCTGTCTAAAATCGGCCCCCTGGCTCTATCATGCTACTTTTCCCTACTTGTAGTAAATGCTTTTGACATGACATAGCAGAACGTCTGCTAACGATACCATAGTGTTTAGAAATAAAGGAAAAGTAGAAAAATTCACTGCCTCAGGCGAGACACGAACTCGCGACTCTGGGAAACATGCCCATCGCCCTGACCAACTGAGCTACTGAGACTTACTTGATGGCTGCGAATTTCTCCATCATATCTTTTATTTAGGTATATCTGCGTCTTAGGGTTACGCCTAGCGACATCTGTCGAAGAAGTCTTACACTTCTTAACCGGCCAGCGGAGTCCCAAGTTGCATTGAGAATTGACCGATAACGATGCACTAGGTACCCCATGCAATTTATAATAATATATTTATAAATATAATCTTATTTTTAATTTTAATTTAATCGCCTTAAGGGTTATTATTACTTACTTATGATTAGAAGCTACACGTTTAACCGCTATGATACCAGGGGGGTGATTTTTGAGATTCGAGTACTTGAAAGTGACATTTACAACTCAGAATAAAACGATGAAATTATGTTTTAAAAATAACAGCGATAGGAATTTGAAATCATGAGAATTTAAACTATTAATTTCATGCGAAAAAATTGGCGGTAAGCTTTTGAGTGCGATTATTTTCGTGTTTAAACTTTTTGAATTCGGGCGCTCGAAATTCAAAAATTGGCCCCCAGTACTTGAACAAGATCGCTCGTTCTCGGTAAGCAGTTGTAATTCTCATGGTTGTAATAGCCACAAATTTGATAATAATGCGCAATCGTTTGCTACTGATTCGGAATGGGCCGTTATAGATAAAAAAGGGTTTTCGGTACCTGACGACGGCACGAAATGGTGTGTTTAGATAATTTTCATTATCGAAGCTGTGTAAACAATTCACCTGTTTTTTAATGTTTTAAATATAGTTAAATGGGGTGACTTTAGAAAATTTTGGGGCTACTTTGATAGATTTCGAACGGTCATAAAAGCGGCATTTTTTATGGTAAATGGCTAGAATATTATACATTTTACTAGACATCTAGAGATTGAGAATCCATACTTTGGCGATTAAGTCGATTTTTCAAAGTCACCCTTGTATATTAAAGTCACCCCGTTTCACGGTACCCACCATCTAGTCTATGTTCTGCCACCCAACAACATGTCGTCTACTTACTTGCATGAAACTACTACTACTTACTAAAACCGGCCAAGAGCATGTCGGGCCATGCTCAGTGTAGGGTTCCGTAAACTAAGACATTAATTCAAAAGGTCGTTTGTTACGGGAAATTTGGCGGCGCTTACGTCATTTTTACATACGTCCTTTCACTATGGGTTTTTGAGTGATAACTCAAAAACGGTTCAACCGATTTATTTCAATATAGTTTTCATTGAAGGTACTCATTAGGCCTCAGTTCCATGAATTTTTTCAACATTTTAGGACTCACGACTCAAAAGTTAGATGGGGGGGGACGCCCTGTTTTAAACTTTCGGAACTATTATTTCCGAAAGTATTAGTTTTATCCAAAAACTGTTTTGGAAGACCCTAATTCTTTTTAAAAAACCAATCCAACGATACCCCACATAACTTGGTTGGAACGAAAAAAAATTTCGCCCCCCACTTCACGTGTACGGGAGGTACCCTAACAAAATATATTTTTCACGTTTTTATTCTACCGTTTTGTCGGCTTGGTTAATGCACATATTCAAACCAAATTTCAGCTTTCTAGTGCTAACGGTCACTGAGCTAGACCGCGGACGGACGGACGGACGGACGGACGGACGGACATGGCGAAACTATAAGGGTTCCGTTTTTGCCATTTTGGCTACGGAACCCTAAAAAGAAAAATGCAAAGGATAATTTCGAAGGCACGTAGGTACTTACAGAAAATGTTTTATTTTAACATAATTTCCATTTAATTTGATAGTTTTCTTGAAAACGTGTTTATTTTGAAGCCATATTTACGTAAATCAAGGTACGATGTTAATTACACTAGTAGTCCGCCTCGACTGAGAACTCGCGATTTACTTGCAATCGAGTTGACCAATATAACAAGACCCTAAGGAGGATTTTTTTTCTCCTTCTAGCTCCATAACCACTTGATCGATCCTGCTCATATACGAACTTACAAATTGTATGTATCTTTGCTACAGCCCCAAGAAATTTCATAAAGATCAGAAAAACGTTACTAAAGTTATCGCCCGACAAACTATCGAAATCAAAAAGCCATCCAAATGCCGAGACGTCCCAGTAGCCAGGTGACAGTTCGGTCTGGAGTTGTTTGTAAGAACTCACTTCGCTTACGCTCCGCGAGTTCGATTATGTAACGTTAAAATGTCAACTTTATTTTTAGATTAATCATTTAATTTTACTTAGAATATGCCATGCTAAGTCTCGTCAATTACCTACCTACCTATATTCCGTATTGAACTTCGGGTCGTACCAGCATAGTCGCTAATCTACTGCACCTCCGTCCAACTTACGACCTTCCGATATCCACCACAAACGGAACTGCATGACAAATGAATATCAGCCGGCTCAACAATGGCGCTCGTTTCGGTCATTTTTCCGCCATTTTCATTAAAATATGCTAAGGATAATGAACTGTATGCCATTAAGTTTAAGTGCTTTATTGAATGTTACGATGATTATTAAATTTGGTAAAACTATTCGGTGATTATTTGGACGTTTGGACGTGAATCGGTGACCGAACCGTGAGGGATGTTATTGAACGTTTTGATTTATGGGATCGGTTTTATTTCGCAACTTTTATATGCTGTTGCTGCGTGGCCCCGGCTTTAGAATAGTGCCACCCCGTCTCTTCCCGCGGGTGTCGTAAGAGGCGACTAAGGGATAAGGGGATCTCTGATCCCTACTGCTCGTGAGAACGCTGTGGTGATTTATTTAATTAATAGTCATCCGCATGGCGGCGATGCGGTTCGCCACCCATCACGTCTCGTTCTTCACGAGGGCGAGAAGTGGCTCACGGAGAGCCGTTTTACTGCATTGAAATCGGTGATTTCTGCCTACCCCTTTTGGGATATAGACGTGATAGTATGTGTGTGTTTTATATGCTCGCTCGTACGTTAAAAGCAGTACAACTAATGGAGTTTATTCTTATTTAATGACTAAAATGAGTGATAAAGAAGCGATAGGCAAGAACTCCTTCAGAAAGAAATACCTAATGCATTCAATGAAGGCAAAGAACAGGACTGAGCTTTGAGGTAAGACATGAGGTTTTAATTAATGAAATGAGTTACCTAATTAATTATTTAAATGGATAACCTAATACGGAATTATTTGACGTTCACGCGTGGGTGTAGGCAAACATGGTCTGCATAATACAACCAGCATAACATAAATTTGAACAGGCCTTGGGCCGGTTGGAACTGCCGCCAAATGTACAATGAAAGAGGGCACCCAGCAGTGGGACATACAGAGTGTTTCCTGTAATACGAGCAATAAATTAAAACATAGATTCTATAATATCTTCTACGGTTGCCGCGATAGTTATTCATGAAATAAAACAAATTTGAACGGATTATATCGCGTATACTGAATTTTAAATTACAAACCCGGGTCGACCCGTGACCACGAACGCTGTAAAGTGTTCGAAACGTCGGGATGTAATTTAAAATTCAGTATACGCGATATAATCCGTTCAAATTTGTTTTATTTCACATAGATTCTACTTTTCAAACAACACCACTTTTGTTCAACAACTTTTAAAAAAGATGTATTTTATAGATTGCCTCTTTTTCAAACAAACTAAATAGTATTTTCAATGTACGTTAAATTAAAATCCGTCTATTTGACATTGCTTGTCACCCTACAGACATAATCAATGTCGGAATACATTGCGTGTTCGGAAAAACTTTAAGGTATCCTAAAAATCAAACCATAAGTTATTTCTAAAAGTCGCTGAACAAACGTTGTCTGATTTGAGGAGTAGAATCTACGTTTTAATTTATTGCTCCTATTACAGGAAACACCCGGTATACCGAGTGGAACAGAACGAAGAGCTTTTACAAAAACGGGGAATTGTTCACCCTAAGAGCTTTATTTTTAACTAAAAAACTATATTAATATTCTTTACCGTTTACGAGATAAAGGTTGTTAAACTTTAGTGCAAAAATCCGTCTGCTTCAACCCTAGCAAGTTGATTGGGCAGTGACGTCATGAAAATATTAACTTTATAACGGCAGGGTTTTCAGCTATAATAAAAAGTTTAATTTTTAATGTCTTTTTGTTTTACTTAACCTACCTTTAAAATTATAATAAATTGATTGAAAATTAACTAGATAACACTATACTTTCAGTTCAGCAAATATCATAGTAAAGTGCCACCCTGTATGCCTGTATATGTCCCACACACGGCACAATTTGTCTTTGCCTTTGGGGAGAATGCGGATTCAATTTAAAGGATCGGTAACGCGCATGTGATAGGTACTTTTAGAGTTGCAGTCGTCCATAGGCTGCGGTGCTTACCATCAGGCAGGCCGCGTGCTTGATTGCGTAGTAAGGAATTTGCGCAAAGATATGCAAAAAAAAAACAATATCGTGTTGGTCATAGTTTGGAAATGCCATATACAAACAGTCTATGGAAAAAAAATATCTTCATCGAAGACAAATTCTCTTGGTCAAGACAATATTGTTTCATAGGTGGAAACAATTTACATAGGAAGTGGTCTTGATTTAAGTAAAATATGGCTTGGGCTAAGATAAGTAGGTATATCATTATAAGCGTTGGTAGCCTGACGGTAATGACGTCTGACTTTCAATCCGAAGGTCCCGGGTTCAAACCCCGGCTCGTACCAATGAGTTTTTCGGAACTTATGTACGAAATATAATTTGATATTTACCAATCGCTATACGGTGAAGGAAAACATCGTGAGGAAACCTGCATACATCCGCGGAGAAATTCAAAGGTGTATGTGAAGTTCCCAACCCGCTTTGGGCCAGCGTGGGGACTATAGCCTGATCCCTCTCGTGCATGAGAGGAGGCCTGTGCCCAGCAGTGGGACGTATAGAGGCTAACATATTATTATTATTATTATAGCATTAAATATTACAGCTTTTTTGGGTAGCGGAGCTATTATGCCTAGTTAAAAAATATATCAAATCAAGTTTAGTATTTTAAAGTCAGAATGCATCTTCCGACGTCGTTGACAATATCCTGCAGCTGCAATTAACCCAGAACCGGATATTACGAGCCGCCTGTGTGTTTAAAAACGGAATTACAACTGGGATCATCGGAGTTTTCCGATAACTACCCGTTTGAGAATAAAACCGAAAATGAGAAACGTTATTAAACTTTCAGAAAGACACTCAATTTTATAGTATGAAAACGGACCTACAGTCAGATTGCAGTACGCCAATTTTTAAGATTTGGTTTCAGAGCAGGGGGCCGATTTTTGACAGCCTGACGCTCGAATTCAAAAAAATCAGGCTCGAAAATAATCGCACACAAAAGTTTGTTGCCAATTTTTTCGCATGGAATTAATAGTTTAAATAATCATGATTTTAAATTTCTATCGCTGTTATTTTGAAAACATAATTTCATCGTTTTATTCAGAGTTTCAAATGTCACTTTCGAGTGCTCGATTCTCAACAATCACCCCCCAGACCCCAATGAGCCGTGGGAGAAAACCCGGAAAACGTTAGCAACATGAAGGTTAAGTATAAGTGGTTAATTTTCGATTTGTGTCTAGGTAGTAATATGTAAAAACCATGGAAATTGAACTCAGTCTTTTCCTATAAAAAAAAATCGTTTATTTCAGACCGTTAGGATCCATAATTTTGTTAGTTATAATATTCTTATTTTATTTATACCCTATGTTAGTACTTACATCTGACTTAAAATTAACTTAAATTGCTATGGTTGACCTGTTCTTGTATCTACCTAACAAAGCCCGCGGCGTGGATTTTTGTGGATAACATAATTATTAATGAACAAATAAAATTACTGTTATGTCATTCACTATTGCAATTGGTAAGTAATTTTAAACAATTTGGGATTTGATAAAATCAGATATAATTTGATTAAAGTTTTCTTAACGTCACTAGCCGGATTGCTAGCGCGTCATAAAGAGTTTCAGCCGTAACTCCTCGGCTTTTCTCACTAGTGATGCGAATATGCTTCAAAACTAAACATCGATACTTATATCCATGGGACCCGTCGCACCCACCGCACAAATCCAAATTTTTCTTCGTGGCATTTTTTTTCTTATTTGTTCATAATAAGAATACGATACCAATTATGCACTTAAACGGATTAGGATCATTTTTTCTACACGGTGTATGTCTGAGTCTCACGAAAGCTTTGTGTTTAACATATAACACAAAACAACAAATTTGACGGCCTCCTAGCACAGTTGGTAGTGACCCTGCCTACGAAGCAGAAGGTCCCGGGTCCGAATCCTGGTCAGGGCATTTATTTGTGTGTTTATAATGAATATTTGTTCCTGAGTTATGGATGTTTTCTATTTATTTAAGTATTTATATATGTCTATCTACTATATATCGTAGTCTAGTACCCATAACACAATCCTTATTGAATCCTGTGGGACTACTTTGATTTGTGTAAGATTGTCCTATAATATTTATTATTTACAACAGCGTTTGGCTAACATAGCTTTAGCCCTGTAGACAATCTAGTAGCACTATCAATTTATTGATCTAGATAGTGTACGTGACCGTATGCGACGTGACGTTGTGACGAGGCGACGAGTGACGCTTTGTTCTTTTGTCGTCGCAACGTGACAAAGTGGCTGACACACGCGTCAAACTCGGCGGAAATTACAAACTGTTCCTACCCTTACTATGAGTTTACAGTTATTGAAGTCTTGTATGAAAAATTGAAGCGCACCTTTAGTGAATTCGTTTCAAACTAAAGCTGTTATGTAAAATTCTAGCGTGTTTGAACAAACATCAAATGACAAATTGTCCGAAAAAAACCAACGAAATCATATGAGTCAAGTTCTAAAAACCATCGCCTGATGATTTTTGAAATAAAGGTACCAGGGTGATGGAAAATAAGTATACAGCCCGCCTGATGGTAAGCTGTCACCGTATTTATTTGTTCAATTCACTTTAGTGTAGATAAAAAAAGTCGCTTTGCTCAGTATTTTTTACGCTAAATCTCGCTTTTTATTTTTTTATCTAAATATATAAAAGAAGAAACTGACTGACTGACTGACTGACTGACTGACTGACTGACATATCAACGCACAGCCTAAACCGCTGGGTCTAGAGTTTCCAAATTTGGCATGTAGGTCCCTTATAAGGTCTAGGGGTGCACTAAGAAAGGATTTTTCAAAATTCACCCCGTAAGGGGGTGAAATGGGGGTCCAAAGTTTGTATGGGGAAACAAGATTTGTTAGACTATTTTATTTGAAACTTCACCGGAGTATTTCTAACAATAAATGAGTAAACACGTGTTTCAGCTTTTTTGAAAATTTAACTCCTTAAAGGGGGAAATGGGGGTGAAAAAGTCTGAAAATCAATATGGGTATCGTTCCTATGGTTTATCGGGTCGCTGATTACGAAAACAACAACCATATTATCATACAACGTGGCAGGTGTAAAATATCATCCCCCAGGGGGTGAAATGGGGGTCCAAAGTTAGTATAGGAAAACAAGATTAGTTACACTATTTTATTTGAAACTTCACCGAAGTATTTCTAACAATAAATGAGTAAACACGTGTTTCAGCTTTTTTGAAAATTCAACTCCTTAAAGGGGGAAATGGGGGTGAAAATGTCTGGAAATCAGTATGGGTATCGTTTCTATGGTTTATCGGGTCGCTGATTACGAAAACAACAACCATATTATCATACAACGTGGCAGGTGTAAAATATCATCCCCCAGGGGGTGAAATGGGGGTCCAAAGTTACTATAGGAAAACAATATTAGTTACACTATTTTATTTGAAACTTCACCGAAGTATTTCTAACAATAAATGAGTAAACACGTGTTTCAGCTTTTTTGAAAATTCAACTCCTTAAAGGGGAAAATGGGGGTGAAAATGTCTGGAAATCAGTATGGGTAACGTTTCTATAGTTTATCGGGTCGCTGATTACGAAAACAACAACCATTTTATTATACAACGTGGCAGGTGTAAAATATCATCCCCCAGGGGGTGAAATGGGGGTCCAAAGTTTGTATAGGGAAACAAGATTAGTTAGACTGTTTTATTTGAAACTTCACAGGAGTAATCCTAACAATAAATATGTAACGATTTCAGGTTTTTTGCTTAAAGGGGGAAATGGGGGTGAAAAAGTCTGAAAATCAATATGGGTATCGTTTCTATGGTTTATCGGGTCGCTGATTACGAAACCAACAACCATTTTATTATACAACGTGGCAGGTGTAAAATATCATCCCCCAGGGGGTGAAATGGGGGTCCAAAGTTTGTATAGGGAAACAAGATTAGTTAGACTGTTTTATTTGAAACTTCACAGGAGTATTCCTAACAATAAATATGTAAACACGTGTTTCAGGTTTTTTGAAAATTCAACCCCATATAGGGGGAAATGGGGGTGACAAAGTCTGAAAATCAACATGGGTAACTTTTCTATGGTTTATCGGGTCGCTGATTACGAAACACCAATGATTTTATGATACAACGTGGCGGGCGTGAAATATCATCCCCCTGTTGGGGTGCGATAGGGTTGAAATTACTAAATATCAATATGGGAGTCGATTTATGGTATTTTGGGACGTTAATTAAGTACGAAAATGGCATCAATTTCGAAATTTTTGTTAAAGAAATAATTTTACCTCCGGGAAAGGACATAGGGTAGTTTCTATACCGAAAATCAGCCCTTAAGGGGTTGAAAAGGGGATTGGAAGGTTGTATAGAGAATTTTTAACCGTTGAACCGATTTAAATGAAACTTGATATAATAGATAGTTTGAATCCCGGGAAACGACTAAGGGTTATTTTTATTGAAAAAATTAACCCGTAAAGGGGTGAAAAGAGGGTTGGTAGTTTATATAGGATTTTTTCACAGCTGAACCGATTTAGATGAAACTTGGTATTTGAGGCCCGGGGAGGAAGAAAAATAGTTTTTTCGCGAAAACTACCCTTAAAGGTAAAAAAGTTAAGGGTGAAACGGGAGTTGCAGGTTTTTATAAGGAATTTTAAGCCGTTGAACCGATTATGACGAAACTTGGTATATAGTAAGTGTGAATCCCTGCAAATGATTAAGGGTTGTTTTCGTTCCGAAAATCATCCCTTGAAGGAAAAACGGATTGGAATTTTTATCAGGAAATTTTTAACACCTAGACCCATTTAGATGAAACTTAATGCTAATTAGCATACAGATAGTTTGAGTCCCGAGAAGGAACATAAAATTGTTTTTACCTCGAAAATCAGCCCTAAAGGTTAAGGGTGAAACGGGGGTTGCAAGTTTGCATGGGGAATTTTTAAACGTGAATGATTTAGATGAAACTTTGTATAGAGATAATTTAAGTCCCGAGAACGGACATATAAATAGTTTTTATTTCGAAAATTAACCCTAAGGTTAAGGGGATGAAATGGCGTTGGAGGTTTGAATGGGGAATTTTTAACAGCTGAACCGATTTTGATAAAACTTAGTATAGAGAGTCCCGGGAAGCGAAAAGGATGTTTTTAGGGTTTCGTACCAAAATGGTAGAAAAGGAACCCTTATGGTGCGACTTTGTTTGTAAGTCAGTGACCCAAAGGCAGGCATGTAACGCCAATTTATGAATTTTAAACATTAAGGGGGGAGGGATTTGTGGGTAGGTAAATGAGAAATCAAAAAACAAAAACTTTATTGTGTGGCGTATCAAATAAAAGGGCTTAATGTGAGGATCTTTGAAGTTATTAAAAAAAAGGTGTAAATTAATCAATATCGGAAACTGTTCGACAGAAAAATTTGCAAAAATTACAGATATAATAGTTATTTACGTATAAATTACAGGAAAACTAATAAGACAAAAAGCGTCTTTTTTCAAAAATGTTAGAAAAAAGTTGTTCGTACGAAACCTTTGAGGCGCAAGTACGGGTACTTGCGTGTTTTTTTTTAATTTCCTAAAATCGTTACTTAAAGTGGTGAAATGGGGGTTAAAAGTTTGTATGGGGCATTTTTAAATGTTGAACCGATTTAGATGAAACTTGGTATGGGGATAGTTTGGGTCCCGGGAAGGGGCAAAATTGTATTTATTCCGAAAAACAAAGCTTACGGGGGTGCATAGCAAAGGGGTTGGAAGTTTTATAGAGAATTATTTTCAGTTGAACCGATTTAGATGAAACTTGGTATAGAGATAGTTTGAGTCTCGGAAAACGACATAGGATAGTTTTATCCCGAAAATCAACCTTTTAAGAGGTGAAAAGGGGGTTGAAAGTTTATATGGGGAATTGATAACCGCTGAACCTATTTAGATGATTTGGTATAGAGATAGTTTGAGTTCTGGGGATGGATACATAATAGTTATCCCAGAAGTCATTCCCTAAGAGGGTAAAAAGGGGGGTCAATTACTAATTCTACGCAAAGGAAGTCGCGGGGAAAAACTTTTATTCAAGAGTAGAAATCTGCATTAATCATAATGTACGCGGGCGAAGCCGCGGGCAACTGCTAGTTTTAGATAAAACTCGACTAGCTCGGCCCCCCACTATTTTACAGCCTCTTTATTCATTCATCCCATCCTTTATTTTACTGCGTCTTATTTAAATCCATAATTTAAATGCAGATTAGACGGCGGCTCTTTGAGGAATCCCGCCATTAAAAAAAACCGGTCAAGTGCGAGTCGGACTCGCGCACAGGGGGTTCCGGTTTTCGCAATTTTCGCAATTATTCCTCTATCTGTGCTATAAGACGTTGCTTCGTACCAAATTTCAAGGTTCTGAGTTCACGGGAAGTACCTTGTAGGTTTTGATTCCCTTGTGAGTGTCGAAAATTTGCGGCATAAACGGTTGTATCTTTTGACTGCGTTGACTTAGCAGTTTGGTTTTTTCACAGCTCCAAGGGACAGTAGACTTGTGTATTTGATATAAATTACAGCTTGATACCTCTACGCGTTCCTGAGAAAAAGGGTCTTGACAGACAGACAGACAGAAGGAGAAAAAAGTGATCCTATAAGGGTTCCGTCTTTTCCTTTCGAGGTACGGAACCCTAAAAAAGTATAAATTGTTTTGATTGGGGGATTCGGAATTTGAATATTATTGGGGGCTTTTCATCAACTGCGAAGTGCGATTAGAAGTGAGCTCGTAATCGATTTAAGTGATCTTAAGAAAGATGGAATGATTTTGTCCAACACCAAAAGGAAAGTTACCTAAGTAAATATGCGTTTCTTAAAAACTATGGCGAGTTCTTCGATTGTTATATTTTCTGTTAATGTTCTGATTTTTATTGGCGCGGATTTTAATTATACCTAACTATCGTTCCTAAAGAAATCACGACCTATTTCGATTCAAGTAAATAAAATAAAAAATTATCCAAAGTTGTTTTTCTATTTTTTATTTAACTATTTAAACTACAATATTATGCAACAAATATATAACTAGTGGTTCTGTGAACCGTAGACTTCGGAGAACATAAATAACGCGACAGCAAACTTTCCCTCATCCCCCCCTCATTTTACCCCCAATAAAAAAAATAGCTCGACAATTTTTGCCAAATAAATCAAGGAACGTACATGCCAAGTTTCATCGAAATCGGATGAAAAATGCGACCTCTAGACCGACACTGACCAACCAACCAATACACACACATCAATCGGCCAAATCGTCGTACCAGTGAAAACGGAGATGTTCATCGCCTCGCTACGCTCGGCTCCTCAGTCAAAAAGAAAACTTAAAATCTACCTATAAAACTAAATAATTCTAAAACCATTAACTAGGTAAGGTCACCGATGTATTTTTCTATTATGTTACCATAATCATATTTTTTTATACTTATGTATTCTGTCTAGTCGAACGAGCGGAGCGTAAGCGAAGATCGTTCTTACAAACAACAACTGTCACCTGGCTACTGGGACGTCTCGGCATTTGGATGGCTTTTTGATTTAGATAGTTTGTCCGACGATAACTTTAGTAACGAATTTCCGATCTTTATGAAATTTGTTGGGGTTGTAGCAGAGACCAACAAAATTTGCGAGTTCGTATATGAGCTGGATTGAGACGGGGGTTCTGAAATTAGAAGGCCTAAAAAGGTTTTGTAAAGAGGTCCTGTTACATTGGTCATCTTATTTGCTACTTTTACGAGCAAGTATGGTTGAGTTTGGTATCAAACGAAAGGTATTGATTAACACTCTCGTCAAATGCTTATTAACTGCTTACTGTTTCATAACAATTAGCAACATAAAATTGATTTCAAAAATATTTTCAAATATATTTTGATTTTGGTGTAAATATTTTGACAACTGACTTTTTTTTTAAATTTATTAGAGCTTTGGCTGCTAGGGCCATCAGCATACTGACATTAACACATTAAACCGGTATTAGACATTGTAACCTGCAGGGCCTAATCTGTCAGGTTGGAAGGTGTAATTAAAGGTAGGGCCCGTAGGGAGCTGAAGGAGGGCTGGGAGAGGCAGGGGACACAACAGATTGGGCCCTGCAGGTTGCAATGTCTAATAGCCATTTTAGTTAGAGAGAGTTACCATAGACGCATAATGATGGTGACCGAAACCTATATAGGTGGTCCACAGATGAGAACGACATGTCAAAGCAACAGAGTGAGAGGCATATGAGAGGTGGATGTAAATTTAGATGAGACAAAAACTGTCAAATCTGAAGCGATTTCGTCGCGGTAAAATTTTGCACATCAATCGCACTATTTAATATGGACAGCTTCACCGTGATGGTTAGTTGAGAAAAAATTTTTGGTATTTGTAGTAATTCTACTATTGCACATTTATGGCGAAACACAAGATTCGCGAGTTCACAGTTCGGGGCGAACTACTAGTGGTATTACAAAGAAACAATCCAAAAACCATATATATTAATTTTGAACCGTGAAAAACCCTGCATAAATATGAGTGCATACGAGTAAGTATAAAATGATAGTATGATAGCATGAGGGATGCATTAGTATAAGTCCATTATCATAATAAATAACAATTACAAATCTGGATATGGCAATTGTTTTTAAAATTAATTACCCCCATATTAACAAGAGCTCAACATTCACAAACGGCAATATAATTTGTCCAAGGCCTTAACGTCAATTCGAAGTGAAACAGGGTCTTTTCATTACGCCGTTACAAACTTATTTTTTGCACACCGCTAAACCCAAAACTACCTCACAATATGAGAAGTTTTGATATTTAGCAGCCGCAAGTTTAAGTCGGCAGTTTCTTTCGGCACTTCTTAACAGATCGCGCCATAAATAAAGGCATGGACACATCCAATTTTATCGCGGGACACTCGGCCACATGTCTTGTGGAATGGGTGTGAGTTACCGCCCTATTGTGGCCCTTTGGAAGGGATTAGGTGTGACAGACTGTGCGTTGGGGTTTGCTGTTGAAACCTGGTGCGTTAAGGATGATGTACAGTCGACCAAAAATGTGGTTTACCACTCTACGGTTGAGGTTCGTTTGAACGTCATGAGACAACAAGGTCGTGCATGTTTTAAACTCCGTTGGAAATGTCAACTCTGCGATCGTTAGATCTCGCAGAAACTTTTGTCAAAACAGACCACTTTCTTGGTCGATTGTACCGCGTCCTATACGCACTGAGAGAAATTTATTTTGTGAATTTAACAAATTCGACTTGTTGCGTGTTTATCAGTTTGCAACTAAAGTATTTTAGTAAACAGAATCGATCATACCACTTAGTTTCCTAAGCCTACGGCAATAGGGGATATTACTGCAATGTTCTGCCACCAGAGTGCAGCACTAGCACTTCGGTAAACCATAGAGTTCTTAATACATACTAGGCCTTAAACAGTTATTTACAAGTTTTCACAGATAATTTATAACGAATAAATATGTCATTTGTGCACCAAGGCGGTTTGTTTACAGAGGGCCTATCGTGAAACGAAAGAATCGAAATTTTGACAACTGCCTCTCTATCGCTCTAATATGTAAGAGTGACAGAGAACGAGGTAACGAAACTTTTATTTTCGAGTTTCGCGGTAGGCCCTCCTTTTGTGGTAGTGCCGCCCCCTACGCAGAGTTTTGCGTATTATTCCCTATTCCTGAGCTTGGGTTGGCGAGCGGGGAACCAGAGCTAAAAAGTGTTTTTAATGTATTGTTTGCGTATTTGAAAAGAAAACGGCAGCTGGTAAGGAAATGTTGTTTCTATTGTCTTAATATCTCCTCATATCTTTGAAACCTATCGTATCGGTACCATAAATTCAGTATTAATCCTGGCAAAAGAACTCGTCTCATCTACAATGCTTTATCTGGACTCTAGTGCCTTTTCGCGTGGGATGGGCACGTACATACGCGATGTAGTGACCGTGTTCTGTAGGTGAAAATACCCCATTACCTATTGAATACAATTTTATTTTGTATATATGGTTTTCCAATAAGGACTGGTGGATTTTAAAGGCGACGAGTAAAATATGAATGAATAGTTTTATTGAAATGTGTAATTTTTTGTGAAATATTACATCATTCAAATGTCCGCCTAGGCTGGTTCTGGTAGCCCATATCCTAGAAAGCTAATTTTCGATAACTCTGCCGTACAAGATCAGGCTGCATTTCAGCGATGGCTTGGGTTATCAAACGTAACTCCAAGACACAACACATAGGTAATCAACCAATATTGAAGTTGTATTGGAGTTGCATTGGAATAATTTTCAAGCAAATTCTGATATTTCTGATTCTGACGTTTAGGCGCAATTGCACTGGAGTTGTATTGAAGTTGGATCGTTTCTAAATGTGTTTTAAAGTTAGAATACGGCCCCAGTAAGTGCTTATTGGGGAAATAAATACATGAATGAATTAAAATAAAATACACTACGTTCTGTAGAAGTTAATTTATATACATATATTTTTTGTTAACATTTCTACTTTGAATAAAAATTTCTGCTTTATGGTTGATTATGTCACGAGGTATCTTTAAACGTAGTATAGAGCCTTTGAAATCATCTATTACCTATAATATAATACCTATGAAAAACAAAAATGATAACACGAAATATTGCAAGTTAAATAATACAATAAAGTATTTTCTCTTGATTTTATTCATTTATGCGTTAAATAAAGCTTTTTATGTAGACACATAAAAATAATCAGAGTTTATTATACTTAATTGATTTAGTTTCTCTTCAATACGGACGTTTAAAAATTATATTTTTCTTATTGGAAAGGGCGTTTATTCCAATCTCGGAATAATCTCATTTGCATTTAAATACGTTTCTTTTGAAAGCGATTTCATAAAAGTTGAGACAAAGTTATTGATCACACCGTCGTTTTGAATCACTTTACCTATTCAACCTTATATATTTCGTTACAGATCAATGAAACGCTGACAGAATTTACCTACGAATCAATATTTAGTTCATAAATATGTTGTATTTGAATTGATACTAGGTGTATTTATATCTGCATTAGCCTGTGAAATGAGGACTTGCATAGTCTATAGAGCATGTTAATGCAGTTTACAACTACTTAACAGTTTGTGGCAATAGCACGGAAGGTTAATGATTGTTTGAAGTTTGAGTTTTGCTTGAAAATTTGATATAATTCTTTTATAACGGAGTAGTTTTTACTGGAAGCGGAAGTGAAATTTGTAGGTACTGTACCTACTTAGGCCATGGCGACGATATACATAATTCGATTCATAGATACTTACTTACTTCACTGGCTCAGTGACCCAAAACGGATCTTGGCCTCTGACACAAGAGAACGCCACTCTGCCCTGCTCTGCGCCACTTCACGCCAGTCCGGTACTCCAAGGGCGGATATATCTTTCAGGGCTTCGTCGCTCCAGCGGTATCTGGTTCGATTCATAGATGAGATCAATAACTCTGTAAGTACCAAATATTCGTGATAAATACTAAAATAAATGCCCTTACCAGATTTCAAACCCAGTACCCCCCACTTCATAGCTTTCTACCTGACACTTATACTTGAGTCTGCTAAGGCCACTGATACAGAGGCTGTTGTTCTAACAATGCTTACGAAAGTCGAGGTAAACAATACATATCTTCCCGTTGCCTAAGACCCTTAATTATACATAGTATCTGTCGTCTTATTTCAAGCGCCCAGCACCCCCGGAATGAATCATTAAGGAAGTAATTAAAAGCAAAATCGTCGTCGGCCTTTAATTTGCCTCCATAAAAACCTTTATTTTACAATGAATGGACCGTTTCAACAATAAAAATGGTAGGGCAACCATCTGTTTTGTTCATTTTTGTTACACCTTAATTTGAGTTACCTCTTGTGGCGAATATTAGAAGTTACGTTCATGTTTATTTTCATTATACCTTTGAAATATAAATATTACTGTGTTTTCCCCCAATGGAACGATGACGGTGAACGGAAGGAATACAGTGGAACCAGCTTAATACCATCACGTTTTATACGATTTCTCGCATATTACGCCATTTTATATTGGTCCCTGTAACTCTACATTTACCGACCTACGTCCTGCGGTTCAAACCCGCATAATGCGCAAACGCTCCGACTGTGGAATGAACTATGCTGAGGTTTTCCCAGAGGGCTACAGTATGAGGTTCTTCAAAAAAGGAGTGTATAGGTTCTTAAAGGGTAGGTAACGGGCATATGAATCCTCTGGGGTTGCAGGCGTCCATAGGCTACGGTAACTGCTTACCATCAGGCGGGCCGTATGCTTGTTTGCCGCCGTCGTGGTATAAAAAAACGCTCTCCCGCTTAAGACGTGTTTTTGGCTGGGTCCCTACCAGTGATGGTGCATGGGTAAAATATATCTTAGACAAGCCGGACCTTTATGTGGCTTAAAATTTCTGCATTTCGCAACTTTGGAAACTCCTCCTGGTGCATTGCCACGAGTGAAGTCGCGGGCGGACGTTATATGTAAAGTAACGATCCTTCTTCACATGTGATTACGCAAGAAGCGACGAGCTCCACGTGCCGTCAATTACATCGATAGTGATTACGGGATGCAAATGACACTAATGTCGTCGCAAAATTCCGGGATGAGAGATCAAAGCGTTGTGAGAACATGGACCGAGGTGACTGGAAGAGATTCAAGAGATACGGGCCAGGGGGGTGATTTTTGAGAATCGAGCACTCGAAAGTGACATTTGAAACTCTGAATAAAACGATGAAATTATGTTTTAAAAATAACAGCGATAGAAATTTAAAATCATGATTATTTAAACTATTAATTTCATGAGAAAAAATTGGCAACAAACTTTTGTGTCGGATTATTTTCGAGCTTGAATTTTTTGAATTCGAGCGTCCGGCTGTCAAAAATCGGCCCCCAGTTTGAGTCTCACCTAAGGGTCCCCACACATATCGACGTGGAATCGGCAAAAAGCGATATAAAAAAGCTTTATATCCACGCAATAAGGGCTATCAAGGCATGAGGCAATAGGTAGGGATACACGCACAGATCTGCCGGCCGGATTTGTCCAGCGGAGATGCCCGGCGGACAGATCCGTCCATGTATGGCGCTATTTAGATGTGTCCGCAGACAAATCCGTGTCCAATTCGCGCCATACATGGACGGATCTGTCCGCCGGGCATCTCCGCTGGACAAATCCGGCGGGCAGATCTGTGCGTGTATCCTTAGCTAATAGTACGGTACAGGAACAGTTTTGAACTTTTATAATTCACAAGTGCGATTTTCATTTTTAGTTAGAGAATATAATATGATTAGTCATAGTAAAAAATATTTTCTAACAGTTACTGACGATGTGCTAGGTATTATATATATATTTGTTAATAACACAAAGAAAAGATTATCCAAATTACATTTTTCTTTACCAGACTATTGCATTCAACTGTTTCAATATCATCTGTCATTTTATAACAGTTTGGTCAGTAGATTATGTGAGTATATTCGTAAACAATTAGTAAAAATATGCGTGACCTTTTTGAATTCTAAACGAACGACAAATGGCTAAGACGACGAATGCTATTGACAAAACCGTTATAAAATGTGAAGTTATGTAGCAATAATAAAAAGCGATAGTCTGGTAGAGAAAAATAAAACTTGCATAATCTTTTCTTTATGTAGCAAACAAATACGTGTATTATACCTAGCGCAATGCTCACAATTGTTAGAAAATATTTGTCATTATTAGTACTTAACGTATTCTAACGGGGCACAATATAAAATCGGACTTGTGCGTTTTGTCATTTTTATAGGTTAAAAGGCGTTGTTGTACTCCACTATAATGGCATGATTCGGCTTGGATCGGCTTAGCCGACGCCTGCCGACGCGTCAACGTCTTTTTCGCTCTTATTACGTTAGATATAAAGCTTTAGATATACAGTTTTTATTTGTTTATTGTTGTTTAGGCTTTCGGAAGATGCTGCTGCCCATCTCCCGGTATATTCCCTTAGCAGACTCCTACTGCAACCACGGGACGATATGGCGGGGGACAATTCTGAGGCCGGGCACCCCACGGCAACAATACGCTACAATAAATATCCTCAAACTAAAGGCAATTAAATTATCGTTTAAACCATTTCCAGCTAAAACTACACGTATCTTCGTTTTATTATTCCCTCCAAACTTTTCTAATAATATGAACCTCGGGCTTTGTGCCGTGTAGCCTCTTAATCGCCGATTAAACTCCGGTTAATCCCGCTTTATGTGTGCAACCGGGCTTAGGGGTTGTTTACGGACATGTGGCCTAGTGTCTCACTTAGGAACTATTCAATGCTCTAGGGGTTGCTGTATAGGTACGTAATGTGACTCGTATTTTCAAGGGGATTTTGTTGGTAATCAGGAAGGTGAATAAAACCAATGGAATGTGCATTTCTTTTGCTCGGCTGAAGATGAGTTTATTTACCTGTTTCTTGCTGAGTAGCATACAGATAGATACAGATGTAGTACCTACATACTTCTTTCCGATTGCAAAAGCTCGGACAAGTTCGTATTTCTCAGTCTACTTTTAGTTAAGGAATTATAGAAGGTGAGTTTATTAGGCGATTCTCGCACTGGCGCCGCAACCGCATGCGGAGACGGTGTGCAAGCGTGACAGCGCTATACACATAAAGACTTGCAGAGCGTTATTTTGCTCGCGCACCGGCGCCGCATGCGGAAATCGCAGCAGTGTGAACGCAGCCTTAGTTAATTTAATTCACCGCATTAAGACTTTTTTTCGCAGTTTATTTAATATATCTGTATATTCTGTATATGGCATATAGGCGGTATACTTAATAGGTACGCTTAATTGGGCTGGTAAGAAAAAATACTGACTCCAAACAAAGTGCAGATAAAAGAAAATTACTATTCATAAAAATGCTAAAAGAATATTTAGTACATCCTAGTTAAGACAGTTATTAAGTCGGATTAGCACCCATTATCTTCGCAATTAAGGCTACATTTTTCATTACTGCTTGAAAAGCCGTGTTTTATTTTAAATTAGCGTGAAACTCGGTCTTACGGTCTCTCGTGGGTCGGTTACTCTCGAAAAATATTTTAGAACAAGCTTACAGAGATGGATCTAACCCTAAACTAAGCAAAACTTATAGCTACTATAGCTTTGAATGCCTCGGTAGGTAATGTATTAGGTATACCACAGAATAATGAATAGTACAAGTACAGAAGGTTCTCCGTCCTGAATTTGACATTTAGCTACAGAGATGAAAATGTTATCTGTGCGAAAAATAAAATAGGGTTGTCAACGTGCTTCATTCCGTGCACGTGGTATCTACAGATAAAAAGAAGTTTGACATGTGAACGCAGCCGATGTATTTAATATAAATCAAGGGGTCTACAGATGTAAGCGTCTAGTCAATCTGCCTCAATCTACCTAATCTATCAGTAAATTTAATACAAAACTAGATAAATATCAGATTTATTACCTTATTTGCCCAATCTAATTATTATTTTAGTACAAAACTACTACTATAAACTGTTATTCTCGTACGCATCCATAAGATAATTTAAGCGATGTGCCAACCCTGCCCTCATTAAGCCGCCGGCACGGGGCGGGAAATTTAAAAAACAGGTACAATGGAGAGAGACATAGTGAAACCCCCCTGGGTATACTGCGGTGCGCTTATCACGATAAGATTAACAGACTTGCCATCAAATTCTCTGTCCTTAGAGAAGACAAAACTATAATTGTATTTCGTCCTTATAGTTAAAGCGATGGCGCGTAGTTACAGTGATCGAGAGGCAACCGGATCTGCCTATTTATTTTGGAACCGCCCTGCGCAACCCAAATTGACCCACGTTGGACTTGGTTTTTCATCCTCCCTGTCCCCCCTTTATTTTCCACCGACTAGCCGATGTGAAAGGCAATTTACACGCTCGTTCTTGTTCACATACTTATATTTACTGGAAATTGAGGGGGGAGGATGAAAAACCAAGTCCAATGCGGGTCAGTTCGGTTTGCACGGGGTGGTTCCACAACACGTAGGGAGCTTAAGTACTGCGAGCCATCCGGTTGCCTTGCGGACACTGAAACTAAACAAACGTATATCAGTACTCAATCGTAATCATTATCGTAATCGTAATCGTATTATAGTCATCGTAATGTCATTAGCTAGGGATACATGCACAAATGTGCGTCCGTGCGTGTATGGCGCGAATTGGACACGGATTTGTCTGCGGACACATCTGAATAGCACCGTACACGAACGGATCTGTCCACCGGGCATATCCGTCGGACAAATCCGGCGGGCACATTATAGATATTTATCTCGTTTGTTACTTCGATTATTTATTGAATAAAATTTTATTAGAAATGCTATTTTTCAGTGGTTATTTGATTGATTCAATGTAAGTACAGACATATATAACAACATTGTGCAATAATCCCAGCGAAAAGTACCATAATGTCTTTGAAAAGTTTTTGCATAAATGATAAGACAAGTAAGGATGAATTCTGTACCTACAATAGTAATTATTACATTTTACATTCCCTACTTGGGGGGCTATTCATAAATTACGTCATCAATTTTTGTCGATTTTTGACCCCCCCCCCCCCTAAAATCATCCAAATATCATAATTGGCACGACCCCCCCCCCCCCCTACCGCATAAAATGATGTCATTTCCAAAAAAACCCGCCAAGTGCAAGTCGGACTCGCGCATGAAGGGTTCCATTAATAGCTATAGAGGACTTCTGTTCGTAACGCTGGGTAGTTTGGACGTCTTGGGAATATTTTTTTTTATTTTTTGCTCATTTAAGTAGCTCAGTGTGTAATATTGAATGTGATTAACGTCGTCACCTTGTCATTGGCAGAATTCCATTTATTAAATAGAAAACCATTTATTAAAAAAAACAGTTATAGAAACACGAATTTCATTCCGTTCTTTACTCATTGAAACACTTTATAAAGATGTGAGAGGTGATGTCATCTTTACAATGTTATGACCCCCTCCCCCGTCCTACGTCATGCTACCATCATCCGATGTCCAGACCCCCCCCCCCAAATTTGAAATGACGTAATTATGAATGGCCCCTTGGAGAAAAAAGTCTCGTCCATGATACCAAAATACTGTAATCTGAACGAGAAAATCTAGTAAATTCTGGGACAATTGTTCACATAGTATAAATGGCCATCCTTAACAAATTAGGTACGGAATTTAGCCCTGTTCAACTGGGCTTTGGCTCCAACAGCGGTTGTGAAGCCGCCGTCCACGCCGTGCGTACCTACGTGGAGCGTGGGGCGGGTGAGGTGCTGTTGAAGGTGGATGTTACAAACGCCTTTAATTCTGTAGACCGAGGCACCCTGCTGACTCAAATTAAAGAAAAAATCCCTGAAACATACAAATTTCTTTGGCAGTGCTATAGTTCCCCTACAAAACTCTTGTATCAATCGAATCTTTTGGCTTCCTCCGTCGGTTGTCAGCAGGGTGACCCCCTAGGTCCGGCAATTTTTAGTCTTGCTATCCACCCTATCATCAAAACTCTAAATTCTAAATTAAATGTCTGGTACCTGGACGACGGCACACTAGGGGGTGACGCAGTTACGGTTTTGAATGATCTGCAAAATTTAACATCTGCGCTCACATCCATCGGTCTAACGCTTAACTTTTCTAAATGCGAACTTTTTGTTGCAAACACAACACTAAACAAAGAAAGCATAATTGAAAGTTTCAGAAATATAGCCCCTGGAATTAGAATAGTTAACGAAAGCCTGCTTCACCTCCTTGGCTGCCCTATTTTAGACCAATCTTTTGACAAATACGTTAACGACAAAATTCAAAATTTTAAATCAGTGTCCGACCGCTTATTAAAAATTGATATGCACACAGCCTACACCATCATTCGGCATTGTCTTTTTGTACCAAAATTCACTTACGTTCTCCGAGGTAGCCACCTCTGGAAACACCCAGACCTACTTTTAAAATTGGATAAGTTGATCGAAGAATCTTTGGAATCTGTCCTCAACATACCTTTCGACAATAGATCCTGGACCCAGGCCAGCCTACCTATTAGAGATGGAGGTCTAGGAATACGCAAAATTTCTAGCATATCATTGCCCGCGTTTTTATCCTCGGTGCACAGCGCCCAAAACTTGATCGGCAGCATTTTAACACCGTCTTTGGGCGTCCTGGAGGCCGCACATTGTACTGAGGCCAAAAATGTCTGGGCGTTAACTTGCCCCAATGTAGACCCGCCTGTCAATCCCTGCTCGCAGAGGCAATGGGACGAGCCGCTCTGTCGACTAGTGCGGAACAATCTTCTTGATACGTCAACTAGTTCGGCAGATCGAGCTCGTCTCCTTGCAACTGCAGAGTGGGAGTCGGGTTTGTGGTTACAAGCATTACCTTCACCTTTCATAGGCACACTCCTCGATAACTCAACCTTCCGGTTGGCGACCAGTTTGCGGATAGGGGCAGCAACCAACGCTCCACATCGCTGCCAATGTGGTACCATGGTAGACAGCCTTGGACATCACGGGCTATCATGTTATAGAAGCGCCGGGCGCATTCCTCGCCATACTAGCATCAATGATGTCATCCGTCGGGCCCTTGTCAGCGTCAAAATGCCAGCCGTTTTAGAACCTGTTGGCCTGGCGAGAGACGATGGCAAGAGGCCCGACGGCATGACATTGGTGCCTTGGAGGATGGGGCGGCCGCTGGTCTGGGATGCTACATGTGTAGACACCCTAGCGCCGTCCCATCTTCCAAGCACCTGCAGAAATGCCGGGTCTGCTGCATCCACAGCCGAAGACCTCAAACGCCGCAAATATGCTGCTCTTGGCAGTGCCTATATATTTGAGGCGTTTGGGGTCGAAACGCTGGGGCCATGGGGACCGGGCGCGCGCAGAGTGTACAAAGACTTAGCGTTGCGCCTGGTAGACACAACAGGTGACCAGAAGGCTGGTCAGTATTTCGCTCAGCGAATAAGCATTGCCATACAACGTGGCAATGCGGCCAGCCTTCTGGGCACACTACCCATTGGTAGCGATTTAGGATATATTTATTATTTGTAGGACTAGTTTTAATTTATAGTATTATTATTTTTATAAATAACTAAACCAATGTGCATATTAATGTTTGAATACTTCTACTGAAATCAAAATATAAGTATACTTACGTAATAATTTTAGACAAAAAAAGAACCGACTGCACTTAAGATTCGCTATTCCAAGAGGAAATGGCCGAGTTGCTGTAAAAAATAGTGAAATCACTGTTGAAGAGTTCCCTCGATTTCTCCAGGATCCTGTAACTAGACACACTAGCTGGTCTAGCTAACAAGTAAATTCAGTGGAACAGCTGACTGGTTTAAATTATTTTTACAGATTCAAGTCTATGATGAAATAGGTCATATTTTAATGGTTAATATATTTCATTTAAATATTTATTTTCACGCAAAATAAGTATTTCTTTAATTAACTAAATTAAATCAAACACAAAGCATTTCTTTTAAAAGCTTAAAGAACAAAGAATAGTTCACCAAAACATGATATTAATAGCTCATTAATCAGATGTCAAGTGTTTGTTTAAACTTATGAACATGCGGCCCATCAGAGGGACAGAGGTAGCCACACTCGTCAAACTGAGAGAGACGATCGAGCTAGTCAAACCAGACGCGCTAGCGAGGCCGGGTTTAATATATACCGCTCCCCGAGGGAATTCGAGTCATTCTTACTTTGCCCGTCGGATTGTCATTGACTCTGGCTCACTCGTAGTATATCGGGATAACTAAGGTTATTGTCGATAAGGTTGAGAGTTTGACTCAGTGTAGCTACTCTTTTGCATTGTGTTGAATTATCGACTTTATTTTGTAGACAATAAGGTTGAGAGTTCAACGGAGCGCAGTCTCGCTGCGTCTGTTGGATTTTCAATACTTGTTTTTCTTACGTGTTTTAGTGAGTTTCTCAGCAATTTTGAGCTAGATCAATGTCCAGGTTGCATGGTCGACCTAACTGAATACACTTCGCCTAACGGTGACAAAGAAGTTTATTCAGGAATCCTGTAGAGTTGTTAGGTCCAGATCGGGAGGGAGGTCTGGCGTCAACCTCTTTACCAACATAGGTGACGATTATTACCCCTTACGTTTCTGAAAGGTCTGACAGAGGAATGCGAGGGCCTCACGTGTGGGCCATTAGGAGTATTCCTTACTCGTTGAACTCTGTTGGTAATTGAGGAAACGTGGTCTTGTTAAATATATGTATATATTTCCATTATATATCTGGTTAGGGCGCCTTACTCAACTGTACCCAGGCCACGGCTCAAACGGTTGGGGGGAGGCATTCACACAGACACTAGGGTTTGCTATACCTCGGTTTTGTCGGCCGAACGTTTTCCAGCTTAGCTTAGGGCTAGGGTTTCCCACACGCTTACACACACACACACACACACACTCACATTAGAATAGAGGTTCGCCTCTAATTTTTTTTTGCACACATTAGAATAGGGGAATTGGGGTAGAGTTAGGGTAGAGTCATACACAGGGTGTTAGGATTTTATTACATTTTATATTCAATTGAATTTGGTATTATTTGCAAGAGATGGGGGTGGGGATAGAGTATTATATTTTTATTATCATTCAGATTAATTTGGATTGGTTTATAATTTATGATCAATAATAGTTATAAAATATGGATTAATAAGTTCAGTAAAATATGGATGCGATACTGAGGCGCGTACATTAAATATGATACAAGGTAATTTATACACATATTGATTTTGGGAGAGTTTAGGGGAACAAAATTATTTGAGGACAAACTAAATAATTTTGTTATAGGGAGCTGGTGACAGGCGGAGCAGTTCACTAGTGACAATTGAGCTTTTCTATAAGGGGTAAATAAGGGTAGTTAAGTCATATTTATTAGACGTTCTCAGTATTTCATACATATTTCGTACATTCAGACGAGTTTCTTGGCGTTTCTTCTTGTCTGAAAGTAGGTTCCGAAACGCTGGTAAATATACAATATTAGTGCTTAGGAATACCTATTAAAAACAATACAAAACAAAATAGGTATTACTTAGATTAGTTGGCCTGTCTCCATCCGTACGTGACAGTAAGTAGGTATGTTTGTATCTTTTGGTATTAATAAAATAAAATAAAATATTCTTTTTACATGGTTAAATATATATTTTCCTTTAGCTAGCTAGGTCAGTTTAAGGGGTTAAGAAGGAAAATATAAATACAAACGGCAAGGGCTTACTACTGTCACGGTAACTGGTCACGGTAGGGACGGTAGGAGATAATTACAAAAAAAAAATATAATTTATTTAAATTTGACAAGCATCATATTAATGTTATCGGTTTATAGTACTTTTTTTACATAATTTTTTCTAATGCAATAAAAGGGTTATTAGGACTAGTAAGAAAATCCAAATCTAATTAATCTACACATAAAAGACGATGGGTTCTAAGGTTTACAACGGGGTTTCTACTAGACGATCACATGGCCAAATTAATTATTTTTTAGTTAATAATTAATCCTGGTATATTTTGTTTAAACGGCATAAGATTTAGTTAGTTAAAGTTACATTTTTGGTGCCGTGACCAGGATTATAATTAGCTTATTTTTAATTAGTTAAGTAGCCGTTATGGCTACATTTTTGCTGCCGTAAGAAAACTGGAATGTGAGTTGATTAGATTTGGATTTTACAAATAACTACAATAAATTGTATCTCATTTTATATAAACATAAAACTAGTTTTAATCATATAAATATGTTTCTCCCACGTAATAATACGTAAAATCATCTCTTCTCCTCTTGGCTTGACTTGTCCGAAATAGTCTGGTGCGTTAGGGAATAATAATAATTCCTGAAACAAAAAAAAAAATTCTCAAAATGATTTCTCCATAATATCTAAAATATAAAATCTTAATATACTTAGTACGAGCTCAAAAATATAAGGGGCGATAGGTTACTTTATATACACCTGCGTATATGTATGTGTTCCGGCTTATACATACATATATGTACTAAATTAATGAAATTTTAGTGAGCCAGTGAAAAGTGTGAAAAGTGTCATCAATATCTGAAAAAAAAAAGTGTGTACCTAAATTGAAGTGCAGTGTCAGTTTAAAGTGAAATTAACAAGTGCGAACAATTAAACAAGTGAAAATGGAAAGAGCTACGAGGAAACGTACGGCCTCAGCCAAGGCAAAGCCTACTCACACAAAGGAGACTACGCCAGCCATTAAACGCAGTACAGTAGAGCGTTTGGAGCAACGATCAAGAGTTGCAAGAAGGATCATCAAAAAGAAATCAGATGAACGACGCGGACTGTTTTACCATCTATTAAAAAGGACGGAACAGAAGATGACTGAAGGACTTAGTCAACTGCGCAATGAACTGCAAACAGCTATCAGTCCATCTTATGACGGAGCCTTAGAATCTGTCGTTACTACACAGGAGGGGCAAGAAGAGACACTTCAACAGGACGCAGGTACGAGCGGTGAAAAGGATTTGTCTGCAGAAGAAAAGAAAACCATCATTTATAATATAAAAAATACAAACATAGAGAGGCCGAAATTTGGCAAGACAAAAACTCATCCAGTTACGTTCTTGGAAGACTTGGACACATACATAAAAAAGGTTGCGACAGATAGTAATGAAATAGAGACCATCCTGGAATGTCTGGAGGGCACCGCTCGGGAGTGGGCAAGACTTTATAAAGATCGTTGGACGACGCTAGCTGATTTCAAAGTGGACTTCCTGAAATCGTATTGGGGTAATCATGAGCAGAATGAGTTAAGACGCAATATAGTACACGGAGTATGGGATAAAACACAACATTCAATGCACGATTATTTTGTCAAAATAGTGGGACAAGCAAAGATGTTGTCATACACTATACCTGAAGATCAGTTGGTAGCGGATATAATGAGACATTTCCCGAGATACGTACAACAGTCGTTTGCCTCCGCAAAAATTAGCACCATCTTCGAGACAGCTGATTTTCTTCACTCAATGGATGACGTCAACAAGCAGGAACCTCGTCAGATATCTACTGCCCCCTCAACATCGAAGCAGCTTGACAAGAAAAAGAATTCTACTCAGTATTCCAATTGGAGAAAACCGGAAGCTACTTCGGCAGCTATCGAGCAAGATATAGTCATCGAGGATCCGGAAAACTAACTGCGGCTGATGAAAACGTCCCCGGATCAGCTGATAACATGAATAGGGTCAAAATTCTAAAACTAATGAACAAAATGAATTGGAAGCCAGGACAATTATTAGGCAAAAATAATAATGGTTTGCGTGCCCCAATCGAATTAGAAATCGTAAATGGCGATCAAGGAGTAGGATTAGGCTATAGTAGTATTGAAAAAGTACAAATTATAGGATTACATGATTTAATAAACGTTTTAAAATTAAAAAGTGAACTAATAGAATTCAATGTGGATGAAAATTTTGTCGCGTCCGTCTTTGAAGAGTTAAAAGAAATACCGGAACCGCGATCATTCAAGTGCGAAGTTATAATTCGAATGCGAGAATTTGAAATTAGGGCATTAATAGACACGGGTAGCGATGTAACGTGTATATCTGAAGAATTCTGGGAAGATGTGCAAAATAAATATCCAGATATTCCTGTGATGCCAATTAAAACTTTTAATATAAGATCAGCTTCAGGTCACAAAACCAAAGATATTAAAGTCATGGCATTATTACCTATTCGTATTAACGATCTAGAAATGGAGGTCGGATTTGTAGTAATACCGAACTTAAGCTTTCCTTTGATTTTAGGATTTGATTGGCTAAAGGAAAACGTAGTGTCTATTGATCTAAGAAAAGAGAAATGTGGCGTTAATGTAGAATACAATGGGAATAGCACATTTATACCTTTTCACGATCGCTTTAATACAATAGAATGGAGTGATCAATGTAGCATCGACAGTTCGCAAACACCTCAGGCCACTTGTAAAGTCGGGATACCTTTGTCAGATCACGAGAAAAAGGCTTTACATGTAGTATTATCTAAACATAAAAAAGTATTTGATTCAAAATTGGGCAGGGCTAATTGCTATCAACATGTAATAAAAATGGACAAACATGCGCCGGTAGTTAAACGAAGTTACCCCATACCATATGCCTATCGAGATAAAATAGAATCCAAATTGCGGGAATTAGAAGATCAGGGAATAATTAGTCGAACGCAAACAGAATACTGTAGTCCTTTGACATTCACTCTAAAGAAAGACGGTACAATAAGAGTCTTATTAGACGCGCGAGAAATAAACAAGTACATGATAGCTGAAACCGAAAAACCGACCTTGCAATTAGATGTGTTAAATTCATTTCACGGAGCTAAATTCATTAGTGTCATAGACCTAAATAATGCGTATTTCCAGATACCAATATCAGACGAAAGCAGAAAGTATACAGGCTTTAGTTTTAATGGTAAATCTTACGTGTATAATGTGCTGCCTCAGGGTCTCAAAACATCCGTTGGAAGTTTCAGTCGGGCTATGGACAGCATACTCGGTCACGACGTTCGCGAATTTTGCGTCAATTATCTGGACGACTTGGCTATAATTTCCACTGGTAGCCTGGAACAGCATTTAGAACATATAAACATAGTGCTGGGGAAATTAGAAAAGGCAGGTTTAACTTGCAATTTAGAGAAATGCAAATTTCTATGTAAAGAGGTGCACATGCTAGGTTACATAGTTTCAACCGATGGAATACGAACTGATCCAGATAAAATTAAGGCTATACAGGATTTTCCAGTACCTAGGAAAATAAAACAACTTAGGGCGTTTCTAGGACTGTGTAACTTTTACCGTAGGTTCATACCTAATTACAGCGAAAATATTCAACCGTTGTGTAATTTATTAAAGAAAAATGTTTCTTGGCACTGGGGTACGGTAGAACAGAATGCTTTTGAGAAAATAAAGAAAACATTTATAAACGTTATACAACTTCAACATCCCGACTTTACCAAACCCTACTATTTACAAACGGACAGTTCAGGAATAGGATTAGCAGGGGTTCTATACCAACTAGATGACAATGGGCAAATGAGAATTCTTGGTTTTCATAGTAAATCGTTACGAGGGGCGCAATTAAATTATTCGACCTCTGAAAAAGAATTTTATGCAGTTATTAGCTGTTTAGAGAAATTTGAGACTTATTTGAGAGGGACAAAGGTCATTATTCAAACTGATCATAAAGCTTTATTGTTTGTTAAAAATTGGAAACTATATAACGCGCGAGTAATTCGATGGATTAATTATTTAGAGCAGTTTCAATATGAAGTGCGACACATAAAAGGAAAAGAAAATATAGGTGCAGATGTGCTATCTAGATATCCTCCTCAATCTGATTTATTGCAAGAAGATAAAGTACGTTTACCAGAAATACTTTATACTGAAACTGAGAAAAATAAAGACTTGATTAATAAATTAAGAAAAATAAAAGAATTGCAAAAACAAGATTCCGAAATTGACGAAATCATACAGAGTCTAGAAAATGGAGATAGTAGTAACAAAATCGGTCGAATAATTCAAAGGTGCTCTATACAAAATGGTGTGTTGTATTTCACTCCTGACAACACTCAAAATAAAGTAATATATTTGCCCAGGTCACTAGTAACAGACGTTATAAAACAGATACACTTAGAAATGGGTCATCAGGGAGCTTATAAAGTCATAAAATATATAAAAGATAGATTTTATTGGAGAGGTATTACTAGCGACGTTAGAAAAATAATTAGGTCTTGCCACATTTGCCAAATGGTGAAAAACGATAACGTGAAATATGTAGGACCGTGTAAATCAATAGTGTCAAATGATATTGGAGATTTAGTTATGGCCGATCTTTATGGACCTTTGCCGTCAGGACAGTTTGGGATGAATTACATTTTGGTAGTACAAGACTCTTTTAGTAAGTTCATCAAATTGTTTGCACTGCGTAAGGCAACAGCGTTATCTGTAATAGTTAGCATGAAAAAGTTCTTTAAAATTATTCATCCAAAAGCGGTCCTTACAGACAATGGTTCACAGTTTAGTTCAGCTCAGTGGAGAAATTTTATGAATGAAAAAGGGGTTAGAACGATATATACTACAGTTAGAAATCCACGACCTAATACTACGGAACGAGTCAATAGACAGCTTGGTGTCTTATTTAGGACTTATTGCGAAAAACGACATCAAAGTTGGGTGAAAATACTACCTAAAATAGAAACTTTGTATAATAATACATTCCATGATAGTACCGGATTTACACCATGTGAGATAATGTATGGGCAGCCTACACAGTTATCATTTGACAAAGAAATTATTAGTCATATGAAAAAGAACATAGCGGATATAAGGCAGAAGGTTAGAGAAAATTTAAAGAAAGCGGCAGACACAAGGCAGGCAAAATTTAATCAAAGCTTTAGACTGATACAATATCAAATCGGAGATTGGGTTAAAATACGAAAAATAAATAAATCAAAAGCTCAACAAAAGATAACGAAAAAGTTTGAATCTATTTACGAAGGTCCTTATGTAGTTGCGGCTATTCCCTTTCCAAACGTATATATTTTGGTAGATCCATACACAAACGTTGTCCGAGGCAAATTCAATACGATACATTTGTCAAAATATTATAAAAGTGATTAGCTGGTCCGGGTGAAACGTTAATTAAAATATAGAATAAGTTTGATTTCTAATCATGAAAAATATATTAATCAGTTATATTTTTAATTATAGAAATATATACTTATATTAATTATGCATAAAATATGATACAAATGTTAGTTATTGTTATGTAGAAATATTTTAATAATCTTAAATTAAACATTAAAATGTACTCACAATGACTAGTGTAGAATGTTGATATGTAGTGTAGAAATAAATGTAGAAACGTAGCACATAGTACAGCAGCTGAAATTAGATAAAAATAAGATTAAAATTTATATAGACCTTGTTTAATGCAGTTTGTAATTTTGTTCTTATTTTAATTTCCTCTATGTTTTTAAACTAAATTGTTATATCATGTTTAAAATATATAAACAAATTTAATGCTTAAAATATAATTTGCAAAGATGCTTAAAAATAATATTAAGTCTGAATTAGGAATAAAATACAAAAAAAATGTAACAGATAGGTAGGTTAGAATAGGGTCTTCTATCCACATCCAGCATACGGGTAGTTCTATGTATGAAAGTAACACTATTCATACATATAGTCGCATTGAGTTGAAAAACTCAACCATACATAGAGTAGGTAAACATAACTATAATTTTGTATAATTGTTATTCTAACTTTCGTAACTTTTTGATATTATATTAAAACATAAAGGTATTTGTATGATATGTAGCCCTTTAAAAAAATATATAACAAAGGGTTGAGCTACCTGATGTTAACCGAAGACGCACTTAGGAGGTAGTGGTTTTTCTTTCAAAAAAAAAAAATATATTTTTACTCAAACAAAAAAAAAAAACTAACTTAAAGTAAATAATACTCAAATCTTTATCTTAAAAAAAAAAAACACTTAGATTCAATTAATTTAAACAATAGACTAACTATGTAGTATTTTTCTCATTATTCATCAATATTGTTTAAAAATGGTTAGACAATATCATAACTATATTATCATCATCATAATCAACGAGCGAATAAAAAAGAGAAATAGCAAATTAATTACCTTTTACTTCAGCTACGAAGAGCACGAAGCATATAGAAGGCCAATTCCACTGCGGTATAGGGCATTTTGTTACTTCGATCAACTGAAAAACGGGAAGAAACTAGATAAAATACAGAACGGACATATTATTTGAGAAGTATTTTACTATTGAGAAATTATTATAAAGTTGATATAACAAAAACAAGTTATGTCTAGTTAATTTATGTGTAAATAAATTGTAATCGAAAAATAAAGTGTTAGTAAATAATATACTAAAGTACCATATTACAGTTGAAAAATCAAAATTAAATAAAAAATTAAAATCAATCTTACACAAATATTAAACAAAATAACTAACGTGCTGTAAGGTACGTGCTAACCTACTTTAAAACAGGCCACCTAAAAAACGGTTCACAGGAATTCTTTCCCTTTTTACACGTGGTAATTCTTTTGACCAAAGATCAACCTTGTTACTAACGCAATAAAGTTTAAAGTAAAAAAAATCAAATCAGGTAGTTGTTACGGTAAAACTTCTTATCAATATCAAGTGGTATAAACACAATATGAGAGGTAAAGTCTTTGTGTTGGTCAAAGTACAGTAATATACTGTATATTAGTTTAAAGCAAAGAAATGTGATTGGTAGACTAGGTAGAGAAAAAAAATACTTCAAAAATAATAATATTTGCATACATTAAAACGCGATCATTTAAATCAGGTGATAGGTAGATTAAGGCCACTATTTAGCAATATAATTGAGTATTATTTACCTTTATTCAAGTGAGGTCATCCATAAAATTAAACTCGTTAATTGGGTCCTGAAAAATATAATTTTAAATATTAGTTAATTTTAATTATTGATGTGAAATCCTTATGGATACATGTTACCTACAATAGCTAGATAAAATAATAATTACGGAACAAAATAATGCAAAATATTTAAATATGTAAAAAAATGGGAAATTTAAAAATAATACGTACAATAAATTCAGAAGGAGGTTGCAGCGTTGCAGGAGATAAGTTAAATAATAAATCTTCGAGAGGCGTGGAAGGAGCTGGGATCTGTAAAGTCGAAGATAATTTTGGTTAAATTAACTGGTTATATTTTACAATTAAAATAACTTCTTATACATTTAAGAAAAATGTGTTTAACTTACTGGATCAGGGGGCTGGTCATCCTGAGGAGGTTGGTCAGGAGGTAATTCTATTCGGATGGCTTGGTTGTTACGGAGTAAATGGGCACATTGTTTCTTCTGTAATAATGAAAAAAATTATCATTCTAACAATTGCAAAATTAATTAAGTTAGAAAAACAAAATAAAAGGAGAGAGAGAGAGAGATAGATAAATATACCTTAAGTCGATATCGGCGGTTTCTGAAATTCCTGATTTTTCTATTTAAAGTTTCATAATCAAAATCTGGATGTTTTTTTTACACAGGTCAAGTAATTCTTCTTTAGCTTGTCTAGTTCTTAACTTATCTCTAAAATAAAGGTCCTCGGGATCCCAAAGGACAGGGAATTTTATAATTAACTTATCGAATCCTGTACACATTTTAAATTAAAACTTATAACACTGTAAAAGAATGCACCGGGTTTGTACTTGAAACAAAAGTAACAACTAAACAACCTAAGCTTTGTGCTAAGGGGCGCCATCTCTCGGTATATAGGCAAAAATAAAGGGAAATAATTTGTTTGTTGGTGTTGCTAGTAAATTAAATTAACTAACGTGGGAGAAACGTATTATTTGATTAAAATGCAAACATGATTTAAAACGTAATATGATAAGTTTAAATTGTAAAAGTGATACATTCTATTAAAATCAATAAGTAAAATATTCGATTAAAGCTTCTCAATTCGTATTCACTAGATTCAAAACATGTTGAGTTATTGTGAACTAGCCTGTACCGTTATTGTCATAAGTAAGAAAAAACACTTGAGATAAAAGGACCAGAGTTGCACGAAACAAAGACAAAAAAAGGGTCGAGCCAGGCGTCCAAATTTCATTACCTGGGTTAGAAATTTTGCGTTTTAAGTTAGTTTGGATAGAATGTTATTTAAATTGCTTTCAAAGAATTAGAAAGTTTGCGGTATATTTTTAGAGTTAGAATGTAAACTAACTTAGCTATTTTTTTATATACTGATAATTTGAGTTTTTAAAGAAATCATAATTCCTGATAATTTATAATAAGTAATATTTTAAAAGAAACTATGTAGTTGCAACAATCTTTGCATATTGTGGGAGAGATTATTTATTATAAAATGTAGTAATGCAAGATGGTAGATAAAAAAAAATACATAACTTCTAAAATTATTAAAAATATATGTATTGTATTGAAAATAAATTTACTTTTAGTTTGGCAAATCGCTTAAATAATATAGCAATAAATTGGTTTACAATTATATAACTAGTACATTTACATAAGTATATTACATACCTGATTTTATTAATAAGAATAAAACAAATATACTAGAGTTTAATTAAACAATATTATAAACTTACCAATGAATAACACATTCTGCGATAATTCACTTCACTGATTTATACACAAGTTCACTTCACGGGAAAAAATTTAAACTGCGGGCCATTTGCTTGAGACGCCAAGCGCCCCCACCCACTTGACAGACGCGTCATCCTTCCAAGATGTGCGTTGGCGTCGCCTCTTTGCGCGGGAATTCAATATCGGTGTTGCCAGTTATAAAATTCATAACGTAACGTTTACAAACGTTTGTAACGTTAATGCTTAGATTACAAAACCGTTAAAACTAATGAGTGACAATAATCGTTTTAATAATATTTTTTAAATAATATGGCTTTGTGTAACATTCAATTCTTTTAAATCGCCTAAAGATAATTAACACTATTATTTCAACTAATATAGAAACAAAATTGCCCATGTTTCTCAAATGTAGCTGATTTCTAGATTTTATTGAGTTCATAGTTTTTAAATTATGCATTTTACTTTGATTGTATATCAAAGGCGTTGGCTATTTGTAGAAATTGAGCGAAAGGGCAATGAAAGGCAGTGGAAGAAGTTAATAATTTTATTACAAAGATATGATGAGCGTTTGGTAAATATGGAAGAAGCGCGTTTTCTTTTTTTGTAAAAATGGATTTTTACAGATAGACAAATGTCGGATAACAATCAACCTATATTTGTTGGTATTTTTGCAAAATACACAAACTAGTCAACAAAATCTTATCAGTAGGCTAAAATCGTAAAGTACGATTCGACCCATTTCCAAAGGGGTAGTTTTTGTTGACTACACACTCCACAAGAAGCTAAGAAGCACACATATGATTGGGTATACACACCTCATACTGGGTGAGATCTTTGGCATCAAACAGATGATGACATGTCAAAATAAAAATAAAAACATGCATTATCACAATATAATCAATTAAAAGGTTAATGTTCACTAATCATTAAACTATTAAAAGTTTCCATTTTTGATAAGAGATGTCAATCTTGTTTTAAGATAGATAATAGTACAAAGAAAAAGTCATGAAGTGAAATTAGTAAGACTAATTTTCATATGTAACAAGGGTAAAGTGTTAACAAGTAGTTAAAATGGTAAATTTACGTTTATATTTCTGATTTTGTTTCATTGATCTTCATAAGTATTTAAAATTCATAAATTACAAGCATAACATAGTTTTTTGTTTAATATCTATGTTGTGTTTGTACAAATAATATTTTGATATGATGTATCAAGATGTTATATACGTTTTAGTTGTCTTGAACACTTCATCTTTGATATGGAAATGAGTCTGAAGTCAAATATCTCGTTCACGTATGAGACACACTCCAAGAAAACTTGATCGGAACAGTGATTTCTTACTAGAATAAGGGCCGAATTTTATTTAATGGAGAATGAACATCCCAGTACTTATACCAAATGTTTTTCCTATTAGGCTTAGGGAGGTTTCATTGGTTCGCTTATTAACCGGACAATGTGGTTAAGTCGCCGGGTAGAAAGACCCATAGACTAGGGTGTAACCAAGAAATCGAGCTAGTAGAGCTTGTTGGCCTCACAACCCAGCATCCTTTATGCAAATGGGAAACTCGTGACGAAAAGATAGTCATGATTCATTAATGAAATTCAAAAGGTCTGAGTTCAGTACTGAATCAGTTTCAATCAATTAGTATTGGTCTAAACACACACCACATACTACACGTTTAGTTTGTTCCAGGGGGGAATGGGATAGTACCAACAGATATAGGATTTTCACATCGATTTTTCCTTTTTTTATTGAAACATGGTGCGAGAATTTTTCATGTATATGTGTAACAATACACATTGCAAATTCTCGAAGGGGCGATTGTAACTAGACACACTAGCTGGTCTAGCTAACAAGTAAATTCAGTGGAACAGCTGACTGGTTTAAATTATTTTTACAGATTCAAGTCTATGATGAAATAGGTCATATTTTAATGGTTAATATATTTCATTTAAATATTTATTTTCACGCAAAATAAGTATTTCTTTAATTAACTAAATTAAATCAAACACAAAGCATTTCTTTTAAAAGCTTAAAGAACAAAGAATAGTTCACCAAAACATGATATTAATAGCTCATTAATCAGATGTCAAGTGTTTGTTTAAACTTATGAACATGCGGCCCATCAGAGGGACAGAGGTAGCCACACTCGTCAAACTGAGAGAGACGATCGAGCTAGTCAAACCAGACGCGCTAGCGAGGCCGGGTTTAATATATACCGCTCCCCGAGGGAATTCGAGTCATTCTTACTTTGCCCGTCGGATTGTCATTGACTCTGGCTCACTCGTAGTATATCGGGATAACTAAGGTTATTGTCGATAAGGTTGAGAGTTTGACTCAGTGTAGCTACTCTTTTGCATTGTGTTGAATTATCGACTTTATTTTGTAGACAATAAGGTTGAGAGTTCAACGGAGCGCAGTCTCGCTGCGTCTGTTGGATTTTCAATACTTGTTTTTCTTACGTGTTTTAGTGAGTTTCTCAGCAATTTTGAGCTAGATCAATGTCCAGGTTGCATGGTCGACCTAACTGAATACACTTCGCCTAACGGTGACAAAGAAGTTTATTCAGGAATCCTGTAGAGTTGTTAGGTCCAGATCGGGAGGGGGGTCTGGCGTCAACCTCTTTACCAACATAGGTGACGATTATTACCCCTTACGTTTCTGAAAGGTCTGACAGAGGAATGCGAGGGCCTCACGTGTGGGCCATTAGGAGTATTCCTTACTCGTTGAACTCTGTTGGTAATTGAGGAAACGTGGTCTTGTTAAATATATGTATATATTTCCATTATATATCTGGTTAGGGCGCCTTACTCAACTGTACCCAGGCCACGGCTCAAACGGTTGGGGGGAGGCATTCACACAGACACTAGGGTTTGCTATACCTCGGTTTTGTCGGCCGAACGTTTTCCAGCTTAGCTTAGGGCTAGGGTTTCCCACACGCTTACACACACACACACACACACACTCACATTAGAATAGAGGTTCGCCTCTAATTTTTTTTTGCACACATTAGAATAGGGGAATTGGGGTAGAGTTAGGGTAGAGTCATACACAGGGTGTTAGGATTTTATTACATTTTATATTCAATTGAATTTGGTATTATTTGCAAGAGATGGGGGTGGGGATAGAGTATTATATTTTTATTATCATTCATATTAATTTGGATTGGTTTATAATTTATGATCAATAATAGTTATAAAATATGGATTAATAAGTTCAGTAAAATATGGATGCGATACTGAGGCGCGTACATTAAATATGATACAAGGTAATTTATACACATATTGATTTTGGGAGAGTTTAGGGGAACAAAATTATTTGAGGACAAACTAAATAATTTTGTTATAGGGAGCTGGTGACAGGCGGAGCAGTTCACTAGTGACAATTGAGCTTTTCTATAAGGGGTAAATAAGGGTAGTTAAGTCATATTTATTAGACGTTCTCAGTATTTCATACATATTTCGTACATTCAGACGAGTTTCTTGGCGTTTCTTCTTGTCTGAAAGTAGGTTCCGAAACGCTGGTAAATATACAATATTAGTGCTTAGGAATACCTATTAAAAACAATACAAAACAAAATAGGTATTACTTAGATTAGTTGGCCTGTCTCCATCCGTACGTGACAGTAAGTAGGTATGTTTGTATCTTTTGGTATTAATAAAATAAAATAAAATATTCTTTTTACATGGTTAAATATATATTTTCCTTTAGCTAGCTAGGTCAGTTTAAGGGGTTAAGAAGGAAAATATAAATACAAACGGCAAGGGCTTACTACTGTCACGGTAACTGGTCACGGTAGGGACGGTAGGAGATAATTACAAAAAAAAAATATAATTTATTTAAATTTGACAAGCATCATATTAATGTTATCGGTTTATAGTACTTTTTTTACATAATTTTTTCTAATGCAATAAAAGGGTTATTAGGACTAGTAAGAAAATCCAAATCTAATTAATCTACACATAAAAGACGATGGGTTCTAAGGTTTACAACGGGGTTTCTACTAGACGATCACATGGCCAAATTAATTATTTTTTAGTTAATAATTAATCCTGGTATATTTTGTTTAAACGGCATAAGATTTAGTTAGTTAAAGTTACAATCCCATCATCAGACCCATCATCACCATCAGAAATTTGAAAATCGCACGATTCACGGAGATAAGATTGTAGTATCGGTTACAAAAATCTATTTTACTAATCATTTAGGTAGTATAGTTGGATTTTTTTCTTTCCGTGTATATTAATTTGCTATTTTAAGTCAAAAACAAACATTACTTTAGAATAACAGTATTTTTACAAACCATATTTTAGCGCTGCAATTCTAGAGGGGCGACGTAAAAATTGGCCAAGTTTTAACGAGTTCGCCTTTGTTAGGGGCTATTAGTTATTCTTTTCACCGGCGCAATTAATGTTTAATATAAAACAGCGGACTTGGACGGTTTTCTAAAAAACGGGGTGGATGGCAGGGCTATCTGCAATGCTGGGTGTTAATTTATATACTTCTTGCAATATACCGGGTGTACAATCCAAATGGGTCAGTATGGAGAAGTCGGAAACTATGAGAGATAGCGAGATCTGTTCTTAGGAACCATGACGTCGATTTTAGATTTAATAATAATTACATTCAAACTTTTTTATTATCTCTCATACATAACCGGGAATCGAACCTGGTCAAAATCAATGTGTATAAATTCTGCAAGTCAAATGGCTACCATTTTGAACATTTACTGAAATAAAATAATTATCTTATTGGTTGGTTTTTCTTTCAATTATTTAAACAAAATTCCATTAGTGTTGTGCTTCTTGCGACTTGCAGGATTTATACACATTGATTTTGACCAGGTTCGATTCCCGGTTATGTATGAGAGTTAATAAAAAAGTTTGAATGTAATTATCATTAAATCTAAAATCGACGTCATGGTTCCTAAGAACAGATCTCGCTATCTCTCATAGTTTCCGACTTCTCCATACTGACTCATTTGGATTGTACACCCGCTATAAGATATATCATCATGTCTTGGCGTTGCCGCCTGCTACTATAAGCCTCATACTTAAAGTATACAGTGTGTAAATCGAATACGGTCGAATCTCTTAACGGTAATTAGTATAGGACAAAAGAAATGTATTTAGATAACTGTTACTTAGAATTGCTATTAAAATGTTATTCATACAAAATAATTCGGCCCGCAATGTAATGTAAACACACTCGCGTTAAATGCTTTGACAGTTTACCATGCTTACAGTACATTGCTGCTGATAAAATTTCCAAAAATAATTATTGGGTCACAGTTAAGTGTAACTTAAAAAAACGTCTTAATTAATGATTATTATTGCCCGTATTAGATTTACACAATATTAGCTTAAATTTTTTCGATGTGCAACAGTTTTTTTTTTGAAAATTGGTATTTTGTTGTTAATAATGCCTATAATATTCAGGTGTCATGTTTTTGATAGGCATTCATTGATGAGTTTTGTACACGACAGGGCTTTTTACTTTTCTTTTACTTTACTGATATAAATAGTTTTTTTTTTCTTTTTCTATGTTTTGAAAATCCAACCCCGCGAAGGGTATTGGCGGCTGGATTCGTTTAAGGCTATAATGGCTTATTTCTTATAAAATAAATAGATTACAGAGATCTACCTATTCTAATTTTACAAAATTCAACCTTTCCAAAACTTCTAAACAATTGTTCTTTAACAGAACAATTAGCCGAGTCGATATTTTGATCTTTTGTCTAAAGTTTGGCGAAACTCTCGTTTGTTTCAATAGGCTTGTGTCGAAAGTTAAGATATCTGATACAAGTCAGATTTCGTGATAACTTCAACTTGGTTTATTATTATGGTGCAAAAGTTTACGTTAGAATCAACTCCAGTCTTGCAATTTTACATGTAGATGTACCTTATGTATGGGCCATCGACTCCGGCAAAAAGGGGAGGACCCCCGCTCCGAGTCGCTCTTGGTGGAAAGGCTGGCCATAGTAATCCAGCGTGGAAATGCCGCAAGCATTATGGACACCTTTGCATCGGGAACATACGGGAGCGGGTTTTAGTGTAATTTTTATATTTCTTTTCTATACCTTTTTTAACATTCAATAAATTATGCCCCCTACCAGTATCCAATTTTTGATCGTGGGATATTTACGAATTTGTTGTAAAGAAAATAAACTTGACCATAAAATAATGATGACACACACACAAAACAAATCATTAAATATTAACAAATACGAGTAGAATATTAGAACTCCGTGATTTACTTATACAGCGCTTCCGAACCAGTATCGCGCGCACTATTTTGTCAACGTACCCTCTATAAAAAAAATATGTATCGGCAATGTAAATGTAAATATTAGTTAAGTACCTAGTTTTATAGTACAACTATAAAAAAAATGTATCGGCAATGTAAATGTAAATATTAGATAAGTACCTAGTTTTAATATCTGCCGCTCCTCTCGTGTAATTTTGTGTCTAGTATTTTAAGTTCTCATTTTAAGTGAATTGTAAATTCTTATGAGAATAAAGAATCTTTAAACCGAATATGTCAACCGAATTCGAACTCGACAATTCGCATAATTCGGCGACATTTCTTGCCTCCTGTAAATGATTTTTAGGCAAAATGAATATTTAAACGACCAATAAAAATACTTTATTCGCAGTAAGTCTAAGACAGATTCAAGTCATACGTCTAGCGCCTACTTCCTTTGTCTCTCCGATTTACTTATATTGAATTCCGAGGGCCGTTTTCTAATAAATGTCGGTGGAGCATTCCGGAGACGGAAAAAGGCAAATAATCATGCAGAATGGAAGATATTGCAAGCATAAGCATGGAGTTTTTTTTTCAAATATTTAGTAAGTAAGGTGCGTTGGGATAAGATAGAACGGTATTTTTTTAGGGTTAAGATAAAAAGTAGTCTGTAATGCTCCGGAATATGGACGATTTTTTGTCTTATCCCTAAAAAAATACCTTTCTATCTTACCCCAACGCACCTTACTAAAGAGAATATAGCATTTGTCTGTGGTAAGTACATAAAGATCGACATCATACAATTTCCACAAAAATGCGGAATAAGAAGCTTAGCTTCGTTAAGAAAACGTTCAAAAATATAAATTTCGGTTTTGAAATATGATAAAATTAGTATAGATGAGACATAATTTAACTTTTTTCTGACTGCTAGCCTTGTTTTCTTATTGACAAGATTATCAAATTGTAAAGGGCAAATATTCTAGTAATTAAATATGAAAATTTTTCAGTTTCTCTGTTGTGATTAGGTACTTTTTTATATTTAATACCTTTTTTATCTATTTTTAATTTATTACAAATAATACATAAAGCGACATTAATAATCCTTATATCTAAAATTATATTAAAACAATTTATACCACAAGAACAAAAAACAACAATAAAATCAAAAATGTCAAGAACTTAAAATTACAGTTAATCTCTAAAATTAATGTAATTTTACTTTCACGGCGTAATATAAAACTAGGTCGTGAAAATTACTGTAAAATGTATCTGTCAAGACAAACACCCCTCAATGGTACTTAGAAGTGTGTTCACGGTCAGTTTAACCAACGTTAATATTCTCAAGCACCTGAAGCACCCGTTATGACGCCGTTTTAAATTTTAACTGTTATTGCACTCTGTAATAATTATAGGACACACTTTGGCCGAAAACTGAGCATAAACCGACCTAAGTCGATGAAAATAAGGTTCAGAATTTCCTAGTAAGAGGCAGCAAAGGCCACAAATGACTAAACATCCTATTCTGTTTTGTTTGCATCTTCGGGAGATCAATTCGGAATTGTGAAATATTATATCAATTTAAATATCAAATGGGCGTCTCTAGAGTAACTACTTAGTGTTTTTTGTCGTTATGTCTATAGAGCCTTATACATTTTTGTGATTTATCACAAAACTGACACAAATTTCTTAAAAAGAAATAGTAGTTTATTTATTCATTTATTTATTTATTTAAACTTTATTGCACAGTATAGAATATACAGTTACAAAAGGCGGACTTAATGCCGTAAGGCATTCTCTACCAGTCAACCTTTAGGCCAAACAGAGAAGCATCGTTGGTGCAGGGTATGTAAAGAACACAGAACTAATAACTAAAATATCAAAAACGTTACCTAATATAAATAAGCATATAAATAAATATATATCAATAATATATAAAAATATACATAGATAGTATGATACATACATAATAAATACAAAATATATACATGTATAAATAAATAAATTACCTGCTACTAAATTTACTATGAAGTTATTTATTATAAACCTTCCTGAAAGAAATATATCGCTGCATAATTAATCATGTAAAATATCCGCAATTATATCAGTTAAACCGTGTACTACATAAGTTAGTTACACTGCAACTATACGTATCCGTTAATTTTGTAGAAAATTGGGCATTCAGCGAAGAGCCCTAAGCGCCTAAACACTAAAATACTTTATTAGTTTCATCATTTTAACCGAGCGAAAAATATTTTAAAATAAAGATAACTTAAACTATACAATAATTAACCCAAAAAATGCTGCCAATGATGGTATCAAATACACTCACGCACTATAAAAACGGGTCATTTCGTATATAAAATTCGATAGAAGGCGTCCGCGATACTTTTCTTTGAATATAAATTAAAGGTCCTCTGCCGTAACCGTCTGGCCGATTGTTCACATGTCGTTATCCAACATTGTCCATTAGGCTAAACTGCGATTAACTATCCTAATAGGGGCCGGAGCCGTCCTAAGCAAACGTCGGCGGGTCACCGGGACGTCCGGGATCCAATAATATTATACCTTATGGATGATGCTCCTCTGCCTTACCTGCTTGGAAAAGACCGTTACTTAGAATTGAATATCCTTTTTTTCCATGGAAATCTATTTTTTTGATTTGCCCTAACCTGTTTTGGGGAAACTCTTACTATGTCCAAGACAGAATTGATTAGCGTGAAGAAAAAATACGATGTTTTTGCAGATTTTTGTAAAATTTTGAAACTTTACAAAAATCTGTTAATGTTAATCATTGTTAATTAACAAGTTAGGGAAGGTCTCTATAGACCATTTTTACGTAACATTTGTGATCTACTATCTCATCTGGAAAATCCACCCTGTAGATATTCCTACACAAGTTGGACCGTATGTATTGTTCTAGAATGTAAATGAAATGAAATGAAATGATTTATGAAATGATTTATTCGTGTATGAGGAAATTGGGTTACATTAGCAGTTATAATTGCTATTCTTATTAGTGTCTCCAAATTCTACCTTTTCAGGCGTACATACGATTGCACCTTATTCTAAAATATTAATAATTAATCTATCTAAAATACGAATATAAAGAAATAAGTTACACAAGGGCTTAGCAAGTAAATACATATAAACATCATGTCAAATAGAATTTTCATTGGATTATTTAAATATGTCACAAAGTTATTCAATTACAAGTTACAACGGGTCATTCAAATATTCATTTATGCTATAATAACATTTGTCACTAAGCCATCTTTTTACTGACTTCTAGAATTGCCTTAAGTTATGGTCCTTAAACGAATTGGGTAACTTATAATACATTTTTATGCACATAGGTACTATATGCATTTTTGGAGGAAAGTGCTAGGTTGACTCCAGGCTTATAGAGTTTGTGTCTATATTGTTCGCGGACTTTACGAGTTCGTAGATGCTGCACTCCTAAAAACTGGGTTTTATATTTATGAGCGAATACCAAGGCTTCCAAAATATATACACAGGGAAAGGTCAAAATACCCTTGTCTAAGAAAATTTGACGACATGAATCATTATAGTCCATGCCGAATATTGCTCGAATGCAGTCTCTTTGTGCAAGAAATACTTGCTCTCTACTTGTACTATTTCCCCATAAGACTACACCGTAGCGTAGAGTTGAGTTTACATAGCCATGATATGCAACTAAAGCCGCTTGTACGGATACAGTTCTTGATATTCGTCTAAAAGGCTTGGATAACGACATTTTATTTTATTTTATTTTAGACATGTGAACAATCGGACAGACGGTTACGTCAGACGACTAATTTACACCAAAATAAAAATCGTTTGACAAAAATTCATTTATCCTAATCAAAGTCTGAATATTTGATACCACTTATCATTGGGATGTCTATCAGGCTCGGACAATTTGCTGTGAAAAAAGTTATGCTAACTCTATTTTGTGTATATTTATTATATATTTATAATCAAATAAAAGCCACTTTAATTAATTTGACACACGATGCCCTGTTCGTACCAATATTACTCGTAATAGGAAAATTATCTAAGGATGAAAACAATTTTTTTCATCAACAACAAAAAAAAGAAAAAAAAAGGAAAAAAAAAATGGTTTCCAGTTGTTACATTATTATTTTCATATCTAAGTGACAAGACCTTTAGTGTCGAAGACATTATATGTTTGTTTTATATGTTTTATTTTGTAGTTCGCAGTGCCTTGGTTTTTACTGTAATGCTGTGTATCATATCAGCAGCACAAAATCCCCAAATTAGCACCGGACCGCCCTCAAATTCCATTTCACTTTTTTCCGGACAGACTCTACCTTACCTTAGTAAAGTAAAGTTGAAAATGACCTACCTTAGTAAAGTTGAAAATGGCCATAACAGGCACACTGGCCACAACCGGGGTTTTGGCCTCCGTTAGGTAAATATACAAGGTGTAACAAAAATACTGGTGATCCTTTTAAGGGCATAATTAGTACCGTATTCTAATTATGAAAAAGTAAGAAAAAAAAATTTCTCGCGAAAAAAAATTTTTGGTTTTGTATGCAGGGTTGGCTTAGACGAAAAAATTTTCTTTTACTTTTTCTTACTCGCAATACGATGCCAGTTATGCCCTTAATCGGAGCACCAGTATTTTTGTTACACCTGTATACAGACACCCTATTTTACTTTTATAATAGTGTGACGCCATACATGCCAAACAAAGTATTTATTATTCACAGGACTGCCGTCCGAGGAGGGTTTTCTTTTGTATTAATATCCAATTTGTTTTCCATTAGGCACTTGTATTGCTTTCGGAACATCGTTTAAAAATTCAGAGGATCGCCCTCGCAAGGATCCTATATGCGACCTATGAAATATAAGTATGCGGGGGAAATTATTATATGGAAAAAGTATAAGGTTTGGAGCGGCTTGATTATTTAGTATAATTTATTTATTTTGTTTTATTTTATTTTTCTTCATTGGCGAGAAAAACAGATACAAGCCGGCAACATGTACAAAAAATACATTATAGACGCGAATAGGTACAGCTTATATGTTAGCACAAACCCAACTATGATTTAACGCAAATTATATTAGGGTGGCATTGTTGTCGGAATAAAACAAGTATCCTTAAGTAACCTTAAATTATCTATAGACTACTTAAACTAAACACACAGTGGAGAGACAGTAAAAAAATGCAACTAATATTCACTAACGCAAATAAGATTTATTTTGCCTTATGTTTTGAACGTATCAACACTGGCCTATAACCACGAAGCACTTCGTTCATCGAATCGAATATTTCCATCACTCTCTTTCGTATATGCAAGAGCGATAGAGACGGGACCATCGTTTTGTCGATTTTCGAACTTCGCGGTAGGCCCTCAGGTTGCACTGGTTATTTTCGCGGGCTATCACTGTAATCCTTGAAAGTTGAAACTTGAAACCTGTGTTGAAACGCCGGAAGTCAATAATAGACCCGTCTAATGTGAGAGGATAATTATATGTAACTTTAAAACTCGAAGACTTCAATAGCTAAATGTAGACCTTGATAGCCAGGCGAAGAATTCAAATGTTAGGATAAATCTATAGTCCATCTGAAATAATTTAATTATTTGAATAATGAATACTATGTTGTAAGTAGTGCCTGTATGTGTAAATATACAATTCAAATAAGTTTACATCACCTGAGTTAAGTAATTTAGGACAGAACAACTAAAAGTAAGTGCAAAATTTGTCGTCCACGCCACGCTTCACTTTTGAGATGAAAATAGGTCAACAAAGCACGAAGTGAATTGCCGGGGTAAACGTAACGTAACGTGGTCGTCTGCACCAAACCGTCCCCGTTAAATCGTTTGCAAAATTTTATTGCATGAGAAGTTAAGTTCTCGGCTGATTTATTAGTTGTAGTATTAGTATTTTGCTTTTCTCGTTCACGAATTCACTTGAGACGCCCTTGTAGAACTACTATTTCTACTGTTTTATTATTGAGCACAGAACTTAATAACGAATACGTTGCAAAAAGTGACAATCATCTTAAAATTCACTTTCAACAGAGCTGAATCTACATGATGGGCCATCATAGGGATAGCTATACGACGGAACGAGATCGTAATATCGTTGGCTCCCTCTAACGCATAGCTGCGTCCTTATGATGGCCCATCATGTAGAGGTGCCATCAAACTCATTTTTATCAATCCATCTAATTTAGATTGATCAAAATGATCAACTGCCCTTAAGTGTTAGGTAGTTATATTACGAGTAAAGAAACTTTTATTTTTCATTATATTTATACATAGCCTTTGTTGGGTTTAATTATTTTTGTTTCAAGGGTTACATTACCGGTGCTTTGCTTGGTTATTTTTGAAAAATAACTTTTTATTGGGACTTGAAATGGTTAATTCACAAATTATGCTATGAAAGTTTTAAGGAGAAAACTGGTTGGTAACATTTAAATAGATACATTTTTTTACATTCCTTCGATAAAGTATCGGTTTCAGTATCCATAGTTTTGTTTGCGCTAGAATAAAGCCGGGTTTACACTATCACTGTAAAAGGCGGTTGATTGAGGCGCGACGGTTTTTTTTAATTCCACGCGTCACGCGGGAAAATGGCGCGGGCGCGGAACTAAATATTTACGGGTGCTGCCACTGATGTATAAAAACTAAAAGGGACTGGAGAACTGTTATTTGGATACAATCAAGACCTTAATAAAGATTTTAAATTTATTCCATTGCGTCAAGACAATAAAGTATGCTTTTTTATTTATAAAAAAAAAGTAAAAAAATTGTTTATTCAAATAGACATAGCAACAAGTCATTTTGATTCTATGATAGTGTCACAGCGGACACTTCATACTATAAAACTTGTTGGAGTGCCTTTTGTGTGCACGGCAAGTCTGTACACGCTTCAATGTGTGCGTGCGTCTTAGGGCGCTGTTCTCGATGTCGTAAATGACGTTTGAAAATACACCGCCATTTGCTTTTTATCGATGCGCTGCCAACCTGACGGATTAGCCTACTAGTTCCCTATACTACCAATCGGCCGCCGCGGAGTGAGGTCAATCCAATCGGGTGGAGCGTAGCGTGGCCATTCTGTATGAAATATTAGTATTTATTTTATGGTACTAGTTAAAATAAATAGCCAGCTTCGCTAAGTATACAAATTACGTGACTAAATTTTAAACTAAAACACCTAGTGAGCCTCTAGTGAATAGAAATAAAAATGATAACTGTTGTACCTCATCCAGCAATGTAAGTCGGAAGAGTATACGATGGGTTTTCCACAGGATTTCTGTTTTTACAACATTTTTTAGTTTTAGTTTTTCCTTTCAAACTGATACTCGGTCCCGAATGGTATTGTAAGGTATATGTAGATATATAAAGGAAACACGGCAGTTCGGTTAACGGTCCGTTTATTACTGACTGACCCAAAGGGGTGCGCGGGGAGCGACACCGCGCCCGCGCCGGTATGCATATACTACATTCCTCCAACACTAATCTTGGAACCTAATGACAAAGAAATACATCATATTAGTTACATAAATTTTATAACTAATTTTCTTAAAATTAAATCTTATAATTAACGTTTTTTCTTGGACGCAAGAGATGTCTTGGTGACGGTTCTGCGAGGGCGGTCGCGGTCGACTCACTCGACTCAGCGTTTTCCTGAGCAGTGTCATCGACCGCGCCCGGCCGCCGTACCGGCGTCCCCGGCGGTGAGCCTGGAGGGGAGGCCGACGGGAAAGCCGGCGGGGAACCGTCCTCACCGACACAATCTGCCCACATTTCCTCCTCCGCGCGTGTCTCCCTTATCTCCTCTGAGACTGACTCATTATTATCTTTATTTTGTAAAGAAACTTCAGGTGGTGTATCAATGGGTTCAGACTCTGGTAGGGTGGGAAATGTAGTCGACAGTTCAGGTGAATCTAGGTCCTCTAAATCACCGACAGCAGGTATGCAATCATTTGGGCCTTTAAACTTTAACAATTGGTCCATATGGCGTACACAATAATAATTATAATTATACATAAATATCTTAAACATCTTATTGCCAACTTTTTCTTTTAAAACGCCCAATTGCCAACTTTCTTTTCGTGCACTGTACCACCGAACCCAAACTTTGTCCCCAAGGTTGAAACAACGGCGATGTTCCGGCGGCGGCGATTGCATGTGTGCTGTATTATTAGCAGATGGTAAGATTAAATCAAGACGCGACCTTAAATTTCTACCAAACATTAATTTGGCAGGGGTAGCTCCAGTAGTACAATGCACGGTATTCCTGTAATTGAACAGATACTCATACAAGGCGTCATGAATTTTCTTTTGGCACATTTTTTCATTTAAAATACATTTTATCATGCGCTTACAATTTTTTACTGTATTTTCGGCCTGACCATTACTGTTTGGGTAGTACACAGGGGAGTTCATGTATTTAATTCCATTGCTGGAACAAAAAAGCCTTAACTCGGCGCAATTAATTTTGACGTCATTGTCAGAAACTAGAACGTTCGGTATGCCGAAATAGGAAAATAAATGTGTCAACTTAGAAATAAGTGCTTGCGTAGCAGTACCATTATTCATATGCAAGCAGTCCAACCACTTGCTATACGCATCGACCACGACCAGATATACCCGTTGCCCCACTGTCATGTAATCAAAATGTACGCGGTTCCAAGCTCCAGGCGGTCGCGGCCAGCTGACGGGAGCCTCGCGCGGCGGCTTGGCGCGCAATGAAATGCAGGTGGCGCACGCTCCGCTGCAGCGCTCGATGTCCGCGTCGATCCCCGGCCACCACATTCGACTTCTAGCATTCGCTTTCATTTTAACAATACCTAGATGCGTACTATGGAGCTCGTTCAACATTCGTTCCCTAAGCGTCATTGGAATGACGACCCTATGTCCCCGCAATAAGATTCCACCTTCCGACTGCAGGTCCGCTTTGCATTGGAAATAAGGTCGAATTTGGTCGCAACTAATCTTACGCGGCCAGCCATTTTGCATGTACCTAATAACCGTCTTTAATACAGTATCTTTTCCTGTGGCTTGGATTATTTCGTCGCACGTTATTGCTGGTGATATTGCGCTAAGAAAATGTAGGGAATTAAAAGTATCGAACTGCTTATCACTATCGCAGGTAGTTTCTGCTAAAGGAGCGCGGGAGAAATAATCCGCCACCACGTTATTATCACTTGATACATACTGTACGACATAGTTGTACGCAGACAAAATAATGGCGTATCTTTGCAGTCTCAAGGCGGTCGTTATTGAAATACCGTTCTTATTATTAAAAATCGATACAAGCGGTCGGTGGTCAGTTTTGAGAGTGAACGGTTCACTACGGCCATATAAGTACTGGTGGAACTTTTTAACTGCGAAGATAAGCGCTGTCGCTTCTTTTTCTATTTGGCTATAGTTACGTTCGCTAATAGTTAATGACCTAGAAGCGAACGCCAGCGGTCGTTCCTGACCTGTAGCATCGCGAGTCGATAACACGGCACCTAGACCAGCTGGTCCAGCATCAGCTGTTAGCACCAGCTGCGCGTCAGGGTCGAAGTGCGCGAGCGCGCGCTCCGAGGCCAGCTCGCGCTGCACCTGTCGCACAGCGCGGCGTTGCCGCTCGCCCCACTCCCACTTTGCTCCCGTGCGCAACAACTCATGCAGCGGACTTAGCAAACTAGACGCGTTCGGAATGAAATTTCTGTAATAATTAATGACACCTAAAAATCGTTTCACCTCAGTTATATTTGTAGGCTCTGGCGCATTAATTATTGCTTTCACCTTTTGCGCCGAGGTGTGAAGCCCTTCTTTGCTTATCGTGTAACCTAAATAAGTGACACTATTTTTGAAAAACTCACACTTTTCCCTTTGTAAGCGGAGCCCGGCCTTATCTAGTCTGTTTAGTACCTCTCGTAACCTACTTATGTGCAATGCTTTGTTGGGCCCTGTAACGCAGATGTCGTCCAACCAGCAGCTCACCCCATCTATACCTGACAGTAACGTCTCCATAGCTTTTTGAAATATTGCCGGGGCGTTAGCCAACCCGTACACAAGACGCGTATACTTAAATAATCCTTTTGGTGTGTTTATGGTGGTGAGCTCCTGTGAGGAGTCGCTTAATAAAAACTGATTGTACACGTTTTTTAAATCTATCTTACTGTAGTGTTCGCCCCCGCCAAGTTTTGCGAAGACTTCTTCAATTCGTGGAAGTGGATATTTATCAATTACTAAGTCTTTATTTAGAGTAACTGAAAAATCCCCCGCAATCCTTACCTTGCCATTCTCCTTGAGCACTGGCACAATCGGGGTAGCGTACTGAGAATGGTTGACTGGGACCAAAATACCTAAACCTACCAGCCGGTCTAGTTCAGCTTCAACTTTCTCTTTTAGGGCAAAGGGAATCGGTCGTGGCTTAAAAAACTTAGGCCTAGCTTTATCATTTAATATTAGAGTGACCTTAAACTTATTAAAAGTACCGAGTTCGTCACGCCATAAGTTAGGGTATTGTTCCAACAAAAGATCAACATCTTTGTCCTCGCTAATATTATTTATTCGTGCAGTAAAATATATATCAAAGGCAGACATAAAATCACGCCCTAATAAACCGGGACCCCCGTTTTCTACAACAAAAATACTGATACGCTTGGTTCTATTGTGAAAAGTAGCATCAATATTAAAATAACCTAAAGGCGCGATTTTATGTCCGTTATAAAAACATATACGAACATTACTAGGTAATAACGGATACTTAGAGAATTGGTTATAATACATAGTATCCGCGATAACACAAGAACCGGAACCGGAATCTAGTTCCATGGTAACAAGCTGGCCACCCAATTCTACTTCTATTTCAATAGGTTTTATTGATGAAACGTACCTTAAACTATAGTTCTGACATTCCTTGCAGCACGAAGCTTCGTCCGAATTGTCACTATTTTGCTCCACGATTTTATTTACTCGCGAAAACTTATTTTTGCACACTTTTTTTAAATGGCCAATTAAACCGCACTTTTGACATTTGTAACCTTTGTACCTGGAGTGCGATTTTTGAATCTCACCGGGTGACTTATTTCGTACTAAATAGTCATCGGCTGCATACAAAAAAAGCACCGGTGAGATTCAAAAATCGAACTCCTGCACTGCTCAGCATCATGATTTTTCATGCCGCACACGGTGCACTTGCGAACCTCTCGTCCGCGGTCGGTGGTGGCCTTTGACCCGCTCACCCGGTACACCGGCTCCTCTTTGACGAGCGCTGCCGCCGTTGCCTCCGTGGCCGATGCCCGGGCATGGCGCGCACTCGCCGCCTGCTGTGCTACCTCCAGTGCCTTCGCGAATGAAAGCGACGTGGCGTCTTGCTCGAATAAACGGTCACGTTCACGCCCTACGTTCATGCCCAGTACGAAACGATTAACTAAAAGCATGTCCAGTGCACTACCAAACTCGCAGTGCACGGCAAGTCCACGAACGCGCGCCGCCCATCCTTCGATACTTTCACCTGCTGTTCTTCTCGCCTCGAAAAACTTCTCCCTATCGGCGAAGGTACATCTTTTCGGTGAGGACGGTTGTTCAGCACCTGTACTAAAGCATCGAATGCCACCTTTTCTACTTTCTTCGGATGTACGAGATCTGTAGCCAATCGGTAGGTCTCATCCGATAGATGAGTGAGTAATAACGGTGCCTTCTTGACGTCTTCAACCGAATTTAAAATGATGTACTGCTGCAGTCTTCCCAAAAATATCTTCCACTCTTGAGAATTATGGTCAAAAACAGTAAGACTCCCGATACACGACATTTTAACGGGTGTTTTTCTTCTATACACGTGGGTAGATCGTCGCCAGTAAGGTATATGTAGATATATAAAGGAAACACGGCAGTTCGGTTAACGGTCCGTTTATTACTGCCTGACCCAAAGGGGTGCGCGGGGAGCGACACCGCGCCCGCGCCGGTATGCATATACTACAATTGACAATCCGGTTGGTAGTGCAAATTTTCTTTGTTTGTGTTTAAATAAGTAAAGAGTGAAATTAGTATATTTTGTTTTTTATTATTTTAAGTGAAAAAAATACAACATCGGCAATACACCTTCAAACCTTCAAGAAAAGAGCGTACTCCCATCTTAAGGCCGGCAACGCGCTTGTGACCCCCCTGGTGTTGCGGGCGTTCATGGGCAGCGGTAATTGCTTACCATCAGGCGATTCGTCTGCTCGTTTGCCTCCTATGTCATAAAAAATACAATTGTGGTTAAATTTTTATTCTTTATTATCTCTTTATTTCTTTTTCTTCTTAGGTTAGGATTTTATAATACTTTTACAAAAGTAAAATATAAAAATACATCTAAAATATACAAAAACAATAAAAACATTATAAAAAAACCTATCCTAGGGTGCCTCCGGCAACGGAGCAAGGCCCAGGCTGCCGGTGATCAGGGCCGCAGAGAGAGGAACCTTCGGACTATGCGCGCCGTGTCCAGGATTACCGCCTTCTGAATCTGACCCTTGATCCAACCACAACATTATTCTTTATTTATTATTAATTCTTTTTTTTATTACAGCTATTTGAACATGAAAGGCAAAAACTTGAACAATATCCTACAGCTCATGGTAACATTTATTTTTAATATAATAAACACTATAATAGTACTTAATATAATTCGTACCACTCGTAAATTTTTATTTCGCCCTCAAACCCAGTAAATTTTATTAAGTATTTCAATTAAAATAAAAGCTTTGCAATTATTACCCATTGGATCATACGTTAGGGGTCCAAATTTATGGCACCCTGAAGAGGGGATTAAATTAACGCGGATAAGTTAAAACCGGCTCTAGGGTTCCGTAATGGCGTAACAGGTATTTCACTTTCAAAGTATTTTGTCACAGGGAAAATATTACCTTGTGACATGTACCTATACCGCCATTAAATATATCGGAGCGTCCAAGGTACTCAAAAATATCTGAACATGCACTTTATCGCCTTGGCAATAGAGGCGTTGTTCAGATGTTTGTGACCACCTTGACCGCTCCGATATATCTCTGATATATCGGAGTGACTGAACATGTATAAACAGTGATTAAGTTTAATGCGAAATACATAACATTCTAAAATAACACAGTTTGTTTTTCTGAACACTTCATCAAAGTCACTAATCAACAAGCTGACGACATCAAGAAACTGAGCACAGCCTCCCTCTCATGGCTCCTCTACATGATGGGCCATCATAGGGACGCAGCTATGCGTTAGAGGGAGCTAACGATACTGCGATCTCGTTCTGTCGTATAGCTGCGTCCCTATGATGGCCCATCATGTAGAGCCAGCCTCACAAATGGTTTGGGCTATAAATATCCACACTAACCCCAGGTTGTTTCATTATTAAATTTTTCTTTCACCTAACTGCAACTTATATTTAATAGTAGATTGTTCAACAAGGGACTAAAACAAGCCATAACGACACGAGATGTTTAGCCACCCGAGCCTAGCGAGGGTGGATATAGTTCGAGGGTCATTATAGTTGTTTAGTCTCGCGTTAAACGCTCTACTTTTCACTTTAAATGCGAGGAAAAAGTAACGACATTCTACACAAAATCTCAATATTTAAAATGGCAAAAATTTAAATTATCAATAAAATTTGTTAGGCGATTTATGTTTTTTTTCTGTTTTTTTTTAATCGAGTTTCTTTAACTCTTTCTTACCCGCAGGTTTGCTCGCTGTACACATTCAGTTAAGGTAACGCTTTTCAAAGCATACTGTCAGTCCTTCTACACGTGCAGCCCGTGGGGTGATTATACGCAGCGGGCGTACAGTGACCTACGAGTGCAGTATAACAACGCTTTCAGGATGCTGATGGGGTTGCCTCGTTACTGTAGCGCCTCGGGAATGTTTGCGGAGGCGCAAGTCGACGGGTTTGCGGCAATCATGCGCAAAAGGTGCGCGTCCTTACTAAACAGGTGGCGAGGCAGAGCTAACAGCATCATGGGAGCGTTGGTAGATAGGTGGGACTCCCCCCTGCTACAGCACTGGGTAAAACTCCACACTGTTGTATAGTATAATTTCTTAGTTAAATATTATAATATATTGTACCTACTAACACTAGTAAATAAGTTTGTAACTAACCCCCTATGGATAATAAGTCCGAAATAAAGTTTATATTATATTATTATATTATTTAATATTTTCGCACAGTTGTCATTTTGAGGTTATATGCGTGGTCCAAATTTGTCGATGTACAATCACTAAAAAGGGCGGTAATCGTCCATTCATAAACACCGTGAGTGGCTGTTTAGGGGTTTCCAAAGTAAATTAAAAAAAATGTTTTAGTCCTTAGAGATTAATAAAGAGTTTTAGTCCCGATCTGCAGAGACTAAAGTAACATTTTACAGCATGAGAAGTGAAAATGATATTTCGCCCATAAGAGCCGAATATCCCTGTTCTCGAATAAGTCTCTTAAATAAATAATAAATAAATATTATGGGACAACCTCACACAAATCAACCTAGCAACCCACGGTAAGCTGAATAAGGCTAGCGCTATATATAATAGATAGATATAAGTAGATAAATATAAATAAAACTTAATGTGGCAGGAATATGTTGCACCTGTACATTTGTTGGGAGTCCTAAAAAATATAGGACATACCTACATTAAATTAAATTAAATGCCATAAGTACGCCTATTTACTCTGAATGTTGTTAAACCGTGAGCACCTAAACCTTAATACAAATGTTATGTACTTAGATAAATATTTAAATACTTAGAAAACACCCATTACTTAGGAACAGATATCTGTGATTAACACACAAATAAATGCCCTGACCAGGATTCGAACCCAGGACCTCCTGTTTCATAGGCAGCGTCACTAACGACTAGGCTAAGAAGCCGTTAAATATAATGCTGCGTTTCTACAAGATATAAGCGACGATGCATTGCGAGGAATGAGTTTGTAAAGCGGTCCAGACACTGTCAGTAATAATGTCATTATTTCTGTACCCATCCTTCTCTTCTTCATATACATAGAAAAGGACGGGTACAGAAATAATGACATTATTACTGACAGTGTCTGGACCGCTTATAGAATTCACATTCTATTGGTTCTTATTCTTATTCTTATTTAGTTATTCTTCAATTTAGGCATTAATATAATGCACCTATGAACGTCAAAAAGTACAATTGTACAGAAAATAATAATAACGACAACAACATCAATTGATTTCAAATACACATAATGTAACAAAATAACCACTGAAAATACAGCCTTGGCCAGAAGTGTTGAGCACAGGTGTTTTTTGTTTATAATTTTGATGTTAAGCATTATTTCCCTATCCTAACAATGTACGGTAACGGTAAATGTTATATTTTATTTATAAATATAGAAAACTTCACTTAATAACACTTTCAAGGTACTTAAAAAATATGAAAACAGAAGGTACCAAAAATGTAAATCTAAGTCAGTGCGACATATTGCAAATATTCTATGCAGTTACTACTAACTTCAACAAAACATGCCTATTAGTTTAAATTAATTGACAAAATAACTTAAACAAAGATGGAAACGATGGACTAAACTTTCCAGTTTTGTATGAAAATCGCATTGGTGCTCAAAACTTCTGGCCAAGGCTTACTTATGTTAAATAAATATTCAACCCTTATTTTGGGCAGCTTTGTCACTTACACTAAAACTTAACAAACACATTCATCGCGACGCATCCTCGCTCATCCCTGAAGGAAACGCATCCTAAGGTTGGAATTGACAGTCCCTTCCCGGCTTAGAAGCTTCCTTCCTGTTAAGCTAACCAGCGCGAATATATATACTACACGTTCCTACCTAGTATGACTTAAATGCAAACTTTATATCTCTTGGCCCTTTACTAGTGAATCAGCTTCAAGAGAGACTATCAGCCTCCCAACAACTTTCCAAAATTGAACTTTACTGCTCATTAATTACGAATTACTTTCAAACAGACACGGAAATAGAAATAAACGCCTCGGAAAGTTGTAATAAAACCCTAATCCCTAATTTAACTGGAACGAGGAAGCAACAACTATAAAACGCTGTAATTGAATACCCTGATGTCAGTCACAGGTAGTTTTATATCTTAATTTATCGTGTGTGTACTGTTTCATGTGAATTTAATGCCGGCCACTCACACTGTGTAGATTCGTGATTGCCCTGTGATTGCTAAGTCTAGATGCCGTATTCTAATTTTAAAATACATAAACAATACATTATAAATTTTAAGCAAAAAAGAACCGACTTCACTTCTGATCCGCTATTCTAAGAGGAAGTGGCCGAGATGCTGTAAAAAATACTGAAATCACTAATAGTTGTGCCTATAATAGTTGAAGAGTTCCCTCGATTTCTCCAGGATCCCATCATCAGATCTGGACCTGGTGACAATGGGACCAACTGTGAAGTACACTGTTTCAAACAAAAAAAATAATTTTCCAAATCGGTCCACCCGTCTCCGAATAGGTAATCGGTGAACATACATTTAAAAAAATGCAAAAAAAAAACAAAGATTCCGACGAATAATTGATAACCTCTTCCTTCGAAATCTTGATGGGATGGGAGGATTGAAGGGGATGAATGTTACTCTGCGTCCGTAGAAAATACCTTCGACAATCCTACACGTGATCCCTGGGTGGTGTTAAAAGAGTAACAAACTAGGCAGCTGCACTGTCCCATCTGGACCTTGCAGCACTCACTGGATGTTCTTCATCTGCTTTTTCACTACTACTACCCGAGATAACAAATGCCTATCTTTATGCAGTGACATGTAGCCATACGATAAATAAATACAACATTAAAAACACAACCTATCTCAAACATAACTCCAATACACAAAAAATAATCAAGTAATATTGAAGTTGTATTGAAGTTAGATCGGAATAATTTTTCAAAAAAAAATCTGGTTATAAAACTCCCGTGAGACTCTAACGTATTAAAAACATTTATAACGGGTCACTCACGTAATTTTAGTCGATTTTAAAATTACGTGAGTGACTCGTTATAAATATATTTAATAAATTCTGATTATTTCTGATTCAGACGTGTACGCGCTAGCTATACTATGTTGTCTATATTGCTTGGTGAATGCATTGGAGTTGTATTGAAGTTTGATCGTGTCGAAACGCGTTTTAAAGTTAGAATACGGCCCTAGTGTCGCTGCAACTTATGTGAAACACCGTACCTGGTGCGACTTGCGCAGCCCACCGTACAGTATCGCATCATCGGGAGCCAATCAGCGCCGACATCGCGTGATCTGCAGCCTCTGCGATTGGCCGACGACGTTGCCACGGGGAAGGCGAGCCCCACTACAGGCATTCGCTTCACACCTTTACTAGATGCACATATGCATGTGCAATTAATTTTCAATCTATTTTCTTTACTTACCTATTGTTCTTATTTACCAGTACCAAATGTACTAGTCTTTATTAAAGTATTTAAAGTAAAGAGCTTGCCTACATATTTACGCTGCTAACCCGTCCCGAGAGCTATATCCTGAACCCCAGCCAAGATCCACGCGCGGACATATTTTTGGACCTTCGACCTCGGATGCAACCAGCAACCTGGCTACAGAGGATACTTGGCGAGAGTAACGCAATCGGCAAGATAGCCACCGGCAGCAGCGCAGTGCTTTTGGTGAGGCGAATCAGTCAAAATAGCGGCCCTGGATCATTTCAGTTGTGATATCGTGTCAATATTTTAATTACAGTGCTTGTGTCATCTTTGCGGTCTGCCTACACGCATAAAGTCGCCAGCCCGTCAGCTGACTCGTTCGTAGCTGCAGGGAGTGATAAGTACCTAATCCGGATAACTGTGAGTACCTCGCTTCTTACCTACTGCCGACATGACTGACGAGAAGGCGAAAGAGATTTTGTTGAAGGAACTTGTGAAAAAAAGAGGTTCCGTGAAAGGTAGACTCACTAAATTCATTAAATATATAGAATCGTTCGACCAAGGTTTATCCATTAATCAAATGGCCGAAGTTCGACTTCGAACTCAGGGCGCCACGGGTTTATATAGCGAATTTAATCTAATTCAGTCTAAAATCGAAGAAATACTGCCCGAAACCGAACTGGACGCTCAACTCGACGCGAGAGATGAGTTCGAAGCCGAATATTATAGTATTATGGCTCAAGCGGGATCTTTAACAAAGGAGGAGGAAAAGGTAGTTTCCGATAAATCTGTAATTGCGTCAAAAGCAGTGAAATTACCTACCATTTCTTTGCCTAGCTTTGACGGTTCACATGAGCACTGGATTACCTTTCGAGATACGTTTTCGTCATTAGTACACAACTCAAATGAAATCTCAGACATTCAGAAATTTCATTATCTTAAATCGTCACTCACGGGAAGCGCGCAGCTAGTTATAGACTCGATTGAATTTTCAACCAGTAATTATAAGATTGCATGGGAGTTGCTACTAAACCGATATAACAATAGTCGTTTGCTTGTTCACAACCATGTAAAGGCTTTATTCTCAATGCAAACACTGCAAAAAGAATCACCTGTGTTGCTACGGAAACTCATAGATAACGTGTTGAAAAACATACGAGCTCTTAAAGCGCTAAAGGAGCCTGTAGACTCGTGGGATACCTTACTTATTTATATGATCGTTTCCAAACTTGATTCGACCACTGAGCGAGAGTGGGAGCAGCATAAAAGTTCTTTATCGTCCGAATCAACCGAGTCAAAATTAAGTATTGACGATTTATTGACATTTTTAAGAGGCAGGGCCGACATGCTAGAAACGTTAATCGTAACGCACAGTAAGGTCAATTCGCAAGACACTAAAAAATATACTAACAATAATTACACGTCAAAGGTGCACTGCAATATTGTGACAGAAAAACCGCAGTCAAAGGTACCTTTTAAAAAACCTTTTAAATTATGTCCAATGTGCAGTGAGAAGCATCCTTTATATTCATGCCAGTCCTTTCTGGACTTGAAGATGCAGGATAGAATGCAATTAGTACGCGATAAATCCCTTTGTGAAAATTGTTTGCGAATTGGTCATACAGCTGATTTGTGTAGGTATGGGCCTTGTAGGAAATGTGACAAAAAACATAACTCCGTTATTCATCGCGACGACGATAGCGTTAGTGACACAATCAGCTGTCCCAGTACGTCGAGCGCAAGCCAAAATAAACCTAATGAGCCCCATACCTCCACCAACAAATCAAATAATTACTCGATAACTAATCACGTGCATACTGACCGAGCTCAGGTGCACGATGCACATATAGATATAAATGCCCAATGCGCACAGGCATCATTCGATGATCTCGATGAACCGGTTTTGTTGACAACCGCGATCGTTGAAGTAGTTGACGATTTAGGCAAAGTTCACAGGGCACGCGCGCTCCTTGATAACGGAAGTGAACGATGCATTATATCGCAATCATTTTGTGAAAAAATAAATACGCAAATAGTACAGTCCACTCGAAATTTATACGGCGTCGGGGAGGTTCTAGTATCACAGGAAACGCGAACTTGTGATATTACGATTAAATCCTTAACGAGCACTTATTCTACACGCACAAAGTGCTTAATATTACCGCGTGTAACCCCCTCGCGGCCGTATCTCACCATGCGCAGAGATCAATTCGTCATACCGGACGGAATTACACTCGCGGATCCTAATTTCTATGAAAAGCGACCGATTGACCTACTGATAGGTACAGCTATATATTGGGACGCGGTTCAAGAGGGTATTATTCGTTTAAGTAACGGTGCGGTCATGCAAGATTCGCTTTTCGGCTGGTTCGTATCCGGGCGTTCGCATAATATTCGAAAAAACCCTAAAAATACCGACATTGCATGTAACTTTATGCAATCTATAGACATGCAAGTTTCTATAGACGAGCAGTTGCGTAAGTTTTGGGAGCTCGAGGACGCACCGATAAGTCAACGGGTTAACGAACCGCGCAGTGAGGAAGAACGTATCTGTGAGGAATTGTTTATGCAAACCACAAAACGTTGCGACGATGGTAGGTTCTGTGTATCCATTCCGTTTAAACAGTCACCCGAGATTTTAGGCGATACACGCAAACAGGCCGAACAACGATTTTTCGCATTAGAGAAACGGTTAGAACGTTATCCTAATTATAAAAAATTGTATAGTGACTTTATAAAAGAATATTGTGACTTAGGTCATATGGAGCGAGTAGATTCGTATGGTACGCCACATTACGTGACGCCACATCATGGCGTGTTCCGGGAACACGCCACGACAACACGCCTGAGAGTCGTTTTCGATTGCAGTTGTGTTTCTACCTCGGGTTACTCACTTAATGACTTACAATATGTAGGGGCGCCTATACAGGGTGATTTGTTGTCGATACTTTTGCGGTTTAGGGAAAATAAATACGTGGCGTGTGCAGATATCGAAAAAATGTACCGCCAGGTATTGGTAGATGAAAAACAACGAGATTTGCAATTAATCCTTTGGCGTGAAAATCCGTCTGAACCCTTACAAGTGTATAGATTAAAAACTGTCACTTATGGCACAAACTCTGCTCCGTTTTTAAGTTGTAGATGCCTAAAGCAGTTAGCCATGGAGTGTGATGACCCTGAAATAGCCAGTATAATTAAACAGGACTTTTACGTGGATGACTTCATTTGTGGCAACCCTAATAAAGATAAATTGAAACAAATATGTTCAAAGGTCGTCAAAGTCTTGCAGTCGGGTTGTTTTCCATTGCGAAAGTGGATTTTCAATTTCGAATTTGATGAATTTACTGAATCGTTAGATTCTGCTAAAGAGTTATCCTTAGGTGATAATGTACAAAATAAAACTTTAGGGTTAGGATGGTATAACCGCTCTGATGAATTATTTTACCACACTAGGTTCGAAACAAAGTCTAAGCCGATAACAAAGCGCATTATCTTATCGGTTTCATCCCAGGTCTATGACCCTCTCGGCTTGCTAAGCCCAACAATTATGATCGCGAAAGTACTTTTACAGAGGTTGTGGATTTTAAAGGCCGATTGGGACAGCCCTGTTCCAAACGACATCGCGAAGGTCTGGACACGGTTTGTCACCGACCTTTCAAATCTAAATACAATTCGTATTCCGCGTTACGTACTAAGCGACAACCCTAAGAATTTAGAGTTGCATTTATTTTGTGATAGTTCTATAACCGCATATGGAGCGTGCGCGTATGTTCGCGCTATTGATAACGACGACACTGTCTCAGTCAGGTTGTTGTGCGCCAAGGGGAAGGTAGCCCCAATTAAACCGGTGACTCTGCCAAAATTGGAATTATGCGCGGCCGTAGTATCAGCACGATTGTACGCAAAAATTGACAGTTCACTTCGCAGTCGGTTTAATAAAGTCGTATTTCACTCGGACTCCACAATTGTGTTAAATTGGTTACGTACGCCGCCTAATTTATTAAAAACATTTGTACAAAATAGGGTTACCGAAATACACGATTTAACGCAAAATCACCCTTGGTACCACGTGAGAAGCGAAAACAACCCCGCCGACTTGATTTCGCGATCTAAGTCATTAAATTCGCTGTGGTCCTCTCCATTTTGGGGACAAGGCCCACAATTTCTTCACGATATTAATTATGAGCCCAATTCCGACTTACTAAATAATCAAGATAATATCGATTTGCCAGAGTTGAAAGCAAATGTTACACTTCTATGTGTACCTAACGACGAAGAGAATAAAGAACATTTTCCTTTCCATAGATTTTCCCAATTCAATCGTTTACAGCGCACCGCGGCGTATGTTTTGCGATTCATTTATAATACGCGCAATAAAAATAACAAAAGAACTGGGTCATTAAGCGTTGACGAGTTGAATGATTCCGTCTTACTACTTGCCAGGCTCGCGCAGTATGAGTCATACCGAGATGTGCATAATTGTTTATCTCGTAAACAGCTGTTATCAAATAAACACGGTGCTAGCCTTACGAAGTTGAATTTATTTCTCGACAACGCGAATGTACTTAGAGTAGGTGGCCGTTTAGAAAACGCCAGCCAGTTTAGTTACGAGAAAAAACATCCCATTTTAATTTCGAGTAAACATCACTTAGCCGTATTGTTATTCCGGTTTGAACATAGGCGACTATTGCATGCGGCGCCACAGCTGTTGTTGTTTACTATAAGGGAAACCTGGTGGCCAGTAGGAGCTAGGAACTTAGCGCGAAAAATTGTTCATGATTGCGTCACGTGCAAACGTATGCAAGGTCAAACGCTGACACCTATCATGGGCAACCTACCTCGCGAGCGTTTGCAACCAGGGTTTCCATTCATTTATTGCGGCGTGGATTACGGTGGTCCAGTGCTTATTTTGAATCGAAAAGGGAGGGGTGCTAAATTGGTAAAATCATACATTTGTTTGTTTGTATGTTTAGTAACGCGCGCGATTCATTTAGAACTGGTCGGTGACCTTACGTCTGATAGTTATCTGTTAGCATTAAAGCGTTTCATATCGCGCAGGGGTAAACCCGTTGAAATCCTAAGTGATAATGGAAAAAACTTTGTCGGACTGATGAATGATTTTGAAAAGTTTCTTTTAAGTATATCTGGTGATATACGAGAGTACGCGTTATCTCAAAGCATTAAATTTCGTATGAATCCGCCGTACGCCAGTCACTTCGGTGGTATGTACGAGGCAGGTATTAAGAGTTGTAAATACCATTTGCGACGCGTTGTAGGCAACGCACATTTGACATATGAAGAATTAAGCTCAGCCTTAATTCAGATTGAAGGGACTCTTAATTCTAGACCGCTCACTCCAATGTCATCTGATCCCAATGATTTTTTACCGCTTAGCCCAGGGCATTTTTTGATTGGTCGTCCGCTAACTGCACCTGTGTGTGCTAGCCTGAACGACGTTCCTGAGCATCGGTTGACGCGTTACCAAAGAGTCGAACAGATTCGCCAACATTTTTGGACACGCTGGTCCCGGGAGTACGTGACGGAGTTACAAACCCGATCAAAATGGAAGTTCCAGTCTGATGACCTCAAAGAAAATACGCTTGTCGTCATGAAGGAAGACAATACTCCTCCACTCAAATGGAGTCTAGGCAGAGTTGTCAAGACGTACCCGGGCAAAGATGGTGTCTCGAGAGTAGCTGATATAAGAACGCCTTCAGGAGGAACCGTAAGACGCGCCTTTTCAAAGCTGTGTCCTCTTCTTCTGCCAGACCAGTAGCCACAGCCTGTACGAGACCACTTCACGAAGCCTGTTGTAAACTAGGAGTTTCCAAGGCCGGGAGTATGTCGCTGCAACTTATGTGAAACACCGTACCTGGTGCGACTTGCGCAGCCCACCGTACAGTATCGCATCATCGGGAGCCAATCAGCGCCGACATCGCGTGATCTGCAGCCTCTGCGATTGGCCGACGACGTTGCCACGGGGAAGGCGAGCCCCACTACAGGCATTCGCTTCACACCTTTACTAGATGCACATATGCATGTGCAATTAATTTTCAATCTATTTTCTTTACTTACCTATTGTTCTTATTTACCAGTACCAAATGTACTAGTCTTTATTAAAGTATTTAAAGTAAAGAGCTTGCCTACATATTTACGCTGCTAACCCGTCCCGAGAGCTATATCCTGAACCCCAGCCAAGATCCACGCGCGGACACCTAGTCATCTTAATTTACCTTTGACTTTTATCTTTCTCAGCTTGAGAAAAGCGGCATGTTTTGTAAATATTGAATACGCTATACAACTTATTATTTTGTATTGACATTTACCAAAGCCGTGCCGCAGTCGGCACCTCACGCAATCCATCTGCTAAAGATCAACTATGCTTACGATACAGACCGCAATCTTAATCGAATTGAGCAGGAAACGGACTTATCACATCAAAACAATTTATTTTTAAGACCATAGAGATTTGGGTTCGCGTCTCTCTTTTGGAGATTGAGAAAGTTAAGAGTTTTAAAGTATATTTTTTGTTGGACCTGTTATCAATTTTAAAACCTGACCTGGGGGAATTGCATATAAATGTGATAAGAACATACCTTACATTACATATAAAAAAAATATAACGTGTCACTCACGTAATACACACTTACATTACATGCTCCATCCGCTATGCGGGGCTCTTATTTCTGGGTAGTTTGCCCTTCGGACATCTGAAGCAACCTAACGAACCTAACCTACCTATACCATGTTTAACGTGACTATCGTTAAAACATTACACAGGAACATGACGATCTGCCTGATTTTACGATCGGCCGCCGACACATATAAGCCGATAATTAGTATCTACAGGAAAAACGATTTTAGTTTTTATCAATCTGTCTCTTCATGAATTTACTCAGACGGCTGTAATTTATTAATGGTTCCAACTTGGAAGTATAAAACCGCAATAAAAGCATGATCAAAACTTAATTAATACCATCGGAGGATGGATAATGCATATCTTTTACCGTAATGGAAAAAAAACTAACTCGTGCTTTATGCTTTGTAATTTTGTTCAGGCTGATTCTGTTCAAAATAGACAGTAAAGTTATATATGCTTGAAAGCAGATGTAATTTCTAGAGAACCACCAGTAGAAATAGTTGGTACTACTTAAGTTTAACGTGAAGCCACTAAATAGCCACATTTGGCGCTTAAAATTCTGTTTCAATCGTCTATAATATTTTTGGCCAAAACCATAATCACAGATAATACGTAGTTTATTCTTAAGTTTATTTTTTATTTGTTAGCTTTTAATTTTTATAATTACTTATGTTTAAATTTTAGAATACATAATCATTAATTCTCTTTATAATACGATGTTTCGGTATACGTAGGTAATATTGAGGCGTTGACATTCAGATTTCCATGGCTGATGTGTATTACAACACAAAATAGGAGCTAAAACATAAAGGACGCCGCACAAAATTCACATCAGGTAATCTTGCAGCCGTTTTCAAAAATCGAAGCTATTTTCCTAACAATAGATTGGCTATTTGCCCCCCGCGCCCGCACCCGTTCGGAAATAAGCTATTCTGTAGCGGGGCTCGATAGGAAATTGTAGGCTTTATTAGGCTTCTGATGTGGCGGTATTCCGAGTTAGGCTTTGGTTTATCCGTTATTTGCTTTTCGATTTCCCATCCAGAAAGGCGGAGTTTTATTAAATTCGACGTCAATAGAAAAAACTGGCCAAGTGCGAGTCGGACTCGCGTACGAACGGTTCCGTACTATTAGCTAAAAAACGGCAAAAAAAATCATGTCTGTATGGGAGTCGCTTTAAATATTCATTTTATTCTGTTATTTGTTGTTATTGCGGACAGAAATACTTACATCATATGTGAATATTCTAACTGTCTAACTATCACGGTTCATAGGATAAAGCCTGGTGACAGACGGACGGACGGAAAGCGGAGCCTTAGTAATTGGGTCCCGTTTTTACCCGGGGATAAGCTGGCATATTTTGAAAATCCACCTTGTTTTAGGTAGTTATATCAGGTTATATGTGTATATATATAACATCGTAACCCAACTAACATTTAAGTGATAAAATGGGAGGTATAAGAGCTGAATTATAGTGCAAATAATTCTATTGAAAGATACAAGAGCGCGAAGAATTAGTGGTATAGCCAGCTCTAACCCCGCTTTACCCCCGGATCTGGCACAAATTTTGCAGCTTTAGGCTTTCATAATCACTATACTATAGCTTTATAGAGCTTTAAGTTCTTAAAATCACCCTTTTCGAACTCAAGCCTTTATCAACAAAACAACCCAATGCTATATATCAGCGATACAAAAGATATAAAACAGCCATAATACTTGGTGGATTACCTGTATCAGAGTTATATGAGTTGCAGGTGTCACCATTATAACTCTTATCGCTATTCAAAGGCTATAAAATGGAATAAATAATGACTTAGTCATATTTTAGAGAGTTAGATTAGTGTATGATATGTTTTAAAGTTCTACAATTGAGTTATAAATATGTGGAGTACCACTTAAATGCATTACGATTCACTATTAAAACCTGTTATAAACATTTGAGTTACATACGAAGGAAAAATCTTTGCAATATTTCTATAAGCTTGTGCCAAAACAGTGGAAGTGGTTGCGATATGTCATTGGTTGAAATGTTTGTGATTTTGTACTAAAGGTAAGTCTCATAATGAAATTATATGATATTTTTCATTGCATGATTTATAGACTAGATGGGTCTATTTCGGTTGCGACGACCAGTTTACTGTGAATGTATATAGTAGTTTTTAATAAATTTTTAACGCGCCCTCAAAATACTGAAATTTACTCGAAAAAAAAGGAAAATAAAAATATGTGTGATTTATTTTAATTTTATAAATAGTTGCAAATAAGTAGCTGAAATGATACGTAGTGTTTTTTTATAGTTAACTAGCCAGATTATAGTGCAAAATACGAGCGTAAACGGGTTTATTTACATTTAGTTATGTGCTTGGTTGAAAAGAAAGTAAAACAAAATGGCGTTATCACTTAAGTAGATAAGGGACTATGTTATAGAACTAAAAGCGAGTATTTGGTGTGCGATTACGGTTAGGGTAATTTGCAACACGCAAATATCCAGATTGTGCTACTCTTGGGCATATAATAAATCTATAGCAGTTATAGAGAGCGGCTTAAAATACTTTAAATAGGGTTCCATAATTAAATAAAAGAACCCAAGAAAAAACCTGAAACCGTAACTGTGACGATTTAAAGTGAAATGGTAGTTTGTTAATTTTTTTTTCGGTCATTAATAATAAGCAACTAGAAGTGTGAAAAGAAAAACAATTCAAATTACTTACTTTTCGTTTTCTTATCAATATCGAGTTTTAGAACCAATGTATAATCGTATATTGTTTTTGTCTTTTCAGTTCTTTTCGCGATGATGGTATTACATCATTAAATAAAATGGATAATTACAAGAAACTATTGCCGCTGCCATCTAACTTTCCAGATGATTATAAAGATTTTGTAAACAAATAAAAAGGAGAAAGTTCAAACCGGTAAGTAATGTTAATTAAAGTGGCATGAAAATAAACAATTCTATATAAGTAAAAGAAACCGTAAAGTAAACCATGTCCATAGCTCTTAAGTGGATTTAATATATAAGTTTTGTTTAAAAATAATAAATCAGTATAATTAATAATATTTATTTCATTGTAACGTATTTTACGTACACAATTCATGCAAGTTTCAGATTCAAACTGCAGTCAAGAAAAGGACACAAAATGAGAAGAAATTCTAAATAATTTTATCTACACCCATATCATAAACCCTCCATGATGCGTTTAAGGACCGCACATTATGACCACCATAAAAATAGACTGGTTTGTTAGAACTTTCTTATCTGTAGCAATGTTATTATTGCTAAATAATAACATCGAATTCGATGATATTGTAAAAATCCGGCCTCTTCCCCGACCGCGGTCATGCTCCCCCCGACCGCGGTCATGCTCCCCCCCGACCGCCGGCACAATCAAGTTGGCCACGGTGGTGCTATGGCGGTCAATCTGATGGTTTCCGAACACGTCATTTAGGCTTTATGTGTGTAGATAAAGCACTATATGCAACTGTACCTAATTAGGCCTTAAAACACTCGTGTGATCTTATTATGAAACTCACCTGCGGCTCGTTTCATAAAACCACACTCGTATTTTAAGGACCCTTATTACGTAACAGTTACATAAACTAATAAATAAAACTACTTTTAGAACTCTAACAAAATTGTTCAAAAATTATTAATTGTGATTTTGCATGTACATATACCGTGACAGTTACTTCTGTCAATTTTTATATTTAGAAATATTTTTATTGTTACATTATTGATATCTACTGTTTACTGTTTTGCTTATTCATTTGTCGAATTAAATATTGATTAAACCCAATGTTTTGTTTACTACCCCCTCGAACACTGCTACCATTTTCTTACTATACTATAGTCGATAAAAAAAACCGTCACGGAACCCTCATTTCCGTCATCTATATTTGCACTTGACGTAGCAGGTTTTCTTTCTAATGTTAGACTTAAGAGTTAGTTTACGCCACATTATGACGATAATGTAACTCAAATGTTTATAACAGGTTTAAATAGTGAATCGTAATGTATGTAAGTGGCACTCTACATATTTATAACTCAATTGTAGAACTTATCATGCACTAACTAACTCTCTAAAGTATGCCTAAGTCATTATTTATTCCATTTAATAGCCTTTGAATAGCGATAAGAGTTATAATGGTGGCACCCGCAAATCATATAACTGTGATACAGATAATCCACCAATTATTATGGCTGTTTTATATCTTCTTTATCTGTTGTTTTGTTGTTAAAGGCTTGAGTGCGAAAAGGGTGATTTTAAGAATTTAAAGCTCTATAAAGCTATAGTATAGTGAATATGAAAGCCTAAAGTTGCAACATTTGTGCCAGATCCGGGGGTAAAGCGGGGTTAGAGCTGGCTATACCACTAATTCCTCGCGCTCTTGTATCCCTCAATAGAATAATTTGCTCTATAATTTAGCTCTTATACCTCCCATTCTTATCACTTTAAATGTTAGTTGGGATGGCGCATAAGGGTTGATTTTAAAACTTTCTACAGTCACAGTTGCAAAAGAATCTAGTCTACGGCTTATAAGAACTTACAGCTGCAAACGTAATTAAGCAATGATCTTAGTAAAATTATAAGTAATTACTAAGGGCGATAAAGTACAATTTGCTGTATAAGAGGTACGACTAAAGCTATAAACTACAAGTAACGGTTATATTATGGACGTAATAAACACTTCTTAAATTCATACAGCGCCATAAGAGAGGCTGTTGTCATCTGTTAAAGCTATAAGTTGTAATAGAAGTTACGAGGATATGCTATGCAACTTCTCGTTATATACCAATGACACGTACAGGTAATTATCATAAAGGAGATATAGTAAACATAATAATAGAACTACTAACTTTCCTACAGCTTTTAAGCAACTTAATGCTGGTTAAGACAGTTCATAATAGCAAGTTAAGAGTAAAAGCGATAAGGACAGTTATAGTTGGCACCTTTAAATGACATTGAACTCTAAATACAGCCCTAAGCTGCGGCTTTATAAGTGTATTAGCTGATTCAAGCGCTACCATAACAGTTTACGTTGCTGATTATCTTCCTTGGCAGTTTCAATACGACTAAAGGTTACAAGGATTTCATATAACTCTTTTATAGAAGCTTTTATTATTACGAAAACCCTTGAAAATCTATAATATAACTAAAAGTTATAAAATAAGCTGTAACGATCACCAAAATGTTTGTTGGGAAGGAACCCTGCATACATTCGCGGAGAAATTCAAAGGTGTATGTACGTCTTCACATACACCTTTGGGCACCTCGGGGACTCCCAACCCGCTTTGGGCCAGCGTGGGGACTATACCCCGATCCGTGCACGAGAGGAAGCCTGTGCCCAGCAGTGGGACGTTTATTAGCTAACATATCCATTATCCATAAATGTTCCGTTTTCAAGAAAAAGGTAGGTCATTTTCGGTTGTATGGCATTACTGCCATAATTATTCATTTAGAAATAATCTCTATTAACAACCGAAAAAGATGTACCTTTTACTTGAAAACGTCACATATATTTATGGTATGCAATCACCCTAAACGCCCAGCTTAGGCAAACGGCGTATCCAATATCTCAAGCGATGTCTCCTAACTCTAGTTCTTAATACCGATCCTCATTTGTTTGCCCGCGTCAGAATGACGAATGGGTGTCAACTTTGCGTGTACGGGGGCGCAAAGGATAGGAGATTATCGTTTCTTAATTAACTTATGGTCTAAGAGCTCGCCACGTCAGATATGACACAATAATGAGGGCGACGAAACCCCTATCGTTAGTTTCCTATACTATGTTTATTTCTAGATACGAAAATCTGGCAGCTGTAAAGTGGTGGAGCTCAAAGAATGCAAATAACTTGAAGAACAAACCCTAGAGGTCCACTGTGTCACTGTATTTACTAAAAAACATTGCACGGGAAAAATCCATTTAAAGTTGTACATTCTACTTTTTTTCAATTAGGAAAATTTTACGTGTTTTCGACTTAGAATCACGAGTTCTTTCAATTTTATTAGGATAAAAAATGTGTCCCAAGTTTTATTTCATTCCGTGACTTTTTTCCAGAGACTTCTTATGGCGGTAACGGAATGATAGTACCAAAAATGTGGCAGATGTAAAGTGGTGGAGCTCGAAGAATGCAAATATCTATGTGCCCCGTCATGGAACTGGTTTTGTGTCAAATTCTTTTACCGTCCAGGCAATCCGGCTTTGGAATGATCTGCCACTCTCTCTCAGGCAAGCTCAGACCAAATACACTTTCAAGCGCTTCTTGCGCAAGCATTTCCTTGATAAGATCTCTGCATCGTCCTCCTGATAGTTCACACAAGGTATGTCAAATATATGTATGTATGTTTATTATTATAATATATGTATCTGTGTAAGTTTATGAATATAGCTTTATATGTATCAATAGTTAGTTTTTTTTCGTAATGATTCTGTCATATTTTTTTAGACCCTGCACCTACTTAACCTTTCTGTTTGACCCAATGGTTGACTGGTAGAGAATGCCTTATGGCATTAAGTCCGCCATTTGTACCTTTTTGTATTGTGCAATAAAGAATAACTAAACTAAACTAAACTAAACTAAAAATGTATGAAAATTTTGGGACATTTTTTGTGTCCTACTAATACTGAAAGAGCTCATAATTCTGAGTGGAAATGACTTAAAACTTTCCCAATCGTTGAAAAAAGTGAAAGGATTTATTAGTACATTACGTACCTAGGGCGGTAAAATAAAGAAGGGCTCAGATTGCGGGTATTTGTGGCCCGAACCGAAGGTAAGGGCCATAAACAAGCGATCTGAGGCCTTCCTTATTACCGCCCGTGGTGCGCACATAATTTTACGTCTTCTCGTGGGTGTGAAGTGAGATTTGCCGCTGCGGTCTAGGGCGGTAAATCTCACTTAGCGCCCAGAGTGACGTAATATATCTTTTCATTCTCGAGTTGTGTGGGAAATGTGAATACTTGTAACCCGCTGTGCGCTCCCTTCCCATTTCATCATTGGTTACCCCACTACGCCACTGTAGAGTCTACAAAAAGATGTAACCCACTTTTGGACCTTATTACAACGCTATAAGGTGAAAGTGTATACGTCTCTTTGTAGTCGGCTGTGCATTAAAATTCTCATCCCGTATTCGCTCTCTTGTCCATGTTGCCATAATTTATGGTCCTTGCCGGTTAAGACTTGGCTATTGAACTGAGACGTAATAGCTTTATAACTCCAGACGTATGATGGACGCGGTTATCGATGTGATAATTACAACTTTAAACGTCAACTTCTACGTCTACTTTCTACATGATCGGGTTGCAGCCTTTAAAAAAATCAATGCTTATAGTATTTTATGCAATAGTTGTATAAGACGGTTCAAAAAAGGTGAGTGGCGCGTCTAACAATTTGAGGCGAAGCTGAAAATTTTTAATATAGACGCAATGAGCCTTTTTTGAACTACTTATACAACATTGCATACATTACTTTTTCTACGACTAGGGATTACATAAAACACAAAATTAAACGCAGTTTGCTTTAAGAAAGAGCTAGAAGTTGAAAAGTGACAAATGACAGTTGACAAAACGTAATCATACACACGGTAATTTATTTATTTATTTATTTAATCTTTATTGCACAAAAAGAAAACTTATCGTACAAAAGGCGGACTTAATGCCATAAGGCATTCTCTACCAGTCAACCTTAGGGCCAAGCAGAAAGATTGTAGGCGGTGCTTCTAACAATACAATTAACAATTAAATAACGGAAGCATAAAATTTTAAAAATATGCGAAACTAATCCTAAATGCTAATATGTTTATTTCAACTATCATTTAGTTTGTCACTTGCTTTTTTCCTTATGTTGGCAGCAATTATTTTAGTTTTGTTATTGTTTCAAATCATATGAATTCAGTAGTTTGTTAAGTTGGCAGTTTTGATTTTCGTTTCGTTGTAAATTTAGTATTGTTTTTCTTTTTTATCTGTTGGGTCCACAGGGAAACTCTTTTAGCAGTTGCATTTTATCACATAATAACCCTAGGGTCTTTATGAAGAATAGATAAGATAGACTTTTTTGCAGTTGCATCAGACATGCTTTTATATTCGTTTGCGGGACCATATAATTGACAGATAAAAGTACCGGAGTAGTAAAAACTCTTAAACATGACGCCATTTTAAAAATATATTAGGGAACTCACTATATTTAAGTGCCATAGACAATGGTGCTTAAGTCAGTTTGAACATTCTCCAAAAATTTAACGACGAAAAAAATCTACTGTACGTAGATGAGAACAGCCGTATATAGACGCCTACTACGAAAGCATTTTTGCTCAACCTGAAACAAAGCACTTCAAGTTTCGCTTGTTTCAAAATGTGTTTTAGGGTTGATACTGAATAGTTACGGTATACGGGTGTATGATTTTGCCTGAATCGTAGAATTGGACAGGTAAAATTGTATCTAAGTGCAAGAAAAATAAATATCGGAAATGTCGTGTAGGACACGGAACGTTGCAGTGTGAGCCATCTTTTATTCTGTGGTACGGTAGCATTACATTTTCGTCAATTAAGTAATTATTTCAAATTCAGCTCGGCCGGATGTTCGGAAAGTGTATGAAAATTAGATTTTAATTTTTTAACGGAAGTAAATGCAATTGCAATCTTAATTATTTTTCGTCGGTAGTTCACAAGCATACAGTCAGCCCGATGGTAAGAGGTCACTGTAGCCGGTGGACGCCTACAACTTGAGAACATGCATTGAATAATTTTCTGTATTCTTTCCTATTTGAACTATTTTTATACTAGGAGTAACAAAAATGCTGTTGATCCTTTTAAGTGTATAATGGGTACCGTATCCTTATTATGAATAAGTAAGAGAAATACATTTTTGATTTTGTATGGAGGGGGTTAGCCGGCTGCAACGACGTCCCACACAAAAAAAAATTTCGCGTCAAAAAAAAATTTTTCTCCTGGTTTTTCTTACGATCACCTTTATTTTTCTTACACCATGTAGGTAAAAACTGTCTGTACATTTTAAAATACTGGTACCTACTATTATGCAGTAGTCAATTTACGGTCATCATCATTTGCTCTATTATTAAATAATTCGCTTATAACAAAAACACACCAAGGCTGCGTTTCCACCAGAGATGAGCGAGGATGTGTTGAAAGTAATGTGTTTTACGTCACTCTGGGCGCTAAGTGAAATTTACAGCCCTAAGGACGCAGCGGAAAATCTCACTTCACACCCAGGAGAAGACGTAATAGTACATTACGCACCTAGGGCGGTAAAATAAAGAACGGCTCAGATCGCGGATATTTGTGGCCCGAACCGAAGGTAAGGGCCATAGACAAGCGATCTGAGGCCTTCTTTATTACCGCCCGTGGTGCGTACACAATTTTACGTCTTCTCCTGGGTGTGAAGTGAGATTTGCCGCTGCGCCCGTGGGCGTAAAATCTCACTTACCGCCCAGAGTGACGTAAAATTATGTACGCACCACGGGCGGTAATAAGGACGGCCATAGATCGCTTGTTTATGGCCCTTACCTTCGGTTCGGGCCACAAATGCCAGCGATCTGAGCCCTTCTTTATTTTACCGCTTCTTTATTTAGTTTTCGAAGGAGGAAGTTCTCAACTCTATTCGTCGGGATCTATGTTTTTGCTTTTTTATGTTGTTCTCCGATTATTCTAGACGGCTGGACCGATTTGGAAAATTTATTTATTTTTTGTTTGAAAAAGTATACTTCACTGTTATTTCCATTGTCACCAGATCAAGATCTGATGATGGAATCCTGGAGAAATCGGGGGAACTCTTCAAATATATAGGCACACCTACAGCGATTTAAGTATTTTTTTACGTTAGGTCGGGCTTTAGGAAATTTGGAGTCTAAGTGAAGTCAGTTATTTTTTGTTTAAAAATAATTTTATGATTCAATAGTATCACTTAATTTACCTATCATAGCTCCAGGGGGGTGATTATCAAGCGATCGAATTTAAGAAAATAAAGTCTGAAAATAATCACACTCAAAAGCTTGTCTTATTTTATAGTTTAAACAAATCATATCTGTACATACAGTACCGGCCAATAACATATCACCTTTGTGTTATTTTATACAAGGTGTAACAAAAATACTGGTGATCCTTTAAAGGGCATAATTAGTATCGTATTCTAATTACGAAAAAGTAAGAAAAAATTTTTTTCGCGTGGAAAAAAATTTTGGTTTAGTATGGAGGGTCGGCCGGCTGGGACCACCTGACCCATAGAAAAAAAAAGTCCAAAAATTTTTTCTCCTACTTTTTCTTAGTCGCTATACGATACCAATTATGCCCTTAAACGGATCACCAGTATTTTTGTTACACCCTGTACAGTGTGTACATCTAATACGGGCGAACCTTTTAACGGTGGTTTACATCGGTCATACTGAACAAGTTTCACTATGGAGGTAACCCCAAAATCTCAAAAAAAAAAATTTGGCTTCCTCATACAAAATGTCGACACAAACCTTGAGTTTAGATTTCTGAACTTTTGTCAAAGACCAAGTCTGTGCCAGGGTGGTACAACTCAAAGTAAATCTGTCAAAAAATTTGAGTTTGACACGACGTATCCGATACGTTACGAAAAAGAACTTGTCATGCGTTAAGAAGGGACAACATGATTCGTGACGTTACGTGACATTACAGAGGTCTCTCTGTATTGTACTATTATTTACTCTGTGTCTGTGCTCCGTATGTAAGAATGGGGAGAATACACATGTCCATGAGTTTTCTTTGAAGTGATAGGGGAAGGTTACCCTTCATGTGTTCCTTCATATACCAAAAGCTCTTAAATTGCTTACAAATATATAAAAAAAGTTCTAGGTACCTTAAAAACATGAAGGTGATATATTATTGGCCGGTACTCTAAGGCGATTATCACACTGGTGGCGCCGCAATCGCATGCGGCGACGGTGTGTAAATGTGAGAGCACTATACACATGCAGAGCGCTATCTCGCTCGCGCACCGGTGCTGCACTTGGAAACCGCAGCAGTGTGAAAGCCGCCTAACAATTGAGCACTGAGATACGAGGTATCGAAGATTACTGACAGGTTTGCTATACACGGTGGGCACGAGGTAACCCGACAGATTTTAACAGTGTATTTGTGATAATATTTAGAGACTAAAATATCCTATAAACTTTTCTGGAATATGCCTAGCTTTAGAGTTAATACCTATTTAAAAAAAACTTTTTTATTATTATTACTCAGCACAAAACGCCATTTTGATGGCGTTGTTGCCACTATTGGGCATAGATTACACATCCTTATTGACAGATATCAAAGTGGCAAGGAATACTTTGCATAAACTATTTTTTTTGGAAAACAATGAATCATTTCGTTTTAGGCGCTCATTTTATTAATAACATTTACTTTTCATGTGCACAAAACATTCAAAAAATTGAGTAAAAAAGGATTTTTTTTGCGAGATTCACCTAAACTCATATAACGTTTTTTTATTCCTTTTGGTAGAAATGCGTGGTTAAGATTTGTCGGTTTCCTTGTGCCCACCCTGTAGTTTCAACTGAGGTTTGTTCCGGGCTATTTCACAAATTTTAATAATATATATGGCGTTTTCAACATGTACATCATTGTAGGTTGTCAATAAGGCATAACTGCCATAATAATTCATTTAGAAATAAACTCTATTAACAACCGACAATGATGTACCTTTTGTCTGAAAACGTCATATATATTTATCTCACCGTGAAATCTAAATTGTATTATGCATATGACTGGATTTTTGTTCATTTGTTTCGATATCTGTTTCGATGTTAGTCATAAAGTATGGAGTATTTTTATTGCAATTTAGTACTTTTTTATCTATTATTCAGGCTGCTGTGAGTATATTATAATAGTTTCTTCAGTAACATAACATAACATATATATTCTTTATTGCACACCTCAAATTAAAGAAACAGAGTATACACAAGTTACAAACAGAAAAGTAGACTTCATTGTTTTTTTTTTCTTTTAGTTTTTTATTACTAAGACTCCGCTGTCCATCCGTCCGTCTGTCTGTCTGCCTGTTTGTTTGTCTGTTTGTTTGTCTGTCCGTCTGTCTGCCCGTCCGTCTGTCACCAGGCTGTATCTCATTAACCGTGATAGTTAGACAGTTGAAATTTTCAAAGATGATGTATTTCTATTGCCGCTATAACAACTAATACTAAAAAAACAGAATAAAATAAAAAAAGGGGGCTCCCATACCATAGACATGATTTTCTTGTCGTTTTGTAGATAATGCTACGGAACCCTTCGTGCGTGAGTCCGACTCGCACTTGGCTGGCTTTTTAAATACCCCTGCCACTAACTTAGTTTAAATACATTTAGGTTATATTAACTAGACTTATCAATTATCAAACACAGCCCTCTTAATTCATAACTAAATATCCTCTTACTACACCTTATAATTTAATAATGAGTAATATCGTTAAAGTAAAAATAATGAGAAGAAGAGACATGCGCAACTGTAAAAAAACATCATTTCATGCACTCGCGGAAATGTCATCATAATTTATCCCGAATCTTTTACCAATCTGTAAGCGATGAATGCGTATGTAACTCATAAAGTAACACATTCAGTCCGCCCATGCATCAAAATATATTGTAATTACTCTTTCAGGCATATTATTTAGTCACAGAGCGCCCAATAATCCAGTATGTGAATCCGAAATACGTGTCCTATTTAAATGTAAGCGCACTTCGCGTCGGACGCAGGAATCCGATATATTATGTCAATATACATGTCACTACGCTGGTTGTGGCTGACAATAATGCCACGGTAAGTTATTTTAGGGGTAACAACCCCTCAGTTACAGGCGCAAAAAACTTTAGACTTCTAAATTATTAAATAACATACATATTTAACATTTATAATTAGCAGCTATATTCGGTTTAGAATTTCCCACGTTTGTAATTTTTTCCCGCACCTATTACCTTCTTTTTATCTCTGTTTGGCCCGACGGTTAACTGGTAGAGAATGCCTTTTGGCATTAAGTTCGCCGTTTGTACTTTTTTTATGGTGCAATAAAGTTTAAATAAATAAATAAAATACACACCACACTATGGACATTATTTTTTGTAATAATTCAGCCTAACTTACTTCACATTTCGAAGCGGCAGTGGCGGCAATTACTTTAAAGAACTTGATATTTTGAACCATGATAGATAGTCAAAAATGTCAGAAAATACTTATCGTTGCAATTGTTATCCACAAAAATAATAAATATTAGTTAAAGGGATCATTAACATAGGTCTCCATACAAGAAATATAATTTAATCGCTATTTAGGGTAATATAGGCCGCCATTTTGAATATCTCACTTGCGGTTTCGAAGTTTGAAGATTATTCTTTCAGAAAAACTTTTATCAAATTACCAAAAAAGTTATATGATTTGCATGTCGCGTCTAGAAGTTGCGAGAATTTAAAATTGGACCTCTTTGAGCGTGTTAATTTGCCAAAAGGCTGATATTTTTTTCAGTTCGATATTTTCTTCTACGAGTCACACAGCTACAATCAATATCGTTTGACTTTTATGGAGTTCCATTTCAAATGGTGTAACCTGTTTTTGAAAGACATGTTTTTCGCATCTGCGTTGAGGAAAACCTTGCCACACAATTGTCCTCATCTTGCTGTGAGTTATGTTTATAATTATAATATACTAGTGACCCGCCCCGGCTTTGCACGGGTGCAATTATACATATTAACCTTCCTCTTGAATTGCTCTATCTACTAAAAAAACCGCATCAAAATCCGTTGCGTGGTTTTAAAGATCTAAGCATACATAGGGACAGACAGCAGGAAGCGACTTTGTTTTATACTATGTTTAGTGATAATCTGTAGGTAATAGCGGTGTGGCCTAGCAAGGGCACTGGTTTGAATCCTGGCTCGTAAATACTGTACGTACAGTCACGTCTGAAACATGGATACAATAGCTAGGGATACACGCACAGATGTGCCCGCCGGATTTGTCCGATGGATATGCCCGGCGAACAAATCCGTGCGTGTATGGCGCGAATTGGACACGGTTTTTTTTTTGCCTGCGAACACATCTGAAAAGCGCCATACACGAACGGATCTGTCCGCCGGGCAAATACGTCGGACAAATCCGGCAGGCAGATCTGTGCGTGTATCCCTAGCTATTTATTTAATTTCGAAAAACTATGACCAAGGCGTAAAGTTGTTTTTATCCCATTTTATTTATACTGACCATTTATACTGGTCATTTTCACGGACACTGAAGTACCACATATCCTTGTTGTTTTAACTTGAGATTACCGGACCCCAAATTAGCGATAATTTGAAATTGAAAAACCTTCTCAAACTCAGGCTTATGTATGCATGGCACACACTTCAATGTATGCATGAGTTCTTAGGGCTCTCTCATTCAATAATTTTTCAAATTATCTCTGTCGTTAATGGCGTTAGACAATACACCGATATTTTGCATTGCATTTTATATTGACATTGACACGCTGCCAACCTGACTGATAACTTACCAATCTCCTACCAATCGGCCGCCGCGGGGTGAGGTAAATCCAATCGGTGGGGGGCGTAGCGTGGCCTTTCTGTATGTATTCTGTGGCTTGGCTAGTCAGTATAAAATACACAGCTGTTCTTTTTCAGGGCACCTATCACCTGTACAATTTGACGCTAAACGCCGACGCCATCCCAGAATCGTTCCCGATTACGAGAGGACGGATCCTTGTCAACGCGTCCTATCATGGCGAACCTGCCTCGTCGGTTTACGCTGATTTGGAACTAAAGAAATATAAGAAACAGAAGTTGTGAAACAATATATTTTTTTTAATCATCATCATCAAAATTTAAGAGCATGGCCCTTGTCGGTGGAGTATGCGCCAGTTTTCGCGGTCCTCGGCTAGGCTTTTTAGGTCCCTGTAAGACACGACATTTGCTTTTTCTTTTTTAATGTACATCTTGAATTTGTGAAAGGCCTGCGTGGTTAGCAGAAGCATGCAGCGACAGTAACTTGCGGGCGAGATACCGTGGGTACCGCAAATACGAAATTTCGTTATCTGTGTCTTTTTATTTCGAATTGGTATTATTTGATGATGATGATCCTTCCGGCCGATTTCAACCAAGGCGACCACTTAAACTCCTAGTTAATAGTTCGGCGCTCGTGCGCCCGAAGATGACTGACGTAGCCGATCTTCGAGGTGAACCCCCGTGCACATTGAGGGCACGTGAGGACACCAGCCACGTAGTGGTAGTGAATGGCAGCAGGCTGGCGTGTTTTCAGCTCGTCGCGTATGGCGTCGAGGTCAACTTTACGTTGCTCCTCGAAATCATGTACTTTGTCCTGCACGAGCCTGCGCCACTGAGAGGGCTCGATGTTGCATCTTTTCATGTGCCGTTTCTGAACATCTTTGTATCTGAGGAGTTGCCCGCCCTGCTTGTTGCCCTCGCTTACCCTCCTCTAGTTCAGAATAAAAGATGCGCTTCGCCACTCTCTCTTCCGACGAGCCGAGGTCGGTGGAATAGAGGCTTATTTAATGCGTCGGCAGCTTCGGTGGTGCGGTCACGTATCGCGTATCGTATTATTTAGTCGCGATGGGAATAGGATTAGACTTGACGGATTTGCCATGCACTTATTCCAAAAATATACCTAATAGCTATCTCAATCCTTTTCTAATCGCGGTTTAGTAAGTGTCATGCAGAGAAAGATATAGTTCGAGAAAATTAAGCCGAATATGGGCAATCAGGGGAAATAATTCGTGTAGTTTTGTAAATTGGTACAATTATACCTTGTGGTGCCCACGTGACTATACTAAAAGTCCTCGGGGGTGGGGGTTGTGCTGAGGGTGTAGGGGGGGGATGAAGGTACCTTTTTCAGATTTTTGGTCATATCTCGAATATCTGTAAGAATAGCATCATAGTTACTTCAAACAAAAGTTTAAACATAAAATTTTCTACAAAATTGGTCATATTAATTTTTACTCTACGATCAATACTTTAGGAGCTACAGGGTGTTTAAGTTAACAAAGATATATAGATAGATAAAGCGGAGAAATTCAAAGGTGTATGTGAAGTTCCAAGTTCCCAACCCGCTTTGGGCCAGCGTGGGGACTATAGCCCGATCCCTCTCGGGTATGAGAGGAGGCCTGTGCCCAGCAGTGGGACGCATAGAGGCTAACATCATCATTCGCTTGCCCTTGTCCCATTTACTTGGAGTCGGCGCAGCATGCCTTTCTTTTCCACACATCTCTGTCACCCGTCATCTCATCACTCACCTCCTTTCTTTTCATATCATCTCTCACGCAATCCATCCATCTTTTCCTAGATTTCCTCTTTTCCTACATCCCTCCACATTCATTCTTAATACCTTTCTCGTAACATGACTTTCATCCCTCCGCATAACATGCCCGTACCACGCTAGGCGATTTGATCGTAATTTGTCGCTTATGAGGCATAGAGGCTAACATATTATATATATTTAAAAATAGAAAAAACATATGAGATCGTCATTATTATTTTACTCATCATCTTCGATATCGTAATCTTCGTCTTCTCTTTCTAGAAAATGTACGGGTATACCGTTTGTACATGAACCCAAGCATCCGGTCAATCCGGTGCATACTTGACTGCATGAAATACCAGCCTCTCGACATCCGCAATTTCCAGTGGAACCGCTTTTGCAGCGACAAAAAATTGAATTCAGCACGGTGTCAGGAGCTGGAGGACCAGTGGGCATAATTGGCTCAAGGGTTCCATCAGCTCCTCGCTTCCAACCCCACATATCAGGAGGCATTTTGTTACCCAGCCACTCTTGTACTTGGTGGAATACTCGTAATGAATAGGTTTGAATTTTATTTTTAAGGAAATAAGCAGATACTAAATTATCGTGTTTTTTTAATACAACGACGGTGGCAAACAAGCATACGGCCCACCTGATGGTAAGCAGCTAATGTAGCCTATGGACGCCTGCAACTCCAAAAGTTGCCGACCCTTTAAAAACAGGAGGATTCGCTGTGTTGACGGCTAAAGGAACAAGAGAGGCCTCTCGTCGTCAACACACTGGGTCCTCTTTGAGCTCTTTGGCAACCTTACGTCTTTTTATTACGTTTACCAGATTTACTCTGACACCATTTTAAAAAGGCATAAGAAGGCATGTTTATTTATTTTCTTAGATTTTTTCATAGACGTCACTACCACCGTGTCACAAACAGGCGCGGTCCCAGGGGCGGGGTCACATGAGACATGAGTTTTTTTACTGACCCCCTCAAAAACAGCAAAAAAAAATTTGCATTAGTGTGACCCCCCTCCCCCAAATTTCAGGCTGCGACCGCGACTGGTCACAAAACCGCCATTTGTAAACTAAACGGCTCAGTTTGTATGCTCCGCCCCCCGCGGCACAACTTTTGTGGGGTCATTTTGCAGATCGACTTCATAGTCTAGGTATATTACCAGTCGCTGTTTTAAGCATACTGAATAGTAGTGGTGCCAATGGAGGGCGAGGCGCGGTGGGCCGGGAGGGTCTGCGCCGCGCTGACGCGACGCCCGTAGTAGCTAAGGACTTGCGGTAATCTTGACCACTTGAACCTCGTTTACATTACCACCTTTGTTTTGTTTAGAGTTTTCAATGATCAAAATGGGAATTTTATGTTCGATCAGCTAAAATTAAGATAAGCTAAAATTCTGAGTTATGATGAACAAGTAAGAAAAAACGACTTTTTTTCAAATCGACTATTTTTTAATCTCTTCGTTAACTTCAACACCCTGTAGCTCCTAAAGTATTAATCGTAGAGTAAAAATGAATATAACTAATTTTGTGCGAAATTTTATGTTTAAACATTTGTTCGAAGTAACTATAGTGATATTCTTACAGATATTCGAGATATGACCAAAAATCTGAACAAAGGTACCTTCAACCCCCCCCCTACACCCTCAGCACAACCCCCACCCCCGAGGACTTTTAGTATAGTCACTTGGGCACCACAAGGTATAACTGTACCAATTTACAAAACTACACGAATTATTTCCCCTGATTTTATTAATTTTCTCAGGCTAATAACGAAATTTATATTTTTATTCAACGCAGTTTTCAACCGACTTCAAGATTCGAAGGAGGAGGTTATCAATTCGTTGGAATCTTTGTTTTTTTTGCTACTTTATACCTTTATACCGCTGCACCGATTTAGAAAATTCTTTCTATGTTTGAAAGAGTATACTTTACAGTTGGTCTCATAGTCAAAAGGTCCGAATCTGATGATGGGATCCTGGAGAAATCGAGGGAATTCTTTGACTATTATAGGCACACCTGTAGTGATTTTACTATTTTTTGCACCAACTCGGCCACTTCCTCTTAGAATAGCGGATCCTAATTGAAGTCGGTTCTTTTTTTGTTTAAAATTATTATTCAACGCAGTTTTGTCTGTAATGATGGAATAACAACAGTCCTTTCTAATTCTATCAAACAGATTTTAACAATATATTTGTCCGAGAAAAGCATCGATGCGGAATCCCGTCACGTCTGAGCCCAGCTTCAATGTATTCCAGCTTTGTCGACCGTCGAATAGATTTCCTAATACGCTTCATATGTTCTAGATACCTTTGAGTCCTACGCACAATGGAATCTCGTTTCGAGCTTTTAGAATATCTTGTAACGCGTCGTGCAGATAAAGGATATTACACCCTGTACGACTCAGCTAGCTCTGTTATACCTAAATAGCATATTTTCTTTATATTTTTACGTCAATTCAATGAACTACCTTCATTCTATATTTTGTAAGTTTTTCTATTATCAATCTAAGACATTTTTTTATTATGTTGAAAATATTTCCTTGTTACAAGGATTTATTTCCTTTAACTAAAAAAAAAAAGTTTTATATATAACGGAGCGAATATATTCTTACAGATTTTCTAGTTTTCTTTTACCTAAGATAATACTTGTTTGATTAAAGTACAATCTCTCTTATTTACTCAATATACTCTTGAAACAATACATTTTTGTATTTCTGTTAAGAAAACGTGGTTTTATTAAGTGAAGAATCATATTTTTGGTAAAGGAAATAAATACTTGTCACGAGGAAATATTTCCAAGATAATAATGTCTTGGATTGAGAATATCCCGGAAACTTAACTGTTCGTCTCTTCTCCTGTGGGACTTTTTCTCATAGCGTTAAATTTTCTGAAAATACTCCAGTTTGCTGATATTTTTTTGTAAATTTCCTATCAATAAAAAAATATGGTAAGCTGGTTAAGATAAAAATCTAAATGTTGCCTTTAGCCACCCAGAAGCCTACAAAAAGGGCTCCCATTGCTTCTTCATTTTGGAAAATTAGAATAGCATTTGTGTGTGGAAATTGGACCTCAAGAGGATGGGGATCGCTCAGTAAAAAGAACATATCGTCGGGTGACATCCCAAACTCTCTAAGTTCTATCACAAGTTCATAACCATACTGGTAACATAACAAGGTTGATTTACGTTTAATTATATTTTTGTATTTAGTGAGATTTGGTTGTCACCTGACGATATTTGGGTCGACCGACTGGACGCTGTTTAGCCGGTCATCCTAAGTATCGCTGGGCAGACGTAGTAAATAGGAGCGGATCTTCATGAGCTCGGCGCCAGTGAAAGCTGCCACCGAGCAAAATAGCGTGCTCTTGTGTCGGAGGTAGGGCTTGCAATTCCGGAATTCATTTGTATGGCCAATTCCGGAATTCCGGAGTTGGCCATACAAATGAATTCTGGAATTGCAAGCCCTAGTCGGAGGCCAATACACATTTTTGGTTGTTGCATCAAAAAAATAAGCAAGTAATTTCGGACCATGGACGGCAAGACAGGGCCGTAGCCAGAATTGCAGTTAAAATAGGGCAGTGCTAATTTAAGGTAGGGCATAGGGAATTTTAAGGTAGGGAAATAACTTTATTTTCATACATTTTTCACCCGATTGTAGTTTTTAAGGTAGGGCATTAGTATTTTAAGGTAGGGCATTGCCCCCAAATGCCTCCCCTACGGCCCTGCGGCAAGAGGACAGTCAACTTCACTAGCTCTATGTATTTACTAATTGCAGATAAACTTTATTACAACTCTGCAACTATGTACTATTAGGAAAATAGATTTAATGTTTAATCGTGTTCTTCTTAAGCTCCATATCACAGTAGCCATTAAATATGGTTCTGGTCTTAGTTTTCATGCTTACATAGATTCTTCCTTTCGAAAATGGTAGTTTTGGCAGATGTTCCGCAGCTGCTGTCATGTTGTACAAATGGTACACTGCCTGGAAAATAAATTGGATTCTACAATTATTTAAATGATTAAAAAAAATAGGGATGGGGTAAAATTGATGTTTCACCTCTCGTCATATTATGAAGACACGAGTAATCAAATGATTCCAAATTGAGCTACGAGCGTAGCGAGTGGTTTAGAAATGGAATCTTGAGCGTACGAGGGCCTCAAGGAAAGAGAAGTTGAACAAACTTTGCTGCCGAGTGTAATACAAAAATGTTCACCACACTACCACAGGAAAAATATAAGCTATAAAATTAAAAAGAAATCAAGCCAAATAAATGCTTTCAAAATTATATAATTCATAATCAACTCTTTTAAGACTATTCTGCAAAACAAAACCTGTACCCACACCACCACACACACACACACACACTTGTTACTATACCCACATGCGGATAAAATGCGTTTTTCCCCACCGCATTCCGAGGTGGAGTGGTGAAAATTAATTTTTTTCATTAATTATGGAAAGTTCCCTAAGTATGATTATTAAGTTAGTATAATTTGAATAAGTTGCAGGGTCTATAAGTTGCAGGCGTCCATATGCTATGATAATCGCTTACCATCTTCCGTATTTGGTATAAAGAGTAAACAATTGTAAGGAGGCTATACCGGAGGAGTCGGGCAGTGTTCGAGGTCGATCTGTCGTCGTACAGCAGATCCAAAGATGGGGTCCTTAAACAGGAAACTGCACCATTTGTACTGAAGCTCGATGAAGCTACGGCGGAACTGGTTGTTCACGTTCTCGTAGAATAAAATCTCCATCTGTAATCATGAAGGACTAAGGACCCAACAACTAATTTTTATTTTAAGTAAAACGTCTGCTAACGATACGAGAGGTGTAGGGTTAGAACCGGTGGTAGTTTCTTTTTCTCTCTGACGTTCATAAGTGCATTGTAATGTGCCTAAATTGAAGAATAAATATCTTTTATCTTTTATCTTTTTTTTTACCACAATATTTAGAAATAAAGGAAAAGTCGAAAAATTCACTGCCTCTGGTATACATATCCCTATTTTTTAAAGCAACTCGGCCACTTTTTCTTAGAATAGCGGATCCTAAGTGAAGTCGGTTCTTTTTTTGTATAAAATTATTATTATATATGCGTCTTATCAGGTAACTCATAGTAGCTAAGTTGGTCAGAGCGACGGGTTTGTATCCCAGAGTCGCGAGTTCGACTCTCGCCTGAGGAAGTGGATTTTTCTACTTTTACTTTGTTTAAACATTGTAATAGGAATTAATAGCTAAATTATTGTAAAACTAAATTATTTCATGCTAGCAACAGGTGCTGCCCTCTACAGTTTATCTGTGGATTCATTTAGTAACTTTCGTGTCTTCACATCGCGTCAATTGCGGAGCATCCGTTTAATCCATATTAGGTAGTGTACAGTCACCATCAGATATATCGGAGCGGCCAAGGTGGTCACAAATATTTGAACAACGCCTCTATTGTCATGGCGATAAAGTGCATGTTCAGATATTTTTGAGTACCGTGGCTGCTCCGATATATTTGATGGCGACTGTACCCATAGAGTATATTGAATATAGTATTTGTACCGTTAAGTTAATTTCACTGATATTGTAAGCAAACTTGAACCGCGCGCCGCGGAAGTCCGCTCAAGATTATAATCATCGTAAATTCAAAACATTACGTGAGTGACCCATTCTAAATATTCTTAATACATTTTTCTACTCCTGCATTCTAATTTTCCAATAAAATGACTGACATGTAAATTCAAAGCATATACTTTATGAACGTTGTCATAATATGACTCAAAAGTCGACTCTTAGGGATATAATGGGTCTGTTGGGCCCCGCACCGGCGCCGCCCGCCGCTGTAGACGAGGCGGGCGCCGACGCAAACCGCCGGGAGACTGAAGACAATTGTATAGAGGCAGCAGGTCATTCGTCGAACTCAATGCTTACCGGCTTGCCTAGCACTCGTAGAAAAACTATTGTGTGCAACGGTACATAATTAGGTCTTAAAATTCTCGGGTCTGTTTTTACAAAATTCGGCTTCGCCTCATTTTGTAACTTTGACCCTCGAATCTTAAGAACCCTTATTATGTAACTGTTGCACAAAATACTATAGAAGCTCATAAGCACTCGAAGCTTACTGTGTAATTATCGTCCAGAGGTACAGCAAGCTGGATATGCACGGTGGTATAATACTGCTGGTTGCGGCGGCCGAGCCGGGATGCTGAGATATTGGCGAACGGCATCACGGTCGAGTCCACGTAGGTCACTGTCGGCTTGTCAGTAATCAGGTTATATGACTGGAAAAATGAAGGAATTTTATCCAATCTACTGTGGAAAGTAATCTAACGCATGTTTTGTTTGACGTGGTTCTTCACATTAGTAAAATTTGTTTTTAGAGGGTTTATTTAATTTCAGTTAAAAATATTTTTTAATAGGATTAATTTGTTGTAAATTAGTATCGTTTTACACAGTGTTCATGAGACGCGGGTACTAAGCAGAAGTGTGTGGGACGTCGTATATTATTACAGGCTAACATATGTTTTTTTTCCTTTATTAAATAAATAAATAAATAAATATTATGGGACAATCTTACACAAATCAACCCAGTCCCACAGTAAGCTCAATAAGGCTTGTGTTGTGGGTACTAGGCGACGACATATATAATAGATAAATAGATATAGATAAATACTTAAATACATAGAAAACATCCATAACTCAGGAACAAGTATCTGTGATAAACACACAAATAAATGCCCTGACCAGGATTCGAACCCGGGACCTCCAGCTTCATAGGCAGAGTCACTACCAACTTGGCTAGGATGCCGTTAAAAGTTTATTAAAGTTCAAAATATTTAAATAAACGCAGGGTTTCATTATGTACTTAACTGCTAAAGTGTTACAATGAATACTTGTCACGAGGAAATATTTTCAAGATAATAATTATGTCTTGGATTGAGAATATCCCGGAAGCTTTTTTTTCCGTGTAGATATTATTTCTCATACTGACATTCTCTCTCTCTCACATTTTTAATCGATGGTAGTACGAATCTAGGTGCATTAGGTATACTTCTTAGCCTACTGATTCGGTGGTATTCATTCAAATCGTCTATATGTTTGTACTCTTCTTTAAGAATGGACAATTTTACTATGCTTTGTACGGGACTTACTTTGCAATATTGAAACAGTTGTGAATAATCATTACTATACTTTATTTTTAAATTTTTGGGGAAAATCGTTTTTAATATAGTTTTTTGCAGGTTATATATGTTAGAAAGATTAGTTTTATATGCTCGCCCATAGCTGCTAATACCGTATCGTATAACCGATTCAGCCAGTGCTAGATATAACATTCTTAAGGTCTTGTATGGTATCTTATGTTTCAAAATTGTTAGTCGACCTAATACTGATCTAAGTTTATTACCGTATTTAATATGTGGTTGCCAGTTGAATAAATATGTATAGCTGCATACAGTGTATATTATATGTATGTATAGCATATTATAACTTTCTTGCGCTAGTGTAGTGAAAAATATTGTAAATATTACACTCGGCAACATATTTATTCGCTCTCAAGATCGTCGCAAGAGAACCTCCTCCTTCAAAATCTTGAAGCCGGTTGTAAAGTACCTAAATTATACAACATAAATTATAAAACATAAAATTAAAAAAAAATATAAAAGAAAAAATATAGAACATACCACAGCTGCACAAAAAGACAGGCAATGAAAAAACATTAATAATTTGAAGCTGCTCATCGTTAGTCCTTCTCTTGTCGTGTTTCCTCGTAATATAACCGCCATTACATTATAATTTTATTTCAGTTCAATGAGCATTAAAATAAATTATGATTGTCATTTAATTAACATTAGCCACACCTAGGAATGGATGGGTTACATTACATTATAAAAAAACCTAAGTATAATTTAAACGCACTTAACCATTCAGTGGAAATCACGACGTTGTCGTGACGCCTCTACGAATCGTTTTTGTCATATAGCGGGAAAACAATGTTATCGGCTACGGCGTAGCGCTACGCGGGTAGCATAGCGGTGAATGTGATAAGGGGCTGGTATAAGCAATAGACATGTAACGAATATTGTATTTTGATCATTTGCGAACGTGAATGCGAATATTTGCCGCTAATATTCGCGAATGCGAATGCAAATATCGGGTCAAATATCTTGACTCTCTAAGGAAAGTCATGGTATGGTATAGTTGAATAATTCAGATGTGATATTTTGTAATCAAATACTAAGAAAACGAATTTTATATACCATAAATTTTTTTTGAAGTGAGAACTTCTTTAGCAGCGTTGGGCAATTTTTGGTAGGGGGAAATCTTATGAGTTCGCGTCACCGACACCGTCACGAAAACAAAAACGCATCACAAGATTTTCCTTGAGTTGGAACTTTGGAAGGCGCGTTCGATGTTTAAACTTATAGTCATTCAAATTAAGTTTAATTTTGTAAGTAGTATTTTTCTCTTATGCTCTTAATATAGGGTGCTCGGAGAAAACGATTGATGAAAATTGTTGATAATTAATATTAATTATAATTCAAACATTATAAAATTTGAAGTTTTAAGACTGAAAGTTTTCACTTCTATCGGCAGTCCCTATAACTGCCATTTTCTTTTTTTGTTAACCGGAATACCTACATACAGTATTCGAAATCATGAAACAACAAAATACAGCGTGTCTCTGACCACAAGGTTTTAAATGTAAGGATCGATTTTGCTCATAAAACTGGAGTACAATTGAAGTATAATTTTTGAAAATAACTGTAATTGTAATAAGTTTTACAGTTAGAAGTTTATTTGAGCAAGCAATGCACTGCAAAATCATCAGCGTCGATGTGTGGCAGACAATGTCAATTGCTTCATTGTATGACGCACATTGAGAATTTCGTGGGACATGGCACAGATTCAAATCCACCCAACATTTCTTCAGTTTCATCGACGGTGCTGCCCTACCCAGCCCGTCTACCTCTGCCCTGCACTAGCGCCACTTTCTTGTTGTTGGCTAATGTTTAATTAAAATTGTAACACTATTTTACGTTAAATAAATCATTTGAATACATAATAAAAAATAAAAAATTGTAAATTCGGCTAAGACCATTTGTGCTTTAGTTTATTAATATGAAATAAATAAATCTAAATTATTATAGTTATTAGAATGGAACGGATTATTCCCGTATTTTAATTATTAAATCTCCGAGGGAGATGCATTTTTGAATTTTTCTTCTTAAAAATGTGTTCGGCCTTCAGCTAACACGAGTTTGGTTAGGTTTTAATCGTTTTTTTCCTCTTAAGCTCCATATCGCAGTATCCTTTAAGGACGGGCTTCGTCTTGATTTTGAGGTACATATAAATCCGTCCTTTCGTAAAGGGCAGTTGTGGGAGATGGTCTCCGGCTGCCGTCATGTTGTGAAAGCTGTACACCCCCTGGAATAGATGCAAGAGATTTCTCATTACGATTAAACTAGCTCCTGTCCGTGGTTATGTCGGCATAGTCACCAAAAATATTAAGGACTGTTGAATATCCAAGAATCTATGACGAAATAGAGATATCGTCACTTTGTAGGAATCTCGTAGCTCACTCTGTTATTTACTCTAAGTTGAAATGCAGTAACTCTGTAACGCATTCCATGCATAGTTACCAGATTTTTCTTTTGATTGATAGAATAATATACGGATTTCTTTTTCAATGTAGTAACGATATGGATGAAGACGTCAATACAATCATGGCTTTCCAAAAACGGTCCATCCTGATAATGCCAAAATCGTCACACGCACGGAAAAAAAGCTTCCAGGATATTCTCAATCCAAGACATTATTATTTTCTTGAAAATATTTCCTCGTGACAAGTATTTATTTCCTTTACCAAAAATATGATTCTTTGCTTAATAAAACCACGTTTTCTTAAAATATAAATACAAAAATGTATTGCTTCAAGAGTATATTCGCAATGTGCGAAGTGCATGGTGGGGGCAACGAGAACGATCGCAGTGCTCAATGTGACAAGAAATGAAACTGCAAATCCCCTGTCTGCTGTCAAAATAGTGAATCAGCCAGTTACATTTCATGTAAGCAAGGAATAAAACCTATTTATAAAAAAGGAAAAAAGAGATGACCACCTGCCCAAGAGATGGCGCCACAATCATGCACACAGCGAATTGAGTAAATAAGAGAGATTGTACTTTAATCAAACAAGTATTATCTTAGGTAAAAGAAAACTAGAAAATCTGTAATAATATACATTCGCTTCGTTATATTTAAAAGTTTAATTTATTTTCGTTAAAGGAAATAACTGCTTGTCACGAGGAAATATTTTCAACATAATATAATAATGTCTTAGATTGAGAATATCCCGGAAGCTATTTTTTCCGTGCGTGCCAGTCATAAACACATCTCATTCGCTTCGCTCCTACTGCTGACAGTTCAGTCGCCGTCAAATATATCGGAGCGGTCAGGGTACTCAAAAATATCTGAACATGCACTTTATAGCCTTGACAATAGAGGCGTTGTTCTGATTTTTGTGATCACTACCTTAGGAAAAGGACAGTGGTCAAAGGTGATCTGATTTTTAATAGCGGCTCCAAATACGGGATCTTTGAAGATGAATGTACACAGCTTGAATTGAAGCTCGATGAAGCTTCTCCTAAACTGGTTGTTCACGTTCTCGTAGAACAAAATCTCCACCTGTTAAGTAAATATACATTTTATTTTATGTTACTAATCGCTGAAATACAATTTTGGACATAATTTAACTAAATCGTTCCTATGTCGCTGACGCTTCTACATAGTCGTTATCTTTTACTGTCACATTTTTCACCTTTCCATTTTAAGACATTTTAGTCACATTAACACATTCAGCACCGAGAACCCGACTGTCGGGTTCTCTGTTCGTAGCTACTACGCGCTACACACGAGGAATACCTGGCTACGCGCTACGAGCGTACCGAGTAGCGCTACGCGGTACGGAAAGTGTTAACAACGCAGATCATTTGATGTGACCTTTAGTTGCCGTTTCTACCCGCTGGATTTTTTTGCCGGATGGGCCTGATTAGCAGGCAGATAAACCAATGTATGGCAATGAGGACGGATTTCTGCGGAGAAATCTAAATAGCGCCATACATTGACTGATCTGCCCTCCAGAAATCCCCGACAGACAGATCTTAAGCGCAGATCTGTGCAACTATCACTATTCATCAGTATGGCGTTCACCTGTAGTTTTAATGCCTTATGCGGTGTTAAAGGAAATGTCTTCTCCAAACTTGCCATCTTTGTAATTGAGTCTATCGAAGATTTCGATTTAGACTTACGTTCCTATATGACTCCTCAGTCTTGGCTGCAGATCATAAGCTTGACAACGTACACACACACCTCATGCCTCTTAGAAAGGAGTCGGGGTTGCAAGAGGCAAAAACATCAGGTGAGCCGTATGTTTTCTGATTACTTACATGATAATTATCATCCAAAGGCACAGCCAGCTCCATGTATGCAGTAGTGAAGTACTGCAGGTTATTCCTTCCATACCGAGCCGCAGAGACATTCACGAATGAAAACACGGAGGAATCCGAGTAGGTTAGCACTGGCTTGTCTGTTACTAGGGTGAATGACTGAAAAAATTACAAATTTCAATAGGAATTAACTCGTAAAGTAGCATATAGACAGCGTATCAATCTTAAAACAACATCTCAATCTCTATATTCAGAGCAATAACGCGTAAGTTGCAGTGACAAGGCTACCGGATGGCTCGCGGTATTTGAGCTCCCGACATGTTGTGGAACCGCCCTGTGCAACCTGAACTGACCCAACACGGACTTTTTTCACCCCTCCCCCCTCAATTTCCAGTATCTGCATGTGATGAATGAGCATGCAAATTGCCATTCACCTCGGCCTGTCGGTTATCAATCCGCCAGTTGGAAGTCGGAAGAAATGAGGGAGGGTGAAAATCAAGCCAATCAAGAGACAAGCGTCAGTTGCAAAGAACAAGAAAACTCCCAAGGGAGTCACAGTAAAAAAAAACGTTGAAAATAGAATGGCATAAATACAAACAAGAATTCAGTGTAAGGTTGTATTGTAATAAAAAAAAAATAGAAAACTTACATGTGATGTACAAAAAGTTATACATTTAAAAAATAAAAATAATTTCAATATCTCCATAGCTAATCCTTCATATATGTATAATGTTGGCAGAGGAAATGGCATACGTAAACATAATAATATGTAGATATTTCGTCTATTCATTTCACACGGCATTGAGCATGATAGTCACTGATTTTATAAATTACTTACAGTACATTGCCGTGGTTAAGAGGATAGTGGAACTTTTTGGCAAAAAAATAATACCTAGTTTTTTATGAGAAAACAGAAGTAGAAAACATTTATTCGTTAATGCGAAAGTCATAATAAATATTGTATTGACTGAACCAACAAATGCTCATATGCTTTACTAGTTTTTTAAATAGTTTAGTTATTTAGGGAGCGTTTTTAAAAATGTGAATAGGTATTGCAAAAATCGTAAAATCTGTTTCATTACGTATATTTGACTGAGGAGCCGAGCGTAGCGAGGCGACGAACGTCTTCGTTTTCCCTGGTACGACGATTTGGCAGATTGATGTGTGTGTATTGGTTGGTTGGTTGGTCAGTGTCGGTCTAGAGGTCGCATTTTTCATCCGATTTCGATTAAACTTGGCATGTACGTTCCTTGATTTATTTGCCAAAAATTGTCGAGCCATTTTTTTATTGGGGGGAAATTGAGGGGGGGAAAAGGGGGAAGTTTGCTGTCGCGTTATTTATGTTCTCCGAAGTCTACGGTTCACAGAACCACTAGTTATAGAATAATAAAGAGGAGCATAAAGCCCGTCAAGTTAAGTCTGCTTCTAAACCACCACTTCTAAAATTTATAATCAGCATGAACTTCATAAAATATTTTCATTGGAAATTACCCGAACAGGTAATTCTAATGAATTCTAACTACGACAGTGTTGTAGTATTATCTATATAATTTTATTCAAATGGCAATTTAAAATGTTGAGTGTGATCGGTTGTCCTCTTAATAACAATTGGAACATTAATTTTACGGACAATGGTGATTGAAATAATTCGTGACTCATGCAATAATACTACTTACATAATTATTTTTATGTATTCAATAACAATTTTTTTTGTATGTCTCGTTTATATAGCCAGTATACATCAGTAGGTAACTACAACTATATTACTTTGTATATGTATACAGCAATTTATTTTAATATAATATTTAGGCAGGTAGGTATTAAGTTAAGTTATAAATATAGTGGAGAAACTCGCCTCGTTTTTCAAGAGTAATATATAACCTGATTACTGGTATGTAAATAAATAAATAAGTACTTAAATAAATAATTTTTTTCATTTGTGTCAACCCTGACCACATTCACTGACTTTCTATGAAATTTTCTTGAATGGGTGATCAACTTTGCCACTTTTGCTGTGGTTTATTGTGTGTAGAGATGTCATGCAGGATCAAATTCCAAAACTATTGTATCCTAACTACTGAATATTCTTTACTAATATTGTAAATACAAATAAATTTATTTAGAAAGTAAAAACACAGTTGGCAAAGTTGCCACATGGTATAGGTTAGGTTAGTAGTTATCTTTGCCAGTTTCTTTTTTAGGCGTGCAACCTTATTATCCATCATTTAATTTAAAAACCATCTTATTTATGCATTCGTTGATAAATATACTATGTGTTGCGTCATTCATACTTCAATGGTTTCATATGAATTCTGGTTAAAAATGTACTATGACTTTTCAACACCTGTGTATAGTGGCAAAGTTGCCAGATTTGACGGTACCTGTTCCAAAATATCAAATGATAACCCACAAGATTCATATACTAGCAATAGGTCGCAACAAACTTTTGTCTGCGGTCAGCCAAACTTTAAGCGAACAAAACTACCTACAATATTTCTTAAATATTTTTAAAATAACCCTCATTTTGCCTGCAAAAACAAAGTTGTCCAAGCAAAGGTAATCTACTTAGTTTTCGTTTTAGAAGATCATATATGGTTTTAAAAATACTGGCGCATAGGACCTTTTTAGCTAAGAGTAGCGTAGTATTTCATGTAGTGACCCTAATAATTTGTCTTACTGTAAGTAGATGCGGTTACGGTACGTTTATTTAAAGTTAATATTTTATTTCGGATAGTTGACCGTAAAATAACTGGCTGAGAAGATTGAGGGTAATATGTGGGAGGGAAAGATGTGGGTTTTGTAGGTTTTGTATGCAAAATGAGGATTTTATTACTTTTAACGAAAATTTATAATAATTACGAAAACAGCCTCCTAGCCCAGTTGGTAGTGACCCTGCCGAAATAAGAGGTCCGGGGTCGAATCCTGGTATAAAGGGTATTTATTTGTGTACCTATGTATGTAAAAATATACCATTAAATTTGTTAAAAAGAAATAAGGGAATCAGGTAAGGGATATATTTACTAGAACACTTATTTGGATTCAAATTAGTGCTAGGTTAAAATAACCAAGAACGTTTAGCAGTAATTGCTTGTTTGTCATTAACAAAGCTTTATTCCGTGTTTTAAAGATGTCTTAATTGGTTGTATGCAACCAAAAATATCTTAACTGAGCCAAAATGGTACTTTGCTAAAGCTTTTTTTTGAAACATAAGTCGAATTAATAAAAGTAAGTGTACGAGCTTAAATTACCGTTACTATTTAATTAGTAAAAATTGTTAAAGATCATATTGATTATAAATCTGTAACAAAACAATATTTTTGTGTCGAATAACGCTCTAGGGTTAATACTAGTATATCAACCAACCGGAGAGGCCATTGACAGGCGTACCCCCTGCCGAAATTATATGACCAGTGGTCATATTTATTCTATGGACTGACGTTTATCTGACGTAGCTATTTGTTCATTTGACGTTCTTCTCCCCCGCAAAAATCAGCAGTTTTTTTTTGTATAGAAAATTACAGACATGGCCGCTCCGGTTGGTTGACTTCTCTACGGTATATCCCAATTTTGTTGCTTCTCTTAACACTTTGTGCTTAAGTTTTTGTATATTTTTACATTTTCCGACCTTCTCGCATGAGTTATGGGCGGGCCGCTGTGGCCGCATTGTGCTTTGATTGGCAGAAAGGCCCGAGATTTCAAATAAGGCCCACGGAGTGGCATATTTTCAATGGCCATTGTAAACGTGAGGTTGAGACGTGAAAATTGGTTTAATATTCACTCGGAGGCGCATTCGTAATTTTAAAATATTATCGTCCTTTTAGAGTTTATTCCAGCTTTTTGCAACGGTTTGCTGGAATCTCGAATTTCACAGGTTCCAGAGTGTGAGGATAAACTCCGTCGCGGTGGTAGAAATTGGCTTCATATCCAACAGTTCTTTAAGAACAATACAACACAAAAAAATAAGAACAACGATCAACAAACAACGAACGATATTAGACAATTTAATGGTATCTCCAAATGCTGGAGCATTAGCTCACGCTACCAAGTACCAAAATACATAAATTTTCACCGTGCATTGCCATACATATACTCCAACCAAAAGTGTAGAAATTAAAAAGTGGCAACATCGTAGTGTCGTCCCGTTTTCTTAAACGGCTATTAGACATTTCATATAAGTAAGGAGTTTATGTCATTAATAAAAAAGAAAAAGCCCCTTTCAAGAGAGGGCGCCACACTCATAGCATTCGAGAATATTATAAGGCCCCTGGATAATTTCGATGATATAGGACATTCCGCTGCTTTTGCATTGTGCCGTGGGGTGCCCGGCTTTAGAATTGTCCCCCACCATATCGTCCTGTGGTTGCAGTAGGAGTCTGCTAAGAGAATATACCGGGAGATGGGCAGCAGCATCTTCCGAAAGCCTAAACAACAATAAACAAAAAAAAACTGCGCGCGCCAACCCGCCTGCCAAGCGTGGCGCGTAAGGCAAACCCACACGCGGGAGGCATATATGTTCAGCAGTGGAAGTCTTATGGCTGAGATGATGATGATGATGACATTCGGTGTGGTGTGGTGTGGCTTACTGCGAACTTCAAAACATGAAATTTTGTTATCTGCATCCCTTTCGCTCGTATTGGCAAGTGCGATAGAGAGGGAGATAACGAAATTTCAATATTCGACGTTCGCTGTAGGCCCGCTATAGACAATTAACGTACCTATTGCTTACACATTTATTTACGATAGAGATGCATTGATATTAATCATATTAATATCATATCAATATATTATTTCAAAATCTAAATACACACCCCGTCTTAGGGTAAAGTAATAAATACTCGTTTTTTTTTGTTTGATTTATATTTCTATTTATATTATAATGATATGAGAAAATTCGTAATCATCAGAGTAAAACCGTAACAAGCCTTCAAATGGTACCTTTGCCTAAGTAATGACACATATCACTGTGTACGAAAAAGTAAAAAAGTTTTAAAAGTTATAAGTTTAGTGCCGTAACTCATTTTTTTATCGCATTCTCATTGCAATAAATTCCAAATTCCTTGGTACACTGGTACAGTCGCCGTCAGATATATCGGAGCGGCCAAGGTGGTCATAAATATCTGAACAACGCCTCTATTGTCAAGGCGATAAGGTGCATGTTCAGATATTTATGAGTACCCTGGCCGCTTCGATATATTTGATGGCGACTGTACATTCGACTCGTCTGCGTAGTGAAGAAGACTAAACTGAACAACTAAACTCCTGCGTGATTCTACTGATATTCAAAGATACAGCGAATGAAAAGTGTTGCTCACAAATATTCCACAGGCGTTTTATTATTTAATAGCTGTTTGGTGGAGGAAATCATGTTTTTCAAGCCAGGCAAAGTTGTGCATCGTAGGCAGAGTTGTAGTAGTTCATGGTACATTTATTTTATAGGCGTTTATTTTAAGTCGTCACGAGATTGGAGTCAATGAAACAGTGAGTTACAATAACGAAGTTATTGATTCAATCTCTTAATAAAATACGAAACTTTGGGCCTAATCGAACGAGCGGAGCGTAAGCGAAGATCGTTCTTACAAACAACAACTGTCACCTGGCTACTGGGACGTCTCGGCATTTGGGTGGCTTTTAGATTTAGATAGTTTGTCCGACGATAACTTTAGTAACGATTTTCTGATCTTTATGAAATTTGTTGGGGTTGTAGGAGAGACCAACAAAATTTGCGAGTTCGTATATGAGCTGGATTGAGACGGGGGTTCTGAAATTAGAAGGCCTAAAAAGGTTTTGTAAAGGGCTCCTGTTACATTGGTCATCTTATTTACTACTTTTACGAGCAAGTATGGTTGAGTTTGGTATCAAACGAAGGGTATTGATTAACACTCTCGTCAAATCCTTATTAACTGCTTACTGTTTCATAACAATTAGCAACATAAAATTGATTTCAAAAATATTTTCAATTATGTTTTGATTTTGATGTAAATATTTTGACAACTGACTTTTTTTTTAATTTATTAGAGCTTTGGCTGCTAGGGCCATCAGGATACTGACATTAACACATTAGTGAGAGAGAGTTACCATAGACGCATAATGATGGTGACCGAAACCTACATAGGTGGTCCACAGATGAGAACGATATGTCAAAGCAACAGAGTGAGAGGCATGTGAGAGGTGGATTTAAAAGATGAGACAAATACTGTCAAATCTGAAGCGATTTCGTCGCGGTAAAATTTTACGCATCAACCGCACACTTTAATATGGACGTTTAGTTTCACCGTGATGGTTAGTTGAGAAAAAATACCCGATACCTATTTTTGGTATTTGTAGTAATTCTACTATTGCATATTTATGGCGAAACACAAGATTCGCGAGTTCACAGTTCGGGGCGAACTACTAGTTTTTATCTAATTTTGTAAGACTTATTTTGTATACGTATTACGTATAGCTGTTTTTTGCTTTCTGAGAAAACTAAAAAATAAGAAACTAGATCTTTTGATTTAGTATAATTTGATAATTTTGCATTTTATATGGCTGAAGTGGTTTTATTTTTATTTTTTACAAATTGCTTTGATCTTTAGTTAACGTAAGAGTTGTAGTTGTAAATGTAGATATCCGTATACGTTTTGGCACTGGTGGCGGTATTTCCATCTAGCACGAATGATATCATAGATATACTGATGGGCCGAGAGAATTTCAAAGCAGTATTACGAAGTCGAAGAAACTGTACGCAGATGACTCTAGCTTTGATTTCCTTGATCTTCTGCAAGCGCATAGGCAATTAGGCACTGGTCCCACCGCGAGCTAGTAAGCTATGAGCTATCGGCCATAAACACGAACAAAAGATAAGCACTCCCGTGTAAATAAAAGAGACACGGCGATATTTAGAGCTCACCGCTGGGCGAGTAACTATAAATATCGCCGTGTCTCTTTTATTTACACGGGAGTGCTTGTCTTTTGTTCTTGTTTATAGCCGATAGCTCATAGCTTACTAGCTCGCGGTGGGACCAGTGCCTATGAAGATTATTATCGAGGTTCGGCCTTAAATTGGTTTTACAGGTTTTACTTGGGGTTGGAGATACTGTTACAACATACGTCATCATAGAAATAGAAAACATTTACCATGATCATTCGCTTGTCCTTGTCCCATTTACTAGAAGTCGGCGCAGCATGTCTTTTTTTCCACTCATCTCTGTCACCCGGCCATCTCATCACTCGCCTCTTTCTTTTCATATCATCTCTCACACAGTCCATCCACCTTTTTCTAGGTTTGCCTCTTTTCCTACATCCCTCTACATTCTTCATTCCTTTCTTGTACACGACTTTCACCCCACCGCATAACATGTCCGAATAGACCTTATTTTCCGACTTCAAACAAAAAAGTTGGAGGTTCTCAATTCGAATGTTTGTTTTTTTTATCATCATTATTATTTTTATTTTTTTATTTTTTTGTATGTATGTTACTCGATATCTACGTGAATCGTGAACCCATTTTCGTTTTTTTTTATTCGAACGGGTATAACTAGATGGTCCCATTGTCACCAAGTCGGGGTCTGATGATGGGATCTTGGAGAAATCGAGGGAACTCTTCAACTATTATGGGCACACCTATAGTGATTACTATTTTTTACAGCAACTCGGCCACTTCCTCTTGGAATAGCGGATCCTAAGTGAAGTCGGATCTTTTTTTGTTTAAAACTAGTGGTCCGTCTCGAACTGAGAACTCGCAATTTACTTGCAAACGAGTTGACCAATATAACAAGACCCTAAAGAGGATTTTTTTTCTCCTTAACCACTTGATCGATCCTGCTCATATACGAACTTACAAATTTTATGTATCTCTGCTACAGCCCCAAGAAATTTCATAAAGATCAGAAAAACGTTACTAAAGTTATCGTCGGACAAACTATCGAAATCAAAAAGCCATCCAAATGCCGAGACGTCCCAGTAGCCAGGTGACAGTTCGGTCTGGAGTCGTTTGTAAGAACTCACTTCGCTTACGCTCCGCGAGTTCGATTATTCGGTTATGGGTGCAACTTTCAGGCTTCATATATTCATTCCTTATTCGATCCATTCTTGTTACAACATACGTAATATCTGAATTTGAACAAGGCAGTTTTGATTGTTCGCGTAACGTGTCCACCAAGCGTCGCCTCGCATTAAATGGCTGGCAATCAATGTTAAACAATTATATAGAATATACCTCATTGAGGGGACAGTCAGAATTATGAACAAGTAGACAGTAGCAGAAGTAGCTAAGCGGGTAAGGGAACGTAGCCAAACTACGTGACCAATTTTTTTCATTTTCTGACCCCCCTCCCCCCCCCCCTCGGTAACCATCCGTAGTAATTGCCAAGACCCCCCCTCCCCCCTAGTTGTCACGTAGTAAAACTCGCACATATAGTTTAGAGTGATGTTTTGGACATAGAAAGCAAAAAAACATAATTTTGCCTACTTACTTATTGCCTTTTATTTACTCGACACTGGCCGCGTGACGCCAAAAGGGCATGGAAACCTATAATTAGAAGCGCGATATTTAAGCATAATTATTGACTACGTGACAAAACCTAAGACCCCCCCCCCCTCCCCCCTGTGACCTAGAGTAGTATTTTGACGACCCCCCCCCTCCCCAAACTGGTCACATAGTTTGGGTACGTTCCCTAAGCTGTTCAAAATAATCTGATGATGAAGAGAGGTTTGCTGTCACCTCGTTTTGTGTTGTAGGGCACAGCTTAGCGAATGTCATCTCGCTTAAATCTGGAGCAGAGCCAGACTGGAGAAAGAAGAAGCCATGAACCGACCAGAATGGAAAAAGTTGCTCGACCAGGCCAAGGCCCACCCCGGGCTGTAGAGCCTTAGATGATGAGAGCCAGACTAATGGTGAAGTACTTCCACCTTAGGCTGGCTCTACATGATGGGCCATCATAGGGACGCAGCTATACGACGGAACGAGATCGCAATATCGAAGGCTCCCTCTAACGCATAGCTGCATCTCTATGATGGCCCATCATGCAGAGACGCCATCGCATTACAGAAAATTACAGCCAAATTACGAATATACAACTACAGGTACCTACCTATATGATGACCATGCACATATTTAGTAGTAGTTTATTTTCGAATCATGTTACTGTAATTTTCATGTTAATGGTACCTAAAGCAGGACATTAACTCAACACTGTTCTAACTAACTTGAAGAAACTAGGTTTTAAAATTAATTTCGGGTGTATATTTTATTCTTTAAGCTAATTAACATTTCGGCTATAGTCTATTGACAATTTAATTAAAGATGTTTTATTTTATTTTTGTGATCAATCATCGTTAATATTTTTTCTACTAAGGTCCTCTTTTTAACCTATTTACCTCTGAATATTCACAAGTCTATGACCGCAACGCGAAATTAATTCGAGCACAACAGAATCGGCACGTACGATCTCGCCGCCCCATCAGCGCGTAATCCATCCAATATTATATTTTCTACGTTGATCCATTCTGAAATGTTATATTCTACCTTACATCAAATCAGGTATGGCTCATTTTTTATATTTTAATAGTGATGAAATACTTTATGTTGGACAAGAATTTACGACCTCAGAATCACACTGGCTCTATTGAGACAATACTTATTTGTCACATAAAATAAAAACACTAAAACTTTGGGATTATTTTTGGGTGTTGGGCACAAAAAAATATCTATTCTTCAATTTAGGCACATTACAATGCACTTATCAATTATGAACGTCAGAGAATAGTATTTTATACAATCGTGACATAATAAAGAGCTTTACAGTCGAGTACCGTGTTTAGGCCACGAAGCTTGCTGAGTGGCCTAAGTAAGGTACGAGATTGAAAAGCTCAATTATGTCACTATTGTATACAATACTTTTTCTACGAGCACTCAAATTAGGCAAGTCGGTTAGAATAGAGTTCAATAAATGCGTAACAATCTACTGCCTCTATATTGTGTCGTGCGCCGCCCGGCCACGCTGTCGCGGTCGGGCGGCGCTCGACACCTGAGAGAACTATAATATTGTAAAGTAGTAATTATTTAAGATGTCGGAATATTATTAGGGATTTCTACCTACAATTTCGACACCTTAAATAAAACGTACTATATGAAAATCCATTTTAGTTTTGTCGACAAAACTAAAATATGTGTCGAGCGCCTCCCGGCCACGCGGCGAATATGCGACCATCGAAATGTATGCGCTAATAGTTCTCTGTACAAAGTCTCAATTCAAGCATTATAGTCGGCGAGTAGAAAAATAAAAAAAAACTACTATCGGATCTAATGCTACACCCCCTTACCCGAGAACACTATTTTGACGGACAAGAAACTTGGCGGGACTTACACGGAAAGAAAAAATGACAACTATACTACCAGAACGATTAGTAAATTAGATTATTTTAACCGATACTAGTTACTAAAATCTTGTAAGGAAAACTACTTTCTATTTACGTTTACTATATTATCTTGAATTCAATAGAAATATATATACATTAATACGCACTAAAGTCTAGTTACTTATACTATGTGAACAATTGTCACAGAATTCACTAGATTTTCTCGTTCAGATTATAGTATTTTTGTATCATGGACGAGACTTTTTTTTACGTGTGGTTTTCAAAACAGTATACATGCTTTAAATAAAATAAAAAATACCCAATAATGCGTACACTGAGAGAAAAAACAACCAGAATTCACGTTCGTTCAACCAAACTCTCATTTTAAAATAGCGCCTACAAGCTCTTTGGTTAAAACTACAAGTTCGATTTGGTTAAGTTTAATTAGTTCATTCTACAAGTTACTTGTCATTTTAGTTTAAGTGTTATTTAAATCAACAACTCGATTATATAAAACCAACATGGCACATATTGTTTTAAACATATATTTGGCTGATTTAATCCAATATCTTTTAACAAGTTTAACCTTGTTCTTCGTACAAATTCGACTTGTATTATCAATATTGGTGATCGATTCCGTTTACTAAAATACTTTAGTTTCAAACTGATAAACACGCAACAAGTCGAATTTGTTAGACTCACAACAAATTTCTCTCAGTGTAGTTCTCCCAGAAGACAATATGACAAGATATCTAAAGACAATGTATCGATTGTGTAAATAAAAACAATAAAAAATCCAAATCTGGCTGCAAAACGTTTGATATGCTTTCAGTTCGGGCAGACAAGTAAAGGTTTAAAGGGTCGGCAACGCGCATGTGACACCTCTGGAGTTACAGGCGTCCATAGGCTACGGTAGCTGCTTACCATCAGGTGGGCCGTATGCTTGTTTGCCACCGTCATTGTATGAAAAAAAAAAAGACGTCAAATGCTACATGTTTTTTTTTTGATAATCAACAGTATTGAGCAAGCGCCTTATCGCCTTGACAAAAGGCGCTGTTCAGATATTTGTGACCACCTTGGCCGCTCCGATATATCTGATGGTGACTGTACCAATAAAAATTGTAATTTATATATTGTTGCGTTGTACCTTACTTTTTACATTTTTACATTTTGACGAGACGTATTCCTTATGGGTTTGTGGTTCATAAATTTTCTCTTACACAGATTAAAAAAGATTTGGAAAGTTTTTCTTGACATCTTGACATTCTCGGGGCGTCTGTGTAGTACAGAGGTGTTTTTCGTAAATAGAGTTACTGTTGTAACGATTACCGGGCTTTAGTAACGGAAATTTTAAAATATAAACTAAAAACGTCGTTAACTAATAATTAACTGGTTAACGGTCATATGCCCAGCTCTCGAATGATTTTGTAATGAAGCTCATTTGTACTGTCATGTTTTGCCGTGTAAGGGCTGCTCTACATCTCCCTTTATCACGTAGTTGCGTCCCTACACAGAAAAAAAAGATATCTTAATCCAAGATATTCATTCTTGTATATAAGGAAAATCGATAATTTCTTTAACCAAGTATGATTTTGTTGAACCAAGTATGATTTTGTTGATCCAAGATAGAACTTACTTGGTTCAAGATATTTTTTACTTGATTTAAGAAATTATCGATTTTCCTTATATACAAGAATGAATATCTTGGATTAAGATATCCTTTTATCTGTGTATGATGGCCCATCATGTAGAGGAGCCATAAAGATTATTTTGAAAGTCTCGCCCGCTTCGGTCTTTATGCTACGATACTGATTACTTATACTTGGATACTATCCCTATATGTATCCTACACCATTTGTACTGGCAATGGTCTCATACCAAAGCCTAGAGGTCCGTAGGCAACTTGCAGCAGTAAAATACCTGTTACGATTAATACGTGGCTCAATTACAAATCCGCTGCTTTTACAATATATATTATTTAGAATACCATCACCATTTGTCAGAGCTACTCTCCGGCCTCGCATTACTCCACTTTTTGTTATTCCAACCACCAGTACACTAACCACTACTCCGCTGTATGTTGCACTCAACTATATAAACAACATTATTCTATTTAATCCTACCTTAGACATATTTTCACAGACAGAACCGAAACTCTTAGCCACAGCAGCCCGGTATCTGGAATTAAACTCCACTCCCACTACAATAGTGTGTAGTTAAGTAATGTTAACTAGATTTATTTAGTACTAAGCTCTCCTGTAAATAGTTTTTTTTTAATTAAGTATATGCTGTAACCTATAACTTGCATGTTTAGTTTAACTGTTAATGTAAGTTGGTTAATAAATAAAGAATAAAGAATAAAGATTGTCTGCAAAAAGAAAGACAACACTGCAATATAATATAGATAGGCTACCGTTGCCTTAACTCAGACCAGCGGTACGCTTGTTTACCACCGTCGAGGTATAAAAAAATCCTCCACGTTCCGAGTGTTCCGACCCCTTATTAACTTAAGACTGTGTCGACCGTCCAGTGGCGTCCTCATCGGGGAATTGTATTTCCTAATAAACGGATCAATTTATGTTAAATCCCTTATGTTAAGTTGTACTCCTACTAATTCCGCAAATTTTGCTCTTTGTCACATAGTTTCATTTTGCGTATGTTTTGCTTCATCATTACCTAAACGGCAAATGGTGGCCACTTTTTTTTCCATTTTGGTGATGAAGCCAAAAGTAAGTAATGTAAAATTGTATCACATAGATCATAAGTTGCGGAATTAGTAGGACTACCGTCAACAGGAGAAGTAGCTGAGCGGGTAGGGTGTTCAAAATTTACACACGTTACAAACCTACACACGTTCTTATTCTCTTAACAATAAAGTCGTGCCCAGCTCATTTTGAACACCCTACCCGCTTAGCTATTTTTGCTGCTGACTGTACAACTTTTTTTTTATTAATGGCTTTCTCCCTTTGCACAGAGCAGTGGGAATTCTGCCAATGTCGAGTTTAACTAACGTAAATCACAATTTTATTTATACATAAATAAAGGCAACGTTGTTCGGTGGAGGCCTTGGTGATTGTACAACTTAACATGAGGGATTATTCAGAAATTTATTCGATTATTAGACCGCCCAATTACTCCAGTAAAAATCCGTTTTTTTCAAACATTCATTTATTATAGCGATTTTTTCGTTTATATAGTTTTAAAATGTCATTCTAAGATGACTGAACGAAAAATCCTACAAACTTTCCATCGGGAAGTAAATATTCATCAAAATATATATGAAGGGTTTCTTTTTTTTGTCTGATTTCATCCATAAATAACGTGTCTTAAGGAACAATAATAAATAATAAAATATTGATATACTTATTTAGGCGATTTTTTTGAAATTTATTAAATGAGGATTTTTTCAAGGTAAATTTTTTGTAGGATTTTCTGTCTACGCAATGACTAACATGACTTTTAAGCCATACAACTAAATACTTCTGCTATTATGAATTATTTCCAAATTTGTCATTTTTCCCATACAAGTGAAAATAAAATGACTGTACTGAATGAGGTTGCCACTGGACGGTTGACACAGTCTTAAGAGTCGCCAGGACGCTCGCGTGAACTCGCGTCCCCATACAAACGTAGTTCAGCTCTCATTTTAAAACGACATGCTTTAGAACCACGAAATTTGGCATGGACATTCTAGCAGTACAGATCTATGTCGGTAATTCGTTTTCGTTGCTAAAAATTGTAATACAAAGAAAATATAGCAAAAATAAGTTTTGTATGTAAATCTGTATCTGGCTGTATTTTCTTTGTATTACAATTTTTTGAACAGAAACTTTTTCTTTTATTTGGCTGAGATATGTGAGCCTGGGCCTTCCTCTGCCTCTTTTCCCCTCAATCTTGCCCTCCAGGATGTTTAAAAAGTTTCTGTCGTGTCGTACGAGGGAGTTAAAAGGCTGGCCCAGCAAAAAGAAGAGTGGCGATTACTCCACCGACAAGAGCATAGCTCTTAAATACTGATGATGATGACAATTTTTTGCAACGAAAATGAATTACCGACATAGATCTATACTACTAGAATGCGCATGCCAAATATCGTGGTTCTAAAGCATATCGTTTTAAAATGAGAGCTAAACTACGTTTGTATGTGAACGCGAGCGTCCTGGCGACTCTTAAGGCACGAGTATGTTGGGGAATAAATCAATAAGGGCTCGTACAAACATTAATCCAGCTCGGTTCAAACATTTGTATAGTTTCATCCTAACATTGCCCCTGTAGCCACTTTTATTAAGGCCGTTCCTCGATTCGGACAAGCCACGCCCATCCGTTAGAGACACGTTTATGGCTCCCGTGCACGAAAGAAAGAGATGCAGCGCTCTTAAGGATCAGACTTTTTGACTAAAATGCGATAAATAAGCGAATCTATAAAGTTTTGTCGAATTTCATTTCTGTGACTTTTTAGATAAACTAGAATACCATATTTTTTACTTAGTTATATTGCTCAATATCTTATAGTTTACGTAAGCTAAGAAAAATAAGGGGGAAAAGGACCCAACTTCAGATTTTTTTTCTATCGAGGCAACTTTCAGTAATCGTGTTTCGGCTTGTGCCATAAACAAGAGTATATGGTCTAGTAATATATATTCGAAAATAAATTCAGTCCCTTTTCCCGTTTCGTCAATAGAGGGTTTGAAAAAAACCTATATTTTTCAAAGTAGCCCCTTAAGAGGCTGACAACAGTCCCTGTCTTATTTAACGGGAGTGAAAGAGAAGCACTGTAGTCTGGTAAAAATATGAAACAATGGCTAGTACAAACAGCAACACTCTTAATGGTGAACCTTATTATAAGAGGCACAAGGTCCACCGATGGGCAGTTAACAGTGTGGGCGATGGTACGAGTATATTGGAATCTTTTCCTTATTATAACAACAGACACTTTTACCAGAGACTATAGAGGTATAGACGACCACAGCCTAAGAACTTTTTGAAGCTCATGTCGATTGCGCCATCTATGGCAAAGCCCCCTAAAGATACCGAATATGTAAGAGATATGTCACCAGCACTGCTACTCCACCTAGTAGCTACTAGTGTACTACTAGTGTACTACTAGCGTACTAGTAGTACACTAGTAGGCAGGTGTGCAGGTGACATTTCTCTTACATATTCGGTATCTTTATTCATATATATTTTTTTCATATTCGTTTATTTATTTTGTAGTGTATTTTAATATAGTTATGAATTTAATTAGAAATTGTTTTGTGTTATTATTATTATTTATTTATTCTGTAACTAGGCTTTCTTCACTGTTTTGCAACACCTACTGTTTTAGTTTATTTAATGAATTTCCGCTACTTAAAGGTTGTCTGGAAGAAATCGCTTTTTAGCGATAAGACCGCCTGTTGTTTACCTCTAATTTAATTTTATATTTTATTCCTCTACTGGTTTTGTTTTTGAGGTGTTCAATAAAGAGTATTTGTATTGTATTGTATCTTTAGGAGGCTTTGACATAGATGGCGCAATCGAAATGAGCTTCGAAAAGTTTTTAGTGCTCTCGTCCTGCACTAATATATAGAATGAAACGCGGAGTAAATGATGATGAATATTTATAATGGTTGAATATATACAATGGCTATTTTACAATTAAATACAGAATTTAATATTTGATCTCCGATTGCTAGAAAGAATCCCGAAAGGAGTGTCAGGCGTTGACGTGATAGTCAAAGGGATGTGGGCAGTCCATAGAGGTGCGCCACAAGTTCTTAGGCTGTGGTCGTCTATATCTCTATCTAGTCTCTGCTATTTGCTACAGAATGCAGGTTGTTGTCAAATCCGCTGCCATGGTGATGTTTGACCTGAACTGACCTCCGAGCTATGCATGCCGCCAATCAATGTGTCACATCACTATTGCCCCCTTTGTACTGCTTGAATAATTCTTTATATTAATCTGGTTAGTTATTTTTGGTATAATACGCTCGTTTATCTTACTTTTCCGTATTTTTTTAAATAACTGAACCAATTTATGGCACAAAATGGGTTTTCAAACCAGGGATCTCACGAGTGTCGTTTGCACTAATGCGAATATTCAGGATGCGAATGTCCGAATGCGAATGCGAATATGAATGTTACGGAGTAGATTCAAAAAATTTTAATCTTGCTTATCACTTTTATGCTTCCATAGTTAAAAAATACAGAACATGACATGTTATGGAGTCCTATATTATTAATCACAAGGATTTAAGTGATACCGTCGTTTTCACTTCCTGTGTATGAACAAGCATATGACCATCAGCCTGCTTTGACCGCACTGACCCGTCAAAACAGGGTGCGTTTTGCCAACATTCGCATTCGGAAAATATTCGCATCATTTGATGCGAATGCGAATGTTGATACGAATGTCAAAAATGATGCGGATATTCGCATTATACGAATGCGAATGCGAATATTCGTGACATCCCTATTTCAAACCCACTTTGTGATAATGTTAACTCCGCAAATCTAAAATTGACACTGGCGCTAACTGGGCGCAAACGCAAGAGCGATACCTACAAGGTTCTTGGGTCAAATACCATGTCTAGTCCTAGCGCTCGCACATGCGCATTATTGATCTGTGGCTAAAGTATATATGTACCTAATTGATCTGATGCAATAACTTAAACATCCTCAAAAGAGATATTAAGTCTTACTTTAACAACTTTACAAGCATGCGATTCGCGCTTGAATCGCGAACAGGATTCCAACTTCAGTACTTATTCATCTTTGTTCAATGATCTCTTCAATGGATCGCAAAAAATAAAGCATCCATCTCTAACTATAGTAACCGACATTTCCTATCCCAACTATAAGATGTATGATGGCACCGCCTGGCACATTGTCTTGAAAAAACCACGTGACGTCACCAACCTTTGTTCGCTTCTACTCTCAAAAAACAACTTACATTTTCATCTCCAACACCACAATTTGAACTTTATGTCTAAACACATAAGACACAATGGAAGCTTTTATAAAATTGTTCATTAAACCTAAGTGATAACCTGTCGTGTACTTCAAAGATCCGCATTGCATTTTGGAACCTATTTCTTTACAAATAGCGTTTAATCTTATTACCCTCTAACGCTGGCTTCTATTGTGTGGTTACTTAGCAGACCAATTAAAGATTTCGCATCGATTCGATCTAAAATCGACCTAGTATCTTCGATTTAAGGCTGAAAGTTGAAAGGCACGTCGGCTGCAGATTAAATAGCTCCGTTGGCTGCAGCTCGTCATCCCGATTACATAACTGCGACTGTACTTGACTTCTAACTTAGTTGATGAACGGGTACTGTCGAGTGCAAACATTCTTAACTTACAATTTATCTCAACTGGGGTTTTACTATTTTATTTTTGAAACCGAAAAGTTATGAGCTGTCACTTGCAATAATACATATAGGCACTATGTTGCACAACCAAGCAGGCTAAAGGTACATATATGATATATGACATAATCTTATTTGTAGCGCCACAAGAGCGTGTCATATTATTTATTTCGTGCTTCCTTGTGTTAAGGTAATACTTTTGAAGAGAGTGTAGTTCTGTTTCCGTTCATTTTGGTATTGCAGAGCTGGTTTGGGGTGACAGACGGCAGCCATGGAAGATGGCTGTAGGAAATCTGTACTGACACAATGCAATGACGTTTTTGACCTAGAATTACAGGAAGATGGGTAGGGTTAAACTAAATTTTATCAAAGGGGCAACTAGGTCCAGCGACTGCAAAGAGATGTATCCACATTTGGACCTTATCAAGTTATCACAATGTAATGAGGTAAAAAAGTAGATACATCTATTTACGTCACTCTGGGCGCTAAGTGAGATTTACCGCCCTAGGGCGCAGCGGCAAATCTCACTTCACACCCAGGAGAAGACGTAAAATTTTGTACGCACCACGGGCGGCAATAAAGAAGGCCTCAGATCACTTGTTTATGGCCCTTACCTTCGGTTCGGGCCACAAATGCCAGCGATCTGAGCCCTTCTTTATTTTACCGCCCTAGGTACGTAATGTACTATTATGCCACACCTGGCCATAAAGTGGCTTTTTCCGCACGCTGCGCGTACGGAAAAAGACGCTTTCTGGCCAAGTGTAGACATAAAATGATGTACACAACACGGGGGGTAATGTAATAAAGAAAGCCCTCGATCGCATATTTACGTCCCTCGCTTGTAGCTCGGGCCGCAAACTTCTGCGATCTCGGCCTTTCTTTGTTTTACCACCCTAGTTGTGTAATGTACTATTGTAGTCGACTGTTCAAAGCGGTAATACTATACTATACCATAGAGAAATAATAAGCCTTATAGAGTGCTCACTCCATGCAACTGGTTATTAGCCCGCAAGCTTGACATTTTGAAGGCTAGACGACTAAGGGGTTGAGGGAGGAGCGGGCAGGGGGTGTAGGGCGCCCGTTGTAAAACCTTGGTATTCACGCCCCCTGCCCGCTCCTCCCTCAACCCCTTAGTCGTCTACTCTTCAAAATGTCAAGCTTGCGGGCTAATAACCAGTTGTATGGAGTGAGCACTCTATAAGGCTTACAATATCAAATCAAAAATCAAAATATTCTTTATTGCACACCTCAATAAAATAGAACAGTACAGTACACAGATAAAAAGTAGAGGCAGTCAACAGGCGGTCTTATCGCTAGAGAGCGATCTCTTCCAGACAACCTTGGGGTAGCGGAAATCTAGTTGAACATAGTTGAATGAGTAGGTGCAAAACAGAAGAAGCAGTGAAACAAACCAATAAACTAAAACAAATAATAATAACTTAATTATACATGCACATACTTACACAAATAAAATAATCCATAAACATACATATACTACATACACAGGATAGATAAGTACTTAAATAAATAAAATAAAATACAATAAAATACAGTCAGCAAACATATGTGTCAAGGGAGAGAAAGGTAATACTCCTTAAGGAGATTCTTGAAGACAGTTATGGATTTTGCACGCCTTATCTCTAGAGGTAAAGAGTTCCACAGGCGTACAGCCTGGAATGTAAAGGAACTATTATAGAATTTTGACGAAGAGGTTGGGACATTAAGAAGTAAATTTTGGGCGACAATACTTATTTTCATAATTGTATAAAAGACGGATTTATCTTAACTAACGCAATTTCACCGATTTACTACTCATTTATAAGTTTTATAACTATCTCACCTTAATCGGGTACTGGTGTTAGGGCTCCTCTACATGATGGGCCATCATAAGGACGCAGCTATGCGTTAGAGCGAGCTAACGATGTTGCGATCTCGTTCTGTCGTATAACTGCGTCCCTATGATAGCCCATCATGTAGAGCAGCCATTAAAGTTACCTGACCTTATCAGCATCGATAAACACTTTTCTATCCGAAAATACTAGCGCCGTGAGCCAGGGAAGGTCATCCGAAACTATGCAGCACCAAGTATCACGATCTCCATACAAACCACTCACCAAACGTCACAACCACCAACACCTTCACAGGCGATTTCAAACTCTCTTTCATGTTTAAAAAAGTTCAATTTGATTTGAACTTCATTTGTTTACCAATACAGATCTAGAGATAAGTATTAAAATTATAAATTATAGGTTATTGTTGTGATTGTTATTTTTTTGTGTAAAAATCATTACTCTAATGGTATCATTTTTGGCGTTTTTTAATGGTTCACGTTGTGTTCCGGATATAGATATTGCTATTATATAAATAGCAATTTATGTTAGATACCGTCAAATGCATCAGCTTTGCCTACGAATCGTAGGCAAAGTTGTGCATCGTGCCACTTTGCCTGGCTTGAAAAGCATGGGTTTCTTCACCAAACTGCTATTTATACCTTTTCCTGAGATGTGAGAAAGGCGGCCATGTTTTTCAAGCCAGGCAAAGTTGTGCATCGTGGGCAAAGTTGCAGCAGTTGACGGTATTCAACATAACATAAATAGAAAATCTATAGATAACGTTATGGTTGGATCAATGAAGTAGGAGCTGGCCATTAGAGATTGCATTTTGGACTAAATATTTTATAACTTATTGTATTTAATTAATTTGACTTGTACTCAGGTAGGTATGTATAAACCATTAATTTATATTACTTACAGTTTTACAAAAAAATAATAATAGGGAATATTATGCAAAACTCTGCGTAGGGGGCGGCACTAGCACAAACAGAGGGTCTATCGCGAAACACGAGAATAAAATTTTTGTTGACCTGGTTCTCTGTCGCTCACACATATTCGAGCGATAGAGAGGCAGATGTCAAAACTTCTATTCTCTCGTTTTACGATAGACCCTTTGTGAACAAATTAACCGCCTTGGTGCACAAATGACATATTTATTCGTTATAAATTATCAATGAAAACTTGTAAAAAACTGTTTAAGGCCTAGTATGTATTAAGAACTCTATGGTTTATCGATGTGCTAGTGCTGCACTCTGGCGGTAGAACATTGCAGTAATATCCCCTATTCTATTTGATTTCAATGGGAAGGTAACTTTTAATTAGGTATTTGACCAGATGGTGCTACTAGTACTGTTCTATCAGAGACTATAGAGATATAGACGACCACAGCCTAAGAACTTTTTGAAGCTCATGTCGATTGCGCCATCTATGTCAAAGCCCCCTAAAGATACCGAATATGTAAGAGAAATGTCACCTGCACTGCTACTCCACCTAGTAGCTACTGCCTACTAGTGTACTACTAGTACGCTATTTGTTCAATGGATTTTGGCTTAAAGAGTTAGCATCCAGGACAATAAATAAATAGTTATTTGTTATACAAGGGGTGAAAGTTGTATTTTACGTGCGAGTGTTATTTGAAACACGAGCTAGCGAAAGGATTCTATTATTGACCACGAGCGAAGCGAGTGGTTCAAAAATAGAATCCTGAGCGTAGCGAGTGCTTTAATACACGAGACGTAAAATAACTTTCACCCGTGTATAACACAAAACTTTTCACCTCACTACAGCGAGGAAAATAAGAAAAAGGGTGCATTTTGCTCGGTTTCCCGTAATTCCTCAGGGTCGCGTTTTATAAAGTTACAATTTACAATTTCGCTGTTTGCCTCTCTTTCTAGCACACATATTGGATAGAAAGAGAGGCAAAAAGCGAAATTGTAAATTGTAACTTTATAAAACGCGACCCAGGTGTTTAATACTTCTTCATCACTCGAATCACTAATTTTTAACAAAACAACCTAGAAAAACATGCGAATATTTAACGTTGATATGATGGATGAATTGAAATGAAAAGTTTTGACGTAAAAGGTTTTATTAAATGTCAGATGCGTTTTGTTCGTACGTAGACTTATTCGGCTGTCAGAACGGGTGCGTAACGTAATGAATACGAACTTTTTGTATAATTTCAGTTTACAAACGTTCAAAACGTATAATAACGTTAAATATAATGCACTAAATGTCTATTTTCAATTAGTATAAGTTAAAAGTAATATAACATACATAAAATATACCGTTGTTTCATATAACAGATATTTTAACTAACTCCATTTATTATAATCTTCATTACATATATAAGCTATAATAACGAATAACATCTCAAATATAAATAACAACCTGAGAAAACCTCAGCATTACAACCCTCAGAAATAAATTGCTACCAAAAGTAGGTTAGGTTAGGTTAGAACTGCGACCTCCCACAGACATACTGCAACCAGAAAAGTAGGTTAGGTTAGAACTGCGACCTCCCACAGACATACTGCTACCAGAAAAGTAGGTTTGGTTAGGTTAGAACTGCGGCCTCTCACAGACATACTGCTACCAGTAAAGCAGCTAGGTTAGGTTAGGTTAGAACTGCGACCTCTCACAGACATACTGCTACCAGAAAAGTAGGTTAGGTTAGAACTGCGCCCCCACAGACACACTGCTATTAGAAAAGTAGGTTAGGTTAGGTTAGAACTGCGACCTCCCACGGACATACTGCTACCAGAAAAGTAGGTTAGGTTAGGTTAGAACTGCGCCCCCACAGACACACTGTTATTAGAAAAGTAGGTTAGATTTAGAACTGCGACCCTTCATAGACATACTGCTACTAGAAAAGTAGGTTAGGTTAGGTTAGAAATGCGACCCCTCATAGACATACTACTACCAGAAAAGTTGGTTAGGTTAGGTTAAAGCTGCGACCCTCACAGAAATAAACACTTACCAGAAAAGTAGGTTAGTTTAGCACTGCGACCCTGGGGATAGATATAAACTGCTACCAGAAAAGTAGGTTAGGTTAAGTAAGAACTGCGCGGCTGCGACCCCTCAAAGAAACCAATTGATAACCAAAAAATCTTGGTTGGGCTCGACTTGATTAGGATATGTTTTCGGAATAATTTGCCTCGTAGACAGTTACTTATATTTGGAATATATTATTTGTTTTGTTTATTATATTATTTCATTATTATTTCAATTTATAAGTATCGTAAACAATGTTATATGTAAAGCACATTATACATTATGCAAGTATACATTTTGATATTATACATTTCGTACGTTATACTTACTATAATTTATGCCTTGCAAAATTATACAAATTGAGTTTATACGTCTTCAGCAATATAGCATAAGTTCGTATACGTTACATTACTTACCCGTCAGAACAATATATCCGTTTTTACAAAAAGAATGAAGATTAATGTTGAATGCTGATATTTATGAATTAAAATAAAGTTGTAAGACTGTATTAAGTGTTTTTACTCGATGCAATTCATTAATTGCGATGTTAAAAATTCTGCACTTTTAACGTTTTACGTTTTGTTAGCTGTCAAATGTCACTTAAGCCACTTGTCACTTATGTCAAAACTCTTTCACCTCATGTGGATAAAAAGCGATTTTCACAATAGATATTAAACAAACAAAAAGGGCTTTCCGAGCTAGTGAGGTGAAAAAGAATTTCACACTATTGGTAGGGCTGACTGGTACAACCTATGTTGACGATATCTGTTAATAATTTTTAACGGGCCAACCCCACTTATAATCGGGCTACTGCGTCTTTTAATTAACAAAAAATACAAAATGTATCTCTTCCTCCTAGCGTTTATCCCGGCTTGGGGTCCGCTTTACAACCTAATCTCATAAATTGGCGTAGACACTAGTTTTTACGAAAGCGACTGCCATCTGACCTTACAACCCAGAGGGAAAACTAGGCCTTTTTGGGATTTGGTCCGGTTTCCTTACGATGTTTTCCTTCACCGAAAAGCGACTGGTAAATATCAAATGATATTCCGCACATAAGTTCCGAAAAACTCAGTGGGTTTGAACCCGAGACCTCCGGATTGAAAGCCGGACGTCTTACCGCAAGGCTACCAGGGCTTCATGAAAAATACAAATACAAATGTATATAAACTACGAATATTAAAGTACAGTTTAAGGCCACAATCATCTCGTTTGCACGCGATCTAGTTCATCTGCGTGTTTGTGCTCGCGTGTAAAGTGCCCTTAAAATACGCATGTATAATAATTATCATTATATCACACTAGGCCGGATGTTTACCATACTAACCTTGTTTTAGTTTCAGGATGAAAACTACGCAGTTCTTCAGGTTGAACTTAATTACGCGCCTAATAAGAAATTATGGAGCTAGGTATAATGGTACAGTCGAGGTCATAAATATGTTTACACTTTTTTACCTACTCGAATGCGGTCGCTAACAATTAGTATGCAAACGCATTCGACTAGGTACACAAGTGTAAACATATATTTGACGTCGACTGTACTGCACGATATTATGAAGTAAGGTTATTTTCCTATTATATTACCAATTCCAATATACCTACTTTGTATTGTATGGCGGCAACACAACATTAACTTTCAAAAATGTATGGAATTTTCGGAATTTTTTTTTCCTGTTAGGATGGAAAGAGCTCGTGCTGAGGAGAAATAACGTAAAATATGCAGAAATTATACGTATAATTTCCAAAAGTGTTTTTTTTAACCGGTAACTCTGCCAATAAATAACTGCTAAATTCATTTCATACACGATAGCAATAATAGCGCTACTCGGAGAGATTTAGAACTATCATGCTGTTTACAGCTGGACACTTTGTATACCGTTCCCCTATAAGAGATTGTCATCCTTACCTTCTACCATCCATAGATAATCTCTTTAGAAACAGTATCATGGTGGCAGCCTTCCGAGTCGGATGACGTGTAGTTAGCCTTAAGGGAGAAAATAAGAATAAAGAAATATTCGTCAAGAAGTATTTTACTTGCCAACCTTCACAGTACCTTGCCAGGTGACGCTGATGAATTCGTCAAAAGTGGTTGGTGGAACTGGCACTTTAGTCGTATTCTCGTTATTCGTAGTCGTTGCACGGCCTTTCGACCGTTATTTTTGTAATCTTTTAAAATAAAAACTGCATTCCTCACGCGGAGATTGGAGAGTGATCCGATGAGAGGGAGTGATCCATTGAAGGGCGTAATCTGGGTCTCGTACCATCCACTCTACCCTGAACATCAAGTCTCTCCATTGTACAGAAAACGAGTTTAGGAAATTCAACTAATTGTATCCAACCACGTGGTTTATCAAGAAAGTATCGATCTACATCGCAGCTGACCGGAACGCGTGTAAAAACTAGACGTCCTCGCGCATTTTTTGCTGTAAGCTTGTAGTTTTTGCCGACCAAGGCTTGGCTTGTCTATGACTAAATTGGAGGCCCGATAAATCTCCTATCAAGAGAGCAAAGAAGTGAATAATATTTTGGATTTTCCAGCAGGAGTTATGATGGGACGGAAAAATTTGTGATATACAGAACCCTCAGACGCTTGTCCAATTCGCAGCGGATCGGTTTTTTTCTTTAAGAAGACTGGGTCGATTTTGTTTTTCTTTTTCAGTTAAAAGAGGTTCTATGCTTTATACTTGGCCCTTCTAATTTCCGGTCAGGATCTGCTTATGGCAGCCAGATCGGATTATAATTCGAGGGGATTCTTCAAATACTGTAGGCGCACGCTGTGGTTTAAGCGTTAGTGGCATTATAAGGAAGGGCCTTATTGCCGATTTCACTTACTTCATGCATTGTTACCGTTCCACTAATACTAATGAGACACCACACAACATAAGCACCTTCAACATTAAGTTTCTTTTTCAAAGATATTTCCATATTATTAGGCACTTTTTTACATGGGAACGATCGCGAAAAACTATGTCCTCTATCAAGATTTTACCAACAAAGACGTTATTCGTCTGTGTACTAGTTGTCAAACCATCGTCAATCTTCACTTCCACTTGCTGCCCGGTTACGCAACTCAGACGCAATGATAATAGGATGATCGCAGTTGAGCAATGTGGGACTAACCGGGAGTGTCCTTTGCGAATTCGATAACGAAAAAGATACGACTTGAAAAATAGTTCCTATAATCGGTGCTTTTAACAATTGTATTATAACTTCTGGCCTAGGTATATGGTATTATATAGCATTTTGTGAAACGTGGGCCTAACCAGTAATTGGAGAAATCGCTAACGAATGTAAGAAGCGAAATGAAACCACCACGGCAATACACTTGGCTCTAAGTCGTGAACATGGTACTTCCCATAAGCAGTCTAAAAAGTTTATGCTTTATAGATATATTTTACACAATCTTAAATGTATGACCGTTTTGGACATCGTGCGGATGAGGTTTTGGACTGTGTTTTGGACTTTGCTGACAATTTTAGAACATCGGATAGGTATTTTTTTGTTGCAATCACATCGTTTTCATTAGATGGAGTAGATAAATGTGGCATGAACATAGACATTTTCAAACTAATTAACCAACTACAAAACAATTAAGATATGGAAGTACGTGAGGAAAAAAAGACGTGCTACGCTGACACCTATAGTAAATGAGATTAGGTAAGGCAAGCGAATGATGCTTTTTTATAACAACATCAACACCATGTCTGTATCGATTTTTTGCGTCTGTAAATTATAAACATACTAATGAGCTGGTAGTGAAAGTCACTGTATTCTAAATAGAAAATCCATAAAAATATAATTTGACACCTCGAATCGTAAAGCGATATCGCTTTATCGCATCTTAGGTAGGTACGCCTTACCCGTTAGGCCCCGCGATTTTGGCGATGAGACGTGCGTAGAATACAACTGGAACGAAAGCGTTTACCTGCCTAACCATTCACAAGGCGACTATAGGACTTCCCAGTATAACTTGACCCTTGTATTTCAAATTAGGTTGTATTATCTCAGATCAAGGTAAGACTGGACGTTGGGCAAAAGGGTAAGCGTGGTTAGAGTCTGACTGTTTAATCTGAACCGTGATGGTAGGACGGAATATATTATACGGCTAGGTAATCTGACGATATGGGTCAATTGGCTGGGTCAAAGAAAACAAATAGAACTGCTCAGGCAGACAACATGGTGTACCAGGAGCCAGAAAATAGGCTCGCATGTGAAATTTTAAAGGGAAAAATGATCAGTTACAGTCACTCAAAAAATTACAGTTATACTAATTTAATTTAGATAAATCGGTAGCTCTTTAAAGGTAACCAGGGATGAACCGAAAGCGGAATCGGATGTTTTAAATTTAGTTTATCGGAACCAGCAACGGAATCGGAAAACAACTGAAAACGTAAGCGGAACCAGGCCTATAACCGCGAAGCACTTCGTTCATCGAATCGAATATTTCCATCACTCTCTTTCGTATATGCAAGAGCGATAGAGACGGGACCATCGTTTTGTCGATTTTCGAACTTCGCGGTAGGCCCTCAGAACCGGAGCCCGAGTGATAGGTGGACAAAATGTTAAGGTTAACTCCGTTGTTTTTTATTTATGCCGCTCATTTCCCTCCGCTGCGTTGCTATGACATCCGAAATAACTTCTATATTGAAAGTAACAGAACCAGAATCGAAGCAGATGTTTAAAACCAACCGGAAGTTCCTACTTAACGGAACCGGAACCGGAGCTCTGTCTGTAACATCCCTGAAGGTAACAAAATAACGAAATTGATGAACTGTAATGTAGCTTGTGAAGATCTAAATTATTTATATGTAGATTTAACTAATACACGTTTAAGTTCTGTTTACGTAAGTAGGAAGCCATTTTCTAGTATATTCATTTTTATTTTTATTTCTTCAAACAATACATGCCGTGGAGTGCCCGACCTTAGAAATGTCCCCCACCATATCATCCCGTGGTTGCAGTAGAAGTCTGCTAAGGGAATATACTTACCGGGAGCCTAAACAACAATAAACTGCGCGTCTTATGGCTGAAATGATGATGATGATGAAACAATACATACTGTTTTCAAATAAGGTTCAAACATGAGTTTGAGTTTGGTTCCAACAATGGATGACATTTCATCTTCATCTCAAATATTAAACATCGCCGTTCGTCAGATAAACGTTTCAGTAATCAAATTTCACCATTGTTCGGTTCGATCCGTCTGCAAGTAAAATTAAGATGGCGGTTTACCCGAGATTTAATTTAAACTGGGAGACATGCTAATTATTTAACAAAGCGTTAAATATTCGCAAATGATATACGGATTCAATTGAAATTTAACGTTTAAGTTAATTATCCTCTAAAGTGCAAGTTGTAGAATTAGGAAAACGTAGAAAAATCCGAAAAATCCTGGTAAGTTTTCAATAAACAGTCTCAATAATATCTTGAGAATGACAGAAAACTAGAGGATGTTACCGGTAAATATGTACGATGAAGATTACTATTTTTTATAGATCTTGTGACCGGCTTGAATTTCCTTTAGCAAACACAACTGATTGTTCCAAAACTAAGGCTTGCTGTGCTAGCGATATATACATGGCTGTACAACGATAGCTATTTTAGCTGTATACATAATGAAATGAAATGAAATGAAAATTATTCATTCCAGAAATAAAGTTTCCATATTGTACAAATTAAAATTAGTTTAATTTAAAATAATGTAAAATAATAAAATATAAATTAAAATTATTAATCTAAAAAAGTAAAAACCCCGTCATAGCCTGTACCACGGTTTACCCCGATCTCGTGGTGACATAGCTATATGGCTGATCAAAATGTCTTATAACAAGTGGTTACATACACATACATACAATCACGCCTATATCCCAAAAGGGGTAGGCAGAGATCACGGATTTCCATTTGCTACGATCAATGCGAGAACGGCTCTCCGTGAGCCACTTCTCGCCCCCGTGAAGAACGAGTGGTTGCATATATTAAACATAGGCCTGAGACAGTGAAGCAATGATATTACTCCTGAAACACTATGTTGTGCTATGCTATCAAGAGATATTTCTCTTAGAACGAGCGTAAAAGGAAACGAAGCAGATTATGTTTTTTTATTTTTATTTTAAGAGAAACTTAAGCGGTAGGTATACATCTTTTTTCGCTAAACTGAGGACAGTTTGTTGGCGAATAATGCGCTCTAAAATAAAAATAACATTTTTGTGTTATACCTACTCATACATTATATAAACTTATTTAAGTAGGTAAGTACTAAAAGTTAACCTATGAATTTACAATGCTTACTTTTACGTATCAAAACTTATTTTTACGGGTTAAATGTAGATATTCTACAAATAATTGAGGCAATAGCGCTGGTTACAAGCCGTAAAACCAAACAAAGGGAGAGTGTCAAACAAGTACACGAACAAAAGCTATCTATAATATTATTCAAAGTATTCAAACCTTGATTCGATGCCCGTTTACATGGTCAGCTATCACTTAAACAAGATGTTTGCGTATACAGAGCTAATCTCTGACAATTTCTTCAAGCAATTAAAGATGCTGTGAGCTGATGAATCACTAAAAACTAATGAGACGCCACCCATCGTAAGCATCATAAACAATAGGTAAGGTCCCTTTCATAATAATTTAATTATTATTTCTAGCTGTTGTTAGATCTTTCATAGATGATACCGTATTACTTACACGCAATTTCTTTACACGGGATGAGCGCGAAAAACGACAAATCCGTCAAGAGTTCTTGGATTAAACAAATGCCTATCGCAAATCGTATGCTCCGTGAACCGGCGCGACGCGACCACCGTGACGATTTCACCGGCTAGGTCATCGAGAAACCTAAGTCGGGAGATAGTTTACCAAAGAGCTAGAGTAACTTATACCGGGTGTTTCCTGTAATAGGAGCAATAAATTAAAACGTAGATTCTACTTCTCAAACCAGACAACTTTTGTTCAGCAACTTTAAAAATTAACTTATGGTTTGATTTTTAGTACACTTTAAAGTTTATTCGAACACGCAATGTATTCGGAAATTGATTACGTCTGTAGGGTAACAAGACTGACAAGCAATGTCAATTAGATGAATTTTAACGTACATTGAAAATATTATTTAGTTTGTATGAAAAAGAGAAATCCATATTTTTAAAAAGTTGTTGAACAAAAGTTGTATTGTTTGAGGAGTAGAATCTACGTTTTAATTTATTGCTCTTATTTCAGGAAACACCCTGTATAGTAGAGCAGCACAGCCTAAGCCTTTGAAGCTCAAGTCAATCGCGCCCTCTGCCCGAAAGCGACCTAAAGATATCCCAAAAAGTACCTATCTAGTAACGTATAGCGTAGGTACTAGTAGTACACTAGTAGCTACTAGATGGAGTAGCAGTGCTGGTGACATTTCCTCTTACATTTTGGGTATCTTTAGGTCGCTTTCGGGCAGAGGGCGCGATTGACTTGAGCTTCAAAAAGTTCTTAGGCTGTGCTGCTCTACTATACAAGTTACTCTATGATGAGAGTTTCTTCGATCGATTTTTTCATCAGGAGGCAGCACTGTCGCGGGAGTTCTTTTTGACAGCAGCTGTCAAAATCCACCAATCAAAAACAATGACTTTTTTTTTATATAATGGCTTTCTCCCTTTGTCTAAAGCAATGGGAATTTTGCCAATGTCGAGTATATACGTTAATCTCACTTTTATTACTTTTAATAAAATATAGGCAACGTTGTTCGGTATAGGCCTTGTTATTTGTAAAGTGCTATTCTTTACAAACACGTGGCGGCCAGCCAGGATAACCGTCCGTCTAACTAAAGAGTGGCTACACGCGTTATGAGACTAATTCTTCATAAGCTGCAGATTTGTTTATAGATCACCGCACAATATATAATTATAGCTATCAATATTACACACTGAACTACTAAAATGAGCAAAATATAAAAAAAACTGTTCTCAAGACGTCCGCACTACCCTACGTCTCGGACGGAAATCCAAAAAGAAAAACAATGATTAAAAATAATTGGTGGATTATGACAGCTAGACCTGTCGCCACGGTGTTACCAACTGGTGAAGAAATCTAAAGAAACCCATATTGAAGCTACGAAACGGGTTAGGAACACTTGAACCGTACGAGTTGAATCATTATCAAAATACAAATGTTTTGGAATATGTATAAGTATGGCTTTGAATTACTTATATTAAGTACTTAACTAATTTAACCAACTATTTTAGTTCAACGATCCAAAGAGGATCTTAGCGTCCCAAACGAGAGCACGAGTCAAATATAGGTAGTATGGTCGGTCACGTATCACTGAAAAAATTAAACAGCTTTTTGCTATTTACAACCAAGTGATTCACTTCGCATGGAGCCTGCAAAATTCGTTTCTAAAATCAAAGAAGTCAACTTGGCTAACGTATGTAGGTAAAACTATGCCATTTAATTTGTTAAAAATAAATAAAGGAATCAGGTAAGGGTTATTATTTACTTATTTGGATTCAAATTAGTGCTTGGTTAAAATAACCACGAACGTTTAACAATACATAATTGGTATTTTTCGCTTTAAACAAAACTTTATTCCGTGTTTTAAATGTCTTGGTTGTATGCAACTAAAAATATATTAACCGAGTCAAATTGGTACTTTGATAACACTATTTTTTTCCATGTACATTAGACATTTCATATAGAGTAAGTATCAAATAAAATAAATACCTTGAACCGTAAATGGCTCAACAATTAAAACCCTGTGACTGTACCCATACTAGACTATTATTTTATTATTTCCTTATTATGTTATTACATATTAAAATAAAACCAACACTTGTTAAATTTGACCTTTACATAAAACTCTACCAATGCCATACACATATCAATATCACACCTTCAGTCACCTCCAAAAATGTCAACGCAAAACATTGACATCAATCAAATATCGGTCCATCTCGTTACCTCACCAATTTTCACCTCTCTGACCTTGCATTGAAACTGCATTAAACTGCCAAACATCTTTTACAAACAACCCTTCTCCGCTGATCCGTAAAATGTTTCCACACAATTTCCGACCTTACCCTGCCCTAATTAGGTAGAATTAATGGTTATAGTTGCTTGAAGTTAGCTCAGTATTAATTACGGAGGTATAAACCGAAACGATTCATTGTTTTCAGGTTGCATAGACGGAAAATTGCTGTGTGAGCCCAGTCAGTGGTTAAGCGTCGAGGCGGCCGCACGCTCGTCACCGGCGCTCACCGACCGCGAGTGTTCAAACCAATTCGAATTTTCAAATTTCGAACAGTGCCATCTTTGTTTTTGTTTTTTTTCTGAGTGCAGTGCAAGGATTTGTATCAAACAGAAAAACAGGTTGGTTATTAAAGCAGTGCACATAATACTTACGTAAAAAATGTTACTATTGTAAATTCTTGTCGATTGTGTAAGTAAAAGTGAGGAAAAGATTGTTAATAGCACAAAAGGTAGTTTTTATCGGAAACTCGTTGATACGCTTTCGGTTGAATTTTTAATTAAAGATGTTTTTGTTAGTTGTTTTCTTTTTTTTATGTCGTTTAAGGTAATATTACGTGTGCTTAGATTTTAATTCTGGGAACCGGGAAAAAATATTAATTAGCTACATTTTCCTTTACATTTAATTAAATGGTAGAGATCTCCAGAAAACGAAACATTATTTTATGTTTGAGAAACAAAAATAAAATAACAGGTAGGTACTTAATTTGTGTCAAAAGACAAATATTATTGCTAGAAATGTTTGTATACTGATATAGTATAAAACGGCCCACGTCGTAGGTACACGAAAAAAAAAGCGTCCAGGATATTCTCAATCCAAGACATTATAATTTTCTTGAAAATATTTCGTCGTGACAAGTATTTATTTTCTTTACCAAAAATATGATTCTTCGCTTAATAAAACCACGTTTTCTTAAAATAGAAATACAAAAATGTATTGTTTCAAGAGTATATTGAGTAAATAAGAGAGATTGTAAGTACTTTAATCAAACAAGTACCTATTATCTTAGGTAAAAGAAAACTAGAAAACCTGTAAGAATATATTCGCTTCGTTATATTTAAAACTTGAATTTATTTTCGTTAAAGGAAATAAATGCTTGTCAAGAGGAAATATTTTCAACATAATATAATAATGTCTTAGATTGAGAATATCCCGGAAGCTTCTTTTTCCGTGTAGGTATGTAAAATCTTATGTCTATTATTATAAGATTTTTCTTAAGGTCAACATATTTTTTTGTGGAACCACAACAATCCAGGTGTGTTGTATGAAAATACCCTTAATTGGCAATAATGATGGTTTTAACTAATTAAAGGTGGATGAACAAATTGGTACCTACACTGTCTACCTTAAAAAGAACCCAAGGAAATTCGTACTTACTATTAAGACGCACTTGAGCGGAATTAAATCGATCATAGACAAAACTCTGTCGGAAAAACCCAATTTCCGGCTTAATTTTGTCTGTAGCTCAATAAAAAAATTCGGTAACCATTGACAATGAAGCCGGAAGTTGGGGGTTTTCCGATTTTTGTCTATGATCGACTGAATACCGCTTTTCATAGCTACCATAAACAAATTTCCGCTACCATAGACAATTTCTCTATGAAAAACTGAATTCTGCGATGAATTTCACACAAATGTGTGATGCCACTGATGCCTCTTATAGTAAACATTTTGAAACAGCAAACGAAAAAAACCCGAGAAAAAATTTCCTCTAATAGATAAGAGAAAATAGTAATAAAACATCGACTCGAGAGAAATTTCTCCCATCGGCATTGTATTGTTTAATGTTTACCTGGTTGGTCAAATATTTAGACAAACATTGGGTCAATATAAACAATAGACAACTATATCTTCAATAGACGATTGTCTTATTGGAAGTCAACAGCGTTGTTTGTTTAATAATTATTATTTAATTTTAACTAGATCTAAACAATTGTTCAATTGTGAGTAGTTATTTGGATAAATATTTTTAAAAGAATAAGAAAGAAGAATGATATAGGTACTTACGCTCGCGTTCCCATACAAACGTAGTTCAGCTCTCATTTTAAAACGACATGCTTTAGAACCATGAAATTTGGCATGGGCATTACAGATCTAATAGGTCGGACATTCGTTTTCGTTGCTAAAAATTGTAATACAAAGAAAATACAGCCAGGTACAGATTTACATACAAAACTTATTATTACTATATTTTCTTGTAGTTTTAAAATGAGAGCAGAACTAGCTACGTTTGTATGGGAACGCGAGTTCACGCGAGCGTCCTGGCGACTCTTAAGGACAGTGACAACTGCACTTTGCATACTTCCCGTATAAAGTAGGAAAATAAATAAGAGGAATTTCCTTTCGCAAACACTCTGGTTGTAGAATGAACTCCCTGCGATGGTTTTTCTAAGTGACTACTACACCACGGGTTCTAAGTGTTCGGCAAAGCGCATGTAACAGGAAGGAGTGTATAGGTTCTAAAGGGTAGGCAACGCGCATGTGAACCCTCTGGAGTTGCAGGCGTTCATGGGCTACGTTACTGCTTACCATCAGGCTGGCCGCATGCTTGTTTGCCATCGTCGTGGTATACACAAATAAAAAATTACACTTCTGCATTTTGAGGCGCCCATGGACTACGGTAGCTGCTTACCATTAGGTGGCCTGCATGCTTGTTAGCTACCGTCGTGGTTTAAAGTTATCATTTACCTTCATCATAGTTTAGCTAATACGTATTAGATGACCCTTTTCTCTCTTCGGATCGAAGCCAAAAAGATCACCCTGCTATAAACTATACTATAAAATCATGGTACCTAAATAAATACTTATACAATAAGTTTGGAATAAAAATAAACAAAAATATTTTTTGTGAATTAATTACTAGAGAGAGGCCTGAATAAATTTTCATTAAGGAGCTCCTGTCGCCAATGACCTTCGATCTGCATCTACCGTGGAATCTACAGCGCGAATGCCACAGCAACGGCCTTAAACAATATAGATAGATCCAATATTTACTTCACAATTAACTATCTTGGAGATATTTGGCATCAAACTTGAACAATTTTAGGCCAAAAATCCGGTTGTCCGGTCAACATTTTTGTATAATAAGTTTAAAACTAAAATCTCTCGTTAATCGTTAAAGGAGTGTAAGAGGAACTAAAATAACATACTTTTTTATTTATTTAATCTTTATTGTACATAAGAAAACTTAGCGTACAAAAGGCGGACTTGATGCCATAACCATAAGGCATTTTCTACCAGCCAGCCATAGGGCAAAACAGAAAAGATTGTAGGCAATGCACCTAGTTAACAAAATTAAAGGCAATGAAAAGCAAATGTATTTAAGCTGTATAGTGTATATGTCACCGTAAAATTGTCAAAACCGTTAAGTAGTTTATAATCTAACTATATATAGAGAGATTGTAAACTATAGAAAGATTGTGAACCTTAACATACTGCTTACAATTTAACGGATTATTTTTCGTTAGATTATAAACTATCGACGAGGAACCGTCATATTGTCAAACGTAAAACTTAGCAATCAAACATAGGTGTCAGCGTAAAACAAAAGTGAAAGTTAAAAAAGTCGATTAGAATTAAGACCAAGTATAAAATACATATAAAAATAAGTACATACTTAGGTACCTATTTATATTTCAATTGACAACCTACAATGACGTACATTCTTGAAAACTAAATTTATCTTCAAAGCTAATAAAAGTAATAAGACATATACAATTTTATCCTTGACTGTTTTTTTTTCATGTTATTTACTAATGGAGCTCGTATTAAGTGCTGGATTAATCGGCAGTGAGCGGATCAATTCCCATTAATTCCGAGACGGCCCACCCTTGATATAATCCTGGGTAATTGGGAATCGCATGCTAGTAATGTGACGTATATTCTCGGGAATAGTTTGGTAACAATATTACAATATTTTATGACCATCCGATATTGTTGGTCGGATATGCTTATTAACTTAAAAAAAGGGAACATATTTATGTACCTACTTGATAGCAAAAGTAAACTGTAAATACTCGTACCAAAAAAAAATGCGTTCTAAAAAGTAAGATGTGGCATATATCTTCCGTGTCCGTAAGTGCTGTCACAATTCGACTTCTTTGATTGTGATCTCTTTTAAGATCCGACATGTTTTGTTTTAGATTTCACGGAGAATAAAAGAAAGATTTTAAATCTGAAAAAGCTTCACCTGAAAAATTAAGGAATACTCATTAGTATCATTACTTATGACGTAGAAAACCCAAATCAATTTTTCTGTAACTAACTAAAGTCTGATCCGACAGAGAAGGGTCGCAAAATGTATGAGCTCCCATATAAACCTTGACACTTTTCTATCCCGAAAATTTTAGTCTTGTAAACACCACATACGTACTGCAGACTCATTAACCTAAATACGTGTAACGTGAAACTTTAGTCTTTTATTAGAGCCTTCGCAGTCACGCTTTAGGACCTAGATTAAAACAGGAAAAGGACGACATGCTTCTATTTAATCGCAAAAATGCTAGGAGGATTTGCTTGGTCTTTAAAAACACAAAACTTCTGTTTTTCTCTTTTTAAGGGCTCCGTATATCAAATGGATTTTTTTGCTTTTTGAGGTATGGAACCTTGAAAAAATTATTAAGTTTCCTAATTAAAAGTAAAAGCGGTAGTTATAATTATAGGAGCTTGCCAAATAGACGTACGGTAGATCACGTAGCTTAAAAGCTATAGTTGGTCAAATTCCTAAGATCGCGTTGACCGCGACGTGTGTCTGTGTAAGGTCAACGCGGGATTGGCTGCTCGTGGCTACCCGCGATCTTGTTGTTTTGAGAGTAATGCTTGTTCCGTTTCGCCCTGCGATCCGAGTCACCTCGGTCCACCCTACTGTTAATAGCTTACTAATTAAAACAGATCCCTTGCTGTCAAAACAGTGCATCCCCGAGAAACGTTACCCACTTATCAAAGTTTGACTATTAATAATAAAGCCAAAATTAATACAGTTTAGTAGTCGATTACGGAAATAGGAACGGGAATTGAATAGTTTCAAGCGAGTCAACATCAAAAGTAATAACACAACAGATAGTAGACCTTATTACGTAGCATTAAGGGTCACAAATGATCGGTAAATACCGAGGCTTGTATGATTAGCCATGTACAATGCTCAATGTAGATAACTTGTGATCAATGCTTGTAGATGCTTTGAGCAATTATATTAATATATATCACAGAGCAGTGAGTTTTTAAGTGCTTCAGGTGTCAAGGTTACAGATAGAGGCGCCCATGTCCATGGTTTTTATATGAATCGATCATGTCGGTCGAAATGTTGTTGCCAGAGCTCAAAACTCTCAAGTGACAGAAATTGCTGGTAAAGGATATGAGGTAAATTGAAACATTATATCGATACTTTTAGGGGCCAGTCTATATTAAATGCAATAAAGAACTTTAAGAAAACTACGAACATCATTTAGACTTTGTTTCGAATAAATTCACAAATATTCAACACACAAAGACACAAAAGTGTTATTGTCGATTTTATAAAACGCTTATATATGTAATTTACTTAATGCTACATATGTCATTTAATTTTTAATGAATAACGGTGTAGGTAGCTAACAATTCTGAGCTAGAAAACTAAACAAGTGCTGACTCAAACAATTTCTTCAATAAAAACTTTCAACTGCACTCCTCTCCATAAAATTTCATCCGAAGAAATGTTTAGCAATTTATTTTATTGCGTAACTTTACCATAATATCGTGGAGCGACATCTCATTTTGTTGAGTGTAGGTGCCACATAAAAATACAAAGTGCCAATGCTACTAAAAATTGTCATAAACATGCAGAGTTAGGTAAACAGAACTGTTTACGTCGACCCTCAGGGCAACGAAGGTCACACCAATAAGTTGCATGTTGCTGATGGTACGCCTCGTTACACTGCGTTTCGCAAATTATTGCAAATGGCGTACGGCTCGGCTCTATTGCTAGCTAGGATATTGTAGGATAAAGAGATATTGTGGCTCTGTGAACTTCAGACCTAGCGACGTCTACTTACGTTGTATGGTCAAAATACATAGCTATTTCATTATCGCATTGTAAGCGAACTTATAATGACCCTAAGCGCCATAGATCCCAAAGCCGCTTAGGTCTTTCGTGCCTATTTTTTAAATAAAAATTGCATGTGTCCAACAGTGGAACACTGATAACGGTAATTTTGTAAAATCTAACATAATATAACCTACTTTTATAACCCCAAATATTTCCTTACCCAACTTATAAAAGGAGGTTCGGCTCTCGTTTTCGTAAACGTTGAATTATTAATGGACGCCGGGCCTAACCGACTGCGCAAGGAAAGTACACAATGTGTTACGATATGCAATATTACCAGTAATTACATAGCTTAGTGAGGATGTCAAAAATTAACTTCCTTTGCAATATTGATAGCGAAATTTAAATTATTTTATATCGGGCTAATGATGAGATCATTTTAATGACCTTGTTCCAAAATTATGCATGTGAAGTAAAAATATGCCTATCAAAACAAAACGTAATCATTTTATTTATACTATTTGATATATGATTCCGATATCACAGCCGACCTTTTTTGAAACAATATAAACATTTATTTTTTAATTCATGCGGTGCATGGACGGATCTCTGGCTAAGTAAATTGATGTTACTTTTAACAGTTTTAACAGAGTTGTCCGGAAAGAAAAGTGTCGTGGTTTATATGGAAGCTCGTACATTCTACGACACTATTCTTTCCGGACAGTCCGTTATATTACTATGGTGTATGTTTTTGTGTTAATAACACTAGCTTTTTTTAAGCAAGACCCTGTAATAAAATGTTCATTTCTCTTAAATTATTTTCTCCAGCAAATTGCTTGGTAGATATTCCCTTTACGTTTCTAGAAGCTTCTCTGGGGGACTACTTACAGTTATATTTTACTGCTGCACAAACACCATTGTTAGAGCGTGCGGTCGACAGTAAGACTAAAGATGGCTGCCAAGTTACAAAATAGAAGCGTTTCTTCGAGCTGAAGCGGCCTTCAAACTTTATAGTAGAAGAGCTCATGACACTGAACCTAGTTCGATAAGTCTCCGTTGATATACCTATATAAAATTAGTCACGTCTTTAATGGGTGAATATGAAGTGCCAATACTGCAATGCAAAAAACCTGCCAACGTATTTTAATTTAAAAAAAGTCCGATTTCTAGTCTTGTCTCCTAGGTTTCATTTGTTTCTCGAAGTAGGGGAGGAGCTTCTCTGGAGGACTACTTACAGTAATATTTTACTGCTGCACAAACACCATTGTTAGGGCGTGCGGTCGACAGTAAGACGAAAGATGGCTGCCAAATAACAAAATAGAAGCGTTTCATCGATCAGACGTGACGCGCCGTTCAAAATTTACAAATCAATCTTCGTACATTCATCACTCTAAACTAAAAAAAAAAAGAAAAAAACTAGAAAAAAAGTTTAAACATATTTTTGACGTCGACTCTGATGATGTTTGATATTTTAGGGCCAGTTCCTTTTTTATTGTACCTACTTTTTTCATCAAAATGCTCGGGTAAGCCTAACTTTTAGACATTCGTAGTTGTACCTTATTTAAGATGTCGTCACTCATTTTAGTAAGTTTTTATTGCTACACAGACGTACAGCTCAATAGCTTAACTTATCCTCCTCCTTCTTAAGTCGGTCCCTCACTGTTGAGGATAGTGCCTTCGACGGAAACGTTGTTATAAGCCCCTCCATTTGTTGCGGTCTTCTGCTTGGTGAAGGGCCTCTGTCATCGGCGTCTGGAGTTCATCGGCCACCTGGTCGGACCAGCGTTTAGGACTGGGTCCCCTTGGTCGCCTGCCATCCACTTTGCCAGTTATAATTATTTTTTCTAAATTATCAGAAGTCAGCGGGAGAGGCCTTTGCCCAGCAGTGGGACACTACTTTAGGCTAATAAAAAAAATGTTAGTACGGCGTGCAGTCCAGGGAATACGAAGCATCTTTCGCCAGCACCACATCTCAAACGCATCCACTCGGTTTCTATCCTCCACTTTTAGAGTCCAGCCCTCGGAGCCATACAGAAAAATTGGAAAGACCAGCGTACGGATTATGTATATTTTGGTATTCTTTCTGATGTTGTGGTCTTTCCAAGTTCTTTCCAGCTTCACTTATAATACACCTAGCTCTTTTTCAAAAACGAATCGCTGCCGCCTATAACTTGATTCCTGCCAAAGTTAAGGGAAAAAAACCGTATTCATTTTAATTTGTCGTGAGGATTTGTGTCGTTTTTAACGTTTACGTTGATTTATAACCTCGTTTGTCGACGCTGTGTCGAGTGTCGACTTTTAGGATGAAATGCCTGATCTTGTGATCTTAGACGTAAAGCCGCGTATGCAATTATGGGAAAATGTTCTTGTTTCTATTTAAATTGGATAGATGGATGTACGCTCACGGACTTTTATTGTTTTTTTTTTCTATATACTAGAATACCTAAGTATGAAAAAAAAAGAATATAGCTTAAATCGTTAATGGCTCTACAGTTAAAGTCCACTACGACACATACCACATACATACATTAACATACATTCATTCATTAATGTACATACAGTACATTTAACGAACCTAAGCGGCCATTGACAGGCGTTTCCCTCTGCCGAAAGTATATGACCAGTGGTCTTACTTATTGTACATACTGACGTTTATTTGACGTGGCTATTTTGACGTTACGTATACATTTGACGTTCCCCTCCCCCTCAAAAATCGGTACACTTTTTTGTATATTTATTTATCGTATGGCTACAATACACACAACACAATACAATATTCTTTATTGCACCAAAAATAAAAAAAATTTACAGTAATAAAAAGTTTAGAATCTACATAGGTAGCAACAGGCGGTCTTATCGCTAAAAAGCGATCTCTACCAGACAACCTTTGGGCTACTCTCGGGTAGTAGTAGTGGAAAAGCAGATGATGAAGAAAATCCGGTGAGTGCTGCGAGGTCCTGGTGGGACAGTGCAGCTGCCAAGTTTGTTACTCTTAGCACCACCCAGGAATCACGTGTAGGATTTTCTAAGGTATTTCTTACGGACGCAGAGTAACATTGATCCCAATTTTTTGTATAGAAAATGACAGACATGGTCGGTCCCGTTGGTTGAATACTGAATAGTCTAAGAAAGTTCATCACTGTGTCAGTGGAAGGATTGGATCGGGCAAAGTGACAGGGGGTGAGATTGTGACTGTATAGACTAAATTAGCCTAAATTAATTTAGTATAAATTATGAGAACAGTGGATATACTAATAATCATTATTATTTTTACAGTAACTCAAGAAAACACTTTGACAATAACTTTGTTAATCTTTCTCATATATTTTATGCATACTAAATAGAATGAAATTAAGGGAGTCAAGTCAAACATATCACTTTGGCGACTCAAATAAGCCTCCCGGTAAAAATATCAGTTGTCCGTTGACAATGATACTTTACATAATTATCTATTATTAATTGTGATACACAGACGGACACGCGAGTGTTTTTATTACGTTTCTTTTTTATTTTACGTATTTGAGCGTACGGAATTCTAATATCGTTTGTTATCGTCGACCGTCATTATCAATGTCCCGAAATTCTTGACAAACCTTTTTAAATGTTTAATCTAATTTAATTAAAGGGTTGTGAAGTTTTTAGGTTATGTAAACAATATATTATTCCCTTAAAATTTGACATAGCTTTGGTAAAATAAGGGACCGTTTACTTATCTAAACAAAACCCTTTTAAAAAAAACCGGCCAAGTGCGAGTCGGACGGACTCGCGCATGAAGGGTTCCGTACCATTATTCATAAAAACCAGCCGTAGCTATACTATCGAATAAATTATTATCGCATCGCAAGGTCGTACCTGCCTAACTGCGTAGTTTTTTGGAGATAACTCAAAAACGCTTAATTCGATAATGTTCAAAATAATTTTCGTTGAAAGAATATTTAACGGTGTACCGTCAAATCTGGCAACTTTGCCAAGGGTTACTAACTTTGCCAGCAGCAGAGTGCATAAGGTAATCCTTTCATACCACCGACAACGTATATTTTTTAGTGTTGTGCCTACTTTTAGGAGAAAAAATGGTTATCAATTGGCAAAATTATTACGAATGAGGCAACACCATGGCAACCATTTTCTTACCATTTCAGTTCCAAATTCGTCACTTACATAATCATAAAAGTTAGTGCTCAAGAACTTTATAAAGTTTAGAGTGTAATCATTGAATCCAGGTACGTAAATTTTATGTATTATGTTATTTAAATGGTAAGGAATGGATTGATTACCTTGTAGATGCCGTAGTGTTTGAATTGAGTCTCATAATTTTGTTGGCAAAGTTACCGGACCACGCCAGCTCATATGGGGGGCATCTTTGCCATGTTTTGTAGATGCCTAGGGTTGTCCACAAGCAGAAAATTTAAATTAAACTTTTGATAAGATAGGTCCTTTTTATTATACTTTTCATCAAACGTGGAGCTGGAGACAAATTACATTACTCTATTATTACGAGTGGACCTTTGATAGGCCTCTTAAAGAGTTTTCTATGTTTCTTTTTTGATAATATTTTTATCAGAGTGTTTTTTTATGTTTTTCAAGAGTACTTATATAACCTGATTACTCGTATGTAAATCTATATAAATAAAAATGAATCGCCGTTCGTTAGTCGCGCTAAAACTCGAGAACGGCTGAACCGATTTGGCTAATTATAGTCTTGAAATATTCGTGGAAGTCCAGGGAAGGTTTACCCGGTGAGAAAGTATGAAAAAAATTCGAGTAATATACTAAAAAACTAAGATATTGTTCTCCCATACAAACTTATCAACTCGAAAAAACAGTAAGCGCCGCAGGATTTCATACATTTTACGCGTTTCTCTAAGTGATCTCTGCTTTCGTTCGAGAAAGACGGAAGCGCCGCAGGATTTCATGCATCTTACGCTTTAATAGAATAATATGAAATAGGTGTTTGACGAATCACTACATCCGTCCGTCCCTATGTATTGCTTAGATCTTTAAAACTACGCAACGGATTTTGATGAGGTTTTTTTTAATAGATAGATTGATTCAAAAGGAAGGTTTATATGTATAGAATATGCATAATATAGTAAAGAAACACTGATAATTTTAGAGGTTTCTAATGTGAAGTCGTAAATAAACACTTTTTTTTTCGCTTACATTGCAAACGCTGGCTGAACCCTACTAGATGGATCAAAATAATGTACTACAGTACTGTACACCTTAAAAAGGTCTATAAAAAAGTCCGCGATAGTATATGTCTATCTCTTAAGGATAACCCACAATAACCATTTTTAATCCTTTACATTTTAAGAGAAATAATGGCTTACTTACGAAGCGATTTTAAGCAATACAGTATTGATCCTTATCCAATTAAGTACATTAAGTACATTGTGCATTTAATATAGATCAATATTGCTCTGTACAGCATGTAATTTAAATGAATATTTGCGAAGATACAACAGATTTAAAATGCGGTTGGGGGGCCGGCGGCGTGTGCCTATTAACTTTGTTTCATACTATGTAGCGATAGCATTATATTATGCGTGGGATAGATGAAAATTTTGCAATTCATGTAAACACTGTTTCAAAACAATCATCAACCAGTAAAAAATGTGGGATTCAATTGAATTATTTTTCAACATCTAGCTGACCCGGCGCACTTCGTACCGCCAACTTCAACCGACTACATCGACATCAACTTAGAAAGTCGTGTCGGTTACGCCATTTATATAACTCGAGAACAGCTGTACCGAATAGCAGAATAACTATTAAAATACTATCCTTTACCCGCGACTTCGCCCGCGTGAAATTAGTAATCCACCTATCTTTTTAGGGTTCCGTAGCCAAAATGACAAAAACGGAACCCTTATAGTTTCGCCATGTCCGTCCGTCCGTCCGTCCGTCCGTCCGTCCGTCCGCGGTCTAGCTCAGTGACCGTTAGCACTAGAAAGCTGAAATTTGGTTTTAATATGTGCATTAACCAAGCCGACAAAACGGTAGAATAAAAACGCGAAAAATATATTTTGTTAGGGTACCTCCCGTACACGTGAAGTGGGGGGCGAAATTTTTTTTCGTTTCAACCAAGTTGTGTGGGGTATCGTTGGATAGGTCTTTTAAAAAGAATTAGGGTCTTTTAAAACAGTTTTTGGATAAAACTAATACTTTCGGAAATAATAGCTCCGAAAGTTTAAAACAGGGCGTCCCCCCCCCCATCTAACTTTTGAATCGTGGGTCCTAAAATTTTGAAAAAATTCATGAAACTGAGGCTTAATGAGTACCTTCAATGAAAACTATATTGAAATAAATCGGTTTAGCCGTTTTTGAGTTATCATTCAAAAACCCATAGTGAAAGGACGTAAGTAAAAATGACGTAAGCGCCGCCAAATTTCCCGTAAGAAACGACCTTTTGAAATAATGGTCTCAGTTTACGGAACCCTACACTGAGCATGGCCCGACATGCTCTTGGCCGGTTTTTTTACGTTCCCTGACAGTACGTCGACAGGCGTACCCACTGTCACGTGACCAGTGTCACATGACAGTACGTCGACAGGCGTGCCTACTGTCAGCGAACGTGTTAAGGAATTACTTAGGGAAAAAAGTATCCCATGTCCTTCCCCAGAACTAAAACCATCTTCATTCCTCATATAAATCAGTTCAGCGGTTATTGGTTCCCCATACAAACTTCCACCACCCTTTTCACTCCTTTAATAAAAAAGGGAAGATTTCTGGGATAAAAACTGTCCTATGAGGGGGCTTAAACTATTTATTTATTTATTTAAACTTTATTGCACAAAAGAAAAACTTGATGTACAAAAGGCGGACTTAATGCCATGAGGCATTCTCTACCAGTCAACCTTAAGGCAAAGCAGAGAAGTTGTGGGCGGTGCTTACTAGAACAAGAGGTAAAGAATTAACTACAAGTAAACAATGGATACAATATAATACAATTTATACATATTATACAATATATATAACAACAACTATCGTCATAACAAATTTCATTCTTATTGGTTAAACCGTTATTTGAGCGGGAAGAGGTAACAGACATACAGACAAACTTTCGCATTTATAATATTAGTAAAGTAGGTATAGATATAGATTGAAGAAATTAAAACAAAGTTTAAAATGCGGTCTATACAAGTGACGTCAATATCGTTGGGAGTCAATAGGAGTGAGTGAAGGCAATGGAAGGGGTGTGAAAGGGTGAAACTGGCGCAGGAGCCATTGGGAATGGGACTAAAGTCGATGGGATTGAAGCAGGAGCCGGTAGGAGAAGGGTGGAAGGGAATAGGAGAGGGTGGGAGAGTGGTACGAGTCAGTAGGAATGAGATAAGAGACTGTACGACTAGCGTAGGAGTGATGAGGTCGATAGGAGTCGGTGGAAGTAGCCGGTACGAAGTCAATATAAATGGGTGGAGACAATGGGAGTGGGTGGGAGATGGCAAAACTGGCGTAGAAGTCGGTGGTAATAAGGTTAGAGTCGATGGGAGTACCGTCGGTGGGAGAAGAGTGGAAGACAGGACGAGAGTGGGAGATGGGTAGATAATAGTAAAAGAGTGGTGGGAGATGGTAGGAATTGGGGTAACAGACTGTACTGACGTAGGAGTGAAGTTGATGTCGATGTAGTCGGTCGAAGTTGGCGGTACGAAGTGCGCCGGGTCAGCTAGTAAATAAATAAGTACTTAAATAAATAATCTTTTTTCATTTGTGTCAACCCTGACCACATTCACTGACTTTCTATGAAATTTTCTTGAATTGGTGATCAACTTTGCCACTTTTGCTGTGGTTTATTGTGTGTAAAGATGTCATTCAGGATCAAATTCCAAAACTATTGTATCCTAACTACTGAATATTCTTTACTAATATTGTAAATACAAATAAATTTATTTAGAAAGTAAAAATACAGTTGGCAAAGTTGCCACATGGTATAGGTATCTTTGCCAGTTTCTTTTTTAGGCTTGCAACCTTATTATCCATCATTTAATTTAAAAACCATCTTATTTATGCATTCGTTGATAAATATACTATGTGTTGGGTCATTCATACTTCATATACATACTGGTTAAAAATGTACTATGACTTTTCAACACCTGTGTAAAGTGGCAAAGTTGCCAGATTTGACGGTACATGTAGAATTGCAGTGCCCTCACAGGGCTGTGTTGAGACATAAGTTATTTGTAAGATCTATTACATACAAAGCAATGAATAAATAAAATGGAAAATGAAAATGAAAAATTCACCAACGCAGAGCAAGGCATGTCTCTGATCGATAAGTGGCTACAAACTAACTTGTTATCACTAAACACCAAAAAGACAAACATCCCATGTTTTCACTAAACTTCAGCATCGTCACCTCCCGTTGTCATGCAGGCCCTAAAAATTCACTATTGCAGAGAAAATAGATATATGTTCTTGTAGTAGAACATCTATTAATTACGTCACACCGATTTCATGATTTTTTGACCCCTCCCACTTCGTCACAATTAACTGCACCCTCCCCCCTTCCCTTAGTGTGACGTCACATTTAGATTTTTAGTTTAGGAAGGCGTTGTAAAATGAGCCTTATCGCCTTAGTAATACATTCGCTATTTCGAAAACAATAAATCGTTAAACTCGGCCAGAAAAATAGCATCAAATTTATAGGGAACTAAAGTATTCTAATCCGAGTATGTAGAAAATTAGTTTCGTACAATGTTTGTTAACAACTGAAATTATTTTTTTAAAACTTAGGTTTTGTAAAAAAATTGTATGTGAGAGTATTGTGAGGTCACAAACATGGAACTCCTCCCTCCCCCCTGTCACGATATGTCACATTTTGTGGACCCCCCCCCCCCCTTTGAGGTGTGATGTAATTAATGGATGATCTCTTATTTGTAAAGCTGAAATGATAAAGTACCTGGTTTAATTTTTTCATTTTCAGCTACTTCTGCTGCTCACTGTATATAGCACAAATAAAAAACATAAAATTATCATAACTTGACTATAATTTTAAAATGAGTTTTTGCTCATCATTATCTACCTATTTATTTTAATTTCGAAAACGGTGACTTTTTATATCACAACGGTAGCAAACAAGCATACGTCGACGCCCGATGACAATCAGCTACCGTAGCGCCTGCAACTCCAGAGGTGTCACATGCGCGTTGCCGACCCTTTACAAAAAGGAGGATATGTTGGCGTCTAAAGGAACAAGAGGGTCCGTCGTCGTTTGACTGGGTCCCCTTTGAGCTCTTCCCAGTATTTGCACTACATATGGAATTTAAATTCAAGACAGTAATCTGACAGTTCTCTCCATAAAAGGTGGTTTACAATGTAGGGTAGGAATCTTAGAGCTTTAAACCAACCGAAGTGGCCATTGACAGGCGCTCCCCTCTGCCGAAAATGTATGACCAGTGGTCATACTCATTGTATTCATGAACTGACGTTTATCTGACGTGGCTATTTTGAAGTTTCTCATACGATTCACCCTGTTTTCGCATAATCATTGTGGTAATAATTATATTGTTCATAATCAATAATATCATAATTAGCTGTAACCATAAACTGTTTTGGCATACTATGTTGAGCATAATTGGCTTTGGCAGATTTTTATTGGTTCGAATATTAGTTGGTCATAAAGTCATTATTCCGAATCCTAGTTAGGCATAAAGTGTATGTGCAGAAATATTAATTGCCGAATATTCTGTTGCAGAAATTTATTTGGCAGGAAAGTGTTAGGGCCGAATTGCATCATTCAAATCACAGGCAGGTCATATTGTATAAGTACTTACTGTCACGTCAATGCAGCAATGAAGGTGCGATGCGTTTCTTTGGACTGGAGGGTCATAGTTCTAACCTAACCTAACCTACTTTCTGGCAGCCTTTTTATTTTGTAGAGGGTCATAATTCTAACCTAACCTAACCCACTATTACGCATAAGTGCCCTTACATTGAGGTCATAATTCTAACCTAACCTAACCTACTTTCGTAGCATTTTTTTCTTGTTGAGGTTGCAGTTCTAACCCACTTCTGCGTAGTAGTACCTACTTGCCTCTCAAGGTTGCAGTTCTAACCTGACCTGCACGCCTAGCACATGATTGACACGTCGGTATCTCGCGCGCGAGATAGTCTATCCGTCCTTTTCTGACTGTGTCAATTAGAAAGAGAAGGGTAGTCTATCTCGCGCGCGAGATAATGTTCGCATCAGTCATGTGCCAGGTGTGCTGAGCCAATTTTTTCGCAGCAATGCATTTTGGGTTCGGTTTATGCCAAAAATCTTTCGAATTTAAAAAAATATGCCAAATACACTTATGCTTATTAAGTTTATTCGTAATAACATTCGGCTACAACAGTAGTATGCAAAATGATTTTCGGACAAAGAGAAATTCGCAATATTGTGAATTATACCAAATAAGGTTTATGCTACATTATCATTCGTCTAAAACAAATTATGCCAAGTCTGTTATGCGACATGGGTTTCGGACAAATAAAAGTATGCCAAATAGAGGGAACCCTTCGCATACATTTGACGTTCCCCTCCCCCGCAAAAATCGGCAAACTTTTTTGTATAAAAAATGACAGACATGGCCGGTCCAGTTGGTTTAATAGTCAAAGGCAGGAGCTGTCAGACTAATAATGTCTTGAATTAAAAATACAATATTAGTCACATCCTATTCTAAGTTTTTTTTTCTATGTTTTGAATTTATGTTTCCTTATCTAAGTTCTTTTGGCAACAAAAACATTATTTACAACTTCGAACATTTATCTTACATTATACTTTAAAAGACGGAAAAGAAATTACGGGGAAAGCCCATGAGTGATGAAAGTCGATGGGAATTTGGGGTAAAAATGAAAAACTCCCCTAATACTTCTAAAAGCACTTCATTATGGGGCAGTAAATTATTATGTTAAGCTTGTCGCGGTTATGCTGCCTTATTTCTTGAGCGGAGCGATTGACGATAAGCCGCCGTTCGCTTTGTGGAGTTGTTAAGAAGTTCTTTACAAGATTTCATTTAAAACATTCAGAACTCTTAGCTGCTTTCAGAACGGCTAGCTTAAAAATAACATCGTTGTTGAAGAAAACTCTGACCTAGAAAAATAATAACTGGTATCCCGTATTTAATTAATGGGTGTGGTAATTCTGATTAGAGCAATTCATTTATTAAAAAAATAAAAAAATAGGTACAAATGGCGGACTAAACGCTAAAAGGTATTCTTTACCAGAAAAATAGGGCTGCGATTTTTTTTTTAAACTGGGTGATATTATTACCACTCTCTTACTCTACTCTACTATTTTTCTTGACTTCAGGTAAACTTCACGATAGTGCTCATTATTTACCTTATCCACAAGCAGGTTTTTTTTGTAGGTCGCTTGGGGCATGCATTTGTACTCCGCTACCCGCTCCATCCAAGCCGTGCCCTTATGCTCCTAAGGTTCACGCTAGTGAACATCTTTCACCTTACTCACAGACAAGCTTTGTATAGCGGGTTCCAGTTTGACTTTGAACTCCGCTAACCGCTCCACCCAAGGCGTGCCCTTATGCTCCTAAGGTTCACGCTAGTGAACATCCTTCACCTTATTCTTACACAAGCTTTGTATTGCGCGCTCCAGCCAGAATTCGAACTCCGCTAACCGCTCCATCCAAGGCGTGCCCTTATGCTCCTAAGGTTCACGCTAGTGAACATCCTTCACCTCATCCGCAGGCAGGCTTTGTGTAGACGGCTCCGGCATAAATTTGCAAAATGATCGATTGGAAGCGTTTTTTCCGATGCCCAGGGGATCCTAAGATTAAATTCCTCTATTATGCTATTCTACATCTTGTTACTATGTATTTAGAGGATATTTTCCAATGAGTGTGCTTATGGATGTATATGTTTAGAGAATCAAGTTGAGATATTAATTTTAAGAATGAATGCTTTTTGCCTTGAATGATTTCATTCATAATAAGACGTCAATTAATGTAATTGACGGATAGGCTTTTTCTACCTAACAATTGTTACATTTTAGATTTATTAGGGAATCCTGAATAGATAGTATTTAAATAAAAAAATTAATTTAGTTTTAATATTGAAAATACGGTATTTTTCGGAGTAGATTTTGTATTATGAGACGGATAATTTGATATTAATGTAACATTTTAAGGCCGTTCCTCGATTCGGACAAGCCACGCCCATCCGTTAGAGACACGTTTATGGCTCCCGTGCACGAAAGAAAGAGATGTAGCGCTCTTAAGGATCAGATTTTTTGACTAAAATACGATAAATAAGCGAATCTATAAAGTTTTATGTAATTTTGTTTCTGTGACTATTTAGATAAACCAGAATACCATATTTTTTACTTAGTCATATTGCTTAATCTCTTATAGTTTACGTAAGCTAAGAAAAATAAAGGGAAAAAGGACCCAACTTCGGATTTTTTTTTCTATCGAGGCAACTTTCAGCAATCGTGTTTCGGCTTGTGCCAAAAACAAGAGTATGTAGTCTATAAATGAATATTCGAAAATAAATTCAGCCCCTTTTCCCGTTTAGTCAATAGAGCGTTCGAAAAAACCTATAATTTTTCAAAGTAGCCCCTTAAGAGGCTGACAATACCCGATGACCTTCAAATTGACTTTACTTAAACAGTAAAGCTATAACTACTTGTTTTAGGAAAGTTAAAAAAATATGTTAATATTCATACGATTGGACGAAATCGGCATGATAGAAATAATTCCAAAGTTACCTCTTAAAATTGGCTTTAAACAGTTGTATGTCTTTAGTTTCTTGAGTTATACGTTTCTAATTAAGGACGAAATTCCACCACAGTAATATTAAAAACTTCATTGTTTTATATTTCTCAATGAATGCGTAGTTTTTTTTTTAATTCATAATTTTGCTAAATTTTCAATGACCTCCCTTACTAAACATGAGGCAGTGTTTCACTTTTCGCGCTGAAAAAGATAGGGATGGAATTTGTTTTGTTTTATTTAAACTTTATTGAACAATACAAGAAGGTACAAATGGCGGACTTAACGCCTTAAGGCATTCTCTACCAGTCAACCAATGGGCAAAACAGAAGTTGTTGCTATCCTCTTAACTTGCTTCCCGTCACGTATCAAGACTTGTTCATTGTTCAAAATAATGAGCCGCCTTTAGATATCTTTGCTAGTTATCAGCTTTCTTAGGTCATAGGCCAGGCTTATTAACAGCTTCCCATTCAAACGATAATTTTTTAAATGAAGATAAACGCTCAAGAGTATGCGCTGGCGCAGTGGGCGCCGCAATCACAGTTTTTTAAAATTAGTTATAACTTATAAGGTTTGGATTACTGATATGCCGACGGAAACTTTTCAAAATTGTGGAATTTATTCACATAGAAAAAAATCGGAAACTTCTTTTATATGCGTGTTTTTTATGGGGATTGAAACTTTCGTTTGTTTAATTTAAATTCCCTATATTTCTTGTGAAAGTTTCTGAAATTTTCCGAGAACTCTTCCACCTTTTATGAAACTTTCCGCTACTAACATATCAGTAGTTTGGAACTGTCGTTGTATTAAAAAAAATATGGGAGAGTACCTTTTGCTAGAACAATTTTATGAAAAATTGCCGAAGTTTAGGTGATATTTTTGGGAAGATGTTAAAGTAGTCTGCTAAAAACTGTTTGGTTCTTTTTTCGTGAAATATAATCATACGAAGACCTTACGAACGCGTGGTTCGACACGCACTTGGCCGCTTTTTGTTCTCCAATTATTCGTCCAATCTCAACAGACTTAAAGACAAGTTTGTTTAACGATTTAATTTGACAAAGTCTTTGTTCCCAATATGATAAATGGGATGTTGTACCGAAGAATAGCCAAGGATTGGCTTATTTAGGGAAGACAAGTAATTTACAAAGCTATCCTAATTTATGGAATAAATGACAATGACACAATACTGGGATTACCTTCATTATATTTGTAATTAAGGCAAAATTTAGATTGAAGCATCTTCATAAAACAATATACCCGCTTATTCATAAACGTATTGCAAACCTCATTTAACTAAATCATCTTTTGTCCTTATCTGTCACATTGACAGTTGTGTTTGTTAGAAACAGACAAAATACATTTTAACTAAATGAGGTTTGAAACACGTTTATGAATAAGCGGGATAGTATACGGCCATAGTCTAAGAACTTTTTGAGTCTCCTAGTATTTAGCGCCATCAGAGCGACCTAAACAGAGCCAAAATGCATGAGGTAAAATCAGCGCCACCTAGTAACGACTAGTGTACTACTAGTACGTTATTCGTTACTAGGTGGCGCTGATTTTACCTCGTGCATTTTGGCTCTGCTTAGGTCGCTCTGAACTAGATGGCGCTAAATACTTGGAGCCTCAAAAAGTTCTTAGACTATGGCCGTCTACTATATCTTTAAGTCTATGATAATACGAACAAGTTACGAACTTAAAAGGTATAAGTTTTCAACCGATTCCCATTGAAAGAAAATAATTTATTGACTGTCAAAATAAATATAAAAATTACACTAAAACCCGCTCCTGTATGTTCCCGGTGCAAAGGTGCCCATAATGCTTGCGGCGTTTCCACGCTGGATTACTATGGCCAGCCTTTGCACCAAGAACGACTCGGAGCGGGGGTTCCCTTTTTGCCGGATGGCCCAACTCTGCCTCTAATTCTGAAATTCACTATTGCTATCCCTGTAGTCAAAGGGGCATCGGCATGGGACTGCTACCACACGAAAAAAAAAGCTTCCGGGATATTCTCAATCCAAGACATTATTATTTTCTTGAAAATATTTCCTCGTGACAAGTATTTATTTCCTTTACCAAAAATATGATTCTTCGCTTAATAAAACCACGTTTTCTTAAAATAGAAATACAAAAATGTATTGTTTTGTTTCAAGAGTATACTCTTGAAACAAAACTTGAGTAAATAAGATTATCTTAGCTAAAAGAAAATTAGAAAATCTGTAAGAATATATTCGCTTCGTTATATTTAAAAGTTTAATTAAGTTTAATTTATTTTCGTTAAAGGAAATAAATGCTTGTCACGAGGAAATATTTTCAACATAATATAATAATGTCTTAGATTATTATATTATGTTGAGATAATATCTTAGATTGAGAATATCCTGGAAGCTTTTTTTCCGTGCAAGGAGAGATTTTAATAGAGTCTAAGCGGCATATGATTGTTACAAAGGGAATATTTTAATAGATCACCCTTTTTGGAATCTGTTGAAACCGCCCCAGCTGAGCTTAAGAGTGAGAAACAACAGTTATAAATTACCTGCATTAACCGTGTTTACGTTGTCCCCGGCCTTACTCATGCATAATGTGTAATATGCATATTTTATTAAGTACGCGAAAATATTCATGTGATAATGCGTCTCGAATATGCGGGGGATATGGCTGTGAGGTATCGCATTTATATCCCCTTATTCGGAAATGTTTATCCAGTACCTTAAAGGGCTTTTCTTTGTTGGTGTAAAATTTACAGGATATTAGCTAGGAACATAATATTTGACGTAGGTATTCTTATTATAAAATACATCAACAATACATTAAAAATACAATATATCTCACTCTAACTTACTAAATAATCAACAAGTTGCATCTGAAGATAGTTCAAGCAAATTTTGATATTTCTGATTCAGACGTTTAATGCATTGCGGTAGCTGTATTGCGTTGTTTAATGCATTGGAGTTGTATCGTGTCTAAACGTGTTTTAAAGTTAGTATACAGCCTCGTAACATATTATATTATAAGATAATTACTCTTTATTGCACCCCTGCAATTAAGAGTCGCCAGGACGCTCGCGTGAACTCGCGTCCCCATAAAAACGTAGTTCAGGTCTCATTTTAAAATGCTATATTATGCTAAAAATTGTAATACAAAGCAAATATTGTAATACAAAGAAAATACAGCCAGATACAGATTTACATACAAAACTTATTTTTGCTATATTTGCTTTGTATTAAATTTTTTACAAATGAAAACAAATTACCGACATAGATCTGTACTGCTAGAATGCCCATGCCAAATTTCGTGGTTCTAAAGCATGTCGTTTTAAAATAAGAGCTGAACTACGTTTGTATGGGGACGCGAGTTCACACGAGCGTCCTGGCGACTCTTAAAAACCGACAATAATGTACCTTTGGCTTGAAAAGGTTACAAATATATTCCTGGCTGACGCTCGAAGGGTCTTTGAAAACTTGAATATTCTTCATCTTTACTATAAAGATAAAAGATCTTTACATTGACCTCCATATGAGGCAAAGAACCTCAAAACGAGCGCAATTAGGATGCAAACGCCAAGTCCAATAATTATGTATAATTAAGTATTATGTGTGCCAGAAAATGCCAACACCGACTGGTTGACTTTGACACTGATGCTCAAGCATTAGGCCTAGGCTTAGACAACCGAGATAATAGACGAACAGACTTATACGAAATTCATTGATGGCTTGAAAATTCCGGTTTCATTCAATAAAAGTTTCTACCGCGAGTACTTAGCTAGTATACACGGAAAAAAAGCTTCCGGGACATTCTCAATCTAAGACATTATTACGAGTATATTATGTTGAAAATATTTGCTCGTGACAAGTATTTATTTCCTTTAACCAAAATAAACTATAGTTTTAAATATAACGAAGCGAATATATTCTTACAGATTTTCTAGATTTCTTTTACCAAAGATAATACTTGTTTGATTAAAGTACAATCTTTCTTATTTACTCAATATACTCTTGAAACAATACATTTTTGTATTTCTATTTTAAGAAAACGTGGTTTTATTAAGTGAAGAATCATATTTTAACTAAAGGAAATTAATACTTGTCACGAGGAAATATTTCCAATATAATAATAATGTCTTGGATTGAGAATATCCCGGAAGCTTTTTTTTCCGTGTAGCTTAACCTCCTTATTCGTAGTACTCTCGCTTATTCGCTTATCAGAGTTTGCTCTTGGTTCTGATTTTGTATGACTAGAACCGGGATTTCCGGAATTTTAGAGATTTTTTGAAATAAAAAACGGGAGAAAACCCCTATTAATCCCTATCACTCAAAAGTATGAACTTTTGAGTGAACTTGCTTCTTCTAACAGCTCAATATTTGTTCTGTGGTACGACTGGTACGTGCCTACTGCAGAAATTATATAATAGCAAACACAGGTTGAGTTATTGTCTGTCTTGAGCTTGAGTGACTAATTGTATTTAACTTGAACTGATTGCATAATGGAGCAAATGGATGTTTCATAATCGATTTGAATTAAAGCAAGCCAATTCTTCTTGTGCTTTGTAAGTTGAAAATTTGGTGCTATAGGTATGTTCTATTTTCTACATAATTAGGGGAGTTCGATTACCTATTTCATAGTTTGTGTAGGTGCATACTAAATTTTTGTTAGGTACCAGATTTTCTGCAAGATGGCGCTGTCATCATCATCATCATCATAATTTTAAGAGCCTTGCTCTTGTCGGTGGAGTAATCGCCATTCTGTCCTGTTCTCCGCTCATGTTTTTAGCTCTTGATACGTCATAATGTTGGCTTGGTCTAGAAATGCACGTCTTGGTCTTCCTCGGCCTCTTCGTTTTGCTATTCTCCCGTATTCGTCCGTTTTGTTTTTAGATGGCGCTGTACCATGTTTAAAAAATGTAAATCATGCTATTAAGATTTTCGTAGGATTATGGCTTCTGGCACTATACTGTCTACTTTTTACTTTTAAGCATTGTAAATATAACATTAAATAACATATTTTTGTTTTTAAGACTTTTTTAAGAGTCTTAAATTGTTGGTCTTTGAAGTGTCTGATATTTGGGCCTTTTTACAAGGGATATATTTTATCAAACGTCTGTATGGGGTGGGTATAACCTTCGCACCGGTGCCCTTGGCTCCCTCGCCCGACACCCTACGTCAATACTGTCGCCGAGTCGGGACACCTCGAAACTAACTTCATATGTACAACTTGATAAGTGTGTTGTTTACAACCGCAAAGGTGAACATTGTTTGATACTGCGTAATTACCGTACGTAAAATGGGGTGAGTAGGGACGAAATCAAAGTTCAAATCTGGATAAAAGTTTACTTTTATATGTGGCACATTGATTTATATTATACTAGCTTTTGCCCGCGACTTCATCTGCGTGGAATTAGTAATCCCCCGTTAATTAATTATTCTGGATCAACTATTCTATATCCTTCCTCAGAGCTCAAACTATCTCCAGCGTTCAACGGTTATTGATTCCCCATACAAACTTTCAACCCCGTTTTTACTCTCACTCAAATTATCTCCATACTAATTTTCATCTTAATCGGTTCAGCGGTTAAAAATTCTCTATACAAACTTTCAACCCCATTTTCACCCCTTCCAAGATTGATTTTTGGGATAAAAACTATCCTATGTCCTTTCTCGGGACTCAAACTACCTCTATACAAAATTTCATCAAAATCCGTTCAGCCGTTTTCACGTGATGCGCGGTCAAATAAACAGACAAACAGATAAACAGACAAACAGACAAAAATTCTAAAAACTGTTGGAACGTGTTCTGTTATCAATTCTCAGTATCCCCAGCCAACTTTTTTTCGAATATCTTCCATGTACAGACTTTCGACCCTCTTCAGCTTTATTATATGTATAGATAGATGTATAGAAGATACAAAAGCGCTGTACTCCGTAAAAACCATTTCATTTCTTAAGACATCGGATATGTCAACTCCATCAACTTTATGTTAAAAGTCTTAAAATTTTTGTGGGGTCCAAAAACCAAAGACACTTGGAATCATTTACTATGTTCTATAGCCTCATTAAATTAGTTCAAAGTATGAGTATTAATGCAATTAATTCTCCACATGCAACTGAAAGACTCGTTATACCCAGTATTAATAATTGGCCGAAGCACGCACTCGAATTGTGGGTGCATTACCAATGAATATTCAAAGGAATAATAGTTTATTAATACCTCGTGTGTTCATAAGTTTTGAGATGACGATAAAGTCAAGCAATGAAAATTAAATAAATAATTATCGAATTGCTTCATATTATTTTTCTTCTTATTTTGCTTCATATTATTGATCAAAGATCAATGCCCATAACTTCTACAAATAGTCTGTTCGACAGTTTTACACTTGGAATTGGGCAGTTGGGCACCTTTCCTCGAAAATGAAGAAAAAAATTACCTTCGTATGAAAATATCCTCCCTAACGCAATACAGGCATGGTAATAGAATATTGGTTAATCAGCATAGAACTCGATTTATTTTTCAATATTTTGGTGTATAATTTAATATTTCATCCATTACAGTTTTATTATACTTCCGTTGCTTTCTCTCTACCAAACGAAAAATTTTAGGCGTCGTGCCTTCACCTCCTAAATATCAAAGTATTAAACGACTCATTCATTCTGATAAACACAGAAGGCCATTTTAAATAAATTCAATATAATTTTAACTACTTATAGCATGGTTGTTAATTTGAAATATTTATATAATCGTATTACATTTTAGTAACTGAACTGTTTGAGTTTACATTCGTCTCAAAACTTATGAACACACGAGGTATAATGTAGGTACTTACCTAACTCCACTACCTATATTCGCTATGTGCGAAGTTCACGGCGGGGGTAACGTGAACGATCGCAGTGCACAATGTAACAAGAAATTGGGCTCTTGTCAATGTCACATTTCAAAATATTTGACATCACCCGTAGGGTCAACTGTCAAAATAGTGAAACAGCCAGAGACATTTCATATAAGCAAGGAGTTTATGCCATTAATAAAAAAGAAAAAGCCCCTTTAACCCCCTGCTCAAGAGATGGCGCCACACTCATGCACACAGGGAATAAGCGGCAAAATGCAAATGAGCTTGTAATCTTTGATTTGAATATGACAGGTGTAGAAATACTTGGTATTTTTACTTGTTTCGGAACTAGTACTCATATGTGATACAATACAAGTATCGAAGTATTGTATTTGTTCTTTCTTCTTATTATTGTTGAATGAGTGCCTATGTTGTTCGAGTGGACTTCATTAAGTGCTTGTGACACTTCTTATTTTTCTTAATCTGTGATATTAAATGTACCTCCTTGTACGAAGTATATTATTTCGATAATTGCTATAAATGTAGTAGGATTTTATTTTTATTTTTCCGGTTTTCGCGCTAATGCTAACTTTATAAGATAATGTTAATGCAATATAAGGTCAGGTTTTATTTTAAGTTTATTTTTTACCAGAAATTGTTCTTAGATTAATAAGACTTAGGTAGGTATATAAACTTTTTAATGATGATATCTTGTGTAAATATTTCATTAAAGTTTCTTTTTTTATTACAGGTATGTTGAGATCGGTTCACGCTTGTGTTGTAAGTATGTTTTTAAGTGTGTACATGTACACTGTGTACTGCGGAGTAATCTATAATACCTGGTCAAAGAGTTTTGTATCAAAAATTTCAAAAAAGTTGATCCGCAAAGATGACATGGACCGCGTGCGTAGAAGAGCGTCCTTGCGATCTAAATGGAAAACCATTGGAAAACTCTACGTTACGCCAACAGCAGGTACTGCCCTCTATAGCAAAAGTTCAGCAACTTAAATGTCACATTAGAACTTCGCGCCAGTAAGTAGTGACTAGCATTTAAAGGCACAACAAAAAATATCCATAATTATACTATTTGCTCAAATAAAAATATACAAATTCTTATGTAAACATTGCTTTGGTGTGCATTCAGATAGTTTGCTGTGCATGTCAGTATTTTAGATATGCGGAATAATATTGCCCACATGTAATTGACGATATATCTAAGTGAAAACTTTAAACAGTGTTATAGTTAGGGAGGCGAGGTAGCTAAATGGCGTAATTCAACGGCGCCGTCGAGACCTATCAAAATCGAAAGATAAAATAATTTCGAAAAGAAAAGCTCGTATGGCAAAAACCATTTTAGCGGTGGGTTTGGCGTGTACGGTTTTTCAAAAATGTTAAAAAAAAACAGTTACTTGGGCATTCTCGAGCGCGTCAGATATTCATACTACGTATGCCCCGAGTGCCTCTGATAACAACGGTATACTAATCTGCCGGTTTGCGTGGTGGGGGTAGGCATATAAAGTAGTCAAAAATGCAAAAAAAAAAAATTTACTCGAGCGCGTCAGATTTTCGGAAGGGGTGTTAAGTAGGCCCCAAGGAAGCTCCCTTTAAAAAAACTGACGATTTCGGCGTGACGATAAGTTACGATGAATTTTTGAAAATGCAAAAAAAAAAAGTTTTTTTGAAATACTCGAGCGCGTCAGATTTTCATAGGGAAGGTTTATCTCGGTATCCTGAAAGCATATTTTTTTAATCTGACAAAAATGTTGGTGGGTTCTCTTAATCTGACCGAAAAAGGTTTAACTTTCAAGTCAAAAAGTTTTAACTTTGGAAAAATATGTAAAGACACCTTTTTTGTGTAAAATAAAATTACCTTTTTTGTTTATTTAAACTTTTTTTTGTAAAATGTATCGTTCGCGACTTATATGCCGTAACGTGTTCCTAGGAAGACGAAATGGCTCCTCCACACTTCCGGTCATGCGGAAACCGGCAGATTTTGTATTTTTAGTAAGTTTTAGATTATATTCTTCAAAACAAAATAAAAAAAAATCGCGCTCGAGAATGCCGGATTAACGTTTTTTTTTTACAAGTTCGCGACCCTATAACTCGGCGGCGTCAAGGACTTATCGTCAGATTAGTTAAATTTAGTCTTTAAACACTAAAATCAACCCCCAATATCTTAAACTGATGCGCTGGAGTATTTCAGACTATCCATTTTTTTTTACTAATCTGATCGTCTATCCTAGGCGCGCGTCACTACATATAGAGCTAAATACTTTACAAGGTTGTTCTATTAGGTCTAAGGTATCTCTCATATCTTAAACTGCCACGCTCGAGTATTGCAGAAAATTCCCCTATTCGCCTCCCTAACTATTATAAAAATAGCTCATTAAAAAAGAAAAATAAATCTGGTTTTAAATTGATAAGTTTAAAAAACCACAAATTGGAAACAGATGTCCATTACAATGAAAAAAATGAATCACGGGATTTGAACCCGCGTCCTTCGGATTGTCGGTCCGACGTGCTTCCAATCACACCAGACGATCCTCTATCCATCACAGCGAATTTAGTCATGTATTTAATGGTGAACAAGTCACTAGCGACATCTGTAACCAAATATTATGCAACCCGTCTTTGCATCAATATTTTATAACGAGTCGGTAGTGGCTTCTTTTAATACCTAGTAATTTTCCTACTACCAGAGACTAGAGAGATATAGACGACCACAGCCTAAGAACTTTTTGAAGCTCAAGTGAATTGCGCCATCTATGTCAAAGCCACCTAAAGATACCGAAAATGTAAGAGGAAATGTCACCTGCACTGCTACTCCACCCAGTAGCTACTAGTGTACTACTAGTACGCTATTTGTTACTAGGTGGAGTAGCAGTGCAGGTGACATTTCCTCTTACATTTTCGGTATCTTTAGGTGGCTTTGACATAGATGGCGCAATTGACTTGAGCTTCAAAAAGTTCTTAGGCTGTGGTAGTCTATATCTCTATAGTCTCCGCTACTACACTGGCCATTAGGTAATAAGCATTCAATCGCACCTATATGACACTCATGAATATATCACAGCCAATTACGCCTCCAATTACCACACTAATGCCGCACTGAATAAACTAGGTATCCAACGGAACACTAATTACTGGCAGCCTGCTAGTATTTTACTTAGGTACTAGGCTTGTACAGTTACCACGAGGGAGTGTTGAGCCATTTGCCACTGTTCGTAATTTTAGACGGAGAGCTGGCCACGTCAGATATGACACAATAATGAGAGCAACGAAACCCCTCTAGTTAGTTTGCTATACTATGCTCATTTCTAGATCCGGACATCTGGCAGCTGTAAAGTGGTGGAGGTCAAAGAATGCAAATAACTTGAAGAAAACAAATTCTAGAGTTCTGGCTTCGATCCAATATTATGAAAAATTATGTCATTATTTAGATTATATAATATCCAAAAGTATCGGTTGGGGGAAGTAGGTAGTGCCAAATGATGTATAATGTAATTTTTGGTTACTCGCCTACTGTTTTTGTTTCCGCAATAATACACAATGTTTTTTGTTCTAATGTAAAAAAATAGGCCCTGTTCTCTATAAATGACACAACTTCAGTAGTTTTTACCTATTTCGGTTTTACTTTTTTCCAACTTAAAAACTTTGTTAGTCTGTTACTCTGTGCTCCACCCATTAAAAGCTGCCAGATGCCCGGATCTAGCAATAGGGATGGTTATGCAATGTAATTGGACTGGTTACAAAACTCTCATTATTGTGTCACATCTGAACTGGCCAGCTCTTATACCATTTGGCCATGTAATAAATGATCGATGTAGTGCATTGTAATGTGCCTAAATTGAAGAATAAATATCGTTTATCTTTTTCTTTTTTTAACTGACAGTTGACAGCTAGTCGGTAACGTCCACGAATTAATAAACTAGTGGATGTGAAATGACGGCTATTTAGTATGAAAACCAGTGTCGCCAAACTCAGACATTCATAGGTACGTTAAAATACGTCACACAATTACAAAAATGCTTTGATTCGTAGCAACTTTCCATACCGATAGGCTGTTACTGATTGATATTTCTCGAACGAATCTCAACTGTAGGCTACATGAGCCACAATCTAAAATATAATGTCAAAATTATGAGACATATGACTATTTAATTATCTTACAAAATCTCGCTCAACATTCACTTAATACAACTACTTAACACTGGATGGCACTATTTTAAATAAATTTAATAGTTAAAATCACTTTCTTATTATAGGCGAGAAGAGGGCTAAAGAAACCAGTGTATGTAAGGTCTCACTATGCATAATTTGTTACGGATCTTACGGTCACGTTATACTGGTATATTCGAGATCTGTGCCTGCCTGCGAGTAGCTAAAGGTTGGGAACTTTTTTTGCATACCCATAACATCCAAAAACAAAACGTCCCATGTGACTGTGAACTTCTTATAATGATATGACTATTTGCCATTCGATATAGGAAGGGGAAAGTGTGATCCGAGTATTTTATCGATATTTGTGTGTTCGGTTAGGTATTAGGTTAGGTGATAAAATATGCATTTAAATACCTATCCGAACACAAAAATATCGATAAAATAATGGGATCACACTTTATTTATATATATAACTTAAAACAATTATATTACACCATTTACACCTTACTTAAGATTATAATTTTTATAATATAGGTAGGTGCTAGGTAATGCTAATCGTAATTGTATGAAAAACAACATGTAGTACGCATTTAAGGCCAGTGTAGACGGGACAACCCGATTAAGCTGTCAAATTAATTTTGTGTGAATGCATACATAATATGAAGGCTGATCGATTCCACTTGATTTTATTGTAAAATTGTGACCATCAAATCAGGAAAGGGGCGGCAAAACTCCAATATTTGACGCTAGTTTGCGTGGTTATTTCCACTAACAAATCCAAAATAGCTAATTAAGTTTTGTACGTACACATATGGACTAGATGTGATGTATGTAAATTTAATTTCTGATACCGTACAAATGAAAACGACGAATAAACAACTAATATAATATTAACTGAACAATTTTCTACGCCTAGATAAAAGCGAATTTTGTAGTCTGATAAACCAATTTCTCATTTTAAAAGACGCGAAATTTAATATTACTGTGGGAGATTTGAATTAAATGTTGATGTGATCTGTACTTGTGGGATCTTAGGTTTTCGTCACGTTATCAATTATTATTGTAATTATGCTCTAGGGAAATTTCACGCCTTTTATTATTATTTACTGTTTTAATTATGGTTTGCACGCACCTCTAGGGGGTTAAACGGCAACCGCCGTCTTGATAAATACAAATATGCGCTAAATTATATATTGAACTTAAAACTTATCTAAAATAATAACATCAAACTTGAAATGTCGTAAGACTAGCTTTAACTTTATCGATATAAATATCGACATTGCGCGGCACTCGAGTAGCGAAAGTTATTTGACATTTAGGATAGCGAATTTTCTAGATAAACATAAAGAACAGTGACAAAATATTATGAACTCTAAGTTCTAACAAATAAAATATAGTTTTGTTTAAATACATTCGCAAATAATGCAAAACAAACAGTTATTTCGTTTTTTTGGATTATGTTTAAAAAAATACCTAACGGTGATAGGAAATATATCCACCTGAAAGATATTTTAAACCACTATGATTTGTGCAGCTTAATATTGCACAATACGGCATTTTAAATTTAATAATCATTTTTTGTTATACGAGCGTACGTATGACGTGAAAGTCATTCGGGCATGAAGTTTACAAAACAACTGATCATAGTCTGTGCACAAATTGAGTCGGCCGCTACTTACTGTCGGATACACGGGAACGCCTACTTGCCATCTCCATCCTACTCCGTGGTAACGTCGGTCATTCATAACACGGCTAAATTACGAAGAATGGTAAGTGGCTCGATGTTCCCGCGAACAATCGCGTGTAGTGACTGTACCTACCCGCCAGTGTCGTTGATGGTAATTTTACCATAGACTATCCCGCTTATTCATAAACGTATTGCAAACCTCATTTAACTAAATCATCTTTTATCCTTATCTGTCACATTGACAGTTGTGTTTAATAGAAACAGACAAAATACATTTTAACTAAATGAGGTTTTGAGGATAATCGTTTGAGGTCAAGATGGCGGCGACGCATTTTTAGAGTAGTTCTTTGTTTTTTGCTCATTTACGTAGTTCAGTGTGTAATATTGATAGCTTATTGTGCGGTGATCTAACGAACAAGTGGCAGCTAATGAAGAATTAGTCTCAAAACGCGCGTAACCACTCTTTAGTCGAACGAACGGTTATCCGGGGTCTCGGCCGCCCACGTGTTTGTAGGGAGGCTATCACCTTACAATCAGCAAGGCCTTTACCGAACAACGTTGCCTATATTTTATGAAACGTCGTCATTGGCAGAATTCCCTTTGCTATGACAAAGGGAGAAAGCCATTAAATTAAAAAAGAAAAAAAATGAGGTTTGAAACACGTTTATGAATAAGCGGGTATATGATTAGTCTATGATTTCACCAAGACGGGTAATTTCCCAGTAACTCTCAGAGTTACGTTTTATTTTACGTTTTATAAAAATTAATATGTATATTATTAGGTACACTATAAGAGTTCATTTGATACACAGTTTAATTTAACCGTTTTTCTACTCCTGAATTCTAATTTGCCAATAAAATGACTGACATGTAAATTCAAAGCATATACTTTATGAACGTTGTCATAATATGACTCAAAAGTCGACTCTTAGGGATATAATGGGTTTGTTGGGCCCCGCACCGGCGCCGCCCGCCGCTGTAGACGAGGCGGGCGCCGATGCAATCCGCCAGGAGACTGAAGACAATTGTATAGAGGCAGCAGGTCATTCGTCGAACTCAATGCTTACCGGCTTGCCTAGCACTCGTAGAAAAACTATTGTGTGCAACGGTACATAATTAGGTCTTAAAATTCTCGGGTCTGTTTTTACAAAATTCGGCTTCGCCTCATTTCCTCGTAACTTCGACCCTCGAATCTTAAGAACCCTTATTATGTAACTGTTGCACAAAATACTATTATCTTTGAGCAGTTTAAAGTTGCCAGTTACATGCCTTTATTTAGAATGTTACCTTACATTAAATAAAATAAATAAATATTATGGGTCAATTTTACACAAACCAACGTAGTCCCAAAGTAAGCTCACTCCATTCAAATACTCACTAATAGATCAAATTTGATGTTATTTTAGATCAGTAATACTAGCGTTCGAATCACCTGCCGATAGGTTAAGTCCTGCGGGCCTACCGCGAAAAATTAAAATTTCGTTATCATTATCACCATCTCTATTGCTCTTGCATATTCGAGAGATAGTGATTCAAACACGATCGAACGAACGAAGTGGTTCGTGGTTATTGGCTTGAGAATAAAGACAGCAGTCATATAGTAGCGATGGCTACTCCATTCGAATCTGCAATCTGCATTGATCTAGGGAAATTACGCAGAACGAGGAGCGGTTGAGGTTATAGCATAGTACACACGGGCCGCCGGCAAAAAAACAACTGACGACGCGAGTTACGCGACCGAAATAGGCATGAACATGATTAGACATTATAAAATAAGGGGTATCACTGTGGTGCTACCGTTGCGCGAGGCATGCTTGGTACAGCCCTGATGCGTCCGGAGTTTGCGAACGTGAATTTTTATTTGTTAGTAGATGGGTTACTGGTCCAGCTTCCTTATACTGTGGTTATAGTATCTACTTTAATATTTATTAATATTAATATATTTAATATTTTAAGAATATATGTTGATCAGAAACATTTTCTTTATAAATTGTATTATCAATGAGATATTTTAGTGTCAAACAACCAGAATTATTTTTAATAAGTTTTGTAGTCTCAAGTTATTTAAAAATATGGTTATACGTAAAAAAAAATATCCACAATATTTACATCCACGCCGCCATAAATAAATTAACATAACAGTAAACAATAAACTTAAGTATAAATAAAAACTAATCTTAAATAAATATATTATACTAAAATAACCAGTGCCCCCGCGGCATGGTGCCGTAGATGCTGGCAGCATTCCCTCTCTGTATGGCAATGCCAATACGTTGAGCCAGGAAGCTGCCAGCTCTACGGTCACCGGTGGAATCCACTAACCTCTTTGAAATCTCTTTGAATAAATAAATTGACATCGAAATTTAAAATGGAATTATTCATGGGCATCCGTTGAGCATAATTCGAATGCTCAAACCGAGTCGCCTATGCAACATGTCCTTAGGTTTAGTAATCGTATCAATTCCAGCGAGCGTCATGTTGCCGACAGACCGATTTTGGGCTCGATTTGCTAGATAATTCGCAAACCGTAACATCCGACATTGTGTCATACCTAGTATAACTTGATCTCTTAGTCGGTAGAGTAAATTTCAAGAAACAATGTGCATATAGAGGTCCATTTGCAGTAGGTGATCTCAATATACAGACTGGCTAATGTAATTCAGGCACACAATTTGGTGTTAATTATTTTTTGTGCTCAATAAAGCTGTTTGCTGATTAGATTTCTGAATAACGCAAAAGTGTAATAATCTTCCCTCTTGAGCGATTTCTTGGTAGCATGTGACAGCTACACAAAAAAAACATTTATTTTAACAACAAAAAGATTTAGTTAAATCTTCATAGTTTTTGCCGTCATGTACATTACTGTACTGTTCATGTACTAATGTCCAAATCTTTGTCTACCTACCATGTCTGACCGATCTCTCTCAGTTGCTTAAAGGTTAGCTGGAAGAGATCCCTTAAAGGGATAAGCTCGCCTTTGTACACATTTACCTTAGTTTTTAATGGTCATGTACTTGTTTTGTGCAATAAAGTGTTTTACTACTACTACTAAAAATGTAATAATTACTAATTTTTTTGTAAATCCCGGGACAAATTTTTTTTTGTAATTCCAAGAAGTTAATTTGTGGGAATTACAAAGTTTTGTTATAATATAACTACCAAAGCGTTGTTAAATATAGCTAGCACCTGTAATGACAACTAAACTTTAGTGTTAATAACAAATTTTTTGTTGTAACGCCGTTTACAAAACGGTTTTGTAAATTTTTGAAGAAAATAAAATTCAGTTTACCTATTTAGCGGTTTTATTTACTTTAAAAAAAAATTAACATCAGTATGAACGAGAGGTCACTTTATACTGGGGTTCGCTACGAGTAGGTAAAACTTGTATAACATTAACCCTGATTCTCTAGTCGACTAGGCTCGATATGATGCAGATTGTATTGAAATATGAATGAGCAACTGATTGTATTCAGTACCTATGAGTAGAGTGAGAAGTTATGTTGTTATACACTAGAATTGATCCGTGCAATGCATTTGTAGCTTCATAAATTCGATTAATAGTAGATTGTACAACAAGTGCATAAAACGTACCATTTTACGCGAGGCGTTTATCCATACGAGCGAGCTTGCGAGCGAGGATGGATATAAAGTACGAGCGTAAAATGGGTTTTATGGACGAGTTATACACTCTACTTTTTACTTCTCATGCTCGTAAATAAAAGGAATAGGAATTTCTTTCATAAGAAGTTTCACTTTATGCTGGGTATAGGCGGACTAAAACTCAATTTTATGCACAAGTGCATAAAAAATTGACTTCTTCTAAGGCTATTTTGACAATGGCAATTTTTTATGCACTTGTGCATAAAATTGAGTTTTAGTCCGCCTATACCCAGCATAAAATGAAACTTTACGAGCATGAGAAGTAAAAAATCTCATTTAATTTTTCCAGTGCCCAAAAATATGTATTTCATGTTTATGTATTTTTTTTGCTGTTGTGTTCTTCATTTGATTTACAATTGAGTGTTTTACTAATACTACTAAAAATGTATTTAAAGAATTTAAATTTTGGTTCAAAAAATAAATGACCTAACTCAAGTCGTGTGTTCTTGCATTGCCAAACGATTGTCTGGAAGAGATCGCTCTTCAGCGATAAGACTGCCAATTGTTTACCTCGAAGTTATATTTATTATATTTTTCAAACATAATTATTGAAAATCGATCCATTTCGCTAAAACGTATCCAATTAATTGTTACATGTGCGTGTATTTTGGTTCGTAATTTTCAAGGGTACGAAATTAATGTGATAAGGTAGCTTTAACTTTATAAAATGAGGCCCTGAGGCTTCAATTTGTATTGTACATGTTCCTTTTCATTTATTCTTGAGACAAAACGTTGGAATTATTTAAGAAACAATTTAAGATAGAGTAATGAGCGCTCCACAGACTATACTGTATAAATTTATTTTATTTTATTTTTTATTGTGTAATTTTTTTAATTTTTTTTATATTATATTTTTACTGTAATATTGTATAGACATTTGTCTGAAATAAAGCGTTTATTTTATTTATTTTTTATACAGGCATCGTCGGTATAAATATGAGGCTTTTACTTATGAAAATGTTATTTCGGTAGCAGTTTTTTCTGACATTTATAAGTGCCTAAATTGAAAATGGCTCAATTTTTTTGTGCAATAAAATGTAAAAGCACGGGATTTTTAACGTAGGGCAGATGACCCGGTTTTAGCCACTTTCAACTTTATAACGTTATAGCCAAATAACAAGTCTATTGTTTTTAGTTAATTAATATACGAGCAAACTATGGCACAAAATGTGCACTGTCATCTGTCCTGTATCAGTTGTAACTCAGTTGTCAGGAGTAATGAAAAAAAGTGGCCAAAACTTGCTCCTGGACCCTTTTCTGACATTTCATTTAAAAAAAAAAGATCTAATTTGAGAATCCTAACAGCGGAGATTCATATAAATAAAGTAATATATTTTCGATATACATAAATTGTATCATATCTTCTTATTTTTTCATGTCTTATTAATAAAAACTGTTACAACGGCTTCTAAAATAATAAGTCGAAGTGGTCTGTTGAGACAAAACGTGTAAGCCACAGGATATCTAAAGAAACAATTCAATACACAGTAATGAGTCTGCCCTAATGAGAGCAGCCATTTGGACATGTTCTAATAGTGGGTTGTACACGTCATTAGGTTGTTTACTTATTGTTTTACTGCTGGTGCCTATACACTTGCTACAAGTCAAGACTAACTACACATAGTTAGGTTAGGAAAAAAGAAGAAGAAATAAATTTTTGTTGTCATGATAAGTAAAATACTGGTAAACTTATATAAGTTTGTTTTTTCTATGGTGTACGGAGTTCACAAGTAACCCGGCGGATTGAGAGACATCTAACTTTCAATCAATACTACTTTAACGGCCTCCATAGCCCAGTTGGTAGTGACCCTGCTTACGAAGCTGGAGGTCCCGGGTTCGAATCCTGGTAAGGGCATTTATTTGTGCGCTAATCTCAAATATTTGTTCCTGAGTTATGGATGTTTTCTATGTATATAAGTATGTATTTACATATCTAAGTATGTATATCGTCGCCTAGCACCCATAGTACAAGCTTTGCTTAGTTTGGGGTTAGGTTGATTTGTGTATAATTGTCCCCAAATATTTAAAATTAAAAAAAAAAATTAAAAAAATACTCCAGTATTTATACGTTTTTTTCAAACATTAATTTATAATAGCGATTTTTTTGTTTATATAGTTTTAAAATGTCATTCTAAGATAACTGAACGAAAAATCCTACAAACTTTCCATCGGGAAGTAAATATTCATTAAAATATATATGAAGGGTTTATTTTCCGTCATCCATAAATAACGTGTTTTAAGGAACCATAATAAATAATAAAATATTTATATATTTATTTAGGCGATTTTTTAGAAATTAATTAAATGAGGATTTTTTCAAGGTCAAATTTTTGTAGGATTTTCTGTCTACGCAATGATTAACATGACTTTTAAGCCATACAACTAAATACTTCTGCTATTATGAATTATTTCCAAATTTGACATTTTTCCCATACAAGTGAAAATAAAATGACTGTACTACAAGAGGTCTTGGGTTCAAACCTCGGCTCGTGCCACTGAGTTTTTCGGAACTTATATACGAAATATCATTTGATGTTTACCAGTTGTTTTTCGGTGAGGAAAAACCTCGTAAGAGACCAAATCCTATTAAGGCCTAGTTAAGGTCAGATAGCAGACGATTTTGTTAACGCTAGCGCCTACGCCTATTCTTGGGGTTACGTTGCCAAACGGACCCTATGCTCGATTGAGCCGTGGCGAAAAGTAGGGAAGGCTGGAAGGATGATGATGGCAGCATCACCTGCGAGTAGCTTTACGTGTTTACCCTCATAAGTTAAGGTACTACTTAAGATGTATAGACGGAGAGCTGGCTACGTCAGATATGACACAATAAAGCTATGCTTATTTATAGATCTGAACATCTGGCAGCTGTAAAGTGGTGGAGGTCAAAGAACGCAAATAACTTGAAGAAAACCAATCCCCGAGTTCTGGGTTTGATACAATATTATGGAAAATTAATTAGATTACATCATAGCTCGAAGTTATTGTTCGGGGAAAGTAGTACAAAATGATTTTAAATAGTTACTCGCCTCGCCTATTGTTTTTGTTCTAATGTTAAAATATAGGCTTTGTCCTCTATAAATCCAACTTAAACACTTTATTGGTCTGTTATAAGGATGCCCGGATCTATTATAAGGATGGTAAAGCAATGTTACTAGACAGGTTTCATTACTCTCATTATTATATCATATCTGAAGTGGCCAGTTCTTAGTCCGTACCTTGAAAGACATTCTGTTTAGATATTTTGCCGTAAACTAAACTTTTCTAATATCTGTTGCGACACGCACAGATGCGGACATTAAGGGTAAGATGTATCTAATGTATCACATCGCATCAAACTCTCGTCGGCCCTGATTCGGGCCGCACCTGCCGTCGTTTGATAAAACGCTGTATCTCGAGATTTTCGAGTTTTTTAATTCATTTTATGTTTTCAAGTGGTACCACAAGAATCAGAAGACTTTATTTGCTAGAAATAGAACTTAAATAACAGAGACTAAAAATTAAAAACAACTTAAAAATAAATTAAAAGTAATCTAAACTAAAATACATCTAAATAAGGCCCCTGCGGCATCGTGCCAAAAATGCTGGCAGCATCCCCTTTTTAATAGGATTTGTACATCAATAATATTTGATTCCAATAAAGCGTTCCTAGGTAATTAGCTGCAGTAAATTTGTAACAAATGTCTGTTCTTAATAATGGTTAGTATAGATTAGACGGGAGCAAAATTAAAAAATTTTTTTTTAAAATTGAGCAAGCTGCGTCCCTGTGATGGCCCATCATGTAGAACAGCCCTAAGAAGACCCTGCGAAGTATTCATTGGTACACTCGACCAAGAAAGTGGTCTACCAGTTTTGACAAATGTTTCTGCGAGATCTAACGATCGCTAGGGTTGACATTCCTAACGGAGTTTAAAACATGCACGACCTTGTTGTCTCATGACGTTCAAACCTCAACCGTAGGGTAGTAGACCACATTTTTGGTCGACTGTACCAGCAATATGTTCAAGCTAAAACATTAAAAAAGAGGTGTTGAAGGCGCTTCAAGAGGAGTAATTTCTGTTCACTTCAATAGCATTGTCAAGACATAAGTTCTTGGTGTTATGAGAAAGCAATAAACTGGTTGTTATGAGAAAACAATACACGTCTCTATCATTATGATTTCAAATAATATGATCCCATAACAATATGATTCCAACTTAGGCTTAAGATAGCATAGCTGGTCGATTGTGGTAGCCTACGCGGTAGTAACCTAGTGACCTACCGCGTGTGGTATCTCGTCCTACCTCATCCCAGAGCGTGTCTTCACAAATTTGTGCCCCCCGATATGCCGGCTTGTTCGGAGCTCTGTCCGTGGCCTTGTCCTTGTTGCCATCAAAATATATCGGAGCGGCCAAATTCTTTTATTGTCAATGCGATATGGTGCTTGTTCAGATATTTTTGTGTACCGTGGCCGCTCGGATATATTTGATGGCGACTGTTCATATGTTCATTTTCTTGTTCAAAACGAATGTAACTATTTTATTTATCGTACGGCTACATGTCACTGGATACAGATAGGCATTTCTTCGGTCAAGTGGTAATAGTAGTGGGATAATGACATAGGATATACTATTGATATGACAAAACACTGTACCTCGAGTTTTATTGTTTTGTTGGAAATGTCAATGATTGAGCCTTTGACATTTGTTTTTGTGTTGACTTCTTAATATCTACAAATGTTTGTTACATAAAGTCACAATTTTAAGCCATATGATAAAATAATAAGTAAATTTGACCTTTCTGCAGCCGACATGCTTAATACTTAAAATACCTACTTTAGGTAACATTCGATTAGTTTTTATTTATTTCATAACATGAAATTACAATATCCGAGGAAGTAAACAATTGTTGATTACAAATGTTATACCTATTATAAAAAACGAAAAAACTGACAAACGACAAATTTTATACAATACCAAATTTTTTACGGCTTTTACCTAAGTAATGCTGTTTTTCGTCGAACAAGCTAACAAAAGTAGGTATTCAGTCAATATTATTAGCTAAAAAAGCTCTTCACTAAAAGAGAAGTGGGTCAAATTTATCTTGTAAAATTAGTTTCAAAACAAACGCTGCCCGGGTTGAATAAAATTATATAACCTTGTAAAGAAAGAGGACTTAAAAAAAAGTGTTTTTCAGTTACGGAGTTTTGCTTTTGTGGTATACACGCCATGTTGAATGTAACAGCGTGTTCGTTAAGAAACGTTTGTTTTAACTATTACGTCTGATTTCCTTTTTACGAAGGTCCTGTTTTGAATACATTTGATTTTTATTAAATAAAACATAGATATGGTTATGTTAATTTTAGCATTTGATATTCAAATTGCAGAACACAACAACATTTATTAGAATTGGCGTAAAAAACTGCTTATTTTTATTTTTGTCGTCGCTTTTTTTCTCAAGGCTCTAGGGGCCTATCGCGGACATCGCAATAATACGACAATATGAATGTCTATGCCTTTATCAAAATTGTGTGTTCAAGCCATAGAGAGCCATTCACGATATACTTAGGTCACGATTTTTTTTTAATATTAGGAACTGACCAATGATTGACCCTACTAAGATAGATCCTAAGGTAGAATTCATATAAATAGGGATGCACGCACAGATGTGCCCGCTGGATTTGTCCGGCAGATATGCTCGGCGGACAGATTCGTCCATGTATGGCGCGATTGGACACGAATTTGTCTGTGGACACACTTGAATAGCGCCATACACGCCTGTGCGTATATCCCTCGTGGAGTAATCTAATAGCTCACGGCATTTAGAGCTGTTTGCAAATGTATGTCAAGTATTGTCAAATTACTCCATTCAATTAAGCATTCTACCATAAGGTATGATCTGACTTACCTACTAATTCAGTGGCAGCCAATTCGCTCTAGCTTTACAGACCAAAATTATATCAACACAAGACTAATATACACTCGTGTTTGAGCCCTTATCAAGTTTCATTTAGTACTTTGACCCCAGTGAACATTAGTAAGATCATGTACAGTTAGCAGCAGAAGTAGCTAAGCATGTGAGATGTTACACGACTTTCTTGTCAAGCGAATAAGAGCGTGTAGAGGTTATTTTGTTTTGAACATTTAACACGCATAGCTACTTCTGCTGCTGACTGTATGACGTGTAAAAATACTCAACAAGCTACTTCAAGTACTCCGGTACAATCAGACACACAACAAAGCGGAATTGTGTCCGTCGTATAAAGACGGTCCAATAGGCACATCCTGTCGCTCTCTGGGCACGTAACGTTGCATAACACTTTAAATTACTAATGACTTGTGCCCTTTTAGTTTTGGTACCGTTTAAGACGGCTACGAAATAATTACGACGTTGTTAGATTAGGAAGGAGGAGTTTGGTTAGAAATTTTAAGGATTAATACGGTACACTGCAGCAAAGAAGCGCGGTAGCAGGCGGTAGGCTGGCGATATAAGACGCCCGACTTGATCCATACCTCGGCTCGTATCACTGAGTTTTTCGGGACATACTTACTTATATTAAATACATACGTGTCTAAAGTGAGATAGCCACATCGTGAGGAAAAACTAGTAGGTACAAACACCAATTCAGAAATTAGGTTGCTGAGTTAAACCTATGTTCAATTGAGCCGCAGTTAAAGGCAGGGACAAATGCTATGACAATGTTGATGATGACGATATAATGTTGGGGATTTACAATACTTAAAGATGATAGGTACGTACTGGGACAGAAATCAGTAGTCGGACGTTTTCCTTGATACGATTTTAGTACCTACAGCCTTGGCCAGAAGTGTTGAGCATAGGTGTTTTTTGTTTACAATTTTGATGTTAAGCATTATTTCCCTATCCTAACAATGTACGATAACGGTAAATGTTATATTTTATTTATAAATATAGAAAACTTCACTTAATAACAGTTTCAAGGTACTTAAAAAATATGAAAACAGAAGGTACCAAAAATGTAAATTTAAGTCGGTGCGACATATTGCAAATATTCTATGCAGTTACTACTAACTTCAACAAAACATGCCTATTAGTTTAAATTAATTGACAAAATAACTTAAACAAAGATGGAAACGACAAACGATGGACTAAACTTTCCAGTTTTGTATGAAAATCGCATTGGTGCTCAACACTTCTGGCCAAGGCTGTATATCCAATAGGATAATAAATACCTGACATTCTGGGATGAAAAAGCAATTGTTTCTTTCAAATAATTCGATCCCATAACAATTTAACACCGTCTATTAGTCAGTCCGCGAACTTATGAATGTAACAACCTTTATCTTTATGTTTCATGGGTGGAGTGGAGAAAAGAGGGAAGGTAACTATTTGCCCGTCAGTGAAAACGTGCCGTTAGCCGTGGGGTGCCCGGCCTTAGAATTGTCCCCCACCATATCATCCCGTGGTTGCAGTAGGAGTCTGCTAAGGGAATATACCGGGAGATGGGCAGCAGTATCTTCCGAAAGCCTAAACAAGAATAAACAAAAAAAAAACTGCGCGCGCCAACCCACCTGCCAAGCGTGGCGCGTCGCGTATGGCACCCCCCCCCTCCCCCCTCCCTTAAAGGGGTGGCCTATGTTCAGCAGTGGACGTCTTATGGCTGAGATGATGATGATGATGATGAGCAAAAACAGGTTAAGGAAAGAAAATGTCATAGGTATTTACTTACAAGCAATCGGTTGTCCCTGTGAGATATTTTATCGATTGATGCCTTACCACTAAAAGGTTAAGAGCCACTGGTCTATGTATAATTGTATTGTATTATACGTCTGTGCCCGAGGGCATGACAATTTGCCGGCGACGAATTTCTAAGCCCCAGTTTGACTGAGCGTAAATAAAACGGTAGACAGTTATACAAGGTGGTTAAAAAGAACTGAATTCCCGTTAGCTGTAAGATTTTGGGACGCTACCAATCTTCCCTAGATAGTTTTGGAACCTCTCAGATCGATTTGATTTTTGGACTTTTGTATGGCCATTAGCATTACCACGCATTACTCACCGCCGCCACTCAATGGCCATACAAAAGTTCAAAAATCAAATCGATCTGAAAGGTTCCAAAACTATCTTGGGAGGATTGATAGCGTCCCAAAAGCTTACCGTTAACGGGAATTCAGTTCTTTTTTGGCCACCTTGTATATGTAGATACCTAAGTACCTACTATACCTAGCTAACATGCTAGTGCTTAAGTATTACATAGATACCCGTAGCCTAATTTAGTAATTTGTTTCAACTAAAAAAACAATTGCGTATTTTTTTTACGCCAGTCCGCAGATTTTTCTTTCTATTACTTTTTATTAACTACTAATTAATACATTCTGTTAGTTGTCATACTTTTGAATAATCCTGGATTTATTTATTCAGGAGCGATTATTGTCACGTTGTCTTAGATATGTACAGTCGCCATCAGATATATCGGAGTGGCCAAGGTGGTCACAACTGTCTGACTGAACAACGCCTCTAATGTCAAGGCGATAAAGTGCATGTTGAGTACAATTTTTGAGTACCCTGGGTCGCATTTTATAAAGTTACAATTTACAATTTCGCTTTTTGCCTCTCTTTCTAGCACACATATTGGATAGAAAGAGAGGCAAACAGCGAAATTGTAAATTGTAACTTTATAAAACGCGACCCTGGCCGCTCCGATATATTTGATGGCGACAGTAGTAGTACCAATTTTCTCGTAAAAGCTGCGTATTATTTTGTAGGTACCTATGTAAAGTTCTGCGAAATAGACGCTTGTTAATTAATACTTGAAATTAACCATAAAACGTCGCCAACAAAATAACAGCATTATTTTGCGTTTCGTTTCTCGAAATTTTGCCATCAATCCTTTTACAATACTCCAAACTTTAATGTTTATTTAAAGAGGGCTTAACCACCGTAGAATTACATACAGACTTAAGTCTTCTTTGCCAAGGGCCTAGAAGCCGTTTGAAGAAACTTGGGCTCTGTGTTGTATCCATTTAAGTCGTGATTTGTATTGATTGTTCAAATAATTCGAATTCTGAAATAATTCAAGTGAACTTTCCTTTTAAGTTCAACATTGAAATGATTATGGAGTAAGTGAACCGAACATTGTCGAGTATAATTCAAAAAGAGCTTAACAGTCTTTTGCTATAAATAGACTTAAGACTTTTATTGCGTATTTTGAAGTTTGAGGTCGTTGGTTGTCGTACTTTTGTTTTGCATCCTTTGATGTGCTTGATATTAGAAAATGTATAAATGCTAGCTAGTACTTTACTTTAAGGGGCTGACAACAGCCACCTTCAAATTGATTATATTTATAGTTTTTTTAGCTAAATATATAACCACTTGTTTTGGGAAAGTAAAAAAATATGTACCTATTTATATTCATTATATTTGGAAGAACTAATGCCCTGGTTACATCTACCGAGTACAGTGGCGAGTCAGTACTCTCGACCGAGTAATCGCAAGGTGTAAACACATCGCCGAGTACTGGGCCGGGCCATTTCACTCTCTTGGCCGAGTGGCATTTTGCTGTCTCGCCACTGTACTCGTTAGGTGTAACCAGGGCATTAATTCCGATACACGATTAGACGAAATCGGCTTAATAGAAAATAATTCCAAAGTTCCGTCTCAAAATTATCTTTAAACAGTTGTATGTCTTTAATTTCCTAACTTATACGTCTGTTATTTTATTAACCACAAAATTCCACCACACGAATACTAAAAACATCATTATTTTATATTTCTCAATTAATGCTTACTTTTTCTAAAGATAAGGCTAGGGTTTACATGTCAAACCTACTATTCTCAAGTTTTCTTCGTATTCTTTGGCCTTAAGTCTCCTGTAGAAAAAAAAATGATAACGCCATCTGCCAAAACCTTTGACAGTTGCGTTCCCCAATGAATGTTTCTTGTAAGTACATTTGTTGGGCGAGGTCACGTTTCTTGTGGCTGTGAGCTGATTGCCGTCGCCTACTCTCGTTGTTGTCCTTTGACGACGCAGCTTAGAACAGCTTTCCCACTTCTTTGTTAAACAAAGCCTTTAAAACTCAGCCTTTAAAAGTCGGCGTAAATTCAAATTATTGTCAATTGGACCATATCCTTTAAATTATTGCTTCCCACCACTTTTCACCTGCTAAGTACAACCTGAAGGTAGTCTTTTATAGGATAAAAGGCTAATGTATGAAATTGGACTTTTATTTTAATCATTTTATGAATCATTATTTTAATAAAACATTACACGCACGATGCACGTAAAAACCGTTTAGAAAAGATGTTAATACTATGCTTGTCAAAAACATTTGAACACCGCTTTCTATTACATGACATGAAAGACAAATGTTTGACAAAGCGCAGTGCGCGTTTTAGAATATTTAAAGAACAAATTATCGTGATTGGGCTACCATATTATGTTTCCTTTAGAGCATTAATAATTTTAAACAAAAAAAGAACCGACTCCACTTAGGATCCGCTATTCCAAAAGGAAGTGGCCGAGTTGCTGTAAAAAATTGTGAAATCACTATAGGTATGCCTACATTAGTAGAAGAGTTCCCTCGATTTCTCCAGGATCCCATCATCAGACCCCGACTTGGTGACAATGGGACCATCTAGGGGTTATATCCGTTCGATTAAAAAAAAAATTGAAAATCGGTTCACGATTCACGGAGATATCGAGTAACATACATACAAAAAAAAAAACAAAATCAGTCGAATTGCGAACCTCCTCGCTTGTTTGAAGTCGGTTAAAAATAGCGTTACACGATTACAATATGAAAATCGCGTCATGGATAATTTTGGCGATTATCACAATGCCATGTGGACTGTAAATTATATCAATGAATATTGTCGAAATTTAACTCTTGACTTCGCAAACAATTTAACTATTGGCATCGTTTTTTTCCTTTGTTGTTTTGTATACTAAAGTACTAACTTACAATCCGTAAGCTGTATTAACTGACGTGGGTGCGTTATCTGACATCGGGTTAATTTAATGGAAAAAGCGAGATAACTATAACCTATTACCGGCCGATTACGGCGATTGTCGACCTCACCGCAACTGCGCTTCAATTTTGTATAGGTCTGTAGTTCTTTGACGTTTAATCGATTGCGCAATAAATATTGTTAGTTTAAGGTGAGGAGGCCTAAACATGGTTTTCTGCCTTTTCGCCGAAAATTGTATTGCCGATTTTCACTTGCCAACCAACTTTTCGCAGAAGTTTCATTTGGCCAAATTTCATTTCCCAACCTAATAATCTAACCTAACCCAACCTAGCAGATAATTTTCGTTTCCCAACTATGGGGTTGAAATGGTCGCGAAATAATTATTTGGGAAAAGTTGTTCGGCCAAATGAAACTTCTGCGAAAAGTTGGTTGGCAAGTGAAATTCGGCAATGCAATTTTCGGTGAAAAGGCAGAATACCCCATATTATACCGGACGTTATACCGAATTCGTCCTTATCACACTCCCAGGGATTATCACCAAAACTGACTGAAACTGAAGTATTGAATTCAACCAAGTAAACCTAAACACTGAAAAATATATTTTTTAATGAAATTTTCTTCAATAATCGAAGTAACGAACAAGTATCCCCAAAAAAAAAATACATTAAGATGTCTGTAGACACACGTTCCGTTTACATGATAAGACTAGTAAAGGATGAATTCTGTATGTATTCTGTGTGTCTGTGTTCTGTGTGTGTTCTGTGTGTTCTGTATGTTTTAGCTTGGGAAAAAATGATTTCATATGCCTATCCTACGTCTGGTCTGTCCGACTATTCTCGTCGCATTTCTCAGCCGATTCCCGTGAAACATTTTTTAGCGGTTTTGTCATTCCGTTTTTTAGAAATTGTTTAAAATGGTGGAAATCGGCACAAAAACACCATAAGACCGAAGCCCCGAAAATCCGGCGATTCCGGCGTCCGTTCAGATTATCGAGTATCTATTGTCATCATCCTATTAGAGTTCTTTTCCCAGCTTGATACCATGGCTCCATTGAACCTGTGGTTCCCTTGGCAAACTTACCCCAGGAATCGAAAATTTCGTATAAGGACGAAATACCATTTGTTAATATTTCTAATTCACCTTAAAATCGACACCTACCCAGAGAATGGACTTCGACCTCCGCTCTGCAGACTAGTCATCCATCAAAAGTAAATATCAAACTCCAGGAATGCTATTAAAACCCTCCACCCCCACCCAAGTAAGGGGAAACCAGCTGATCCACCCTCTAATTAAACGCGACTTTACACTGAATAAGGGAAGAATTTTATTATTAAACGACTAACTGGAGACCGAGGGTTGATTTTTTTTCTGTTGTTAAACTTGTGTTGTCCTGTGACGAAACTACCTAAGTAATAAGTTAATGTTGCATATTATACTATAATACATATTTATAGTTCGTATGTTTTAACTAATATTTTCAAATAATTAGATTTTCTAGATATTTTTTTACGTATTTACGACGACCCAATACCTCACCTCCTATGCTCTAGGCTAGAAGTGACTTAGTGTTTCGAAATGAAAATTAGAGTGTTCAACTCGAGTGGATGTCACCAATTTTTCTCGAACTATTGGCGGTTCGTTCTCACTTTTATCGAACGCCGAAATATAATCGTCGGTAATGGACGCTTTTCATCCAATATTTAACAAACTATTAGTACCTATATAATAGTTTTTTTTATATAAAAAAGAGTTTCAATTGGTGTTACTTACACGTTTTTTTTACCATAATGCAAGGCGTACAAATATTCTTATTATTTTCTGACTGCAGTCATTTTACTCTACCCAGTCTTTAGTCTCACTATTTGCAGTGCGGTCGGGGTCATTGCGGTGTGCGGTCACACTCGTCAGAGCTACTCTTAAGAGTCGCCAGGACGCTCGAGCGAACTCGCGTTCCCATACAAACGTAGTTCGGCTCTCATTTTAAAACAACATGCTATGGAACCACGAAATTTGGTATGGGCATTCTAATAGTTCAGATCTAGGTCTGAAATTCGTTTTCGTTGCTAAAAATTGTAATACAAAGAAAATATAGTAAAAATAAGTTTTGTATGTAAATCTGTAACTGGCTGTATTTTCTTTGTATTACAATTTTTAGCAACGAAAACTAATTACCGACCTAGAACTGTACTACTAGAATGCCCATGCCCAATTTCGTGGTTCTAAAGTATGTCGTTTTAAAATGAGAGCTGAACTACGTTTGTATGGGAACGCGAGCGTTCTGGCGACTCTTAAGCGGTTGCACCAGCGATTGAGTTGGTGTAGTTGCACAGATGACGCATCAAATTGTTCAAAGGCTGGGTCATATCTAACTACATTATTTTTATGTTAAACGCAGGCTAAAATTTAATTACTCAAAAACACACTGACGTGAAAAGTGAACTGTAGATGTTTTTTGACCCATTTTAAATATTTAATGAACTAATTTTCCTTAGGGATAAAAAATGAATCACTTGGCATAGAAATATTAAACAGAGTGTAGCTAGTTTAAATTTTTCTGATGTAACTGAAGTGAATCTGATAGTTCTAAAGCGTAAATATAATTTAAATACCTTCTAAGTGCCTTTTTTGCAAAAACCTCGAAGAACTTACGTAATCTATGTAAAAAGCCTAAGGAAACTTACTTAAAAATCCTAAAAATTAAAATGTATCTCTAAAAGTATTTTCCTTTAGCTAAACTTAATTGTTTCGTTGTATTCTTAAAATCAAAATTACAAAAATACACGGGAAAATCCAGGTGTAATAGGTTTTTGCGCTTTAAATTATTTTATAATGGTTACAATTTTAATAAAGGAGGTATATTTATCATATAGTATGAATGGACGGCCCGCTGTCCTGGAGCAGTGCAGCCCGACAACCTTGCTCTGCAAAGGCCCTGGGATAACACCTTGTGTGAGCGCAGGTATTCTACCTTATTAAACACTGCTCTTAAAACAGAAGACGTGGCCAGATTAAAAGCTGTCAAGCAACCGGAATCAGGAGCGTGGTTGCACGCTCTGCCGTCACCACAACTCGGCACCTTTTTAGATATTAAGACTCAGCAGTAAGGTGTGCGAACCTCACCTATGCATTTGTGGTACGATGGTCGAGGCTAACGGGTACCACGGCCTAAGCTGCTTGCGTAGCGCAGGGCGGATACCGAGGCACCATGCCATCAATGAGCTGATACGTCGCGCCATGGTCTCGGCTAGCGTACCATGCATTCTGGAGCCTCAAGGCTTAAGCCGCAAAGATGGTAAGCGACCGGACGGCCTTACGCTGATACCATGGGAAAAAGGGCGCAGTTTAATTTGGGACGCCACTTGTGTGAGCACCTTTGCTCCCTCTCACATCGCCCAGACCAGCAAAACAGCAGGCGCAGCCGCCGAAAATGCTGCCAAACTGAAGAAAAATAAATACGCAAACCTGGTATCAGCGTATGACTTTGTCCCGGTCGCCATTGAAACGGCTGGGCCTTGGTGTGCGGAGGCAAAAACATTGGTTAGAGCTTTGGGGCGGCGTTTGAGGGATAGGGGATGCGACCCTCGCTCGGGATCCTACCTGGTCCAGCAAATTTCACTAGCCGTGCAACGCGGCAACGCTGCAAGTATATTTGGCACTTTTGGACCAGGTAGGAGCCGAAACGAGCCTTTTTTGATAGATAACTTTTTTGAGTAGGTAGTGTTGTTTAATCTGTTATTAAGTATATTTACGTTTTTGTTAAATAAATGAAAAAATTTCGACATCATATAGTATTGTGACGTCATAATATAAACTTCATATAAAAAATCGTTTTGCCGTTTCCTAAAGAGTAGCTGATTTGACTTCATAGGAAAGTAGCCTATTGGTATCTGTGGTATAATTGGCTATATTCATACACAAATTGATCCCGTTCTCACCATCTATACTAATCAATCGTTACATGAACCTAATAAACCTACATAACAGCTATAAACGCTGATTTGCTCATTTCATATCACTTTTGATTAATCAATTCATTTTGTAATTTTCTCTAACGTTTTCAACTGGATGTAAGGTAATTTCCGGCAGTTATAACTGGTTTTTAGGCAGATCTCACAGTAATAATGCGGTAGGTATGCTGTTCGGCGGTGGAGTACTAAGCGAAAAAAATTAAAATAATATAGAATACGTACTCAGATCTCTCCCTCTGACGTAAGCAATGAAGGAACCGAAGGAAAGATTCACCAAGGTTAAGTAAGCGTCGATAGCACAGTTGGTAGTGCGATCGGACCGGTGTTCCGAGAGGTCGCAAGTTCGAGTCTTGCTCGACGCAATGAATTTTTCAAATTTTCTTTCAACTATAAAACTCAGATGACGTATTGAAATCATTTCACTATACTCCAGTACGGTTACCATGAATTATGTTATGATATTTAAATTGACGTTTTCGAGAACGAGTATCGAGTCTTCTATCTGTGTATCTTGCTTGTAACATATTAGTACAAACGAGATGCACAGATAGAATATTCATTACTCGTTAACGAAAAATGTCAATGTCAAACTCATGGTAGCCGTACAGATGAAATATAATATATATTATTAAATGTGTACTTAAATGTAACATTACCAAATGATAAATTCATAATAATTATCAGACAAACAGGAAATTATATCACACACATACTTCAGAGCATCTGTGGGATAATAGATGTCCTACACACTATTGCATAAGCCGCTAGACAGGTTTGACGGCCAATCATTTGGACCAATAACATTGGCCGAGTCAATGACCGTTCAAATGTCAATTTATCACGTTTTGGGTGTTCGAATGTCAATTTGTTAACCAACGGTTGAATGTGATCTGCAGTTGTCGTGTGTGTAATAATATTATATCACCTTGTACACACACGATACACACACAATAAGCTTGTCAACAATTTTTTCGTTATTATGATAATTTTATCATGTTGTCACGTTATTGATGAAACATTATGTTATTTGTGATAATGACAAATTCACTATTGTTCTAATATCATGTGCACGCGTGCATAACAGCGATGTAATATGACAATTCGGTATAGTTTACAGGCAACACCATTTTTTTTATTACCACGACGTTGGCAAATAAACATACGATACGACCCGTCTGATGATAAACAGTATCCGTAGCCTATGGACGCTTGCAACTCTAGAGGCATCACATGCGCGTTGCCGACACTAATGAAAATGAGGATACACTGTGTTGTCGGCTACAGGGACACGATCGTCCCCCGTCGTAAATACACTGCATCTTCTTTGAGCTCACTTCGACCTTTAATACATAGATATAAAACAAACAAAATTGAGTTAAAATAACTACTTAACTTTAGAAGATCACGTGCACTCTACGACAATTTAAAAACCATTACAAATTAGATATCATCCACAATCAACCATCCAATTTATTTTAAATTGATTTTAATATGTTTTTATGAAACCGCAATATTTTGTAATGCACGCAATCAAGATAAGACGCTAATTAAAAACCGATCCGACGGATGTACAGTCGCCATCAAATATCTGAGCGGCCAGGGTACTCAAAAATATCTGAACATGCACTTTATCTCCTTGACAATAGAGGCGTTGTTCAGATATTTGTGAACACCTTGGCCGCTCCGATATATTTGATGGCGACTGGCATCATTCAGACTATTGGCTGACGATATTTGAACCTTATTTTAAAGGTGTTAAGGTACACCAATAGTCAGAGTGTTATTGGTGGCAATGTAAGGCCGTTTGTAATGAGCGTCTATTAAGATAAGATCTTATTTGTAGCACGAAACCATCAACATTAACTTCGATTTTTATGCGTTTCAGAATTTAAAATATAGTTTACAAAGCATGTACTGTAAAGTACTTTAATGTTTGCAAAGATTTATTTTTTCGAGTTCCTGCTTTTGAGACTCGACTTTTTTGTTTCCTAGTAAATACTCAAATACGTCGAAGCATGAATTAATTTAAGCTCGAGTCTTTTCTAAAAAGACTGAAGGGTTTTCGAGAAAATACACCTGAACTTTGCAGTGTATAATGTATTCGAGAATTGTTCCAAATATAAAATAAGTTGAGACACAAAGACTGTTTATTTAATTACTATAAAGAAAAATACTCTACAGCGTGTATTTTTGATATTACCACATAAGCTATGGGTAGTTAGTATAGACCCTAATAAACATACTTCCATATGTTTTATTAAAATTTTACGACTTTTATTTTTCCATATAAAATATTTCAGCACGCAATGTATTGCTCCTACCTGATTACTTTGCCTTTAAAACGTCACAATTGATATGTGTCACATTGTACTGTATACGCAGTACATTGCTGAGTGAAATAAATTAAAAAAATAATTACTCGGTGTTAATTAACAATTAACTAAATATTTATTGCAATGTCGATTTAAAACATCAAAACCTGCTTCTGGTTTCCTTTTGTGGTAATATCAAATATACACGCGGTATAATTTTATTTAGTTACCTATAACATAACAGCAAAAAAGAATGGCTAAAAGTTTATTAAAAATAGCTTTTGAGTGAATCATATCGAGCCTCTGTTTATTGACGTTCATACGTAAGTTATGTTATTAGGGGCAGCGTATATTAGCGTATAGCCAGAGAGTTCGATTTAGAACAAAAGTATGCACACGATACTAGAGTAGCTTATATTGTATTCTTTACTATTACAGAATCTGTGGCATAACTCTCGCGTGACCTCAGACTTAATATAATTGTAGCCTCAAGTGGTACAGCGGCTATTGCGGATGTGTTAATTTTGAGTAAACGGCGCAGAGGCGGGCATCTAGTGCAGTCTCTTTTTAATGATGAATATAGATGGACTTACATTTTTCTAGCGATATAGCGAAAAAGAAAAAAAATGTTATTCTCCATTAAATCTACGTAAAACGTTTTTTACAAGCTTTTATTTAACTCACAGTGTTTGTCAGTATGTTAGATGTTTAGGTAGAATCTTGCGAGCCAGATTTGAACCAGTTCCTGATGTCCGATTGAGCTAAAATTTTGCATACCTGCGTAACTTGGATGACAATACAATATTTTGATACCATCGAGCTGGTCTGATGATGGAGACAGGAGGTGGCCATAAGAACTCTGCCATAAAATACCTCAACCAGGTTGAGTTTAGGTTTGTTAGAAACGCCTCGATGAGTATTCCTTGATTTTCTAAAGAAAAGTACAGTCAGCCACAACATCAGAAGCTGATTTGGTACCTATTTCTCCTAGCCGATACTAGAATTAGAATCGTCTTAATAAGTCGCTGTTTGGGCTCATTTGACTTGTACTGGTAAGGAGTTGGGACCGATATCACAAGATGGAGCTCATGCTGAACCCTGGGGGCACCTACTGGATCTCAGGTTTGGGGCAACATAGACTCATGCTGTTTGAGCTCATTCGACTTGTACTGACGAGGAGTTGGGACCGGTATCACAAGATGGAGTTCATGCTGAACCCTGGGGGCACCTACTGGATCTCAGGTTTGGGGCAACATAGAGTCATGCTGTTTGAGGTCATTCGACTTGTACTGACGAGGAGTTGGGGCCGGTATCACAAGATGGAGTTCATGCTGAACCCTGGGGGCACCTACTGGATCTCAGGTTTGGGGCAACATAGACTCATGCTGTTTGAGCTTATTTGAATTGTACTGATGAGTAGTCGGGACCGGTATCAGAAAATATAGCTCATGCTAATCCCTGGGGGCACCTACTGGATCTCAGGTTTGGGGCAGCATAGACTCATGCTGTTTGATGTCATTCGACTTGTACTGACGAGGAGTTGGGACTGGTATCACAAGATGGAGTTCATGCTGAACCCTGGGGGCACCTACTGGATCTCAGGTTTGGGGCAACATAGACTCATGCTGTTTGAGCTCATTCGACTTGTACTGACGAGGAGTTGGGACCGGTATCACAAGATGGAGTTCATGCTGAACCCTGGGGGCACCTACTGGATCTCAGGTTTGGGGCAACATAGAGTCATGCTGTTTGCGGTCATTCGACTTGTACTGACGAGGAGTTGGGACCGGTATCACAAGATGGAGTTCATGCTGAACCCTGGGGGCACCTACTGGATCTCAGGTTTGGGGCAACATAACTAGACTCATGCTATTTGAGCTCATTCGACTTGTACTGACGAGCAGTTGGGACTGGTATCACAAGATGGAGTTCATGCTGAACCCTGGGGGCACCTACTGGATCTCAGGTTTGGGGCAACATAGACTCATGCTGTTTGAGGTCATTCGACTTGTACTGACGAGGAGTTGGGACCGGTATCACAAGATGGAGTTCATGCTGAACCCTGGGGGCACCTACTGGATCTCAGGTTTGGGGCAACATAACTAGACTCATGCTATTTGAGCTCATTCGACTTGTACTGACGAGGAGTTGAGACAGGTATCACAAGATGGTGTTCATGCTGAACCCTGGGGGCACCTACTGGATCTCAGGTTTGGGGCAACATAACTAGACTCATGCTATTTGAGCTCATTCGACTTGTACTGACGAGGAGTTGAGACCGGTATCACAAGATGGTGTTCATGCTGAACCCTGGGGGCACCTACTGGATCTCAGGTTTGGGGCAACATAGACTCATGCTGTTTGAGCTCATTCGACTTGTACTGACGAGGAGTTGGGACCGGTATCACAAGATGGAGATCATGCTGAACCCTGGGGGCACCTACTGGATCTCAGGTTTGGGGCAACATAGAGTCATGCTGTTTGAGCTCATTCGACTTGTACTGACGAGGAGTTGGGACCGGTATCACAAGATTGAGTTCATGCTGAACCCTGGGGGCACCTACTGGATCTCAGGTTTGGGGCAACATAGACTCATGCTGTTTGAGCTTATTTGAATTGTACTGATGAGTAGTCGGGACCGGTATCAGAAAATATAGCTCATGCTGATCCCTGGGGGCACCTACTGGATCTCAGGTTTGGGGCAGCATAGACTCATGCTGTTTGATGTCATTCGACTTGTACTGACGAGGAGTTGGGACTGGTATCACAAGATGGAGTTCATGCTGAACCCTGGGGGCACCTACTGGATCTCAGGTTTGGGGCAACATAGACTCATGCTGTTTGAGCTCATTCGACTTGTACTGACGAGGAGTTGGGACCGGTATCACAAGATGGAGTTCATGCTGAACCCTGGGGGCACCTACTGGATCTCAGGTTTGGGGCAACATAGAGTCATGCTGTTTGAGGTCATTCGACTTGTACTGACGAGGAGTTGGGACTGGTATCACAAGATGGAGTTCATGCTGAACCCTGGGGGCACCTACTGGATCTCAGGTTTGGGGCAACATAACTAGACTCATGCTATTTGAGCTCATTCGACTTGTACTGACGAGGAGTTGGGACTGGTATCACAAGATGGAGTTCATGCTGAACCCTGGGGGCACCTACTGGATCTCAGGTTTGGGGCAACATAAAGTCATGCTGTTTGAGCTCATTCGACTTGTACTGACGAGGAGTTGGGACCGGTATCACAAGATGGAGTTCATGCTGAACCCTGGGGGCACCTACTGGATCTCAGGTTTGGGGCAACATAGAGTCATGCTGTTTGAGCTCATTCGACTTGTACTGACGAGGAGTTGGGACCGGTATCACAAGATGGTGTTCATGCTGAACCTTGGGGGAACCTACTGGATCTCGGGTTTGGGGCAACATAGAGTCATGCTGTTTGAGCTCATTCGACTTGTACTGACGAGGAGTTGGGACCGGTATCACAAGATGAGGTTCATGCTGAACCCTGGGGGCACCTACTGGATCTCAGGTTTGGGGCAACATAGACTCATGCTGTTTGAGCTCATTCGACTTGTACTGACGAGGAGTTGGGACCGGTATCACAAGATGGAGTTCATGCTGAACCCTGGGGGCACCTACACCTACTGGATCTCGGGTTTGGGGCAACATAGAGTCATGCTGTTTGAGCTTATTTGACTAGTACTGATGAGTAGTCGGGACCGGTATCAGAAAATATAGCTCATGCTGAACCCTGGGGGTACCTACTGGATCACGGGTTTAGGACAACAAAGACTCATGTTGGGCTCATTCGACTTGTACTGGTAAGCAGTCGGTACCGGTATCACGAGATAGATTTTATGCTGAACCCTAGGGGTACCTACTGGATCTCTGGTTTAGGACATCATAGGTTCATGCTGTTTGGGCCTACTGTGACATCCGATGGGTTTATAATTCTGAATGTTCGTTTCGCGAACATTTTAGTAATGTTTTTCTGGTCTTCATGAAATTTGTTGAGGTTGTACCGGTGGTATATAATAAGAGACTTCAATGAGCTGGAATGACCAGGGGGTTCTGGAATCAGAAGGCCTAAAACAGTTTTGTTGAGGGGTTTTATTATAATCGCAAGTTCTTAATTCGAGGCGGACCACCAGTTCTGTTAGATTAGAATAGAACCGTCTAAATAAATAGTATATGATTGTCAAAAGAAAATTATACGTGCATAACTATTATCGAATGAGCGAGTGCAGCGACGCGAAGTTCTATCATTCAACCTCGGACACAACTGTCAGTTTGGGTTTTTAGTAGCTGTTTCTCGAAATTATGAGGTCTATGTTAACTTAATTAGGCTTATTGTTTTGCAACTTTAATGTGTCATTAGGGATATTTCCGTAACATAATGTTCTTTTTGAAATATAACAAAAATGTTTGTTTTTCAAGAATTTTTAAATTACCTGATATGGTTTAGCGTGTGTTTCATCACTATTATGACAAAAATAACTCAGCATGCCTACCTTGATGCCTATTGCCTACTTTGATATCAGGTAACACACCCAATGGCCATTTCTATAAGCTAAAATTAACAAGCAATAAGAAACCGGTCAACACAGCGAAACGATGTGTTAGTCGAAATTTACAGGCTACGGAACATGTCTCTTAAAAACTAAAAACATAAAAATAAATTTAAATAAAAAACTTTTAAAAACAAGCTTTTATGTGAATGCTCTAAAAAGAGAAAATAAGCTTTTGAGTCAATCAAACTTTTTTTATAGGAATTTTGTACAATTTTATGACATAAAAGCTTGTCGCGAGACTTTCCCGTGTAAAAGAGATTGCACATATTTTAGGTGAAACCATGTAGCCAAGTAATCCTATGACGGTAGTGTAAAATTAATTAAAATTGTAGATATGTGCCCAGCCCATTATTCATTAATTAAAATTATAATTATCAGTGTATTTCTTAAAAAACAAATTCACGTCAAGTGTTATTTACGTGTTTCGGATGTAGTATATAGTACATATAAGATAGTGCTACTTGGCGGTTTGTCATTTGTCATTGAGTTAATGAGTTGTTTTTGTTACGCTAGTTGCATCTTTTTAATATGTCAAACGAAAGCGACACAAATTTGCAATGCAATAACAAATCTCGAAGTGAATTTTGAAGTCAATAACGAGTTATATGACAATATATTGGTATGTGTCGAAGCCTGTTGACCTACTGTTGTATCTGTCTGACGAAGCCTGCGGCGTGGATTATAAAATTGTAAAGCAAATAATTTTTAATGACAATAATTAAATGTACTCAAAGAATAAGTACTCAACATCGGACTGAATGAAACCAATGATTTTGTTATAATATTCAATATTTACATAAGGTTCCCTCGATATATGTAAATGTGCAATCTCTTTTACACGGGAAAGTCTCGCGACAAGCTTTTATGTCATAAAATTGTACAAAATTCCTATAAAAAAAAGTTTGATTGACTCAAAAGCTTATTTTCTCTTTTTAGAGCATTCACATAAAAGCTTGTTTTTAAAAGTTTTTTATTTAAATTTATTATTTATAAAGGAGAATATTAAGAACACATTAACTCTATGACAATTTTTTTAAGAGCCAAGAGTGTCCCACTGCTGGGCATAGGCCTCCCTCTCTTTCTTCCACGTATCCCGGCCTTGAGCAGTCTCCCACCAGTCAGCCCGAAAGGCGTCAAGTTCGCCTCTCCAACGTTTCCTTAAAGGGCTATTAGACATTGCAACCTGCAGGGCCCAATCTGTTGTGTACCCTGCCTCTTTCTGCCCCTCCTTCAGCTTCCTACGGGCCCATCCTTTAATTACACCTTCCAACCTGACAGATTGGGCCCTGCAGGTTGCAATGTCTAATAGCCGTTTTAGTCTACCCTGACACCGGGGTTACCCTATGGCAAATGTCTTTGCAAAATCGCGTTTTATTTAATTGAGTTTGAAATAAAGGATTGAGGCAGTATTTAAACCTAACTGACCAAAATTGCGTACAACACGGGTTTAGCACTGTCCGATCGGTTAGTATTAATTCACAACCTGCATTTGGTGTTGAAAGTGTAACAAACTAATACAGCTAGAACGATTCATGGTTCTATGCTTAAATACTGCTTACTAGCATTCCAGATTTGTTTGGAAAATACCAGATTCCCCATGTACCTAAACTACACAATTTAAACATCTATCTTAAGACAGGAAAATGTTAAGGAGTACTAAAAACTACTTAAAAATCAAAGTCCAGATTTGGCCCTCTCGGCAAGGTGCCCATCACGCAGGCGGCGTGCATAGCAAGTCTTTGCGAAAGGAAGCCGCCTGCACGAGGGTCACCGGTAGCCTCTCTGAGGCGCTTGCTGAGCGTCTTGTGGAGCCCTCGCGCCCCCCTCCCTTGGTGAAATTAATAGTTGAGTTGTAAGAAGGTAACAAAACGGCTGTGAAACAGAGTTAATGACAGAAACATTAATAGTTTAATTTATACAACGTGTTACCCGACCCATTAAAAACCAGAAAACAGTTTGTTCAGAATCGATTGCAGTATATCTTAATAAGGGTTATATAACCCTTTGATATATTTTTTGAATTTTTCATTTTTTAACGTGTCCAGTCTACAAGTTTCTAATGCTACAATTTACAATTATCGAGAAGTTAGGAGATAGAGGTTGAATTTAATAATGGCTTTCCAGTACTGAGATTTTCGAGGAGGTTGAATACATTTAATATAACGAATGTAGAGTTACTAATCGAATAGAATTGCAACGAAAATTTATGCGAATATTTTTCTCAATAATTAATGGATTAAAGAATAAATACACAAAATCAATTCTAAATAATAAAAATTAGTTGGGGTGTCTCAGGTTATTAGTGGGTCGTGTAACACGTTGTATATTTTAAATGATAATAGTAGGTAAAGCTTATTAGCAACATTCGGCAGTACAGGAGGATGTACAGTCGCCATCAGATATATCGGAGCGGCCAAGGTGGTCACAAATATCTGAACAACGCGTCTACCGTCAAGGCGATAGAGTGCATGTTCAGATATTAGTACCCTGGCCGCTCCGATATATTTGATGGTGACATCCTTAGTATCTACTTTAGGTTTTGATAAATTTTATTTTACCCTAAAATAATGATAATCTTGTATTTTCAGGTACAAAGTCACCTGCCTACCGTACTCTGGCAAACGAGTAAGATTAACGACTTGTGAACTAATGACATAAGCCATTAGTACGTTATATTATAACGCATCCTGTTATAAAATGTCACCGATTTAATAATTTAGCTACATGTCCTACAAATACTACGGCCATCAGTAAAAGCAAGTGAGCAGGCAATGTGTTTAAAATTGTATGTCTGTATGTACGTATCACTGTATTGCACATAAACAAGTATAATCTTAAAATACAAAAAAATATATGCACAAAGGCGAGCTAATCTACTTTAAAGTACACAGTGCGTAAATCTAATACGGGCGAATCTCTTAAAACGGGGATTAAAGACTGTGTACGTTAAAATCCGGCCACGCATGGTATGGTACATCTTTTTATTGAATGTGCATATTCAACCAACACTTCTAATTAATAATTTGGGGTTATCAAGCTACATAATAAAATTTAAAACATATTATAAACGTTACGTTGTCTATGAGTTTGATCACTATATATTCCACAGTGCCTATATTTTTTTGTCCACAGTGTTCTGACAGTGTTTACCAAATTTTCCTGTTAAAAATAGTTTTTTATTATAAATAAGATGAATCAAATGATACCTTATTAAATTCTCTTTTCACCATAGCTAACATTTTTCTAAGTGTATTTAGATTGAAATAGTTCGGAGGTGTTCTAACTTTGGTGAGTTTGACTTTTTGACAAAAAAATGGCTGCCATATAAAAATTACTTTCAGTGCTTGGAGTAGAAAGTTTTCCTGACTACCTCAAGTAGAATAGAGTTTCAAAACATTTTTTTTTTTGTAAGATGACATTCTATTGACCATAAAACCGGTTGTGAAAATATAAATACAATTGTGGTATTGTAGCAGGAAGCGAGTGAAGATTATCAAAAAACGCTGGACAAAACATTAAAGATATGATGAAATACCTTCAGTAAAAACTGAGACAAGCCCATACAATTGTAATATTATTCTATTTTTATTATATATTACTATGATTAGAGATTATTTATAAAAAAGAACTGCTTGAAAATGTGTATCCGAAAGGGAGATGTACCATACCATGCGTGGCCGGATTTTAACGTACACAGTCTTTAGTATAGGACATAAGAAATGTAATTAGATAACTTTTACTTAGAATTGCATTTTTTCCATACAAAATAATTAGCCCGCAATGTAATGCAAACACACTCGCGTTAGCTCGTTGACAGTTACTTTCAATACCACGTTGACATTACATTGCTGCTGATGAATTCAAAATTAATTATTGGGTCACAGTTAAGTGTAACTTAAAAAAAATCTTAATTAATGATTACACTAATGAGTTCTATGTTTGGTTTAATTTATCGCCCGTAATGGAGTTGAAACTCTAGGTCCACGGGATCCCAGCACACAAAAGTTTTTTGCAGAAATCGCAAAGCGTCTGGTAACTGGTGACCGAAGAGCTGGCGGTTTCCTCGCACAACGTATCAGCATTGCGATACAACGAGGAAATGCCGCCAGCATCCTTGGTACAATGCCGCAAGGGCCTAGTTTAGATTTGAGCTAGTTATCTATTTAGTTGAATATTTGTACTGTAGTGCCTCTGTATATTTTATTTCGTCCGTATTACATAGATTTAAGTACACATTATTGGATTTTTCATAAGAGAAGGTTATAATTGCTCATCCCAACGTATCCGTTTCAAAGTGTTTTGATCCCAGCGATCGGGAGCGACGAGAAATGCTCATCATTAACTTTATTCAGATCAGACCTTTGATTTTTGTTCATGATTTGGATCAAAGGAATGGACTTATGTGGGATTTAATGCTGGATATACACGTACTATATCGGAAGATTTTTATTTAATCCTTAATTCTCTTGTTGCCCTGTAAAAAATGTCGAGCGTAAGTTTTTTTCTAATAAACAATTGTTACTAGTTGGATGCATTGCAAAATTTTATTCATAATTAATTGTTTTATGTATGGTATGTCCTAAATGTCCTGATTTTTGTGTGTGGTATTTTAAATATTGCCTAAATGTAACAATGTGATATTCAAACATATTGAATATGATTCTGCTAGTTTACAAAAAAATGTGTTATTATTGGTCCATTTTTTTAAATATAATAAAAGGATAAAAGCTATTTATTCTTCAATATAGGCACATTACAATGCACTTACAGTTCGTGAGCTTTAAGAAGAAGCTTTAAACAATATTTTTTTCCGAGATTATTGAATGATTATTTCCATATTTCCAACACTTTCACAAATCCACCATATTTAATTATGAAATCGCTATGAAATATCCTAATACCTATTCAATAAAGTAGCCTAATCTAAAAGACTATGAGTCAGTTAAAATCAACAAAGTGCCATCGTCGTGTTAATTAAATAAAACATTCTCGGGAATGTGGTGGCATCACTGGCAGCGTTTGTCATAAATTCTCGTCCCGGCTCTCGGCTCTCAAAAAGCGCTATCTAACAAATCGTGTTTAATTTGTTTATGAACACTTGAATAATTTCATTTAATTAGGAGTTGGAATAGTACACAGTACTGGAACAGTAAGTTAACAACTAATCTATTGTTTCTGATGTATTTCTGTAAATAAATATACAAGCTACTTTTATCTTATCTAGCCTAGTTTCCGATCAGGGTTGAATAGTTAGATGACAGTCGCTTTAAACTAGTGCTTAATTCAATTCTTGGTATCCAATAGAAATACAGGAAAATATAAGATTTTTAATCTGCGTTATTTTAATATTTTCCATAATCGCTTAAGCCAATTCTTGAGATTGGGTTTTCAAGAATTTTATACAGTTAAACAATTCCTTATAAATGTCGCCGGGTGACGCTGGATGCAAGTCGCTTCCGACCGATACTTATGGAGGTCCAAAGGGTAGGCCTACGTTCAGCAGTGGACGTCTTATGGCTGAGATGATGATGATGATGAAACAATTCCTACAATATATGTAGATAAAACAGATAAGCTGCTTGCAGAAATTTGCAGCCTAAAAATTTCTGAAATTTATTCCCAGAAATATAATAGGTAATATTAAAGGAACGCAGAGCTTCAATTCACATCTAATTGTAAAAAAAATCCTATTTGAAAAATTCCGCTGTTTTGAAAAGTTTCCTTTGGCACAGTACATTAGACTACTAGGTATTTATTAGGCGTGCTAGTGTATTCTCATATCAATAGCAAACAAGTCTATTGTCCATGTCTATTTGCCTCCACTGACTGACGTCCATCCGCCATTATTATTTTTAATGACCAACTATCAGAGCGATTTCTATCGCAGTTAACTCTTAAGCCGTAATGGTGGACTTCGTGTTAGTTGTCTATAAAAATCACAGACATATGAGATTGATGTAGATCACCTTAAGTGCTTGATACTAATGAAAGAGTGCACTAGAAAAAACAATCAAGGAATCCATAGTGAACAGAATTATATTAATGATGATTTTAACTAAAGGTTTTTATTTGCCTAAAAAGACACAACGATTCCGTCATCCCCAATTGGCAAACAAATAGTTATATAGCCTACTTGAAGTTAATGACTAAAGGTGGAGGGAGGGAAGGATCTGGCCTCGGACACCGGAGGACATGGTCACTTTTTCTGAAGTCAACTATTTCAGTTTATGAGAATTTTCAGAAAAAAATTTACCATCTTTGAAAAAAAGTCGCTATTTTTCCATACCGACGTATAGATAATGTATGGGAAAATGCGTCACAAAACTGACAAGAAAATCTGGGACACCTTTTAAATTATTTAAATAGATAGTTCTCCTGACTCTCAGTATAAATAACACAGAATATGTTAGGTTTTCCAAAAAAGTAAACTGTACACTTTTTTCTGAAAATTCCCTTATAATGAATGACTAAACTGAAGGTAATCGTATAACCGACACCTTCTGAATTTTAGGCGGTGAGACATGTGCGTTTTGGAACCTTTAAATGTTTACGCTTATTTTATACAACTATGGGTAGTCTACACAAGTCAATGTCTGTGCTAAGAACCATTTCACCGCAGGCTGTAAAACTGTTCGTTTCCAACACACGTGGAGCATGTAGGTCGAGAATTTTATAGCTGGATGGATATTGCATTCCGAATACGTAAGGCGGTATCTGCATTTTTTGTGGAGGCTTCTGGGGGAAAGATCTCACTTCAATTGTTATGGATAAAATGCGCGGCTTAAATTTTATTGGAAAGGTGAAGTTGACGAAGTCAAATTTATTATGCTCGGAAAAAAACATTCTTTTGTCTAAAATAAACATTTATACCGGGATGAATAATGTTGAACGATGATACTAAATTACTTTATTTTCGAAGTTTGACGAACAAGTCTCGTCCTGCGACTTTGGTTGTGTAAAATTGTTAAAACCTTTGAAACCATTTTCATCCACTTAAGTAAGTAAGTATCACATTTGAAAATATATGTCCCAAATTGCAAGGTTTATTCTTCATTAGTTAGTAAGGCTGTGTTATCTGTCAGTCTTTAGGTACCTACCTAAATTGACTTATATATATGTGACGTTCCATCAGAGAAGAGTCAATTACCCATGAGTTCCATGACCATAAGGACAACATCCTAACACGGATCTATTCGCAACAGAAAGCAAAGCGAATACCCATTTTAATTCATTTTTGAAAACAGACAATATAAATGCGTGTGTATCTAAGTTGTTTGTAAATGGTCGTACTGTTTTAACTATGTTACTGCGCTGCGGTGTCAATGATGATGCTCAGACGCCCTTGCGTCAATTTAGCTTTCCTAATGACATTGACTGTACAGTTTATGGCACATTTTCTTTAAGTTGTAGTGCTGGTATAAAGGTCGCCGGAAGACGCTGGATACAAGTCGCTTCCGACCGATACTTATGGAGGTCCAAAGGGGAGGCCTATGTTCAGCAGTGGACGTCTTATGGCTGAGATGATGATGATGATTGATGAGATACATAGAAAACACCAAAAACTCAGGAATAAAATAAATATTCGTGATGAACACACAAATAAATGCCATTACCAGGATTCTAACCAGGCACCTCCTGCTTCGTAGGCAGGGTCACTACCGCTACGAGGCCATAAAGTCACTGTTTTACCCAAAGTCAGCTGTTACATACTTTTTATTTCGATTGCCTATAAATGAGTTTACCTGTGATTGTTTTTTCTGCTCTTTAAAAAAATAGATCATTTATAAAATACCTATATGGACATTTGCCCAAAGTGTAGACCTACGTAATGTAGGCAGAAAATGTCTACACTTTTTTTTAAATGATTTATGATAATTATCTACTTGCCGTACTGTTTATCTTCAGCCGCTGTGCTGCGGTGTCAACCATGACGCTCCTCGCGTCGGTTTTCGCCCCTTCGTCCATGACGTCGCACAAAAAGGGGGTAGTTCCAAGAAAATTGCTTTTGCCGTTTTAATTCTTTTTAATCCTGCGAGGTGTGAAAATGTAATTATCGAGTTTCGGTCGGCGTGGGGGAAATTGAAGGGTTTGAACGGTTTTAGATGATATTTAGATTTTGCATCGAGGAAACAAGTCATGTATTTCTTTTCTCTGTTTTGCATCGATTTTAAAAGGCGAGCTAAATTTCAAATGTATTTTATTCCTATGTAATAAGTGAGATTTTAGACAGCATATAAGTTATTGATTGTTTATATGTAAACAAAGAACGACGAGAGAAATGGTCCCGGCTTTTTACGCCTTTTTTAAGCCTGGGGTGCGCTGTAACCTATTGCCAATAGTTGGCGTAGGCACAAGTTTTCACAAAGACTGTACCTTCCAACCTAGACGGCATTAACCTTATATTGAAATTTCATTCAATTAAGATACAGTACAAATAAAACAACTTTGAACGGATTATATCGCGTATACTGAATTTTAAATTACATCCCGACGTTTCGAACACTTTACAGCGTTCGTGGTCACGGGTCGACTGAGGAAAACATATTTACCCACATCTAAAATTACAATGTACAAAAGACTACCCACATGTATAACATTAAATGCAAACAAATAAAGGTGAGTGTACATGCCAGAAGGGCAAATAAAGCTAGTTCTACAATAGCTAATTATCGATCTACTACAAACTTTAATTAATTAACAGTTCAAAGTTGTTTTATTTCATGAATAACTATCGCGGCAACCGTAGAAGATATTATATACAGTACAAATATTAAACTAAATTAATAACTAGCTCAAATCTAAATTCTAAACTAGGCCCTTGCGGCATTTACCATGGCACCAAGGATACTGGCGGCATTTCCTCGTTGTATCGCAATGTATTGAAATTAGGTTCAAATTTAAAATTTGGTCACTATTATTTATATGTACGAATATTATAATGTGGCAATAAGTTCTCATACAACCACCTGTGTTTTGTTTAAAATTTAAAAAGTTGTGCATGCTGTATTTACAGTCGCCATCAAATATATCGGAGCGGCCAAGGTGGTCACAACGCCTCTATTGTCAAGGCGATAAAGTGCATACTCAGATATTTTTGAGTACCCTGACCGATCCGTTATATTTGATGGTGGGTACAAGATACCAAACTAATAGTGCCAAGTTATTAATTTATTATACATATATGTTCACGCGTTGGTAGTACGTGTTATCCATTATAATATATTAAATACGCAGAGTTATTTATAAAGCTGTTAGCAAGATCACTTAAAGCTTTGCCGTGTTTCGCTAAGAGCCGCCTGCTCCATGTATGACGCCGCTTAATATGACGTTAAACGTCATTCAATTTATATTTAGACTAGATTTTGCAAACAGATTATTTTGAGTCTTTAAATCTGCACTTGGGTGTATTCAAAGAGTTTGTTTAAAATCACCTTCGGACATGACGAAATTAATGGATATTAAACACGTCATATTTTCTGGCTACTGTATGCTGAACCCTCACTCGTATTATGATTTTTACTCCATACTTCCGCATACTTAATATCATAATTACCTTTCTGATGTGATTTTTGCCAACTATAGATATGGCATGACTTGCGCAAATAAAAAAAAGTTGCTTTTTTTAAGTTTAACACATTGAATAACTTGATTTTTTTAAATGTGTTTAATTTATCGGAAAAAAGCGCAAAAATATGATCCAAATTAATCTTGCGTTCCTACTTAATTTAATTGAAAATGAAAAATATATTAAAACAGTTTTTTTCCTTCGTAATTAATACGATTTGCAGGTCCAGCTGTAAATTACAAAATCTTCTTCGAGATATAAAAAATAAAATAAAAAGTACAAAAAAAATGGTTTTATTTGTAATTCTGGAATAATCTGGAAACACTTGCGATTATGGTAGTGTAACTGACAATCGGATTACGGTGCGCAAACGCCGGTTAGCGGCCACGTGCGCGCGAACGACGTTTGAAACACTTTCTTCATAAGAATCATAACACTGCGCGGTGCAAGGCATGAGCGCCATCACATTGTTTTTCTATAAAAGTACTTATCATAATTAAATATTGCGATGCATACAGGCCGTAACAAAAATACTCGTTATAGCGCTGCATCTCTTTCATTCATACACGGGAGCCATAAACGTGTCTCTAACGGATGGGCGTGGCTTGTCCGAATCGAGGAATGGCCTTAAGGGCATAATTGGTATCGTATTGCGAGTAAGAAAAAACAGGCGATTTTTTTAGGGTGCGAAAAAAAAAAGGATACCACATGTAACTAACTCGTGTAAATTAATTGTTATCGGGTCAGGTTTATGTTATGATATGTATTCTGAAGAAATCGAGGGAACTCTTCACATTACACGTAAGTATTTAAAGCTTCCACTTCTGCAGAAAAGAAGATTTTTCATTGATATTTAAATAATCCCAAAAAGTAAATAAACGGAAATATTGAATTTCATTTTATACCAATCACCCTACTTGATTACCGCCAAAAAAGTAAACGAAAACACTTTTACTTACACTTACCGGCCGGTATAATAAAAAAACTCATTGTAAAACATTACGTAGTCTGTCACTTGCACTTTATACGCCGACTAACAGTAACAGCACACGCTATTGCGTAAGTACAGAATACCATCCCGCCCAATAACTCTTTGTCATACATTTACATAATTCTAAAAAGTACCTTCTTACGTTGGAATAAAGTGTATATTTAAAAGAAAGACAAATGGAGATAAGAGATTGTGAAAATTGACGTATATTTCACGCGCGAGCAACGAGCGCCGATTCTGAATAAATTGAATCTTTCCGTTGTTATAGTGATGTATTAGGCTAATTCTGGGAATATATTGAAGTAAGAATATTCCCAAAACATAGGTAGTCCTCGACACTTTATGTATAGGCCCTAATGTTGTAGGGAGAAGTAATAACACCATATTACACTTTCGACACAAATATGTACTAAATAAGTCATTTTATTGCAGGCCAGAAAATACACGTTTATACAATTACTTAAAATAATCATTAACTCTTAAGGATGATCACCCGAAATAGGGCAGATCGTTTAAAATATTAAAACGTCGAAATATCCTCAAAACAAAAATCTTCAGATTTTATACCCATGTGTTTTTTAGCTTGTCTAACAACAAGGATATAAATGGACATTACAATACAATACCAATACTCTTTATTGAACAACTTAAAATGAAAAACCAGTCCAGAAAATATATAAAATAAATTAAAGCTCAAACAAACGCAAACGGTCTTATGGCTAAAAGCGATTCCAGACAACCTACATAAATATTCCCAGTTTTTTTTATTTCAAATATTCCCACAGCACATCCCTAGTTGGAACATCGCTTGTCTATGGCAAATTGAGCCGTCATGTCGGCTAGCCTGGAGCTCTTGGCTTCACGCGGATGGAATGAAAATAAGATTGGGCACGAAATAGGAAAGCGTCATAGTTCTACATGACACGTACGAGGAATATTGAATAAATTGACGTCTTATCTCTTGTATTATTTTCATGTCAAGTTGGATTAAGAGGGTAGCATAAACCGAGTCAGATACAAGGACTGGACATTATATTTGGACACCCATAATCATAACTCATAAATATAATTAAATAATGAAAATATTTTATTAAAGTATTTGACAAATCCCGATGGGGCAAGAAATCGCAAAGCGAAAGTGGAGATGGATCGGGCATACGATCCGCCGCGGAGATGATACATAACATCGCATGCACTGCCCTCAACTTTAAACCCCCAGGAGGCGAACGTAGATCGGGTCGTCCCGTGCAATCCTGGAAGCGCTCTGTTGCTAAGGAGCTAAATGACATCGGGATGAGCTGGAGTGACGTTAGGAGCGCTGCTGGAGATCGAGAGACGTGGCGTGAACTCGTGAAGGCCCTTTGTACCTCTGGGGTTCCATGGGAACAACAACAACAAAGTATTTGTAATATTATGACTCGGTAAAATTATGCTGATTATTTCAGGTTATTTAATCGATTACATAATCTGACTTGCATAAAGTATAAGCCGATAATTAAAAAGTACCTAGTTATTACCAGGGTTTAAATAATGTTGAGGTTATTTATATATTTATATTAATAAAAAGTGTGCCCCACATGGCGGAGGGACCAGATTTTTTGATAAAAAAAGGGAATATAACTTAAATTTATGACGCTGTCAACTAAAACTTCATCAAAACTGCATCAAAACGCGTGTGCGACATCATAATAAACCGGAATCCGGCGCCGGCGCGGGCGATCGCTTGTATAATTGATATTTATAATTGGCGTATAAAATTTCCTGTGCCGTGACAGAGGCATGTTACTTTCGCGATCCGATCACTTCCGAAACACTTTTTATAGGGTGACAAACGAACGTGCGGCCCGCCTGACGTAACGCCAAGTAATCGCTGGTAGCTTATGGACGCTTGGTAATTGGAAATCTAGTACATAGACTAGAGTTTGTGTGCATGTTGATCAAACCAGAGACTATGGAGATATACGGCCACAGCCTAAGAACTTTTTGAAGCTCAAGTCAATTGCGCCCTCTGTCCGAAAGCCCCCTAAAGATACCGAAAATTTAAGAGGAAATGTCACCTGCACTGCTACTCCACCTAGTAACAAATAGCGTACTAGTAGTAGCTACTAGGTGGAGTAGCAGTGCTTCAAAAAGTTCTTAGACTGTGCTGCTCTACCATATTATTATAAATTACTCTGTAATCAAACCTATAAAACCTCGTTTTTTAGGTTTAGAAAAATTACGGTCGATTTCGCCCATATCTTTATGATTGTCAGCCATATCAGCCGGGAAAAAATAAACGAGTCCATTTGTTCCCATTATTAGTTATAGTATCCTCAAACCAAACGGACGACTAAGGTCATAGCGCTGTCTCCTTCACTTTTGCTGCGGCTGTGCAAGTGTGAAAGAGAAGTTTTATGACCGCAGTCGTCCGTTTGGTTTGAGGATACTATAGTGAGACAAGAGGCGAGAAGATGAGGTGATGACGGGAAGGTGAGGAGTGGGATAATAAATAATAAAATAAAATAGGGAATTTTCAAACAGTTTTCCCAGAAATTGCATAATTACAGTGAATACTTTTATCACTATGTTGCATTTAATCTTTTCGACGCCATGTCAAACGCAAAACCTACCACTCAGACGCCACGACATCTAAATGTCAAAAATGAAGTTAAACTTTATGCGTGTGCATGTAGGTCTATTTTGCTCTGTGGTCGGTGACCGATATATCGGTCTTTGGCGTTGGACCTGTGGTGCCGATATATACGTCTTTGGCGTGGAAAAGGTTAAGAAACAAATACAGGCACAGAAGAGTTCTGAGAACCCACTCACTAATTTTGTCGTTCTCATTACAGGGTGGCCCAAAATTACGTTGAAAAAATTAAAAAGTAATAATTTTGAAATTGAACGCTATTCGAATTCAGTTAGTCTTCTGTTATATTCTTACACATTTTAAAGACAATTAATGTGTGTAAAATATAAAACACGGCAGTTTTCATTTTTAATTTAATTGTATGTATATATTATGTAAGTAGGTACTTAATAAAATAAAATAAATCTTTGTCAACGTATTTTTGGGCCACCCATTTACTCCAGCAAACCTATTCTACCGCAAAATGTAACATGTGTTGTGACAGGTAAACTGATCTTTTCCTGACTACCGAAGCAAATATTAAAGAGAAAAAACTGTGCTATTACATTATCAATAACAATAGTACCATATCACATACAGGGTGTCCCAGAAATCGACGCACGTCAAGCCTTGAATGGATGATAGACCAAGTTATAACAGTTATCAGAAAAATACAAAAAAAATCTATCACATGTTCTTCAAAAAATATGGTCACTTTAAAAATTTATTAGAAGTTAAGAGATCACGGCGTGAATATTCTAGTAAATTTTTAAAGTGACCATAATTTTTGAAGAACATGTGATAGATTCTTTTTTGTTTTTTCTGATAACTGTTATAACTTGGTCTATCATCCATTCGCGGCTTGACGTCGATTTCTGGGACACCCTGTAGAAGTTAACTAGAAGCGCTGGTGACCTGGCGGTAAGACGTCAGACTTTCAATCCGGAGGTCTCGGGTTCAAACCCCTGCTCGTAACACTTGAGTTTCTCGTCACTTTCTCGAAAACGTACGGAATATCATTTGATATTTATCAGTCGCTTTTCGGTGAAGGAAAATATCGTAAGTAAACCAGATCTATTCCCAAGGAGGCCTATTTCCCCTCTGGGTTGGAAGGTCAGATGGCAGTTGCTTTTGTAGTGCCCACGCCAATTCCTGGGATTAGGTTAGCCGGAACTCAATAGAGCCGTGGCAAAAAGCCGAGATAAAACGCTAAGAGGATGATGAGAAGATAAGCTATGTGTGTAAGGATTCGTTGTAGTAAATACTATTAAGAGTCGCCAGGACGCTCGCGTTCCCATACAATTACAAACGTAGTTCAGCTAATGTCCAACCTAGATCTGTGCTACTAGAATGCCCATGCCAAATTTCGTGGTTCTAAAGCATGGTGTTTAAAAATGAGAGCTGAACTACGTTTGTATAGGGACGCGAGTTCACGCGAGCGTCCTGGCGACTCTTAATCACATTTAATTTTTGTGAATAGTTAATTATAAATGTTGTTGTTGTTACAGGTACATCAATTGCTTCGGTTTCGGAGAAACTGTCATAACTAAGGTTGATATAAATATAGAATTTTAAGTAATGCTTTACTTAGAATTTAAAGTAATTCTAGTTATGCACTAATCCTGTACCAAAATAATGTACTCATCTTTAAGTGATCTCAGCATTCAGCATACCATGGAAAGTTAAACAAAACCGATTCCGAACCCTTTTTAACCGACTTCAAAAAAGGAGGAGGTTCTCAATTCGACTGAATTTTTTTTTTTATTTTTTTTATCATCATTATTTTTTTTTGTATGTATGTTACTCCATATCTCCGTGAATCGTGAACCGATTTTCAAAATTTTTTTTTCAATCGAACAGGTATAACCCCTAGATGGTCCCATTGTCACCAAGTCAGGGTCTGATGATGGGATCCAGGAGAAATCGAGGGAACTCTTCAACTATTATAGGCACACCTATAGTGATTTCACTATTTTTTACAGCAACTCGGCCACTTCCTCTTGGAATAGCAGATCCTAAGTGAAGTCGGTTCTTTTTTTGTTTTAAATTATAGTATAATCGTTTCTCTAACGTAACGTAACGATTGCGTTTGCGTTAGGTCTTCAAGCGGAACGTATCGAAAACTAAATCACCGAGTAGAGATATACTCGGTGGTTTAGTTTTGATACGTTCCACTCGGTGTGCTGTGTTAAAAATCCCATACAAATTAAGACCTAACGCAAACGCAATCATTATGTTACGTGAAACGATTATACTCGTACTTAGAGTACAGGTATCTCGATTAAGATACTTTTAAGAGTCGCCAGGACGCTCGCGTTCCCATACAAACGTAGTTTAGCTCTCATTCTAAAACGACATGCTTTAGAACCACGAAATTTGGCATGGGCATTCTAGCAGTACAGATCTATGTCGGTAATTCGTTTTCGTTGCTAAAAATTGTAATACAAAGAAAATACAGCCAGATACAGATTTACATACAAAACTTATTTTTGCTATATTTTCTTTGTATTACAATTTTTAGCAACGAAAACGAATTACCGACATAGATCTGTACTGCTAGAATGCCCATGCCAAATTTCGTGGTTCTAAAGCATGTCGTTTTAAAATGAGAGCTGAACTACGTTTGTATGGGGACGCGAGTTCACGCGAGCGTCCTGGCGACTCTTAAGCAATCTTGCTAGATCGTCACTGTTGTAAGTACAATCGAAACAGTGTTTAATTCTTTTTTGATGGTATTGTCTAGATTATTTAATCAATCCTTTGAAACATAAAGTGGATTAAAAGAACTCTAGAATATTAACAAAGCACTGGTAAATTATATTTTAGGTTTATTCAAATTTACACTAAAAGGTTTGCCGAGCAAAATGTAATGAATTTTAAAGTCTGTCAAACTGGAGGTTTCAATTAGGCTAAACATTTACTGAACTTGAAGTCTTAACTGCCATTGGTAAAGTCATGCAATTATTTACTTTATTTTAGAGCAATAAGTTTCAATGTTGAACTAGACTTGTAATGGTTGCTACGGCCTTTATGAATGGTGAGGTAGATACAAAGGCAGTGATTAGCGTTGGAAATAACTTCTAATTGAAAACTGGTCATAAACGAGAAGAGTTTTTGTTAGTGCTTTAGAAGCTTTCTAGATTCAGGCAAACGGAGTTAGAAATGAATTTTAATCAGTCAGATTTCAGGAAAATGGGGCATTTTGCTTTACATTTTACGAATGTCTAATCTGCATACCTACTAGCCCCGATGCATATGTTTTCGTCTACACAGACCATTTTCTTAAGTTTTCCCATTTGTACAGAAAAGTAGTTTTAGACCAATATTCGACACCGTTTTATAATAAAATGATAATATTTAGATTATTCATGGAAATATCCTACACAAATGCAATTAAAGTACAAGTAATACCATTCTGAAAAACGCAAAAAAAAACTGATTTTTGTATTCCAAATATTTTTATTACATAAACATATGGTGAGACTAGGGTCATTCCTAGGGAAAGCAACGTGGCATAGCTATATATTGACCGTTTAATTATGAGTCTACAAAATCAAGTGTGCAAGAGGAGAGCCCAACTTTATTTGGGCAATGGTTTTGGAAAATCCATTTTTTCAGCAACAAAAGTCTCTTAGTGTTTTCATGATACAATTAAAATAAACTACATTAAACACTACTATTATTGGCCCCATTAATTAATCATCAGAAGTATCCGTGTAAGAATTATTCCGATAAATGTAAAAAATTCTTCGTACTAGACGAATTCCATTGCATCGGGGCTAGTATAATAGTACATTACACAACTAGGGTGGTAAAACAAAGAAAGGCCGAGATTGCAGAAGTTTGCGGCCCGAGCTGCAAGCGAGGGACGTAAATATGCGATCGAGGGCTTTCTTTATTACCTCCCGTGTTGTGTACATCGTTTTATGTCTACACTTGGCCAGAAAGCGTCTTTTTCCGTACGCGCAGCGTGCGGAAAAAGCCACTTTATGGCCAGGTGTGGCATAAATTTTGTTTTCCCAAGGGGCTACAGAAAGAGGTTCCTCCAAAAAGGAGTGTATAAGTTGTTAAAGGGCGGCGACACTATGTGAATACTCTGGGGTTACAGGCTATAGGCTACGGTAAATACTTACCATCAGGTGGGCCGTATGCTTGTAAAAAATTCCGGGCATACGAAAGTATTTTTCCCCAAATTTGGTATGAGGTATCTCATTTCAAAAAGTATTTTTTGGGCGTTGTACCGAAGTGTTGGCCGCATTTTTCTGTTTGCAATAAGTGGTATAATGTTTTATAAATTATTTATCGATTAATCCGGTCATACATCACGATTCACCTTGGATCCGACGTGGATGTACCATTGTTTAATTTCCGGTTGTTATGTTGGAGTAATGCCAGGGTCGTAATGACGTTGACTAATATAATTATAATAATGCACGCTATTTGTATTCAATATTCCCATAAAATATATAGGTATGTGAAATTTGTTAAAACATTAAGATCGTCGTCGAAAAATGTTAATATTATTCCTTCTTAATGCATTTTCTATTTAGAAGATATACTTTCTGCACAGAAACATGTTATTGGATTTGATATATTTTCTGTTCTGAAAATTTTCAACATTTTTGAATTACTTACCTACATACAAAATTTCTTTACTTCTTTTGACTGACGCTCAAGCACTGTCAGAAAAATGCTGTTTCTGGTTACCCCTTTAAAACTTTTACTTTAAATTTCATGTCAGTTGGAAGTGGAAGACCTAGGCGAACTTTCCTCGACCAAATCGAGGAAATATTACAAAAAGGCCAGGTCAAAAGTAGCCTAAACCGGCGAGCATGTATGAAGAACGTTATGAGAGTGAGTGAAGCGATAGTGGTCTGTCAGGATCGTAGCAAATGGAAATCCGTGATCTCTGACTACCCCTCTGGGAGACGGGCGTGATTATAATATAATATGTATGTATGTATGTTCATGTCAGCCCTATTTTTTCTACCGCCTCTTTTTTTGTCAAACTAAATCAAGATGCGTAAGCTTTGCCCTGCCTTTGCCCTGGTGAAGAAGAGTCATTAACCAGTGTTTTGTCTCTAAAACGTCTCTTTCGGCAGTGATTTGCGTCAAAGTTAGCAGTAATGTTAAATGCACTTAAAAACAGCTGTTGCGGTACTTTTAGGGGTTCCGGTAGAGAATTACATTACTTCTCAACATTCCTCTCTTTCTTCTGAAGTTTGCCGACGTTTCCGTGCCGTAATTTAGTTTCTACAAGTAGACTTCACAGGTATATGTTTTGGGTTAAACCAGTGTCCCTTTTCCTCTGAACAACACTCAAACTGACTCAAACGTTACGTAATCAATGACATGACACATTTTGAGGTTATGTTTACAATAACAACGCTTAACCGTGTTACCAATGTTTATTCAAGATGGCCGCCGGGTGTATGTTGTAAATGTTAAGAGATTTTAAACATTGGTCTTTTGTTTTAATGCTTTTTTTACATCGCGTAATACTCATAAAGATGCTATTCGCTATGTGCGAAGTGCATGGTGGGGGCGACGTGAACGATCGCAGTTCACAATGTAACAAAAAAATGGGCTCACGAGGAAGTTTAAAATTAATTATCATAATTTTTTTGGCAATAGGTAGATGGAGAAAGTTTTATTTATTTATTAGAACGTAATGTTGGTAATGAATTTTAGGAGTCAAATTTGGTAATTGAATATGTGAGAATACAACGAAATAAATACATATAAAATTCTATTTGATAAAGTTAGTAGGTATGTGATTTTACTATACCCACTATTATTAGATTAAATTTTCTTTTTGTTTTCAGTAGGTACAATTTATAAAATAAAAAATTGGTTTGCCAGTTAAGATAAAAGAAACGCACATTTTTATCATATACATAGCAAGCTTGACACGTCGTTAATTTGGAATTCAATATCAGAATTTTATTAGCAATAATATTTAATGCTAATAAAAATATTATGGTTCAATAACCATGTTTGCAATTTTCATCATTGGTTTCCGAAGATTATTGAATCAAACTTGCAAAATTGAATTATTAAAAAAGGCCGTTCGCCCGAAATAAACAATTTTTTTTAGAAGGGCCTTCACTTCAACCTTTTCTAAATCAGGGAGCAATACCTAATATTGTTTTTATTGCGAGACGCGTGAAACTTGAAACAAGATGGAAAGCACTTAGGATCCACTATTACTAGAGGAAATGACCAAGTTGCTGTAAAAAATAAAGAAATCACTATAGATGTGCCTATATCTATAATAGTTGAAGAGTTCCCTTGATTTCTCCAGGATCCCATCATCAGATCTAGACCTGATGACAATGGGATCAACTGTGAAAAGTATAGGTACTCTTTCAAATAAAAAAAATGATTTTCCAAATCGGTCCAGCCGTCTTCGAATAATCGGTGAACATACAAAAAAATTGTAAAAAAAACAAAGATCCAGACGAATTGAGAACTCCTTCGAAATCTTGAAGTCGGTTGATAATATTGAAAAAAAAAAACTTGCTATATGGTTGGTGGGTCATAGATGACAGATGAAACCTTCGCATGCCGCAAGCAGCTGTCAGGACACGCGTTGAAAACTTTAAAAGGTTAAGGTTTTATATTGATTTATCTTTGCAAATTTGCGAAATGAAATATCTATCGGAATGGGACTTAGATAACCTAGAGCCGCATTCAAGCTTAAAAAATTTAACTTGTATTCATATCGTCAGGTAACAAGCAAAGCTCACTAAACAGAAAAGAATAGTTAAACGAAAATCAACCTTGTTATTTTGCCGATAACCATACTATGAACCATCATTATGGCTTTATACTTAGCGAATTTTACTTGTCACCTGACGATATTGACTTGACAATTCAAGTTGATAGACACTAGAAGTAATATTAAATCAAGTTGTGATTTTTTAAGTTCGAAAGCATTGTTAAGTCTCATCACGTCTCGGTCGAGACATAAAGACGTTTTAAGACGTCGTTTTATGAAATTGTGAGATTTATTGCTGAGGGTTATTTTAGTTATTACCCTCATGGGTAGGTGTTTAATTTTACATTTCCCTGCTCGAGTATTTATAGATATTGGTTTCATTCTCACGTTTTCACATCTGATCGCGGCCAAAATTGTATGAAACAGCAAAAATTTTTTTTTGGAATTTCGGAGTTGCTCCCAAACATATAGTTGTTTAGTAGGTATAAACTACCTAATCACCTCACACAGTAGGTAACTAATTTTTGTGAAAACTCCCTGTTAATTGTGACCAACGTTATCATTGATCGTCAAAAATTAGACTGTATTCGTTATATATATTCACTTTGAAATTACTCCTAAACTATTGGTAATAATTACCTTCTTGGAGGCATTTCTTTGGATTAAGCAAAATCAAAATCGTCAAAATCCTGATGATGATGATGATGAACCTAGTCGATCGACTTTTCATCTTCGGAAAACCCTTGTGTTATAAATTACACCAAAAATATTGGTTACAAACCGTTTAACTTACATAAAATAATGGAATGGAATCCAAATAGTAGAAGAGCCCATGACACTGAACCTAGTTCGATAAGTCTCCCGGATGATATATATATAATTAGACGCGTTTTTAATAGCAGAACACGAAATGCCTATGCTGCAATGCAAAAAAATGGGCGGCATATTAAAAAAATTTTTTTGAAAAATTAAAAAAAAATCGGTCTCTAGTACGATAAATCTCCCAGGTTTCCTTTGTTCCTCGAAGCAGAGGAGAGTTAGGGCTATACGATAATGCGGTGCTGCAAGCCCCCATGACAGGCCTTGTCAGTTGCTGCAGCATTATAAGGGATCGATTTTTTTAGGTATCTAGTACGATCGATCTCCTCTAGAAACCAATGCTCATCTGAAAGATCATTACTTTCTGTGTAAGAAAAACCACTGCTGCATTTCCCAAAAATGGGTGAAGGTGGTTGCTGCAGCGATTGAAGGTCGCCCTCCGAGCAGTTCCATACGGCGTTACAATTCAACCGATTTTATTCAATATAGTTTTCATTAAAAGTACTTATCAGGCCTCACTTCCATGACTTTTTTCAATTTTTTTGGACCCACGGTTTCAAAGTTAGATGCGGGAACGCTCTTTTTTTAACTTTCAGAGCGATTATTTAAGAAACTATTAGTTTTATCTAAAAACTGTTAATGAAAGCCTATATTGATTTTAAAAGACCTATCTAAAGATACCCTACACGATAGGGTTAGAACGAGAAAAAAAAAATCACACCCCACTTCATGTGTAAGGGAGGTACCATCCCTTCGGGTGGCAAAGTCTGGGAGCCGGATTTGTCGTAAAGTGGCAGGGATCCGGGAGCCGGACTTGACATAACCAGCTTTTGAATGGCAGCGCCACAGATTAAACGGCAGCGGAAGTGGCGCGGCCATTTTGGAAAAAATACCGTCAAGTGGCGGGCCCCTCACAGGTGATCATAGCGAATCTTCCGCGTGTTAGAAAAATGACCATTTCTCAAAATAAATGTATGGATGCTGTTTAAAGACCATGTATCATTATATTGAGCATTAAATAGTCTATTTGATTATATAGTAATTTATGTCATTCTATATAAGTGAATTTCGCTAGTCTTGATCAAATCTCAGATGATAATTTTTTTCTACTTCATGTATATAAATAACTATGATTAGGAAATAAAACAATTAATTGTACAAAACACAGATTTAATGACTAAACTATACAATTATTTACACTTATAAACCTTTTTATTACACCTCACAATACAATATTTTTACAATACAAGGTTTTCAAAAACGTGTCTAAAATTTGACACACTCTGTGGGTCGGGAGTATGACGCAATTTGTAACTAACTTCACTCGGCGCGGCAATTCGACCGTTATTGAATGCCATCCTTGTCTATTGACGAATACATCATGCAAGTGTGACTAAGCTAACAGTAGTTTTGTCCGCTTTAAATTAGGTGCGAAATATGGAATCGCACAGGGTCCGGGAGCCGGTCCCTGCCACTCAACGGCTTGTTATGTCAGGTCCGGCTCCCGGACCCATGCCATTTTCGGAGCGATCCGGCTCCCGGACACTGCCACTTAGCGGTATATTTTCCAAAATGGTCTTGCCATTTCTCTTACCGTTAGACTGCTGGCGCTGCCACCCGAAGGGCTAATAAAAAATATTTTTCCAGTTTTTATTATCCCACTTTTTTGGCGTGATTAATGCACACACTCATACGAAATTTCGGCTTTATAGTGCTAATGGTCACTGAGCTAGACCGCGGCCAGACGGACCGACGGACAGACTACGGAACCCTAAAAAGCGCTGGTAGCCTGGCGGTAAGACGTCTAGCTGACTTTCAATCTGGAGTTCTTGGGTTGGAACCCCGGCTACCACTACCGCTGAGTTTTCCAGAACATAGAGAAATAATAAGCCTTATAGAGTGCTCACTCCATACAACTGGCGTGAATACCAAGGGTTTACAACGGGTGCCCTAATCACACCTCCTGCCCGCTTCTCCCTCGACCCCTTAGTCGTCTACCTTCAAAATGTCAAGCTTGCGGGCTAATAACCAGTTGTATGGAGTGAGCACTCTATAAGGCTTATTATTTCTCTATGTTCTGGAAAACTCAGTGGTAGTGGTAGCCGGGGTTTCAACCCAAGAACTCCAGATTGAAAGTCAGCTAGACGTCTTACCGCTAGGCTACCAGCGCTTTTTAGGGTTCCGTAGTCTGTCCGTCGGTCCGTCTGTCCGCGGTCTAGCTCAGTGACCATTAGCACTATAAAGCTGAAATTTCGTACGAGTGTGTGCATTAATCACGCCGAAAAAGTGGGATAATAAAAACTGGAAAAATATTTTTTATTAGGGTACCTCCCTTACACATGAAGTGGGGTGTGATTTTTTTTTCTCGTTCTAACCCTATCGTGTAGGGTATCTTTGGATAGGTCTTTTAAAATCAATATAGGCTTTCATTAACAGTTTTTAGATAAAACTAATAGTTTCTTAAATAATCGCTCTGAAAGTTAAAAAAAGAGCGTTCCCCCATCTAACTTTGGAACCGTGGGTCCAAAAAAATTGAAAAAAGTCATGGAAGTGAGGCCTGATAAGTACTTTTAATGAAAACTATATTGAATAAAATCGGTTGAATTGTAACGCCGTATGGAACTGCTCGGAGGGCGACCTTCAATCGCTGCAGCAACCACCTTCACCCATTTTTGGGAAATGCAGCAGTGGTTTTTCTTACACAGAAAGTAATGATCTTTCAGATGAGCATTGGTTTCTAGAGGAGATCGATCGTACTAGATACCTTAAAAAATCGATCCCTTATAATGCTGCAGCAACTGACAAGGCCTGTCATGGGGGCTTGCAGCACCGCATTATCGTATAGCCCTAACTCTCCTCTGCTTCGAGGAACAAAGGAAACCTGGGAGATTTATCGTACTAGAGACCGTTTTTTTTTTAATTTTAAAAATTTTTTTTTTAATATGCCGCCCATTTTTTTGCATTGCAGCATAGGCATTTCGTGTTCTGCTATTAAAAACGCGTCTAATTATATATATATCATCCGGGAGACTTATCGAACTAGGTTCAGTGTCATGGGCTCTTCTACTAAAAATATACTCTACAGCTGTTACACTATTACTATGTACCTTAACAACAAAATATACCCCAATGTGCATGTTGCGGCAACATTTCCACGTTTAAACGCACATTACTTGCCTCCCGTGTTGTACACAAGGTTAACAGGCGAGTGGTCAAATGGCGCGCAACATAGGTAGAGGTACTGCCTCCCACTACTTGCTCCTACTGTGGTAACTCGATCCATTCTACAAATTACAAGATCATCTGTAAAGAAAACGAATAATAATCGACCCATGTGAGACCCTTGAGGTATGCCTAAAATATAGTCTCAGAAGATCAGACCAGATCGATGATGATCAAGGATGCGAGTGGTCAAATGGCTCGCAACATAAATAGAAGTACGGCCTCCTACTACTTGCACCTACTATGGTAACTCAATCCATTCCACAGTTCACAAGATCATTTGTAAATAAAACGAATAATAAAGGGCCTAGGTGAGACCCTTGAGGTACGCTTAAAATATAAAGTCTCAGAACATCAGACCAAATTGATGATCATCAGCTGGCTTCTATTTTATTAGCAAGCGTAAACTCAACTTAGAGGAATACTGTGATTAATACAAGAAACGTCCATTATGTATGGAAAATGTAGTCGTCTACCTTATCGAACGCCTTTGAAAATGCTGCATAAAGGCTAGTCTATTACGGTCTATTATTAATATCACAATTTTACCTAAATGGCAATATTACCGTTTAAACCCACGTTAGCAACACAGTGGGGTTGTTCTGTACAGAAGGTTAGCATGCCAGTAGTCAGATGGCATGTAACATCTTCATACAATCCCTACAGTCACCAGCAATAGTATCTGGCATATACAGTGTGTTTCTGTAATAGGAGCAATAAATTAATACGTAGATTCTACTCCTCAAACCAGGAAACGTTTGTTCAGCGACTTTTAAAAATAACGTATGGTTTGATTTTTAGGACACTTTAAAGTTTTACGAACACGCAATGTATTCCGAAATTGACTATGTCTGTAGGCACAAGTAATGTCAAATATACGGATTTTAACGTTCATTGAAAATACTATTTAGTTTGTATGAAAAAGAGACAATCTACAAAATACATATCTTTTTAAAGTTGTTGAACAAAAGTTTTGTAGTTTGAGGAGTAGAATCTATGTTTTAATTTATTGCTCCTAATACAGAAACACACTGTAGAAAGTAGGCAAAATATATGGCACGCTCACAGAAAATATATTAAGCGACACACTTTTAAGCCTCTAAAAATAAAATCATCTCAGATATTTTGCCTTTTTTGTAAAAGATACTGTGATGCCTTGACGCTACACGCATATCGATGTTCCAATTAGTTAGTCTTACTAATTGCGTAATAACACGTGTAGTTAGTGGTTAGATATGATACATGTGAATATAATTATGTATATACAGGATGATTTTACACTGAACTTGGTTTTAACACATCCGTTGAGTTGATATACGCAATAGGCATACATTGATTTGCAAAAAAAATACGAGTATATAAACATACTTTGTGATTAAAGTACTATTTTTAATATCAACGTCAATTTCCCCAAAATCAAAACAACAAGGATAATACATTTTCCTCTACCAACTTTAATATTGAGGCAGGTCATATTGACCTATACAAAGTCACATTGAATCCTAAAACGTATAAAAAGGGTTTGTGGCACCTTTGTACCTCGTTAGAGGACGACCACTAAAACAAATGAACACCTAACTTTTCCTTAATGACGTAACACCACAATTAAACCATAAAAGTAAGCCAATATTATTATTATTCGTATTTATATTGATCAATCTTGATTGGTAATGTAATAGTTTTTGGCTTGTTGGCTCGATTACAAATGATCTAACGACTATATTAATATTTAAGCCTGTGTTGTTTATTTATTAAATAACAGTCGCTAAAGTAAAAAAGCCCATAAGACAGGAAATCCTGGAGAGGAAATGGCGATGGATCGGACACGCACTCCGTAGACCGCAGTCTCCGCTGGCAATCTACTGGCAGCAGAAGGTCGGGACGCCCCCCCACTAGTCCCACTACATGGAGGCGATCAGTTGAGACGGAGGCTGGCTCAATTGGTCTCGGCTGGAAAGATCTGGTAGCCGCTCAAGATCGCGACAAATGGAAAACTCTTCTGCGAGCCCTATGTCCCTAATGAGGGATAACAGGAAGACATCATCATCATGATCAAAGTAAAAAAAATTAATAAGTCACAATGTGTAATTCGCAAATACAATATTTAAAACGACAGCTTCCTTTGTGCAAAATCATACTAAAAAAAATAGAAACTCTAGAATCGCCACGCTGAATGTTGCTCTAAACCACACATTTTACGGTTACCTAAATAAAAAAACAATGTTTATGTGAAGCTTTTTTTAGTTATTGTATTTAAGTAACAAAAAGTAACTACAATTAATTGTACTCGTTTTTTAGAATATAAACGTGCCCTACGTGTCTTTTATAACTGCGACACTCAACCAGTATAAGTTTCCATACTTTATGCAAACGTATAAAGTTATAAGTTATAAAAACGTCTTTAACGAGAAAATTGAGCAAAATGGCGGCCACAGACCACGCTCGCATAATTAACAATCGGAATGTCGTTAATAAAGTTTCTTTCAAATTTACATATAAACTTTACTAGAAGTTGAGTTTGAGTTTTATTTAATTTGTATAATTTTCTAACAATCTTTAGCTATCACTTTGTCTTTAATAAAAGTAAGTAGTTAATAGCAACACAAAATAAATGTTTATGTTATAAAATCGAAAACTATTTATTTGTTTGAAATGAATACTAAAAAATCCATAGGCATAATTTTTTTAGTATTCATTAGAAACAACATTTTTTTTAAATAAAATATTTGCTTACTAACTAAGTATACAAGGTGTAAATAAAATGCTGGTGATCCTTTTTTCCTCGCGAAAAACAAAATTTTGTATGGGTGGCTGAGACGATGTGTCCCATACAAAATTTTTTCGCGTCCAAAAAATTTTTCTCCTACTTTTTCTTACTCGCAGTACGATACCAATTATGCCCTTTAACGGATCACCAGTCAGTATTTTTGTTACACCTGTCATTGTCAGCTAATTTTGCAAAGATTTTGGTTTTCGTTTTGGATTTTGGTTCCCGATATTCGCTTCTAAACTCATGGTACGGCCTCTCCTGTTTAGAACGCCTCAATAAAATTATATGGGCCAGGAATGATGTTTGGGCGGGCGTTACATGCACCATTATACAATACAACTATTGTTGCTACTGTTACACTAGTCAACGAAGCCATTGGATTTAACTGTTACACCAGTCAACAAAGCCATTGGCTTTAATTGATATTTCAGTCAACAAAGCTAGTACTGCTAGTAGTGAGAGAAGCCAGTGGGTTTAACTGTAATCGCGCCACATTTCAGATTTAATTAGAACAGTGTTTTCGTTGTCACATTTTGATTCTGTTATATTTTTCGTTGGTAGGTAGTTAATACACCATTTTCAAAATAACACTTTTTAATTCATTCACATACTAGTTTGATTGTCTTAAGACACAATCGATACTTAAATAGAAACAGTTTTAGTTTTATTTTTCAAAACGTCCGGATTCGATTCCCGAGCTGAGAACAGTTTTTTTATGATGTACAAGTGCAGTTTTTGTTTTCATTAAAATCTATGACATAGTTTCTAAGAACAGATCTTCGTACGTCTCATAGTTTGAGACCCTTACTTACCGATCTAAATGAGCCATTCTGTATAAGTAGGTAATATCAAAGCCTCACGAAACCTCACAATACGAGAGGGTTAGGTTGATATTCCGTAATGCGATTATGTTCAGTGTAGGGCTCTTAGGCTACTGTTACTATCCTTGGAACCCTCCAGTGACCATTTGTAGCTATACTAAAAGCACTTGTCTGATCCTTGGGAAACCAAGTCTCTTTCCAATAAGATAAAGGCGATTGTCGCGAATTATAAACTGAAATATCACGAATGAACGAAATCAAAATAATTGTAAAATATATATTTTTTACTCTAGGATTATAATCTGTCAATTAAAGGGGTGTTGTCTTCTTCCTCCTAGTGTTGACCGCGGCTTGGGGTCCGCTTGACAACCTAATCCCATGAATTGGCGTAGACACTAGTTTTTACGATAGCTCACCGAAGGAAGCCCACTAACTGCTCGATAGGGGAAATAATTCGTGTATAGCTGAATTTTGGTGAAGTTGTAGATAAAGGTGTCTTACACAACATACTAAAAGTACCCATGGATAGGGGTGCCGCTAACGGGGAGAGGGGGGTGTAAAGGTCCCTTTTTTTGGCTTTTCGTAAATAACTCAGTAGCGGTGGCTCATACGAAAAAATGTTCTTCTACTTAATTAATCCACAAATAATTTTCTACAAAAAAGGTTCTTTACACTTTTTTGCTGGGATCAATGTATAATGAGATTTCGAGGAAATACGATAATCACTTTTTGGAGCTTTCGGAGTTATTATTTACGAAACTATAAGTTTTGTCTAAAAATTGTTTTAGAAAACCCATATTTATATTAAAAGACCTATCCAACGACACTGCACACATTAGGGGTGGATTAAAAATCAGAATTTACCCCCCACTTCATGTGTTCGGGAGGTACCCTAAAAAATAATATTTTTTCAGATTTTGTTTTAAAACATTGTCTGCGTGTTTAAAACACATATTCATAGGAAGTTTAATTATTCTAGTACTAACCATCACTGCACAAAGCCGTGAACGGACAGACGGGGACAAACGGACAGCGAAACCATAAGGGTTGGAAGTTGATTGCAGGCATCCATAGGCTACGGGAACTGCTTATCATGAGACGGGTCGTATGCTTGTTTGCCACCCTCGTGGCATAAAAAATAAAAAGTAAAAAAATACCCTCTTCAACCTTCTCAGTGATGGTTAGTACTAGAATAGTTAAACTTCGTATGAGTATGTGTTTTGAACACGCCGACAAAGTTTTAAAACAAAATCTGAAAAAATATTATTTTTCAGGGTACCTCCCGAGCACATGAAGTAGGGGGTAAATTCTTTTTTTTAATCCACCCCTAATGTGTGGGGTGTCGTTGGATAGGTCTTTTAATATAAATATGGGTTTTCTAGAGATATGGTGCTGCTCACTCTTCCACGCACTCTGTCAGTGATAACAGCGATCGTTAATAAATCAATTTTGACTGGTGAGGTGCCATTATTGTGGAAATCTGCCTTAGTAACACCGTTGCCGAAGGTAGATAACCCACGTGATCTTAATGAGCTCAGGCCTATAAGTATATTACCTTTCCTTTCAAAAATCTTAGAAAAGGCTGTCTATGAACAATTATACAAATATGTAGATAAAAACAAAATTCTGCCTCAATTACAGTCAGGTTTTCGTAGAGGTATGGGGACGACGACCGCTTTGATTGACGTTGTTGACAATATTATTTTTGAACAAGATTCCGGCAGCGGCACGTGTCTAGTCCTGTTGGATTTTTCTCGTGCATTTGACTGCATAAATACTGATTTACTACTCTCAAAATTAATATATTATGGCGCAGATTTAAAGTCACTTGCGTGGTTTAAAAGTTATCTTGATAGACGTACGCAGTCAGTTAAAATATGTAAAGAAGATGGCACGTTTTTGGTATCCGATGCTAGGCCGGTAACTCGTGGTGTCCCTCAAGGCTCGATACTTGGTCCTTTACTTTTTATTATTTATAGTGCCGATATAACCAATGCTATTCAGCACTGTAAATATCATTTGTATGCAGATGATGTTCAAATGTATTACTCAGCTCGCCCTAATGACTTTGCCGACTCAATCAAAAAAATTAATGACGATCTTAATAACATTTCTTCCTGGGCTGAAAGAAACTGCCTGTTATTGAACCCCCTCAAATCAAAATATATGATTATGGGTACAAATTTACAGGTTTCTCGAATCATAGACTGCGATCCTCAAATAAAAATCCTAGGGTCATCTATTGAAAGAGTTTCGGAGGCTAAAAACCTTGGAATAATCATGGATAGCCAATTGAGGTTTGAGAAGCACGTTGGGGAGTTACTGAGGTCATGTTTTTACCGTCTAAAGACTTTGTACCAGATAAGGAACCTTTTAAGTGAAAAAGTCCGTATAATTGTATGTGAATCGTTGGTTCTCTCAAAACTCAATTACTGTGATGTAGTTTACGGTCCACGTCTGCAACAGAAAACTCGTCGTCTAATACAGCGAGTACAAAACGCATGTTATAGGTTTTGTTACTCTATTCCTCCAAGAAGCTACATCACGCCGTATTTAAATAAATCGTACATGCTTAACATGTCTTCTCGTAGACATCTACATCTTGCCTGTCTTCTCTTTGGCGTCCTAAATACCAACTCACCTGAGTACCTATTTTCTAAAATAAATACATCGACTTTTCATAACCGTTATGGCACTAGGTCTACTCGGCGGTGTCTATTAGAAATGCATCATCATAGAACGGCTGCTTTCACTGGATGCTTCCGATATCTCGCAACCAAATGCTGGAATGATATCCCTCCACCTGTAAGGCAGCTGGAAACCAAACTATCGTTTAAATATCATTTTAAAAAGATACTTATGGAAAAACAAAAAACAGGGATACCATACGGTTATTTGGTTGCGGATTTCAGAATCTAAAACCTGGCTTAGACACCCCATTGTTGACTGTTTTATACTTTTTGATGTTGATATGTTTTTTTTTTTTTGTTATTATTATTCTCTTCATTTTTTAATATTACGATACATACACTTCACGCACAATCACACCTCGTACATATAAAAATACCTACTTTTAAAATATATTCTTACTTTGCAATTAACGTGACCTGGGTTTCGGCAGAATATCAGTGTTTTGCTCGAAAGAGTGAAGCGTATAGCTGAGCCGCGAACCCTTTTGTTTTGCTGCAACGCACACAACCTTTATAACTGTGTACCTCATCTGTTGTTTATTTTTTCAACTTCTTCTTTTTATGTTTTATTGTTATATTTTCACTGTTTTTGTATTGTGTGTTATTGCAGTAATCAAATAAACTCTTTATCTATCTATCTATCTTATCTATCTATCTAAAACAATGTGTAGACAAAACGAATAGTTTCGTAAAGAATAGCTCCGAAAGTTTCAAAAAGTGATTATCGTATTTCCTCGAAATCTCATTATACATTGATCCCAGCAAAAAAGTGTAAATAACCTTTTTTGTAGAAAATTATTTGTGGATTAATTAAGTAGAAGAACATTTTTTCGTATGAGCCACCGCTACTGGAGTTAAAAAAAAAAAGATAAAAAAGATAAAAGATATTTATTCTTCAATTTAGGCACATTACAATGCACTTATGAACGTCAGAGAGAAAAGAAACTACCACCGGTTCTAACCCTACACCTCTGACCCGAGAAGTATTACTTATTACCGGCAAGAAACTCGGCGGGACTTATTTTTTCAAAACAGTACTACAAATACATTAAAGATACTATATACAATAATGCGTAGTTCTTCAAGAAGGCATATCAAAACAGCTTGAGAGACAGACATGTACCTGCCTATTGTGTAATTAAAATGAAAAATAAAAATAAAATCCAAATCTGACTGCTTCGCAATACGTTTGATATTCTTTCTTACTAAAGAAAAAAAAAAAAAAAAAAAGTTTTTTATTTATGAAAAGCCAAAAAAAGGGACCTTCACACCCCCCTCTCCCCGTTAGCGGCGCCCCTAACCACGAGTACTTTTAGTATGTTATGTAAGACACCTTTGTCTACAACTATACCAAAATTCAGCTATACACAAATTATTTCCCCTAAGTTTTCTTTCGTTTAACGGGCTACGAAAGCGACTGCCATCTGACCTTCCAACCCAGAAGGGAAACTACGAAACTAGGCCTTTTTGGGATTAGGTACGTTTTCCTTACGATGTTTTCCTTCACCGAAAAGCGACTGATAAATCAAATGATATAAAGGACTAAGTTGATTAAAAAATATACTTTTTAAGTTTATGGTAGGTATGCAATAAGAACATTACTGAATGGTCTTCTGAATTTTCATACAATATTATATTATAACACAATTGGGGAGGAGGATAACCTGTATTACCAATTTACCACAATCCACCGGGAGATTGTTACCAAATTGTAAAGAGGCAGGAAGTTGTAGGGCGTTTATCGAACTAAATTATTGACTAATTTAGTACTCGTAGATAAAGCATTGTATATAATTGAAAACGAAAAATAAAAGTTATTTCCAATATGTATTGTTATGAGTAGGTACCCAAAATAATTGGACCTTTTAATGCTAAGTACCTACCGGCTATAAAAACAAACGCGTGCAAAAAAACAAAACACGATTTTTAAATGTGAACGCAACTTTATAATCCATTAATATCGAGTATTGGCGGCTATAAACAAGCAGATAAGGCCGCGTTCACACCGCCCGTAAAGTATACACACGGGTCACTTTATGACTCTGAGGAAATTGAGCCACAATACGTCGGAATTTCGGCTTTATGTTGTACATTGAGTTACGGTATACAAAGTTGAACTTTCTGTATGGTTAAATTCAGTTACGAGAGATTTTATTGTTATGAATATAAAATGTATTTAGAACATTCTTTATATTTCAGTATAATCAGTATAGGACCAGCTTTTAAAGTAAGCTAATAATTACACGACAATACTCGGAGATTTTTTTTTTACTAAAAACAAGTAAAAAATAATAATTCCAAGGACAACTAAACGTTTACTAAAAACAAGTAAACCCTTTCCTGGTTTTAGTAAAGTTTACTTGTTTTTAGTAAACTTTTACTTGTTTTTAGTAAACGTTTCCTTGTTTTTAGTAAACGTTTACTTGTCCTGGGAATTACAATTTTTTACTTGTTTCTAGTACTAGTAGTCCGCCTCGAACTGAGAACTCGCGATTTGACCAATATAACAAGACCTGAAGGAGGATTTTTTTCTCCTTCTAGCTCCATAACCACTTGAACGATCCTGCTCATATACGAACTTACTTATGTATCTCTGCTACAGCCCCAAGAAATTTAATAAAGATCAGAAAAACGTTACTAAAGTTATCGTCCGACAAACTATCGAAATCAAAAAGCCAGCCAAATGCCGAGACGTCCCAGTAGCCAGGTGACAGTTCGGTCTGGAGTTGTTTGTAAAAACTCACTTCGCTTACGCTCCGCGAGTTCGAAAAAAAATTCTCTGTGTAGTAGATAGTATCTTCCTACACGAAGGTCGCAAAAATATGTGACACGCTCTTATGTCCCTACAAATAAGAACGTGTCACATATTTTTGCGGCCTTCGTATAGGAAGATACTATTGCCAATGACTGTACGAGTACACAGGCATCTAGGAAGCACCTGGTCGTTGTCGAACTAGGAAGTGACGTCACCTAACCCACTGCCAAGTGTCGGTATACATAATTAATCAATGCATAATTGAACACTTGTTAGGAATCCCGGCCTAGTGCGGTAATGCCGTGTTTACATTCGCCTGGGGCTGTTTTACAGATTAATTCCTTTGAATTTGAATATAGACGTACCTTTATGTACGTAATATTAACTAGGTCGGTGGTCTCACAGAGTATATTGAATAGTAGGGGGTGGTCTTACTAACTCAGGATGAATATTTTCCCCAGGAGATATGGTATTGTACATAAGTATATTCAAAAGTACTTTAATATTAAGACTAATTAATAATTCAATGGCTAAAATTTTGTATAAAATATTGAGTATGGGATATCTCTATAGTCTCTGGCCATACTGTATGGCACAAAATATTGAGAATGGGAGACCTGTATAGGAATTTAGTGAACGTAGGTATCTCTGGAAAAAAGTCGCTATCGTAGTTCTTACCTAGCGCAAAGGTTGTCCATCGCCATCCAACGTGGTAACGCCGCCAGTGTGATGCACCTTTGCGCCCGGTACAGGTCGAGGGGGGCTCTTTGAGTAGGTAGGTAGTTTATTTTATATAGGTATTTAAAATTAATATTGTTTTATATTTCAGTTTAGATTTAGATTTAGATTAGATTTAGATTTATTTATTTCTCAGTAGTAATACATTACAGTACCTAAGTAATAGTAATATTAATACATACTAAGATCGTCAAAATACATATAAATAACATTTTGAATAGAAATTACGTCAGACAATTATAAAGTAGTTAACAATTTTACTTACACTAAGTTTAACAATTTTTATCAGTAGTAATAATTTAGAATGTAGGGCTACACAATTCTAATTTATAATACTATTATTTTTTGTAAATTTTATGCTCTACTCAGAGTTCTTTCGAATAAAATACGATAAAAAAGAGAGTTTATACCTTTGTTACCATTTCCCATATAAGTACCTACTTTGTATGGCGATCGCGGTAAAAGTACAAAAATGTATGGAGTGAAAGTGGGAATTTATTTGAGAAATGCTCTTAGATGATCCATTTTCAATGATCTATATTTTTATCATCATCATCTTCAATTATTTAAGAGTTGGGCTCTTGTTGGTGTAGCAATTTCCATCTATGTATGTCCCTTACCTTCTTGTTGACAGTCTGATACGACATTTACTCTGCAATACTTACAATCAGAGAAAAAGTTCCCTCCAATACGTAGAAAGTAAGCCTAGTTTTATTATCGGCGTCACTTTTGACGACTTTTTTATTTGAAAGAGGCAACCCTAAACTGTATCATTCGTGTACCTTGAGACATCTTTTTACGACGCTGTGCGTTGAAGTGAACCATCTATACCGTTTTGTGTTGTTTATGGAGGTACAGTCAGCAGCACAAGTAAGCGGATGAGATGTTCAAAATGACTTACAAGCGCTCTTATTCTCTTAACAATAAAGTTGTGTCCAGTTAATTCTGAACACCTCAACCGCTTAGCTACTTCTGCTGCTGACTGTATTATATAGTTCGCCCAGAAGGTTAATTTATAGAGACAATGGTGTCGATATCAGCGCTGATAGTCTGTTCGGAAAGAGAAGTGTCGTAGAATGAATGAGCTCCCATATAAACCACGACACTTCTCTTTCCGGACAAAGTCTAGCCTGGCGGTAAGATGTCCAACTTTCAAACTAGAGGTCTCAGGTTCAAACCCCGGCTCGTACCACTCAGTTTTTCGGAACTTATGTACGAAATATCATATATTATATCAAAAAAAAAGTCTTGTATTACAAGTTTCTTATTGTGTCCTTTTAACAAATCATCATCATCATCATCTCAGCCATAAGACGTCCACTGCTGAACATAGGCCTCCCCTTTAAAGGATGGGTTTGCCATACGCGCCACGCTTGGCAGGCGGGTTGGCGCGCGCAGTTTTTTTTTGTTTATTGTTTGTAGGCTTTCGGAAGCTGCTGCTGCCCATCTCCCGGTATATTCCCTTAGCAGACAAACAAATATTCTACAAAAATAATAATATATATGTCGTTCATACGTCGTCACTACTTAGACGTGCCGTCTCAACATACCCTTATAAAACTTCCACCCTCACTCTAAAATAATATTCGTCGTGTCACAAACCTCTACCTAAACCTTTATGTCACCTTTCCTATAACTCCTGTCGGATCCTCCGAAACCAGCATAGTATGATCCTTGATTCTGCTTTAAAACTATGGCCCATTATATTGGTTTCGCTAAAGGTAAGTCAAGGATAGGAGTAGAGGATTAGTCAGACCTTCGTCACTTAAGGTAATCCATTATCTGCATATTTACTAAAAGTCATATGTGATATTAGGCATATACAGTAGATACAGAAGTAGCTTTACGATTGAGATGTTCAAAAAGATCCTTAATTGAACACTTTTATTGTTTTCAAAATTAGGTACCGTAAAATGGGGTGAATAGGGTCAAAACTGACATTCAAACCTCGATAACATTTTATTTTTACATATGCAAACTGAACGGTGTATATAATAAGATTAATTAAGTGTTCCGGACGTTTGTATTTTAGCTTCTATTTTATTGTGGGTAGTTCCATTTCATAACTTTGACGATAAACAGGAAATCTCACCTTACCCCGTAGTCCCTCGTAATTGGGGTGAGCTGGGTTTTCATACTAAGGTGATTTTGGATGATTATTGCATCGTTTTTTTTTTATTATAAGTATAACTAGGTGTAGCTCCATTTTAAATTGGAATACCTACATTATTTTTGTAGCTGTAGCGTTAAAATCCCCTCTCACCCCCTTTCATCCCTTCTCTCTCCGTTCATAACTCAACTTTCCCCGCGAAACCTACTAATCCCATTTTACGGTAGTTTTCTATACACTTCCGCTGCTTAGCGTGTTCTGTATTTAAAGCATTATTCAGGGAAAATCACAGTATTTTTGAGCTTTTTGCTTATTCTAACAAACCTTGGGTTCGATTTTACTAAGAGTGAGTTGATCCTAATCACGCAAACGACACAAATTTTCCCCAACCCCAAGCTGTCTTCAAACCACTGTCTGATCTAGCAATTACGAACGATTTTACAATTATTTTGAAAATCGATATCGTTTTAAAATAACTAGAAAGCAGCAAGGACTTTAGTTCTAGTTTCAGTCACTTTTAAGGCAAAACCAAAACCTAACCTAACCCAGGTTTTTTACACAGATTTTCTTAATGTCGGGATCTTCCACCCAGATACCTACGTCATTCTTGATGTAAAGCGTAGTTTTCAACTGTTTCATTCCGAAACGACGTATGTATTTAAAGGTTCACCTGTTAGTAGGTATTACGTAAGCTTTTGGAATTCAGTATTGGCCCTCGTGCGAGCAATCAGGGCATTCAGGACCGCAAAGTTTTTAATCGCTGTGTGGGAGTGCGTAGACGGGTCGGCCTGCCTACCCCGAATGTCGAAAACCGAAATTTTGATACCTCCTCTATCGTACAGTCGTAATCAAATATATCAGAGCGGCCAGGGTACCGTAACCTCGGGGTACTTTAGCCCTGGAGGGTAACTTTGGCCTTTGGAATTTACTGGGTTCCGGTTATATAAAAGATTTCAATTAATGGCACATTGCCATGAGGTTGATCAAAAGTAACCGATAACGTTTTTATCTTTTTTATCAGACCCTTCTATATGTGATTTTTATATGGGCCAAATTATCCTGAATTTGGCCAAAGTACCCCGAGGTTACGGTACTCAAAAATATCTGAACAAGCACTTTACCGCCTTGACAATAGAGGCGTTGTTCACATATTTGTGGCCACCTTGGCAACTCCGCAAGTGCAGCGTAGGACGTCTACTCACAAGATGGACAGACGACCTTATAAAGGTCGCCGGAAGACGCTGGATGCAAGTCGCTTCCGACCGATACTTATGGAGGACTGGAGGTCCAAAGGGGAGGCCTATGTTCAGCAGTGGACGTCTTATGATGATGATGATGGCAACTCCGATATATTTGATGGCGACTGTACTTGTTTAACTAATTGACTGCAAGTTTTTCTACTAAGGTTTTCCGAATTCTCCCTTATCTACTTGTCTTATCATGTACCCAAACAAATCTGTATCAATCTAGACATCGTAAATATCGTAATGTTATGTCCGTTATTTTTGTCGTTATTCGTCCGTGAATTTTACTATACCTTGTGCAATCTAAGAAGCGGTTTTTGACACCTGTCATCTCAGTACATTTTATAACCTAAAATCGACGATTGACAGGTGTCAAAAACCGCTTCTTAGATTGCACAAGGTATAGTAAAATTCACGAACGATTTCAATATCACGATATTCTTAGCAACACACAACCCAATTAAATTGTTTCAAACATTATGGCAACCCTCGAGAGGTCTCCAAACAAACCTATAGCAACGTCAAACTTTTAAAAACCTAAACGGAGACAAATTAGTATTTCCAGTAATTAATTTTGCCTCCATCCACGATTCCCCATCACGGCAACTTGACATTGAGTGACGTAAGTTGGTAAAAAGTGGGGAAAAACGTGCAATTCACGGCCAATATGGGTTCGTGACAAGCGAAGTGTCTCTTCAGGCGCCAGATACATCGGAGCGGCCATGGTGGTCACAAATATCTGAAGAACGCCTTTATTGTCGAGGGAATAAAGTGCATGTTCAGATATATTTGTCTACCTTGGCTGCTTCGATATATTTAATGGCGACTGTACCTACTTATATTAGGGAAGAGAGTGGAAGCTATTCAAGATTGTATGGATATTGTTTCTATTTAGTTTTAGAGATATTTGTAACTGGTACACCCAGAAACTAAAATACTCCGCCACGTATACGAGTACCACTTTGATTTTCATGCTATAAAATTTTGGGATAATTTAAAGTATTTTACTATCAGCCCGCCTGACGATATCGGCCTGTCAGTTACAACAAAAATACGACAGTTTATTTTTGTTTTAAGCAGAACGTCTGCTCAGCTAACGATACCACAGTGAGGCAGTGGATTTTTCTACTTTTCCTTTATTTCTAAACAAAAATTCGACAGCTCCGAACAACTGACAGGCCAATATCGTCCGGCCGAATGATAGTGGGTGCCCATTATACTAGGAGAGAGAGTGTACATAGTAGTCTCTCTATTCGAATGGCAACATTCGATTACTATGAAAACACTTCTGATTGCAACAGAGGAGCCTCAAACATCTATTCTAAGCTCGTTTATCTCCGTTCGTGCATTATTGCAACTGACATAGATAGAGATAAACATATGTCTCCCGAATGCAGATGTTAGCTGCTAGGTGTTTCCTAGCCTTTGTTTAGGTGTTGACAATCGAATCCCATTTCCACTACTAAAGTCGCTTAGTAAAATAGGGTTGTCACTAGACCAGGAATATTACAGAGCTCCGGTTCCGGTTCCGTTAAGTCGGAACTTCCGATTGGTTTTAAACATCCTCTTCGGTTCTGTTACTTTCAAAACAGAAGTTATATCTGATTTATAGCAACGCAGTGGGGGAAATAGGCGGCATTCAAAATCAAACACGTTTATATTATACACCTGTCATGTTCCCGATTGCCACGGCTCCGATTCTGGTGCCGCTTCCGTTTTCGGTTCTGATTCCGTTTCGGTGCGATAAAACCACATCTGTTACATTCCTACACTAGACTTTGGATGCTACTAGAGAAACCAATTTAAGCTGAAAATGGTTTGATTGCTACAAAGAACAACGACGTTTGATGGCCAAGTGTATATAACTCTATCGTTTAAAAACGATAGAGTTACATAAACTTGGCCATTAAACGTCGTTGTTCTTCGTAGCTTTGCATTATTGGTGTGCTATCACATACATTCCGAGAATTTCGAATTTATTTGTAGTAAGCGCCCAAGTGTACTCGTATTTAATCGAGACGACAATGAAACATTATTTCCACAGCGAAAGTCAGAAGCTATTAGGTACCCTACTCGAATAGAGTAATAGATCCAAAGACACTTGTCTTGTGATCGTATCCGGTGTTAAGACAAAATACGATGCTGAAGTGGCCACATTATAGGTATCTATTATTTATTTCACGTAGCATTGTCTGTGGGTCAGATAAAATTTTTACATTACCCACATGCAAACACAAAATAATCATTAGCCAGTAAACTAAATAAATGTGGGATTAAATTAAATTATTTTTTATACAACAATAAATTTTATACACGACTATACTCTACCTTTGTCCGATTACCATTTCCTTGCACACTTTATCGATAATCGATAAAAAATGTAATATTGATTAGCCACTTCACTAAATTTGTGAAATGACATGTGTCCCATGCACAATGCGACGCGACGTGAAATAAATTACATCATCAAATCTTCTTTGTCGTCATTGCTTATTTAGTGAATGCTCTTTAATTACTCGAACCATGATTGTTTTTGTTTTCAAGTATGGATAGTAATCAAAATCAATTGCTTTGTAGCAAGAGCTTGTGTAGTTCGCAAATATTTCACTGTTTAGCTCCGTTTTATCTACGTAAGTATCCTCTATTGCGTCTTAATTATAAAGGTGGCAACATGTTTTTGTGTGTGGCACTAGTACGAAAAAAGAGTGGAAATACCTAAAAGCACAGTCACATGACACAACTAGCGATGCTGGACGTTCATACAGGATGTTGTTTCAATAACTATCCATATTGTGTGAGGTGATTTAATAGATCGTACTAAACAACTTCTACTATGTGACCAACTCCGAAAACTCAAAAAATGTTTTATACATTTCGTTTCGGACGATCAGACGTTAACGTTTTCTATGGGGAGGCCAAACTTTTATTGCGATTTCGGGGTTGTTCGCATAGAAAAAGTTGTTGAGTATGACTTACCTAATCACCTCTCACAATATGGCCAGTTATTGAAAAAACATCCTGTATATACAGATTTCGCCTTTATGTCTAATTTGTCTTTTCTATTCCCAAAAGAATCGATACCCAAATGTTTTGGGTGATGCATTTAAGATCGATAAGAAGTTAGGGCACTACACTAAAAACCATAATTAGGTGAACTAAATTGACAGGAGATTTCATAGAAAACTTGTCAAACAACTGTCAGATGTATGAACCCTCCTGTCAATTTAGTCCACCTAATTATGGTTTTTAGTTTAGAGTGCTTAATTTTCTGGAATGGCAAGCTTTTTCTTGCGTATAAATGAGCTCATATTGTATAATTATAGTATTTAACAATAAACTACGCATTAGGCTATGTTATGTCAAGTGCAGTACTGGTAGCACATGCAGGTTGCATCATAGTCACACGACCGGCACGTTATATATGGCTGTCTGTGAGACCTGGAGTTCGATTTTTGAATCTCACCGGGTGACTTATTTCATACTAAATAGTCATCGGCTGCATACAAAAAAGTCACCGGTGAGATTCAAAAATCGAACTCCAGTTCATAAACTGCATCTTAAAACATTCATAAATGCTTCTCCGTCGTTTCATTGCCAATAAAATACGTCTTAGAAACGTTACATACTTTAGTGTCATTGGATTCTCAGTTGTATTCAAAACTTTATACTCAAAATATCATTGACGCAAAATATGTAGAAAAGATGGCTCATCTCGTATTCCTTCACCACGCTCTCTGGTTTGAATATTATACTCAATACCCTATTTCCCGCAATTTAAAACGTGCTATTGGTTTAATTTAGCTAAAATAAAGTCCTACCCTAGCGTCGAGGTAAACCACGAAAATATCAGAGAGCTGAACTTTCGATTTCCCTTGCTTATCGAAAGTTAAGCTTGCGTTTCCACCAGAGATGAGCGAGGATGTTTTGCTCATCTATTATATCTGTTTTGCTATCAGTGTATTCGTTCAAGGTTAATTTCAAAAAACACATTCTTAATTTACAAAAAAAACTGTAATTAAAAGTCTGTGCTAAGGATAGGGTAACAAAAACTATGTCCAAGTTAAGCCCATCTGATCTGATGGACCTAAATCATATTATTCTTGTCTTCATTGAGTTTATTTTGTAGGACTTTTCAGTGTTGCTATTACGGGAGAATAGTTCATAGTTTTAAGGTTTTATTATAGGTATATTTGCATAAATTATAATTGTATTAATATAAATTAAGACACTAACACTACAATATTTGCTTTGTATAGTTTTTAGCTGCGCTCTCTCGGAAGGGTCTCCACGGAAGACCAGCGCCAGGGTCCTCAAGGGTCCCTTGGCATGAAGCTGAGTGGAGACCTTTTCAGTCACGCTTTATAAAATACAATGTATGTCAGTGTTATTAGTTAAGTTTTAATTAAGCGTTTTTGAATAAAGTTCTTCTATTCTATTCTATTCTAATAATGTGTTTTTGCAAACCAATAGAATCACTTCGTTTGTTTAGATTTAGATTTAGATTTATTTATTTCATAATAATAAATTATAGTACAAATGGTCTTAGCCTAATTTATACAAATTTATATTATGATCGTCAAAGTAGTGTAAATAAACATATATTGTAGATTGATTACATTTAAATTTCGCAAAATTGATCCATTGATGATGTCGCATGAATTGATTGATTGATTGAATTGATTGATTTTGATTGATTTATCCTCAACAACAAACGCATCACTCGCATCGCATCCTCGCTACACATCCTCACTCATCTCTGATGGAAACGCAGTCTAAATAGGACGGAAAAGTGGAAGACAAAGAGTGAAATTGAAATTACCAATGTAATTATTCCTTATCTAATTTTTAGCTTCCTATAATTGTATAAGTATGTCGCAGCGCAGCCAAGGATCTGATCTCGCCATTTCTAAATAATCATCAATTTTCAAGGTGCATGCATGTATTTTTGGGCCGGACTGATTATATATTTTGACTAGCTGTTAATACAATTTATGTTATGATACGTTCTAAGATTGTGCTCGTGAATATCGTCTAAGAATTCATTAGCACATATCAACAATCGCATGATGGTAACATTTACAAGCACTGATGGCATTATTAGATGCATACAACATCTGCTGAGTCAGAACTTTGGCATGTCTCCAAACATGTCCTCAATGTCACATGTATGTCCCATTATGACTTATACATATAATATATACTTAAATATATATAGACATCCTTACCCCTTCATTAGACCTTCGCTTCTTTACTTTTTTAATAGCGCAGTTACAAATATATAAATTGTGCGCAAGAGTGGCGCCTTGATAGTTAAGAAGTCTTAAAATGACAGTATACAAATAATAAGTCAGTAATAATAAATAGAGCGAACGGGATGGTGGTGAATTTGGGCGCGGTTATCTACAATGTATCAAATGTCAATATAAATGGCAAATAAAGTAAACATACATAGTTGTCTGATAACTGCATTTCTAGACAAAATAAAACATTGACACAACACATGTAATAACTATTGATGACATCACTGATTTAGACTTTCACGGTTTTTACTCATAATTAGTTATAAGAAAGTTTCTTCGCGACCACGTGGACAATGTCGTCCTCGAAACGTCGAAGGTAATTTAAAAATTATATACGCGGTTAAGTCCCGTTTATTACAAATAATTATTGATGACATGATTGAGATGACATCCCTAAGGATTTTTTGTCCCAAAAGTTTAAGTTTCACACCGCTGTCACAGCTGTTAACCGCCAATAACGGGGCTATGGATGGTAGAAGGTAAGGATGACAATCTCTCTGTTACAAAAGTGTCCACCAAAAGGCGTGGAATTGGTGGCGCCACTTTAGCTTTAGCTAGTCCGGGTTCATACACGAAAGCAATACTAGCGCTACGATGGCGCTACGTGGAGAGATTTAGAACTTTTAGTTGCTGTTTCCCGCCGCTGGATACTTTTTAGACGGTTCTCATATAAGAGATTGTCATCCTTACATTCTACTATCCATAGACGGGGCATAAAATTTGTTTTAGATGTCACATCTATCTAGTAGCATACATTATGTGTATATCCTATGTTACCTGAAGGCATTCTCATGTAAGATGAAATCGATTCATTTGCGTACCAATATTGCAGATGCACTGAAGACGTTACTGCATTGCTTGAATCTGTCTGAGTGTATTGAATGAATGGAACTAATCTTAACCATTCGCTTGCAAGCTTAGACACAGATAAATGTAGATGCGATATTCATCCTAAGACACGATATAATGTTGTTTATTTATTACCAAAAATACGTAACAAAAACAAGATGAAAAACTTAAAAACGAGATAATGGTAGACAACAAGCAATCTTATCGCTAGTAAGAAGTATTCTTTGGGTAGTGAAATCAGCTTAGATATAAATAAAAATTAGGTAAAGCAAAACAATGTCCGTACCAAAGTTTCAAAGAAAAAATAAAACAAAAATACGTTTAAGGAAGGTCACAGACGGACACAAATAGGAAGCTATATATAAACATACGTCATAACTCATAACAAATATACATGCGAAGCAACAAGACATAGAGAAACAAATTATAGTAGCTTACTTGTAAGGGCGAAAAATAATACACAGTAAGAAACTAGGAAAATATAGTTAACGCTCTTTTTAATTTTAATTATAAGTTATAACATCATTTTAAACAAAAAAGAACCGATTTAACTTAGCCTCCACCTTTCCAAAAGCAAATACTGTTAAAATTCTAAAATCACTATAGGTGTGTATAATATTTGAAGAGTTCCCTCGAGTTCTCCAGGATCTCATCATCAGACCTGATGATAATTTTAAACAAAAAAAGAACCGACTTCACTTAGGATCCGCTATTCCAAGAGGAAGTGGCCGAGTTGCTGTAAAAAATAGTGAAATCACTATAGGTGTGCCTATAATAGTTGAAGAGTTCCCTCGATTTCTCCAGGATCCCATCATCAGATCCCGACTTGGTGACAATGGGACCATCTAGGGGTTATACCTGTTCGATTCAAAAAAAAAATTTGATAATCGGTTCACGATTCACGGAGATATGGAGTAACATACATACAAAAAAAAAAAATATGATTAAAAAAAAAAAAAATTCAGTCGAATTGAGAACCTCCTCCTTTTTTGAAGTCGGTTAAAAATGGGACCAACTGTGAAGTACCTATACTTTTTCAAACAAAAAAAAATCCAAATAAGTCTAGCCGTCTTTGAATTGTCGGTGAAAAAAATCGAAATCTTGAAGTCGGTTAAAAACAAGTAATTTCGTACATTTATTAGAAACTCAATTACGTAATGATTAAGGTGTGATCCCAGTACTTACTAGTTTTCTATAATGTCCCAGAATTACCAGCTCTCGTCATACAACATAACCGGGAGCATTCCTTAATACTATAATTGATAGATATGTGCAGAAGGCTTGGTACGGCTGGTATGCCTGTAGCTAAACTCAATGGCATTAGCACAGCTATAACTTACACGTCAGCTCCGCACGACCTGTGATATACTATGTAGCTTATTGTAGATACACCACCGGAATGAAAACATAGATCAAACAAGCTGATAATTTATACAATAATAATTTTAAACAAAAAAGAACCGACTTCACGTACGAGTAGGCTCCGCTTTTCCAGGGGGAAATGGCCGAGTTGCTGCCAAAAATAGTGAAATCACTATACTAGTAGGGGTACCTATAATAGTTGAGGAGATCCCTCGATTTCTCCAGGATCTCATCATCAGATCCGGACCTGGTGACAATTGGATCAACTGTGAAGTATACTCTTTCAAACAAAAAAAGAATTTTCCAAATCGGTCCAGCCGTCTTCGAATAATCGGTGAACATAAAAAATTGGAAAAAACAAAGATCCTATCTGTAAAAAAAACCGAGGTATAGTTTTGAATCAATCTGCACGATAAGTAACCTACCTATTGATGTTTCCTTAACTGCCTTGTTAAGCGCATAGTTGCATAGAGATAGTTAATTAACCATAAAAGATTTAAATATTTACGATCCAAATAACTGACGATTATATTCTGATTAGGAATATGAATGCTTAATGGTAAAGGTTTATAAATTAGCATAGCTTTGATGGATGTCAACAAGCACTTGGAAGTTGTGGAAGTGGGTCAAAGTAACATACGTAGCAATCCTGACATAATGTACAGTCACGATCAAATATATCGGAGCGGCCAGGGTACTCAAAAACATCAGAACATGCGCTTTATCGCCTTGACAATAGAGGCGTTGTTCGAATATTTGTGATCACCTTGGCCACTCCTTGGACGTTAGTATTAAGTCTTATCTTCGTAAATTGCCAGTATGTTGTAGGAGGCACATCTATTCCTGAATCTATTCATGATTTTGAACAACGTTTACTATGGGGTCGACTTTGTAAACACAAAAAAAGCTATTTCTCATTCATTTTTGTCTACCTACCCATGACCTTTTCGATGGAACAGGTAATTTTTTAACCCATAGAAAAAGTTGTCCAAAATCATGAATAAATTCAGGTTTGATTGTCTTGCTTCACGATTAAAAAATAAACCTGTATTTTAGATTTGCAGTTCGGTTTCAAACTGTATTTTTTGAGCTCCGTTCAATTTGTAGAATTTCTATTCAGTCTACCTTTTATTGATAATTTTATTAAAAATATTGTTATGATGTCATAAAAAAATAATTAAATCCGCATGTTTTTAACAATCAGTGCTGACAAACATTTTGTTTCGGCGCCATATTTCATTAAAAACGTATATTTATTTGGCAACTGTGAATTGATTGCATAGCTATACGGCGACAATGACTGATGAAGCCATTTCGAAATTCAACTCGTTTTATTTTACGGTATTTTTAATTATTATTTTTTTCCAAAAAATGCATGAAGTAACAAAAATACCCAGCATATTTTTACACATTTTTAACAAATGTAACTCGGCATTTTATCGCCCACGGAACAGTACAAAACATACAAAAAAAATCGTCGACGCGCTATCTACAATGAATGAATGGCAAGTAGTTTTGACAATTTGTCAAATTCTGTTTTAGAGAATCTTAGTAGAGTGGTGCACTCTATCTATACACAGTGAAAATTTTTTTTTTCGAATTAACAACCTGATATCTGATATTTGAAATACGGGAATATCAAACTCTATTTTTTATCTAGGCAATAGAAAATTATACTAATTTCAAGGAAGTTTTATTAATTTCATAGTACCTACAGGAAATGCCAAACGTTTATAACCGTTAGTATGATCTCCTCTTGTCCTGGAATTCACTACTAACTATTAATATTTTTTACTTGTATTTTCTCTCAGTGTATATTTCCTTCTCTAAGAAAATGTTTTAAAGCGAGTAATTAAAAGGCTCTACAAATAAAATTGGGTTAGATATTTTTGCGCGCTTCCTTATAATTATCTTACATATTATACATGGCTACAACATGGTTATTATTTAATGAGACATACTACAAAAACGAAATAACTCATTTTTCTTTTATGTCGTAAATATGAAAGATATTTCCGTCAGACTCTTTGTTTACTGTAATTACTTCAAAATGTCGTCTTTAAAACATGTGCCAAGTAGGTTTCCAACATAAGTATTTATGAAAGGACGTGTATCATTAGGAAAAGGGTGTGACTTACAACCTTTTGTAAGGAGGGCAGGCCTTCAGAACCATATTGTAGTGCTAATGAGGAGCATAGTGATTTAATTAGAGGAATCTTACTTATGTTGTTGTTGTTATATTAGGATTGGGATATTTTATATTTTCTTAACCTTTTACAGCCATTTGTCATATCCAAAAGGGCCAAAATGAACAGTAGATACAGAGTAGATACTTTTAGTATATATAGAGTAGATTTATAGTAGAAGCTTGGCTTGAGACTTGTGATTCAGCTTAGCTCAATTTTTCTATGTACAGTCGACTACAAAGAGATGTATCCACATTTGGACCTTATTACAACGCAATGTAAAAAAGTGGACACATCTCTTTGTAGTCGACTGTACCTATAATTGTTTCATATTATTATACCAACAGACGAATAAATATTAACAAGCTCTCTCCATTTCAGATACGCTTCATCCGGAGGTGATCGCTGTAAGTACCCGCACATTAAACTTAACGAGGGCACTTCTTAATGGCCGCCATTTTGAATCAACGCCTGTGATAAGCTCCGTATTTGTTAGCATTTCGACCGTCACATTTAAGTAATAACGTTAATATTGATCGCTTTGGAAAACGGCATTATTTCTTCTTTTAGTCATTTAGGTGTATTACGTGTAGGTCACGTCTGAAACTATGGATACATTTAATGTAACAAAAACATGTATCCAAGCCGTTACGCCTAGTAATGAAATGAAATGAAATGAAATGAACAATGAAATGAAAAATGAAATAAAATGAAATGAAAAATGAAATGAAATGAAAAACGTTTATACAGTAATACAGTAGTGGCTACATATTTTTGTCACAAGAAATGTATCCATATTTAGAGATGTATGAAAATATGGGCGGATAGATGGGAAATCTATCCGTGCGTACAGTTTGGCTATGATGGGGATAAAATTAGGAATCGTAAGAAAAAAACCGATAATTATGTACCTACCTATTCCCGGAACGCACAAACGGGTATACATCTAATTATGTAGCTTATTGACATATTGCACTATAGTCTGTTTTTTAATGAATGAAATGAAAATGAAATGAAAGTAGATTTTTAAATGAAAGTAAACAAATAAAGGCACGTCATTTGATTATTCGGCAAAATTAAATACGTTTACTTGTACTAAGTAATACTAAGCTAGAGGAAGGACAAGCAGACTTAGGACCAGACACTACACAATGCGTTGATTGAAGTAATAAGGCAAATACAATAAGAAATACTTCAAAATCATTGACATTGATTGCACCATTCAATGTTAAACACCGTAATAAAATCAACCAAACATCCCAATTGAATCTCCGTCACCATGTAATATGCATCCCAAATTTATCGCCGGCAATATGACACGTGACAATATGTCACGCGTGTGACAAATGGCGACAATTTGCACGCCAGTGTGCGAGGTCGTTACTATAATTGCCTGTACCAAATGTATGTTAAGTGGGATATTTGTTTATGATTTTTGGACGAAGGTGACTCTAATAATGGTTCAAGAGCATTGAAAATGCAGTATACCTCATAAGTACTGCATAATGTAGTGTAAATTTCTCAAATATGCACAGGCTTTTTTAAATGTTACATATCTCAAGGTTGCCATATTGGGTAATTTGCAGAAAAAATGTACCTTTACTTTTTTTTTTATTTCATATATATTTTGAGTCTATGGCATGCAGAATCATGAGCTCTATCGAGTCTGATAGAATTAAAAAAATGACCCAACTGTCCCAAAATTTACATACAAAAAATTCGTTACGTTCATTAAAAAAATGTAACGAAACTGATAATTTCTCAGTTTCGTTACACTTTTTTTATGAACGTAACGAATTTTTTGTATGTAAATTTTGAAACAGTTGGAACTAAGTAAAGGTACATTTTTTCTGCAAATTACCCTATTACCTCTAAGCCTTCAAATATGCCTACTATATATGCGGTGATTAGAATACTCAGAAGTCTAAGAATCATACTATCAATGATGTGCACTAGCTCCTGTTAGAGGATAAGTATGACGAAGCCTGTTGCGGATAAGCATTTGTGGCCATCAGACGAAGCCTGTGTTGCGAATATTTATTCATTGTTCACTTGTCGATCTTTTTTTATTATAGCCTATGTTGTGTCGTGTCCCACTGCTAGGCAAAGGCCTCCCCCTCTTCCGCCACTCGTCACGGCCTGTTGCATGAGCCAATCGCTACAAAAGGTATCCAGGTCGTCCTGCCATCTGTTTTTCGGTCTGCCTCTGCTCCGGCCATCCTGACGATCTTATGAACTGTAAATATTTATATACAATAAGATAGATTTAGGTGTTAAAAAATATAGTCGGGTCGGGTACAGCAACTGCAAGAAATTACTTCACATTAATTATGTTAATATTTTCAAACCCATGATTCAGGCTGCGTTTCCACCAAGAAATTTGTTTTTGAAAACCAATTGAATCACTTAATTTGTGTGTCTTCGCATAGCGCAGCTCTAGGATTGGTTCTTAAGAGTCGCCAGGACGCTCGCGTTCCCATACAAACGTAGTTTAGCGTTCATTTTAAAACGACATGCTGTAGAACCACAAAATTTGGCATGGGCATTATAGTAGTACAGATCTAGGTCGGTAATTCGTTTTCGTTGCTAAAAATTGTAATACAAAGAAAATACAGCCAGTTACAGATTTACATACAAAACTTATTTTTGCTATATTTTCTTTGTATTCCAATTTTTGACAACGAAAATGAATTGCAGACATAGATCTGTACTACTAGAATGCCCATGCCAAATTTCATGGTTCCAAAGCATGTTGTTTTAAAATGAGAGCTGAACTACGTTTGTATGGGGACGCGAGTTCACGCGAGCGTCCTGGCGACTCTTAAAAAACACATTCCTCGGAACACATCCTCACACATCTCTGGTGGAAACGCAGCCTCAAACTTTGTCTCACTTTTCAGGTTTTGACCCTAGCTGTCAGCTGGTCGCAAAACATAATTACTCTATTGTCTAATACACAAAAAACCGCGAAGCGTCAAATTACCCAACTAAAGACTACAAAAAGCTGCCTTCAAAATATAACCTTAAAACGATAGGATTACAGTTGAAAATGGAAGTCAATAAAATGTAGAACCTCTATTCATATTATGAGTTATTTGGCGTGTTGAACTTGACATTGTTGAAATTAAGCCTGCGCACACTTAACGCGTAAACTACGCGAAGCCTCCGTGCTTCCAATCCGCTCTTCGCATCAGATTTTGGGTCTAGTTTACCGCCAACGTCGAAAATCAAAATTTCGTTATCTGAATCTGGTTCTTTCTAATTATCAAGAGCGAGAGAGATCACGAAACTTCGTATTTTCATATTCACGGTAGCGTCAGAGGTTCAGATTATAGTTTTTATCCTGCGATGAAGAGAACGGCCACTTCAAATAAATACGGCAGGTTTAAAAATATGGATACATTTAATATGACAAAACATGTATCCAAGACTTTAAGTCTTGGTAATAAGGTCGTGGCTACAAATGTATGTTACATTAAAGGCCTCTACAAACGTAAGCGACTAGTACATTGAGGTTTTTGATCCATCGATTGATTTCGTTGCACCTACCTAGACGGTAATGTCTCGAAATCGCGCGCGAGTTTTGTGTTGAAATCGCGCCAATTGTAGAGGCCATAAATGTTTCCATACTTTCGGACGTGACTATCATTGCCGTCTCATTGGTTCATAGTTTGGCTACCGCGCGCGATTCTCACAAGCTGTTGAACAGGCTTTAGATCATGTTGTGAAGTTTTGACAGCGACGCTAATGGACGGATGAGCAACTGAGCAAGGTCATTTTAGTGTCAGAGTGGCCTTGCGGTTATCGGTCGCAAATGTGAAGATCATTAGTCGTGTGACCAAAAAAGTTACGAGAAAAAAATCGCATTGTTTTGTTCCCGATTTTTGTCCTGCGACAAAAAAACCCCTGCCCTATTCTTCGACCCAGCTGAATCAACATAAAATCAAGTACAACGTTTTATAAATTTAATGCCAACATCAAAATTGTTACTACCAGTCGGATCAATTGTTGTATTTTATTTTTAACCGACTTCAAAAAAGGAGGAGGTTCTCAATTCGACTGATTTTTTTTATCATATTTTTTTGTATGTATGTAGTAACATACATACAAAAAAAAATTGAGTATAATATCTCCGTGAATCGTGAACCGATTTTCAAATATTTTTTTTAATCGAACGGGTATAACCCTTGTCACCAAGTCGAGGTCTGATGATGGGATCCTGGAGAAATCGAGGGAACTCTTCAACTATTATGGGCACACCTATAGTGATTTCACTATTTTTTACAGCAACTTGGCCACTTCCTCTTGGAATAGCGGACCCTAAGTGAAGTCGGTTCTTTTTTGTTTAAAATTATATCTTACAACAATGAGAACAACTATTGTCACCTTTTCATTACTTAATGGTTGGGTTGGTATTAGTGCAATTGTTTCGCGCTCGATTTGATAAAAAGAAAAAAAAGATAAAAGACATTTATTCTTCAATTTAGGCACATTACAATGCACTTATGAACGTCAGAGAGAAAAAGAAACTACCACCGGTTCTAACCCTACACCTCTGACCCGAGAAGTATTACTTATTGCCGACAAGAAACTCGGCGGGACTTATTTTTTCAAAACAGTAATACTAATACATTAAAGATACTATATACAATAATGCGTAGTTCTTCAAGAAGGCATATCAAAACAGCTTGAGAGACTTTGTGCACTATATAATTATTTTGTGAATGTGGAGCAAGCATTAGATCGTGTGTTGTGAGGCTTTGACATACAACGCTGGTTGCGTTTCAGAGATGAGCGAAGATGCGTTGCGAGGAACGTGTTTTTAGAGCCAATACAATCACTTCATTTGTTTATCCACGCACAGCGCAGCTCTACACGGTTTTTTTTCTAAAAATTTCACTTCTTTATAAACGGCGTGAGAACTAAATTTTTTGTCATTAACACTAATAAACTTGTTGTCATTACAGATGCTAGGTATATTTAACAGCACTTTGGTAGATATATTTAATAAACGTTTGTAATTTCCACAAATGAACTTCTTGCGATTACAAAAACTTTGTTGTCCCGGAATTTACAATTTTTTTTAAATTATAGTCTGGCAAACCAAAAGGCGCAGTAACAGTCAGAGTAACATGCTATACCCATCTCTTTTTTAGTAGTGAGAGTACAAACATTAGAAAAAGACAGTACGATTCTCCCTGTCTATGCTTGAAGTGGAACGAACTCTGGCCAAACTATATTACAACTTTTTGTTGAAATAAATGTCGTTTTTTCGTTTAGACATTCCTCGCAACGCACCCTCGCTTATCTGTGGTAGAAACGTATACTAATGGACGGATGAGCAAGGTCAATTAGTGTCAGAGTAGCCTTGCGGTTATCGGTCGCAAATGTAACGATCTATTGTTGTGTGACCGAAATAAGTGGCGGTCTTCAGAGCCTATTTGTTGATGCGGTTGACGCAACAATTTTTTTAAGAATTTTTGTATAATCCCGTTTTAAAGAGTCCAGTAGTATAATGTGGTCTCAAAGTGAAATAAGTATTTATTTATTAATTTTTTGTAGTTTTATTTTATTTTTCGGTAATTGACATGTAACAAACAGCAAATAATATAACTATAGGTACCTAGTACGAAAACATTTTGCCTTCGTCTTTCAAGAAATACTACGAACTAAATTTTTGACCAAACTTGGGCGCTTTAGGGTTATACAAACGACCTATCACATATATACACATATTTAATTCCAACTTTCGGACCTATGGAAACAAATAGATATACACGTAATTAAATAAACATTGATATATTTTACGCACAGGAAAACTGCGTCCTTTTTTCGATTTTTATGAAGTGCAGTTAATTTTGAACACCTATCGCGCTTATCTATTTCAGTTGCTGTAAGGCGATAAAATACGGCTCATAATTAAGATTTCGAACATAACATTTTGATAGTAGGTACCACAGTACCATTCTCGTGACCTCTCAAGGTTTCTACAAATTGAAAATTCTCACGATGTTATTAACACCTCATTCTAATATTCATGTTCCGTCACTTTTCAAGAACAGCTGGTGATGTTCTATCAGCAGCAGAAGTAAATAAACGGGCGAAGTGTTCAAAATGATCTTCACAGTTCACACGCTCTTACTCCCGTGACAGCCAAATCGTCATCGTGTCACATCGTTTTCAAATTCAACTTCCTGAGACCTAAAATCAGTTATTTGAATTTTTCAAAATGTATTGTGGTTGTGGAAAATTGTACCACGTACAGTCAGCATCAAAAGTAACTACGTAAATGAAGGCGTCAAAAGTCTTTATTTAAAGGCAATAAGGACTTTTGACACCTTCATTTGCGTAGTTACTTTTGACGCTGACTGTACAACATTTAGTACAAAGGATCTTAAGAGGTTAAAGCAGCAATATTGGCTTGGTAGTTTTCCACGGTCTATGCTGAATCTAAATTGTTATTGATAGTTACTTGACGTTTGTCGCGTCAATAAAGTAGGCTCGTGTATTTTAAACAAAAAGCGACATAATGGGTATCGATGCGCCGACAGGTTAGCCTTAGCCTTTGGTGCGTTTGACACACATTCCGCGCGACAAAGTTAAAATGACACATCTGAGTAAGCGTAATACAGCGTTTACAGCATTCTGACTTTTAAAACATTCCGCGCACCAAAAACGAAATGACGTGTTTGAGTATAAGGTTCACGGCGTTTATGGCTTATTTGTAATGAAGTGTTTTAAGGCCGCCATTATGAAGTAAGGTTAACAATCGATGTGTAAACGATTCATTGTACTTATACAGAATTATTTAAAAGCCTATTTCTATGTAGGATATTGTTGTCTACAAATTTTAATGCCGACTTTAAAGGGCGGTAAGTCACCATTTTATAATGATGTCTTAACTTAATGATGATTAATTATTGGAAACATATCGTCGGACATAAAATACGTTCCGCTAAGCAGTTCGATTGCGGTAATTGCTGATTATTTTCACTTTACTATATAATATTGTGCTTTATGGAATTGTATAAAAAAAACATTGCTTCGGTTTGTCTAAGATTCCATAATCACATTCTGATCGTCATGGCACTTAGAGCTTTAAACCAAGCGGATCAGCCAGGCGTTCCCGTCTGCCGAAAATGTTAACCAGTGGCCACACACATTGTATGGACTGACGTTTATTTGACGTGGCTATTTTAACGTTTTGCATACATTTGACGTTCCCCTCCCCCGCAAAAAACGGCAGACTTTTTTGTATAGAAATTGCCAGACATGGCCAGTCCGGTTGGTTGAATAGTCAAAGACATGGCACAATCTGGAACTTAGTAGGTATGCCCTCTTAATTCCACATCGGTCTGTTTTTTACACAAAAAACCGATCAGTCGAACTCTTTGAAGTCGGTTTAAAAGGAAGCCATGCATTTGATGTTGAAGAACCTATTTGTGAGAATGGAACACCAAAGCAATTTCCCTTAATGAGTTTCAAGTAGGAAAAGTTAATTATAACGCTCGCTGAGAGTAAATATGTAAGTTCTCTTTTCAAATATTGCCGTCGTATGTTTGAGCTTAGGTACCATAGATTACACTTACGGCGGAGATGGATATGTCACCGTAAAATTGTCGAAATCGTTAGTTTATAATCTAACTAGAGAGATTGTAAACTATCGAAAGATTGTGAACCGTAACATACTGCTTACAATTTAACGGATTATTTTTCTTTAGATTATAAACTATCGACGAGGAACCGTCATATTGTCAAACGTAAAGCTTCTTTATCATCTGTTTGTATCATGTTGAAAAACCCACGGCCCCGTACAACCCCTACAGGGATCGATATTTGCACTTTACGTAACAATGTCGGATCAATGTTACTGATCAGTCATCAATCCGACGTGATTGTTGATCGATTGTGTGAACGTTTGCGGCTTGATTATGATTTTAGAGTGATTAATTGATAGGCTACGTTGTGTGTAAACTAGCAAGTCATATTTTCTATCCGATCACTAGGATATTTTAATTTAAGTTTTAAGTTAAGCAGATACATAGTTTACAGTCGCCATCAAATATATCTGTGCGGCTACGGTACTCAAAAATATCTGAACATGCACTTTATCACCATGACAACAGATATTTATGACCACCTTGGCCGCTCCGATATATCTGCTGATGACTATTATAAAACTGTACATATTTACATGAAATACATAAAAATTCTGACCAAACTAGACCAAAAGACTAGTTAATATGATAAACACCTCCTCATGACTCTTAGTAACATAAATATCGGTGTAATTGGAAGCACGTCAGACCGGCAATCCGAAGGACGCGGGTTCGAATCCCGTGATATTCCAAAGTTCTTCACAGTTCATTTTTTCATTGTAATGGACATAGGTTTCCAATCTCTGGTAAATAAAGGTGTTTATAATGTTTTTGAAATTCCAGCTTACCACATTCTCGAACCAAACGGCGTTTTGAGAGACGATGGCAGGAGACCGGATGGTATGACCCTGGTCCCGTGGAAGATGGGACGGGTGCTGGTCTGGGACGCTACATGCGTCGATACGCTAGCTCCGTCCCATCTTCCTAGAACCTCAGCCAGGGCTGGTGCGGCAGCGGAGACGGCAGAAGCCAAAAAGGCCCTCAAATATCGGGGTCTCGGCCCCACATACCACTTCGTGGCGTTTGGTGTCGAGACCCTCGGGCCGTGGGGTCCAAGTGCGCGTACCCTTTTTAAAGAGGTAGCCAAAAAGCTGATAGAGACCACCGGTGACCAGAGAGCTGGCAGCTTTCTCTCGCAGCGCATCAGCATTGCCATTCAGCGAGGGAATGCTGCCAGCATCTTTGGCACGATGCCGCGGGGGCCTTATTTAGATGTATTTTAGTTTAGATTAGTTTTAATTTATTTTTAAGTTGTTTTTAATTTTGTTAACCATTTAATAATAAACCCAACCTATGCCAAATGAAGTTTACCACATTCAATATTCACAAACATGATATGTAAAAAATTATAGCAACTTCACGTACAGTACGTAATGTAACACATATAAAAATACTAAAATAACTGTCATAGAAGCTAAATGAAGATATATTTTATAGTTTTCAATTGATATATAAAATATTTCTTCAATCAAACAAATATAAAAGAAAATCTTAAAGTGATGGTTTCATGAGGCAAGAAGGTATAATATGAAAAGTATTTCTTTAAAATAAAACTACTTTGAACGAACGGATTATATCGCGTATACTGAATTTAAATTACATCCCGACGTTTCGAACACTTTACAGCGTTCGTGGTCACGGGTCAATATCTCTTTATTTTATTAGAAAAAAACTTTGCTTATGTTACAAGTTACAACTGTATTACTTCCCAAAGAAACCGAGATCACAAACACAGTTTCCGATAGCAATCAGGACTCAAATGAGCAGCATTATGTCCACATAAAACGGGACCTCTTTACGGCCTATTATTTATTTTATCGACCTATCGGGTTTTGTATCTGCTGATAGATTACTGCATTGCAGTGATATTAAATTAGGCTGTGTCTTTGTGGAGGAATAATTGTTTACATACGAAAAACGAGATACTTTAAAATAACGTAATTACAATGGGACCCTGGGTGTTTGTGTATGCCTACCCAAATTCGGCTTTAAAGATTTTTTAACAAAAGGTACCTCAGTTTTTATAAAAAAAAAGATTTTCCACTTTAAACCATAACTGATATTTTTGCAAATAAGTAAAGTGCAAAAGTACCTATATCTATGTATGTCAATAACTGAAGTAATTTGATTTGTTTTTTTTTTTATTTAATCAAGAAACAAACAGTCTTCTATAGTTTTATTTATATAACACTAAACATATTTTAAAACTAGCCTTGCAGTTTCCTTAAGATGTATCCGAAGTTCCGAACCTCATAAATAATTGATTTGATCTTGATACGAGACGCAGTGCATGTTGCACGCGCTCATTGATATCATATCAATTACAAATAAGTTCCAAAATTTAAAATTTAAATAAGCCTCTATCGCGTCATCTACGTATTTCAACACTCTGTCTTGCTTTTAACTGTTAACTTCAATGTCCACTCGTTTAAGCATCTTAATGTTATTATATCTATGGTTTGATGTACGTGTTGATTCTTAGAGCATTCAACCAACCGGAGTGGCCATTGACAGACGTTCCCTCTGCCGAAAACATATGACCAGTGGTTATGTTTATTGTATAAACTGACGATTATCTGACGTGGCTATTTGTACGTTACGTATACATTTGAATTGAAGTTCCCAGCCCCCGCAAAAATTGGCAGACTTTTTTGTATAGAATACGACTGACATGGCCGCTCCGGTCGGTTGAATGTCGATGTGTTGATTGGTTAATTAGTTTGCTGCGCGTGCGTCGCGGAGGCCGGCGCGGCCTTTGTGAATAGGCTCATGGGAAAACAGTAGTTTAAGAGGTTATCTCAATATTTAAATGGCCCTTTAAAACAATTAAACATTAAGCTGGGTAGAAATAATTAGTTCCAACGTCGATAAAATGTTCAGAGTGTGACAAAATAACAGAGTGGACAAAAATCTGACAATATAATTGGGTTTTTATGACAAGAATTTTTAATATTTAACGAGTAACGCGTATTATTCTTATTCTTACGAATTTCTTAATTTTCGTTGTAAATTATTACAAAGACAATTCGGCATACACAACCACCATTGAAATATATAGGAAATCCCTTCGGCTAGTTGCATAAAAAAACGTCCATAATAGGGTACCTACTTTCCAGTAGATAAACGTTGATTGCATTGATTGTTTCGTTGCATTTATAAAATCAATATTTCAAAAATACACGGAAAAATCCAGGTCAAACATGTGTTTACGCTTTAAATGATTTTGTAATGGTTAAAACTTTTATAAAGGAGATGTATTTATCATATAGTATTGTGATGTCACAATATTAGTCACCCGTATAAACTTCATCATCTCGACGTTTCCTAAAAAGTAGCTAATTGACTTCATAGGAAAGTAGCCTATTCTAAACTATACCTTGTGCAACCTAAGAAGCAATTTTTGACACCTGTCATCTCAATAAATTTTATACCTAACCTAAAATCGATTTTAGGTTATAAAATGTACAGAGATGACAGGTGTCAAAAATTGCTTCTTAGGTTACACAAGGTATAATACAGTTTTAGGTTTAGGTTTAGAGATACTTTATTACTCATAAGAACAATACAGTTCACTAAAAATGAGCTGAAATATTAGATTTCCTTAAAATTAAACTTATGTAGCATGATCGCTAGAGGTTACAATATACCATTATTTTGTAAGTAAATGCAGCTTCAATTTGGTTTTAAATACATTCAATGACTCACAATCTTTCACAGTATTTGGTAAATCATTATACATCTGTGCTCCCGCATACATTACGCTGCTTTTGCCATAACCCGTTCTATTTTTTCGTAGTTGTAGCTTATTGGTATTTCTTAGACAATGTCTGAATTTAAGTTTACAAAAGACAAATTAATTTACGAGTAAGTACCACCAACAAACCAATATTGATTTAACAATAAATAACACACGCTAATTAATAAAATCGATGCAACCCACTAATTTAATTACACACATTAATTTGCTCGAAGCATACACACAGCAACACCCGTAACGAACCATTTGTAATCCCTATTGCAACGGCATAAGGTCTACCGATGGTTAGTTACGGGTGTTGCTGATGGTACGCCGTGGCCTTTGCACTGAACGTGCGTTTATATTAAAGTGCATAGGCTCTCCTATTTCGAAGACAATAACAATTACTAAGTAATACGCGTATAATAAGTGAGTCGAGGTCAGCCATTATTAAGTAAGATTTAAACTTAAAAGGGGGCTATAGACGAGCCTAACTATCGGGAGGTTTTAAGAGGATGTCAACACCCGATGACCTTCAAATTGACTTTATATAAACAGTCTTATAGCTATAACTACTTTTTTTGGGAAAGTAAAAAAATATATGGTAATATTCATTATATTTCGAGGAAAATTGTTAATTCCGATACACAATTGGAAGAAATTGGCTCAATAGAAAATAATTCCTCTAGATCAATTAGTGATAACAAAAATCAGTTGGGGTGTCTGGGGTATTCAGTCGCTCAAGTAACACGTGGTATAGTGTACATTGCGTAGTCTTGCAAGATACTAAGTAACTCCATATCGATGAAGTGGTCCCTTTTCCCTGGAATGACACATATTTTCGCCCTCATATTTATTTTTATTTTATTTTATTTGTATACTTAAAATACCTATAGATAGAACTGAAAGAACAAATCAAGTTATTTTTTAATGAATATTTTGATTCGTACGGTACTTTCCTGGCGAAGTTGGTTAACGCGTCTGCCGCGAATGCAGAAGACGCTGGTTCGAATCCAGCCTTGGGCACCGGAGGCGTTGGTCACTTTTTCCTTTGTATATGACATCTATACAAGTTTATAATTTACCTATAGATAATTATCTGAAATAAATTAAATGGAATTGAAAATTGAATTGAATTTATTTAATGAACGAATAATATAATTTCGAATCTTTGATATAAATTCATTGGTCCTATCATTACAAATTTACAGGTTTTATTTTAATCCACTTAAATTGTAATTATAAAGATTTACCAGTCTGTGGACAACCACAACTATTTAATTAAATTAATCCCCGTGTTTAATTACAAAATATTATCAATGGAATTGGAGCTTTTGATATTGTCTGTAAATTATTTGCGAGTTTTCAATGGTTTTCGGGTACTAATTGGCGGTTTTAATGAAATAATTGAAGAAAATAACTAAATATTTTAGTATAAACTGTGCAGAATTAATAAAACTTTATTTGTAGTCGTGATAATGAATAAGTACTTAAGAATAACAACATTACTTTCATACCTAAAATGAGCAATTCCATATTTTTTTTTAAACTGTGGTGACTTAAAAAACTTACACGATTTTCACTCATTATTTTGACAGACACGGGACTTAATCCTGTACACTTACTTTTGTGATTTTTTCTGACGTTTCGAGCGTGTTGTGTGAATCTGCCTGCGACCACGAACGTTACGACATGCTCGAAACGTCAGAAAAATTACAAAAGTAATTGTACGCGATTAAGTCCCGTGTCTGTCAAAATCAAAATAATGAAAAATTGTGGCTCTATACACCATATACCATTAAAACCGGGTTCGTTATAGTGTCAAAAACTATGTTTTAGCCATATAGTTTAATGATTAGATAATTCCTCTCTGGGATAGAAGATCAAATGGCAACCATTGAGTAACAGGAGATGGCATCCCTAAGAAATTCTTTGTCCCAAAAGTTGTAGTGAATATCACTACAAGGCTATACCACCCTTGGATTCAGTCACAACTGTCAACCACCAAACATGGCGCACTAAATTTGTTCGTTATGTCACATTTAGTAGAACATCTATATAATAAAGCAATGGAAAAAACTAGTGTCTACACAAATTCATTTAGTTCGTAAGTTTCTAGCATTGTAGGCGATTTGGTACCCTACTTTAAGCCTATTAATGTAATGTAATGAATAAATATAAATAAATGTAAATATAAAATATTAGATTAGGCACTGCACTGCTACTCCACCTAGTAACAAATAGCGTACTAGTAGTACACTAGTAGCTACTAGGTGGAGTACCGGTGCAGGTGACATTTCCTCTTACATTTTCGGTATCTTTAGGCGGCTTTCGGACAGAGGGCGCAATTGACTTGAGCTTCAAAAAGTTCTTAGGCTATGGCCGTCTATATCTCTATAATCTCTGCCAATAACAACCCCAGGCAGCTATCGAGCCATGAACAAAAGCCGGGACTAACGCTAGTAGGATGATGACTAATATATTGCGTTATTAGCTAGGGATACACGCACAGATGTGCCCGCCGGATTTCTCCGACGGATATGCCCGGCGGACAGATCCGTTCGTGTATGGCGCTATTCAGATGTGTCCGCAGACAAATCCGACTCCAATTCGGGCCATACACGCACGGATTTGTCCGGTGGGCATATCTGTGCGTGTATTCCTAGCTAGTTATTAGTGCATATGTTATGTCAGCCGCTTTATTTCGTGATTAAATTCTGCATGTAGCAAGTCCAGGAAACATCAATAGACTTCAATCTCAAAGACGAATCGAACACGATTTGCGCATCGATTTCACAAAACACACGGAAGTGGTCACCCTAACTCATCCGGGAGGCGTGGGAAAATCAACTCTTTTTCTATGCCTATTGAATTTAAATTCTACTGACACGTTCTCACGGGTTAACCAATTATAAGTATTAAATCGGGAAAATCCTTGTCGATTTTCTTCCTGTGTGATGACCAGTGTTAAAAACCCTTGGTTTTTGTTAGTTGGTTGCATTAGAAGGTCATGTTATATTGGTTAATTAAATTTAGTGGTAAAGGAATGTTTGGAGTGATTGATTTTGTGGTCGCATGATTGTTTTTTAGTAAATTTCCGTAGCGATGGTTTGATTAAACCGACAGTTTGTGTTAAATGTCGATTTTATGCCATTGTAATGTTTGTTTAAGGTCTTAATTACTTTAAGTGAATACTCTTGCGTTTTAATTCGATAATAATCCGATAAATTACAAAATTAAGATATTTTTTAAAAGCCCTACTGATTATACAGAGTATTAAATCCAATGATAACCTATCATCCCTTAGGTACATACCCTAATTCTATCTCGTTTTCTGCCCCGTTTGGATTTCACACCCTGTATTTTTTTTCTCACAGTTCACGTATACGTAATTCATGTTAAAATCCATCGTCATATTAAAGAATTTTTTATTAAATAAATACCAATTTTGTAAACACCGAAAAAATAATCAACCGAGCAGTGAATTTTTTCAGTATTTCAAAGTTTGTATTTATTTAATCACAAACTTTAGTTTGAGTGGAATACACCACTTTAAAAACATATAAAAATAATTATAATAGTATTTTTTTTAAGGTTCTTGAACGTGACAAAGAAATGGACTTTAATGATTTTCATTTTATTGAAGCCTTCTCCATTAACACTAATCTCTTAGGAATATTTCCTTTTAAACTCTTAAAAATCCTATTTTATTCAGTACGAGTACCTAGCTTTAAAGCCCTATCGTTCGAATTATCTTTTTACAACTAATTTGCATTGCTAATAGAGTCAGCTCAATGTTACGTGGGTCCATAACCTTCTTGACCAGATTCAAAGTTGTTTTTAGGGTTCCCTTCTACACGTACAACACGTTTTGAACCTTACATGGCAATCAATCACAAAAAACAAAACGTTACTTGATATTTTTAACAAAAAAATTATAAACGTCGGTCTGCTACGGCCACATTCGGCATTTGTCCAAATATTCGTCTTATATCTCTCTCTTTACAATATAATTTAAAACAAAAAAAGAACCGACTTCACTTAGCATCCGCTATTCCAAGAGGAAGTGGCCGAGTTGCTGCATTAATAAATAAAATTTGAAGAGTTACCTCGATTTATCCAGGATCCTATCATCAGATCTGGACCTGGTGACAATGGGACCAACTGTGAAGTATAATCATTCAAACAAAAAAAGAATTTTCTAAATCGGTTCAGCCGTTTTCGAATAATCGGTGAACATACATAAAAAAATAGCAAAAAAAAACAAAGATCCCGACGAATTTATAACCTCCTCCTTCGAAATCTTGAAGTCGGTTGAAAATAAGAAAGAGCCGTATGCTTGTTTCCACCGTCGTGGTATAAAAAAAGTAAGTTGTGATAAATACAGAAAGTACTTTTAATAAACGCAGGTTTTGTTGAATAAATAAATTATTCAACAAAACCTGCGTTTAACTAAAGGTACCTAAAAGGTAATTTTTTGCAGTTTTTCCCACTCGTACTATATTTATCGGTTTGGCAGAAGCCATATTCCGATTTTTAATTAAAATCTTGATCTCGATCTCAAGATGTAATAAAATCTCACGAGTTTTGAAAACGTTTGGCGCATTCGGGCGCTTAACTCAAAATAAATGGAACTCTGCCATTAAAAATCACGCTCACGCTTGACGCATTTTAAAGGTCAACTCTATGATTGTTGACGAGTTTGTCTGTCCGTGCATTGAACTGTGTTATTATTATTTTTATTGTATTATTATTTTGTTTCGCTATGCGACTGTAGACTTCATAATATGCAATATAAAACTGTTTTTTTTATTTATTTGTGCGAACGATGTTTTTAGTAGCTTTTTCAATATTTTGGTTTAATAAATACTGTTTTATCTTTTTTTGACTTGATGATCTTGGTTGTATTTTATTACCAGAGTAAATACGTAATTCTATACAAACTGAATAGTTTGTTGCTGTTTGTATCTCATTCGAACAGAATCCAAAGAATTTAGTAAAATCCATTGGATTCTCGTGTCTGAATTAATTTCGTAGATTATTTGCAATAGGAATTTTAAGCGAATAACCAGTATAGTTGATCGGATTGTGAGCGGTTAGGTAACGATCCGATATAACGGGCAGCTACAGCTATTTAAGGACATAAGGATAGTGACCTCTTTTAAAACTATTTCGAGTGACAAAGACAGTGACATCTTAGAATTTGATTAGTAGCTATCAACCAACCGGACCGGCGGGGAATGTCTGTCATTTTCTATAAAAAAAGTGTGCCTGTTTTTGCGGGGGAGGGGAATTTCGAATGTATGCGTAACGTCAAAATAGCCACGTCAGGTAAACATCAGTTCACACAGTTAATATGACCACTGGTCATATATTTTCGGCAGAGGGGAACGCTTGTCAATGGCCGCTCCGGTTGGTTAAATGCTCTCAGCCTAACACAGACAAAAGTCACGCGAATACAAATTATATTTGACTGACATGAGTCATATTCACTCAACACGATAAAAATGAGTCACGGTAGGGTAAATCGCCAGTAACTGGCCACCGTTCAGTAACTGGCCACTCATACTAAAAATGAACTCTATTTACCTACAGACAGAATACATTTTAGTATAACTTGACCTGTTGTTGAGAGGTGACAAGTAATTAAAACCTTATACTAAAATGAATTATGTTTATAGGTGCACAGAGTTCATAATTAGTATGAGGTGGCCAGTTACTGAACGGTGGCCAGTTAGTAGCGATTTACCCTATATTAATTGCAACATCCTATTTATAATTGTAAGCCCTATTTGGAAGTGTAAATTTGCCAGTGTAGATAATTTTAAAGCATTGAAACTGTAAAAAGAACAGTTAATTTTTGCTTGATTTTAGTTTTTTTACTAATAAGATATTTAGTAATAAAACTATCTACATGCCATCATTTTATCATAAATACGTGGTTAAGTGGCGATCGTACTAGCTAATTATAAATTGAACCATAAATTTAATAAAAACGGAATCGCACACAGTCCACTTAATCATATATTTAGCCTGTAACTGGGACATCGTGGTTAAAAAAGTTCCAGTAAAAGAGGAAAAAGGAATAAAACGAGCTCAATAGAGGTTGAAACGGAGCTCGCGTGACACCACATTTCGTTCCACTTAATGTTAGTAACTAATGTTACGTATGTATAGGGGTAAATATATAGTCTATCGATATCATACTCTTTTTAGGGTTCCGTACCTCGAAAGGAAAAAACGGAACCCTTATAGGATCACTTTGTTGTATGTATGTATGTATAAACTCTTTATTGTACAAAAAACACGTAAAAACAACACAATAAAACAAAAGTAGTACAAAGGCGAACTTATCCCTTTAAGGGATCTCTTCCAGCTAACCTTTGAGTAGTTGAGAAACGAAAGCGAATGGCAGACAAATACAGCACTATGTACAACAGACTACAGGATGGTCAATATTTAAATAAATAAATACATGATAATAAACAATAAATAGTTGAAAGAACAGTTGAAATCAATAATAAATTAATTTAATTTAATAAATACTGCAACAAACAAGTTAATCTCCACCAGATAACCATAACTTCTTCAATTTGTTGTCCTGTCTGTATGTCAAGACCCTTTTTCTAAGAACGCGTGGAGGTATCAAGCTGGAATTTATATCAAATACTCAGGTCTATTGTCCCTTGGAGCTGTGAAAAAATAAAACTTCTAAGGTAACGTAATCAAAAGATATAACCGTTTATACCGCAAATTTTTGACATTTACAAGGGAATCAAAACGTACAAGGTACTTCCCGTAAACTCAGAATCTTGAAATTTGGTACGAAGCAACGTCTTATAGCACAGATAAATGACAAATTTCGAAAATTTCGATATCTGGAACCCTCGGTGCGCGAGTCGGACTCGCACTTGGCCGGTTTTTCTTTTGTAGTATTAAGTATTTAACGAAGTGAGTAATTAATAATAACACATACCTAATAAAATCAGTGGACATGGACACCCCGTCCATAGAACGCTGGTTCTTAAAATTTTTAGACAGAATGTTTAAGACAAAATTTTAGGTATAGCTCATGAAAAGGAGTTCAGCCAAAGTAGCTCCGGTTTTCCTACGAATGTCTTTAACGCGCCGCCGCTGGCTTACAATGTAGGTTCTTCTAAGAGAGTATCTATGAAAGTCGTTTGGTAAACCAATAGTTCTTTCTAAATATATATTTTTAATTCAGTTTTCAAACGACGTATTTAATATTCGGGTTCGTATTTCATTATTTCGGTTAAAGGTTACAAAATAAATCTGTTAGCTAACAAGACATTTTTCAACCAGACTTTTATAAGGTCCTATTTGTTTTTGGGATAAACTGAATATATTCAAATTAACTAATAACTATTATTTACAGTTCAATGACCCACCTGACACTTCTTAAAATTACTAAACAAAGGTCAACTATCTTAATGATCATAAATTAAAAACACTAAAGAATTCTAATTGAGGAAAAACCGCTTTGACAATTTCCTTACTTTTAAAGGTTAATTAATCTGAAATAAAAAAACTATTATTCTAAAATAGTTTTTAAATCACTGCATTAAGATCCATAATTAAATTGCCATAAAAGGACAGACAATGACACGCTACTTGAACAGTCGACGTAAAAGTATGTTTACACTTTTGGACCTTATTACAAAGAAGTAAGGTGCAAAAGTGTAAACATATTTTTGACGTCGACCGAACAACCTGCATGCCTCAGCTGATCATTGAAAAACCAGCCGTATTTGAAAAGAATAAGGCTTAAATTCCAACGTGAAGATACGATCTTCGAGGGTATCACTTGATGTAATAGCCTCATAAGCATAAAAACAAAAGAAGTATGGCCGGAGTCATTCATCAGAGTGTCATAACATTCGTGAATTGCTTACGGCATCGGAACACATTGACGACCAAAACAGATAGTTCAATAGTTATTTGTGCAACAAGAGAGGAAAGCTAGTTTTTCTTACGAGTACTGCTTTTGAGTCCCGAGTAAGCGAAAGATTCTAAGTTTGAATCTTGAGCGTAGCGAGGGATCTCAAGAACACGAGATGTAAAAAAACTTTTCTCTCGTGTGACACATACAACTTTTCACCTCAGTAGTGAGAACATATTAACGTTAAAAAAACCCGTTTATTTACATTCCTGAATGAAAGGCATCATCATTTATGTTATTATTATGACGAAAGCTTCTAAAAATAAAATTTCACTCCCTGGGGTGATGAAAGTCGCACTTTCGTCACTCCAGGGAGTGAGGAAAGTAGGCTTGTTCGAACTGCTGAGGTGAAAAGTAATTTTATGTTATTTTGTCATTTTCCGAAAAACAATTAATGTTACCTTAATACAGGGATTTTCTTTTTGGGTCAGTGAGGGCTACCAGATTCCGTGCTGGTACGCGAAAGTGGTCTTAAAAGACCTTCCCTCGATTTCAAATTAATGAAGATTCGCGTTTACAGATTTTGCATGGTCGAAACATACAGGTTGAGAGAAAAAGGTAATTTTTGGCAAACTTTTTTTATGCCATTCCACCCAGGATCAAAAGCATGTTTCGAAATAAAAAAACTGGCTAGAAAAGCCACAAATCGAGGAATATACATTTTGTATGAAAATGAAAACTTTTCTTTTTCACATGCATTTTTTTATGCCAATTCCATTCCTATTCAGTATCAATAGTTACCACGGGGTCAACTTACGGTAATGTACCAAACAGCCATAAATTAAGGAAACTTTTTCCAAGGTTCCGTTTATGATAATTTGGCTACATAACCCTATTTATATAAACAGTATTGATGCACTCATCACAGATAACACAGGTATTCAGCATTGTGAATGACTGTATTAATCATCCATATTAAACATTATATTAATTGATTAAGTAACACGGCCTCATACTCATTGTGACGCGGTCCCAAGCGACCACTGTTTCAATTGAAAGTAAGTCGGCATTGCGCGATTGTGACATGAATGGTGAGCGTTTTTTTGCGAGTGGACTAGCTGTTCTGTTATCTGTGGATTACGTTCGTGTATCATATTGGCAATTATCTAATATTTCATAATTAAAATTTATTGTAAGGCCAAAGTCAACTAATTAGCCAATGAAGACTTGGGGATTATTTGTAACAATTGTAACTATGAGTTCCATAAATGTTGGATCTGATTATGTTACATAGCATACATTATTTTTAAAATTACGCCTATTACAAAATACAAATTCTTATCTAATTTAAATTTTATATGAAACTAATAGAATAGATGTCATTTTAAACACAAAACATAAATAATTATTATATGAAAAGATAGAAAATAATTATAAATAGAATTAATAATATAAATAGATGTCAATTAGGAGGCTATTAAAATATGGTCAGTACGATATGTCAGATAATATTTTTATGAATTAGGTCACCTTTTTTTGGTTTTTTATTTAGAATTAATATATTTAGTAAGTGTGATTTTAAGGATTTTTTATGTGTTATTCAAATTTAAACATTTATTTGTACGTATGTTTGCCTATTGGCTTAATTAAATCACAATTTGTGTAGCTGTCATTTTGATAAGAAATGAATATGCAATTGATAACAAATCCGTAATAAAATCAGATTTCAAAATTATTATACCACTCTCGAAGCTCATAGCTCCAATACGCATGATACCTTAATTTTGAGTAATAAAACTCAGATTCTTAGAAAATAAATGGTTGAAAAAAAAACATTTATTTCAGACCAACAGATACATAAAATTTTGACACGAAATACATTTTTTTAAAACTATGTATATTAGAATTAAAATTATACCAAACAATGAAATCGAGTGTGATGGGCACCTTTGCGCCTGGATCAACTCGGGGGGGGACTTTTCGATCGTGACGTATAATATGTGTTTATTATGAATTGTAAAATGTATGACATGATTGTAAACATTAATTTAACATTGAATTTAAACATTAAATAACAATTAAAATCACGTATGTGGACTAAGTCGATTTGTGTAAGATAATTCCATAATATTTATTTTTAGTCTGAGACTCCATAAGATTTATTTTATACTCATTCATTCAATACTACAATACTCTTTAATTCAATGAATTATTTGTTCATTCATGCGTTACTTCCACATGAATCGTAATAAATATCTATTAGTTTTATTTATATTTATGACCATTCGGAATGAGACTGATTTATTGAATAATGCGGAATTATAATTACTTCAGATTGTACTTAATGTATTTCAAGTATTTCCACAGCAATTAAGGTAGTAATTTTTTAAGATGTCGTAATCTTACTAAGGATTTCTACTTATAATTACGACATATTAAAAAAATCATACTATACATACTTTATAAAGTTATAATTATAAAGCAAGGTTTCATTGATGTACATATTTTGCCTCCAAAATATGCTATTTTTCCTCTATTATATTTATTGGTGGTGTAATTTAACTTCATTATGGGAAAATTGTTGATGCAGTGTGCCGTATTTTAATTTTATAATTTAAAATAAAAAAGAACCGACTTCACTTAGGATCCGCTATTCCAAGAGGAAATGACCAAGTTGCTGTAAAAAATAGTGAAATCACTATAGGTGTGCCTATAATAGTTGAAGTGTTCCCTCGATTTCTCTAAGATCCCATCATCAGATCTGGACCTGGTGACAATGGGACCAACTCTTTCAAACAAAAAGATAATTTTCCAAATCGGTCTTCAAATAATCGGTGAACAATGAACATAAAAAAATAGCAAAAAAAAACAAAGATCCCGCCGAATTGATAACCTCCCCCTTCGAAATCTTGAAGTCGGTTGAAAATACATACACAATACAATACAATACAATATTCTTTATTGCACCAAAAATAAAAATAAAATTGTACAGTATTGTTGTAATTGTAATTGTAATTGTACATAAACAATACATTAAGACTGCGTCGACCGTCCAGTGGCGCCCTTATTAGAGGGATTGTGTTTCCTAATAAACTAATCAATTTCTGTGTAATCCAACATGTTAATTTGTAGTCCTACTAATTCCGCAACTTATGATCTATATGATACAGTTTTATATTACTAATCTTTGGCTTCATCACCTAAACGGAAAAAAGTGCCCACCATTTGCTGTTTAACTACTTATGAGACAAAGACCAAAAGTAGAGTAGTCAGTGGGACTACAACTTATGTAACACTGAGGGATTATACAGAAATTGATTCGTCAATTAGGAAATACAATCCCCCAATGGGGGCGCCACTGAACGGTCGACTCAGTCTCAAAAATACAATCTCAAACATAACTCCAGCAGCAGCACTCAATAAAATAATCAACCAACCTGATTTTTAGTAAAAATATCCATTAAGTAATTACTTATATTTCAGTGAAATTATTTTTTTTATAATAGTTTGTGATGTTTCTTATACTTTCATTGCCTAGAAATATATTATCGCCATGTTTGTTTGCCTTATTTTATTTTTCTATTGACGCCAAATATAGGTATTATTGTTTTATCTGAGTATTATCATGTCTATATATATCATGTTGTTTATCAGCATTATCAGGAACTATATTTTAGGTTTTAAGTGTCATCCTTTCACAATGGTCCTCGGCATAAGCTCTTATTAGTAAAGAGCAAACATTAAATATTAACCACAAACCGACTTACAGACGGATATTTCAAAACTTTAGAGGAAGCTCGAAGGTTGAAATACTAGCAATTTTAAATCAATCTTATTCCATTTCAAATACGGTTGAAATTCGCAGTGTACGTACGTGTCAACGTTAGCAAGGTCTCATGTGTAAACAATAATAAACTTTGTTTGCTTTGACACAGGGCTCAAATTTGACATGTAAATAATATCAGTTGACATCGCGTGCAACTAATTTGACTACGATTTGCGCAGTTTGCGCTAGCGCTCGAGGTGCATTCCGATTTTAAAATACGATAACCTACATGAAATTGCTCTCTATAAATTGTTCTCGCACTAAAACATTAGAGCGAGTGAGACCAAAAAAGTCGATTGTTATGATAGATTCTCATTTTATAAATCTAAATGGGTCTCCTGGGTTAACCACACGAAAAGCATCGGAGCGGAGCATTTGTCCCGATTATACAAATAATATTTATTAATTAAAGCACAAATTGACACATATGTACATGAATTATGATAATAACCAATGACAAATAACCTTTTTAATAAGGCAATGTAACATAAATTACATTCATCTTCAAAGAAAAAAAATGCAAGCAACACGGAATTGTTACGAGACAAAAACAGCTGTGTCCTTGCCTCACCTTAAAAGTGATGGCGTATGACACCTGATGTATTCATTACAATATTAAAATGTACACTAGCCTTCGCCTGCGACTTTGTTTATGTGGAAGAAGTTTTTTTCAATAGCCTATTTTGTGTCCCACTGCTGGGCTAAGGCCTGCCCTGTTTTTCGCTACCCGTCACGGCTCAGTGCACCCCGCCAATCACAACAAATTGTGTCCAGGTGCTATATTTTTGATTTAAAAATACATAAAAAATGTATTTTTAAATCTATGTCGAACAAAACTCCAACAGACAACAAATATTCAACCAATATTGAAGTTGTATTGGAGTTGCATTGGAATAATTTTCAAGAAAATTCTAAAATTTCTAATTTAGACGTTTAAGACTGCGTCGACCGTCCAGCAGCGCCCTCATTGGGCGGATTGTGTTTCCTTATAAACGAATCAATATGTATAATTCTGCAACTTATGATATGATCTATGTGATACACTTTTATATTACTTACTTTTGGGTTCATCACCTAAACGGAAAAAAGTGGCCACCATTTCCCGTTTCGGTAGTGAAGCAAAAAATACGCAAATTGAAAGTATGTGACTAAGACCAAAAGTAGCGTAGTCAGTTGGACTACAACTTAACACTGAGGGATTATACAGAAATTATTCCGTTAATTAGGAAATACAATCCCCCAATGAAGGCGCCACTGGACGGTCGATACAGTCTTAAAAATACAATCTATCTCACCAAAATAATCAACCAATATCAATACACATCCCTCTAATAAGGGCGCCGCCGGACGGTCGACGCAGTCTTAATCTATTGTTTATGTATTTCAAAATGAAAATACGGCACACTGCATCAACTATTTTCCTATAATGAAGTTAAATTACACCGCCAATACGAAAACACCTATCCCCGTCCACTCGCAGATATCCCTTTCATCCGTCCGTATTGTCCAAATCCTTTTTTTTATAAGCCCCATTCACGCCAAGACTGCATTGTTCTCCCACTTTATGTCGACGATATTTCTCTATTTTCCACGAGAATTCGAATTTGGAATTCAATGAGGCGTTTTTCAAATCCTAAACAAAGCCGACCTTTCACATTGACGTTCTTTGTGTGACGTCGGTAGTTTTGTGCTTTCAAATTCGTTGATTGATTTGTGGATCTATCATATTAATGATATTATATATTGATGGCGGAACAACCTGGATGCATTTGAAAAGAAAACGATTGCCAGGAAATACAGGAAGGTCTTTGTCCAGTAGTGGGACACTGCAACACTTCCAAAAGGCTCATAAAATAAATTACACCTTAGTAAATATAGCAGGTATTGTCTCTACATACAACGCAACTGGTTAATTAATAGTAACAGTGTAAGAAAGACATTAGATCTAGTTTGACAGCTGTATAAAATGGTATTGCAAGACCCCGTACATCCAGTAACTCTGGTTGTCAAAAGTGAACTTCCCAAACCACTGCCCCAGTTTGTCAATTTAAAGAATGAAGTGTCGCAAATGATGTTCAAAATACTGGAAAACTGTATAGGTGCAGATGAGGCAAATATTTTCAAACGTCTTACTAGATAATAAGTGTTAATTCGAATGTTTGCAATTATTCAGAGTACCGTGAAGAAAAAGACTCCTTGTATGAAACATCCGATCCAGTAGCGCGGAAGGCTGGACGACTTCCAACGTACACTCTCTGCGTTTATATTAAAATGCCATATTTTTCTGAAACGTTACTGGGGCTTTGATTTTAGTGTTGCACATTCTCTTGGCTCACGGAAAAATGTATTTGTGTTCAAAACAGTTCGTCAGACGGACAAACAGTTGAAAACAAACAAGAATTAAACCAAAATGAAACAATTAAAAATGCACCGCTAGGCCATTTTGCAAAGGGGATGACAGCAAACTTTTAAATTTGGATTCCACTCCATCCCCGCTTCGAAAATAACTTATCAAAGAGTTTTCAAACAAAAGGAACGGAAAATCCGTTAACTCGTACTAGAAATCTCTTAAAAGCTCTCTCATATTTTTTCGTCGCGTCTGTCGGAAATCGCAAAAACGTTTCTCGTGTGGCCTTTTTAAATACAAAGAGATATCAAATATGTATTTTCTTTCTATTTCTGACGAAATAGTTTTATTTAGAATTACGACCATACCCGAGTATTATACATTAAGTATACAACACCTAGTATTATATCTGTGCTCTTATCAAATTGAAAAAAAAAACAGCTAAAATATTAATATTAAAATCCACACAAAAGATTGCTCAAATTACTCCGCCATTTTGCTTTTATCAAATTGACGCGTTACCTCAGAAAATGGCCGACAGTAAAAAATGTGATTAAGGTGAGTGAATAGTCATTACAGCGGCTCGCTACTAATTCGGTGTGCACCTGACAAGACCCTCGTCAAGGCCTACGTTAACTAGAAATAAAGTTTCAGATTTCGGATACATTTCCAAGTTATACAGTTCGGCTTGCGGCGGGCATTTCGCAAACAGCGTTGTCGTCGGTTTTATATTTTGATGAGACCTTTTTGTTTTTTTCGGTCCTGGGGGATGTGTCGACGGTAATGCAGCTGTGCGCTTAATAAAAGCTGACTTGAAGCATCTTTTCTGAAATTGCTTGAGTCAAGTTTCGTTGTTTAAATATGTAAAATTTCTTCTGCTGCAAATTGTCAAGTGTGCAAAAAGAAAAGGTGTTTTGGAACGTATCTATAAAAGGAATTTATTTTAAAATGCATGCAGTGTACATTCAATCATTCGATTAATTTGTATTTAAGTACATTTTTTTGCAGATGTTACGACTTCTTGAATTTGTTTCATAACTATTATTACCTTTAAAAAAATGGTTTCAAATGAGGCGGCTTATTTGAAACTGCTTTTGCGTTTGTAGATCAAAACAAAACTTCATGCTCATTGATAGTCGCTCCACATACGAACTAACTAATAGCAGCTAACTTCATTCATTCCAAATAATCAATTATTTGAAACTAACGGCACGTGATTTGGTTTAACGGATATTTGGCTGGATTAACGTACATAATTTGGATGCCATTGTTCGAGTAATTTCTGTAAATAGCGCGATTCAACATCATTTGGGGCTCATCATTTGGGATCTGAATAATGTTACTAGCGTTTCAATTTCGGTATTCTGTGTAGTTTAATAAATTATAAAGAGAATTTTTATCCGGGAGTGATGCTACGAAGATATTTTTTTACTACCTATATCATACATTTGTAACACATACGGTAGCGTTTTCTAAAGACATCGCACAGCCTAAACCGTTAAATGTATAATCTTAAAAACAGTGGAAGCTTGTGTATGGGTTTGTTGTTGCCAATGAGTCATAAGAACGGCTGAACCGATTTTAATGAATATATTCTTTGATTGTTGGATTTATCTCTTCCCCGAAACACAACATGTTCTATGGAAGTGAAGTAGGAGTCGATGGAAGAGAGTGGGAGAGGGGTGGAAGAGAGTGTGATAGGGGTGGAAAAGAGTGGGATAGAAGTGGAATAGTAGTGAAAGACGGTAGGACTGAGAGTCGGTGGAAGTTCGAAGTTGACCGGGCAGCTAGTAATTAATAAAAACTAAAATCTAATAATCTTAGTTTCCAATTTACTGACAAGTCTATTGAACTTGTAAGCAAGTGTATTCACTTGAAGCGTAGCCGGCATTATTTATTTGTATAATAAACTGGCTTACTCCAAACTAAAGTTCGTACATTTAAATTCGAGCGTTGGGAGCTCTTTGAAATGCAAAAACTACCGCCACTCGCCGGGATATTGAAATGTAAAACATAATACAACTTACGCTGTGTTTATTGTTCAAAATATTTTTCTCTCTTGTTATTTTACCTTTTTATTAAGAGAGTCTTTTACGAATATAAATCATTTCTCAGTTGCTCCAAGGTTAGTGAAGATTCCTTAAAGGATGCTGTCGCCTTTGTGCAAATTCTATATTATGATTAACGCATAATTATAAAACATAATTATCTCGTGCGTTTGTTTTAGTGCAATACATTTTTGAACGACCTCCTAGCCTAGTTGGTAGTGACCCTGCCTATGGATCAGGAGGTCCCGGGTTCGAATCCTGGGCAGGGCATTTATTTGTGGGTTTATCACAGAATTGATCCTGAGTTATGGATGTTTGTAGTTTGTATCTATTTAAGTATTTATCCATATCTATTTTATCGTTACCTAGTACCCACAACACAAGCCTTAATGAGCTTACCCTGGGACTAAGATTGATTTCTGTAAGATTGTCGTAATATTTATTTATTTATAATAAATACTACGTACTTTTGGACATATTTGAACGCTTGACAAAAGATAAATGGCAACAGTAAGCACAACACATATGGACTTACATTATAAAACATCTCGTTAGAAACCTTCTTTCAAATAAAACAACGCATTAAATTCGGTTCAACGATTTTAGAGCTACAGGGCCACAGACAGACACACTTATAATACCCCTTTTTTGCGTTGCTGGGTAAAAATCACAGAGCACGTACTTCGACGTCTTACCGCTCATCCTATTTCAATGGTGATTGCATACAAAAGTAAAAACCAAAAAGTCTCGGAAACCGAAGATTCAACTTACAAATGTTACAATAACACTTCGAGTAGAAAAGGGGCTACGCAATTTTCCGACCCTCGCCGTACAATGCTGTAAATTGTAAAAAGGGCCCAGTGGCCAATTTTGGGGCATTCAACAATCAATTCTTTCCACGCAAACGTGGAACATCCCTATTGGTGGGCTATTAGTGCGGTATCCGATCGCGTATTTACTAATGTGGTAATGTTATACAGAAACATTCAAACATTTCATTATACTGATATGAATGCACATTTCTATGGTTAATAAATTCAAACGTTGATTAGCTGTGAGTGGATATCTGCAACTGTGTCTGTTTCTTCTTTGCAGCCCTACTACTAAGCAAAACCAAACACTCTTTCTCCTTTAGCCCGTATTTTTTGTAATTTCTGTATGTCCAAGTCGTACCGTCTCCTCTTTAGTATAATTAGTTCTGGTTTTTTATCACGTCGATGCTAAGTAAAAATAAAACGGTTTTTATACACTAAATACATAAAAAATTGGGCCCTTATTTTAAACAACATATAAGCTTTTAATAAAACAACTCTTCCATGAAAGCACGGGTATGTAAGCAAACCTGGGTCATAGTTTTAATCTACGGTAACAGATTCCGAGCCCGAAGGCACACAGAATCTGGATCATAGTAAGAGGTTACTATAACATATGCCAACCATTTAAGAAACTTAAGACTGTGATCCCTCGAGCTGATTTTATTACATTAAATTAATACCGGAAACCAATATTTTATGACGTAAGTTATCGTACGGTCGGCTTCCAGGCTACTAGCGCAGTAGCCGAGGCCCTCGGGACGTGGCCGCGAAAGGGTTCAGCGGCGATTTATTTCTATTACGGTAGTGACCATTTCACGCTGGTAGTACACCGAGTGCCAAAGATTTTTCTTATCTTATCTTATGTCTACACAATAGTAATAATACTTTATAGTTTATACAATCGTGACATAATGAATAGCTTTTTAGTCGAGTACCGTGTTAAGGCAACAAAGTTTGTCTAGTGATTGAAAAGCTGATGTCACTTTTGTATACAATACTTTTTCTATGAATGCTCAAAATAGGCAAGCCGGTTAGAATTGAGCTCGACGAACCTGCTCCTCTATACCATTTAGTAATCTCAATCTCCCGATGGATTGTGCCGGCGTTAGAGGAGGAGGGTAACCTCACAACAAACACAACGTGTTATAATATTGTGTGAAAATCCATAAGAACATCGTCAGCCACGTTCTTATAGAACAACGTTGATAAAGTATATATTTTTTAATATACCTGCTATTAATTAATTATATTATAATGCTAACGTTGAAGAATTTTTTTTATAAAAGAAGTACAGTCGACCAAGAAAGTGGTCTACCAGTTTAGACAAAAGTTTCTGCGGGATCTAACGATCGCTAAGGTTGACATTTCTAAGTGTGCGTTCCCATTGAGGGTCCAAGTTGGAATTTCGAGCTTTTAAGCTTACCAGTCTTTAGTAAAAGTTCTCAAACCATTGTAAATTCAACCAATAATTTGTAAAAGTCGTTACTCAAAAGTTACGTTCGGTTAAAGGTGGACCCTCAGTCATGCATGCCAGGTATCCATATCTAATAAACTACTTAAAATGTATAACTGCTGTAAATGACTACTTTTAGTAAAAGATTTGTAAAACTAATTTCATTAATCGTGACTCCATTCTGCTAACTTAATACGAAGAAATAGCATGCAGAAGGTGGTCCCTCAATTGAACATTACAATTTCTTAGAATATCACATTCAGTGAGAACAAGAGTAATATTTAAAATGTATATGTGACTGAGAGTTAGTAAAAGTACTTGAATCATTGTAAATTCAATGGTTAGTTTGTAAAAGAAGTCATTCAAAAGTTACAATCGACTAAAGGTGGTCCCTCAATTGAAACGCTTGTCATAAGTAAAACTCAATTTACAAATCACTGGGTTGGTAATTAGACAATGGCTATAGCCTATCCTTTAGTAAAAATTTTTACTAACGATTGCTCTATCGAACAGTATAAACAAATATACCGTTTTACGAGAAATTTGAATCAAACATCTGCGAAGAAATACTACGGCCCAGGTGACCACATATTAGGATTTTGTGGGATAAGTACCTAAATAAAAATAATTACTGTTCGTGATGTTATTTATTTTTTATTCTTAAGTTTGACATAATATATCTTGGCTAATCATCACAATAAGAAAAAGAAAAGAAAAAAATGCATTGCACGATTGAGGTTGGGGTTTTAATGGGCTGGAGTTCAACATAATGGGTGGTACACGGTATGGCTTGATTTTGCCCGCCTTAAATACCAATATCTCACTCTTTTTGTTGTTGTACTCCAGTCCATGGGTCAAGGCGTAGGCTTCGCAGTGGGCAAGCAGTTCTTTTCAGTTCAGGTTTCGTTCTTTTTTCTTAAGGTACGAAACCCTAAAAACCATATAAACATGCATAATATAATTGTTGCTCGGAGTGTCAGTAGATGTGAAAACCAGATTGATGTTGATAATTTTAATTCAAACATTATGAAATTTCAATACTCAAAGTTCTATGTTTTCACTTCTATCGGCAATTCGGCAGTCCCTATAACTGCCTATTTTTATTTTTATTTAGGTACTTATCCCACAAAATCCTAATATGTGGTCACCTGGGCCGTAGTATTTCTTCGCAGATGTTTGATTCAAATTTCTCGTAAAACGGTATATTTGTTTATACTGTTCGATAGAGCAATCGTTAGTAAAAATTTTTACTAAAGGATAGGCTATAGCCATTGTCTAATTACCAACCCAGTGATTTGTAAATTGAGTTTTACTTATGACAAGCGTTTCAATTGAGGGACCACCTTTAGTCGATTGTAACTTTTGAATGACTTCTTTTACAAACTAACCATTGAATTTACAATGATTCAAGTACTTTTACTAACTCTCAGTCACATATACATTTTAAATATTACTCTTGTTCTCACTGAATGTGATATTCTAAGAAATTGTAATGTTCAATTGAGGGACCACCTTCTGCATGCTATTTCTTCGTATTAAGTTAGCAGAATGGAGTCACGATTAATGAAATTAGTTTTACAAATCTTTTACTAAAAGTAGTCATTTACAGCAGTTATACATTTTAAGTAGTTTATTAGATATGGATACCTGGCATGCACGACTGAGGGTCCACCTTTAACCGAACGTAACTTTTGAGTAACGACTTTTACAAATTATTCGTTGATTTTACAATGGTTTGAGAACTTTTACTAAAGACTGGTAAGCTTAAAAGCTCAAAATTCCAACTTGGACCTTCAATGGGAACGCACACCATTTCTAACGGAGTTTAAAACATGCACGACCTTGTTGTCTCATCACGTTCAAACGAACCTCAACCGTAGGGTGGTAAACCACATTTTTGGTCGACTGTACCTACGTAACAAACTAAAGACGAATTTTGCATGTATACAGAGTTCAACAATTGGGTATTAAAATTGAAATTTACTTTAGACATTAAACACCTAGCTTAAATTGATCCTACTTAAGTTGTTTGCATTAACATTTGATTGGTCGATTAGCGTAAACATGATGTTGGCAGTTACGGCAACCATCCCCTGGAGAACTGTTAAACTTAGTACAAAGGAAATTTCAACTGTCAAAACTTTGAATCCGGACCTAGAAGCCGTTGAAGAAAATAATGATGCTATTTTTGAAATTTATGGATTCACGTCACGACTGTCACGAGCCTATTCGCTACTTGCGAAGTGCATGATGGGGGTAACGTGAATGATCGCAGTGCACGTCAAGAAATTAAACTACACAGTTGAATTATACTACATGTAGTGTGAAGTTTAATTTCTTGTCATATTAGAAATGAAACTACATACCCAGTTTAATTATATATGTAGTGTGTAGTTTAATTTCTTGTCATATTGTGCACTGCGATCGTTCACGTTTGATATTTAAATTTTTTTGATATCACCTATGTAACCTCAACTGTGAAGGTAGTGAAGTAGCCAGAGATATTTCATATTAGCAAGGAGTACAAGCGATTCGCCGTGGGGTGCTCGGCCTTAGAATAGTCCCCCACCATATCTTCCCGTGGTTGCAGTAGGAGTCTGCTAAGGGAATAGACCGGGAGATGGGCAGCAGCATCTTCCGAAAGCCTAAAAAACAATAAACAAAAAAAAACTTCGCCTAAAGGGGAGGCCTATGTTCAGCAGTGGACGTTTTATGGCTGAGATGTGATGTGATGTGACAAGCGATTCATAAAAAAAATCCTGCTCAAGAGATGGCGCCACAATCATGCACACGGCGAATACATCCCGGTCCCTTTTTAACTCCCGACGCGAAATTCGGGGTGGTATAAATTTGACCGCTATGTGTGACACACACATCTTTGTGTATGTCTGTGGCATCGTAGCATTAAAACGGATGAACCGATTTAAATGTGTTTTATATTATTAGAAGACAGGTTTTCTTAACAGTGATCATTCTGTTTTATTAATATCGGTTGTAACGTTTCAGGGGTTTTAATTTTTTTCTTCTATTAGGATCGAAAGGACTCGCGATTCTGAGTACAAAACAAATAACAATTTTCAAATAAAAAAAAGCGGAAGCTACAGCAAAGTAAAACTTAGTCCACTCACAACCATATTAATCTATAAAATCTACATACCAGTACATACAATAAATAATAATATGAAAATGCATGCTAAATACACAACCCTGTCAAAACCAATTAAAATCGCTAATTATTTGTCCCTTCAATTTGTAAAGCACAAAGTAATAAACCAAGATTGGTCCCAATTCTCTTCCCAACGTTCCAATTCCAAATATAGCAGCAAGACAATGAAAACAGGTCACTTTGCATAGATACCTTCATAGCAGATGTCCTATTTATATTGTGCTCTAGTGTATTATCCTCAAAGTCCGAGATCGTTAACTCAAAAACTAGACAATACCGCACTTTGGGTTGGTCCCAATTTAAGTTGGTCTAGCGGCGGGTCATTCTCAAATGTACTTCCTCACCGTTTCAAACGCGCTGTAACTTTTAATTAAGCTAAGTTAGTCAAAACAATATTATTTATGTAATTCGCTACTAAAACTGCAAATCTACAAGAGCGAGTGGTATTCAAATAATAAGTAAGTAAGTTCGTACCTGATGATCATGATTTTAACAGTCTATGTTTTAATGTATGTGTGTATATGTAGCTGTGTGGCCGCGGCTTTAGAATAGTGCCACCCCGTCTCTTCCCGCGAGTATCGTAAGAGGCGACTAAGTGTTAAAAAGGGATAAGTGGACCTCTGATCCCTACTACACGTGGGGACGCTGTGGTGATTCATTTAACTAATAGTCATCCGCATGGCGGCGATGCGGTACGCCACCCATCATGTCTCGTTCTTCACGGGGGCGAGAAGCGGCTCACGGAGAGCCGTTCTGCTACGTTGATCGTAGCAAATGGAAGTCCGTGATCTCTGCCTACCCCTTTTGGGATATAGGCGTGATTGTATGTATGTATGTGTACCTATATGTTTGTATTTACGTGTGTTCCACCGTAGCGAAATAAGGTGCCAATCGATTCGTGATTACGGCGCGGGTAACATAAGCTACATTTTAACCGATTTCAACATGCTGTAGTAAGGTTTATAATGCAAAATTAAACGTCATTGTTAAATTAAACGTAATTTAATTACAGCGCCATCTCTCTAGCTGGCTCGACACAACGGAGAGTTGTGGGGTTGGAAGGTTGACATCTGTTTCCAATTTGTTCATTTTTTCTTGTCATTATGATTTCGGTGATGTGATCGTTCATTGTTACACACGAGACGACCAACGCGTTGTGTTATTTATCTGTGTATGTGTGCACTGTAAATCGTGTCAAAGTCGTATCATATTAAAAGATAAAAAAAGATAAAAGATATGTATTCTTCAATTTAGGCACATTACAATGCACTTATGAACGTCAGAGAGAAAAAGAAACTACCACCGGTTCTAACCCTACACCTCTGACCCGAGAGGTATTACTTATTACCGGCAAGAAACTCGGCGGGACTTATTTTTTCAAAACAGTAATACTAATACTATAACACAATAATGCGTAGTTCTTCAAAAAGGCATATCAAAACAGCTACAACAAAACAACAAAAGCAGTTCAAAACTTAAAGTCAGAATTAACCTTCTACTGCATTCACTCTAAAGTTATCTAAGGATAAGTTAAAATGTTTTAAAGCAATCGTAGAACTTGTAAAGTTGCAGGTGCAATTCAACTTAATTTTAAACTTAACACTTTCAACTGTTTTACAAGCTTTTATTTAACACACAGTGTTTGTCAGTTTGTTAGTTGTTTAGGTAAAGTCTTACAAGCCAGATTTGAAGTATTTTCTGATTTCCGCGTCCAAATGAGCTAAAAATTTAAAATTCCTACATAATCATTTATCCTTTGGGTTGTAAAGTTATATATATATAACAGCAGTCTTATTTTAAAAAACTGGTGCTTGAGTGTGTGTGTGTGTGTGTGTGTGTGTGTGTGTGTGTGTGTGAAACGGGCTTTTTTCAAGCCGTGAATTACTTGACAAGTTTTGCTCTATAATGAGGAGCTTTGTCACGAGCCGTTCGCTGTAGCTCACCGCCAAAGACAGCAGGCCACAAATAATTATAGCAGGCGTTTTTGAAAGCAGTGGACATTTAGACAACGGTTGCAACGCAGTTACAATTTCCTGGGAATCACCCGGCATTATTTAGGTATTTGGGTCAAGATCGTTAACTGATGGAGCAAACGTATTGCGAAGCAGTCAGATTTGGATTTTATTTTTATTTTTCATTTTAATTACACAATAGGCAGGTACATGTCTGTCTCTCAAGCTGTTTTGATATGCCTTCTTGAAGAACTACGCATTATTGTATATAGTATCTTTAATGTATTTGTAGTACTGTTTTGAAAAAATAAGTCCCGCCGAGTTTCTTGCCGGTAATAAGTAATACTTCTCGGGTCAGAGGTGTAGGGTTAGAACCGGTGGTAGTTTCTTTTCTCTCTGACGTTCATAAGTGCATTGTAATGTGCCTAAATTGAAGAATAAATATCTTTTATCTTTTATCTTTTTTTTTTTATCTGTATCTTGCATTCCTAGTTTGCATCTTTGATGAAAGGATAAGCCAGAATTTACACGAATAATTCGCCTTAAGATATTAATGCAAATATTATGGAAATTTTGTGATTCCTCTTACATAAAGGTAGGTGAAGAAACTAAAAATATTCATTCGCTTTTTAACGTACCTGTACGTTTTACAGAATCCCACTTTACAGAATAATCTTGTTTTGTAAATAATAAAAAATATCTATTTCGAAAAGTTACTTACAAACAGCATCGTTCAAAGCTGAAAATAACAATTCTATAATTTTAAACAAAAAAGAACCGTCTTTACTTAACCTCCACCTTTTCAAAAGCAAATGCCCGAGTTACTGTACAAAATACTCAAATCACTATAAGTGTATCTATAATAGTTAAAGAGTTCCCTCGGTTTCTCCAGGATCCCGTCATCAGATCTTGATGACAATGGTACCAACTGTGAAGTATTTTCAAACAAAAAAAAACCAACAGAGATCCCGACGAATTGAGGACAGCTCCTTCGAAATCTTCAAGTCGGTTGATATATAGGTTTTGGAGCATTCCACGAAAAGGTCAACTTTTGTCGGGGACGTGACGCATATGGCAGCTACCTTAAAGAGCTGCATAAATCTGTAGAATATAAGGTCGAACTTAAAGCCGAGTTATCAAATGTTATCACGCCAAATATCAGCTACTTCTCATTTCCAGAAGTACTAAAAATGTAGCGTCACGTACCCGACACTTTTCGTGTAATGCACCTTTTTCTTTACCAGAGTTAAAAAAAGTAAGATAAACGCTCCCTGTGTGTCCCTGTACTCACATGTAAGGATATTGGATTCCGGGTCAAGATCTGGATTGGATTTTTCCCGGATTAAATTTCAGACACTTGGTCCTTCGTTCCGGATTAGAGCGGAACACTGGTTGTAAATGTAATTTACGGAGCAATACAATTTGCGCGTTTCTTAATCAAATTAATTGTTTGGTTATTTTCGTTTATTTAATAACAGAAACTGGCTTGTTATCACGGATATATGTATTCAAAGACAATGGAACCACAAAAGTGAGATCAACTCATAACTGTTAAGTTAATAAAAAAGATCTATACAGAACAATATATTTATTTGCCAAAGACACACCTTCAATGTTTTCATTCGTTTATTATTTTGTACTACCCTAAAGCTCGAAACGCTATATCCGATAGTAGACACTCTGCTCACCTTTATTGTGAATGACAAAAAAATTAAGATGTCGTGCTTAGCGACGGTCCTTTCACTAAACTCGTCTACATTGAATGATGCTTCATGCACACGTTAACTAACCAAGTCTTTGTTAAAAATATAACTAACTAATAACTATCATCTCAACATCCTTTATTCAGAAGTAATACAATAAACAGTCACAGTCACAGTGTCCCAAACTTTTCCAATTCACATGTTGCGCCCCAAGCGACGATTGTGTCCTCGAAAACGACAGATTTCGGTGGAAACTTCGTGGCGCTTACGACATTTAGTTTGGGGATATTGTCTTAGTTTCGCTTCGCTGCATTACTGTTGGCTCTAGTCGACCCTGCACGAGTCTAATTTTACAGAGATACCGCAAATCGATGTACAGTTTAGCCATTTGGCACACACATACTAGAGGTCAAAACTAAATTTTTGATCCGCAGTTCTTTAAAAAATTTCCCTTAGGAGGGGGGTGCTGATTCATCATTATTTTTGTATGAGAAAAAAAAATATTTTTTTCAAAAACCTATCTTGTGTGGTATCATATGAAAGGGCTTATAGAGGCGGTTCTAAAAATATACCACATCATTACATTTCAGCCATTTTTTTTTTATTAAAACAAAAATAATTTTCAAAACATACCAAGTTTGGGCTCCTCCAGATACGATATGGCTGATTATTTTTTTGTACAATTTATCACAAATGATGCTTGATACCCTCATATCTAACCCAAAGAAAGCAATTTTGAAAATAATTTCATTAAGTATTTATTTTTTATTTTTCAATATTACAAAATAACGCAGTACAAAATGTACTGAAGTAGAGTTCTACTAGAGTTCTACTCCAGTACATTTTGTACTGCGTTACTTGATAATTTTGAAAAATTTTAAAAAAATACTAAAAGAAGTTATTTTCAAAATTGCTTTCTTGGGGTTAGATATGAGGGTATAAAGTATCATTTGTGATATATTGTACAAAAAAATAATCGGCCATATCGTATCTGGTAGAGCCCAAACTTGGTATGTTTTGAAAATTATTTTTGTTTTAATAAAAAAAAAATGGCTGAAATGTAATGATGTGGTATATTTTTAGAACCACCTCTATAAGCCCTCTCATATGATACCACACAAGATAGGTTTTTGAAAAAAAATTTTTTTTTTCTCATACAAAAAAAAAGATTAATCAGCACCCCCCTCCTAAGGGAATTTTTTTAAAGAACTGCGGATGAAAAATATTGTTTTGACCTCTAGTATGTGTGTGCCAAACGGCTAAACTGTACATCGATTTGCGGCTTTATTTTGTATACAAGGGGCACTACTCCGCTTTCAGAGGACTAGCTTCATACGAACCAAGTGTGAATACTATTTAGATTACTAAAAACTAAATCTTAAATATGCAAATAAGTAGCCTAAAAACATTAACTCTAAATATAATATACCTCGTCAAAATCCCTCATCTCAGGCATAGACCCCAGAATACTGGCAGCGTTACCCCTCTGCACCGCGAAACTCAACCTCTGGGCAAAGAAGGAGACCGCCCTACTGTAGTCCCCGAATACTGAATTGAATATGTAAGGGCGAATCTTCGAGCTTTTTGTCTGATGTCTGTGTGTCATTAAGTAGTCTAAGATATATATACGTTCAACTACTAATCCTAGGCTCCTCTCACTCTTCTAAGGGGTTTCAGCGGAGTTAAAACTTCGTGTTTTCCTTTCTTTCCTTTGCAACGAAAACAAACACTTAGTAAAACATTTGAAAACACATACTTAAAGCTATAATTGACTATGTCTGTTTCTATTTTACCAAAATTACTCATGTGACAAGTTTTCTTGTGAAACATGTAGTTTCTGTACAGTCACGAACCCGGATTATTGAGCCACTTGCCATTGTTCGTAATTTAGCCGTGTAATAAATCATCGATGTAACTGTCAGTTGACAGCTGGTTGATAACATCGGCCATTAACACGCCTAAATTACGAACAATGGCAAATTGGCTCCACAATCTAGGTTCATGACTGTACCACAGACTATATAATCTTATACTATAATACTGTATATAGGTTTCTAGATATTCATCTATTGGATCAGGATTTTAACCCTCAACCCTCGTTTTGAAAGCCTTACCGCTCAGTATTTTGTAAGCGATGACAATCTCGCATGCTCTACCGAGGCGACAACTTGATTCGTCTCGTACATAGCAGCTTTGCGAGTTCAGTGTTGGCAGTGTTGATACGTCCGGAGATTTCAAGCTAAACTCCAACAGTATACGGCTTGATACCGAGCTGTATTTACCCAACTCCGTAGGAAGGAAGGATAATCTAATGTAGAATAGAATAGAGTTTATTTGTAGATACATACACAAACGAAATACATTGAAAAATTAAAAATACATTAAGAAAACGTAAAAGTGCCACGAAATACACGTATATCTCAGCATGGAGCTAGCGATTGCCAGCGCTGATTTTCCAAATGTCTTTGACCTGACATTGATTTAAGTATGTGTTTGTATTTATATTTTTATGCAGGCCTCTCGGACGCAATTCTAACTTTAAAATCTGATATGTTACAGACTTTTTATGAAATGGTCTTGTATCGTTAAAATGCCTTCTAAAGAAATTGTAATTCTGACAAATAACGACACTAAAATGTTAAACATTAAGCAATCTTAAATGATATCTGTTAGACATGAACTTGATAACAAGTAATGAGCACCTGAAAAAGCCAAATACCACTTTTGATATATTCAATCCTGTTCTAAATGAAAATAAAAGTAAATCTTTTTAGTTTCAATAAAATTCGTTACAGAGAGATCGCAACCCTGAATCTGAGTTTTTAAAGCTATGTACTTACTATAAACTTTATAAACTTATTTATTTTAGTTTTAATAATTTTAAACAAAAAAAGAACCGACTTCACTTAGGATCCGCTATTCCAAGAGGAAGTGGCCGAGTTGCTGTAAAAAATAGTGGAATCACTATAGGTGTGCCTATAATAGTTGAAGAGTTCCCTCGATTTCTCCAGAATCCCATCATCAGACCCCGACTTGGTGACAATGGGACCATCTGGGGTTATACCCGTTCGATTAAAAAAAAATTTGGAAAATCGGTTCACGATTCACGGAGATATCGAGTAACATACATACAAAAAAATTATAATATAAAAAAGAAATTAAAATGATAAAAGATATAAAAAATCAGTCGAATTGAGAACCTCCTCTTTTTTTGAAGTCGGTTAATAATGTAAACAACATATACCATTACACGGAGAGATATAGAAAGATGTAGTGTATTTTCGTCCTTCCAAGATCTTTATTTATGAAATAAAAATGCTTAAATATAGGAATAAATCTACACAGCAATCAACATAACCTATTTTTTCTGAAGTCAGTTTTATTTTAAGCTCCCGGCGCCCCTTTACAACTGAATTGGTCGGACTTGGTCGGAAGCAATGATGCAGAAAAGAGGATTGTAACTAAGAGGATTGGTGTTATTTTAATAATTTAGCTTTCGCAAGTAACGGAAAAGTTGTATTGCGGTGCCTTTGATTTCCGCGTTTCAGTAGCCATAAATAAATAAATATTATGGGACTAGTCCCACAGTAAGCTCAATAAGGCTTGTGTTGTAGGTACTAGGCGACGATATATATAATAGATATAGATAAATACTTAAATACATAGAAAACATCCATAATTCATGAACAAATATCCGTGATAAACACACAAACAAATGCCCTGACCAGGACTCGAACCCGGGACCTCCTGCTTCATAGGCAGGGTCACTACCGACTAGGCTAGGAGGCCGTTAAGCCATATTAAGTAAATATACAAATGCCGATCCCATCACCATATTCCGGTACCTAATCTTAGACACAGACATATACATATATAGATTTATTAATAAAGATGGTTTTGACCATGTCCCTGTATGAGACATGTCCTTGTTTATTTAATTTAAATATTTGTGTTATGTTAATTTTAAAACAGATTTTAATAGTAAATGAAGATTGTGTGCTATCTCGATGATAGATTCTGAAACTAGACAAATATAAGCACTAACCTCACCTATACCTAGATTGTTCTAAATATCTTTATATTTTAATCCTATTGCAAAGCGAATTGCGTCATTAAAATGTTTAACGATGTAGTATAAAGGATACCTATAAATATGTAAAGCAGAATCACGCAGAGATCTTGAGGTTTTAGATGTTTATATTACTATGTTTTCATACATATCTTATATATTATCACGCCTGTTTTTCGTAAAAGCGAATCTTCTTTCAAACTTCTTCCATTCTAAGGTGTTACAAAAAATCGAATGATTGGGCATAATTGGTAACGTATTCTAATTATGAAAAATTTGGTTTTGGAGGATCGGCTGGCTGGACTGACTTGTCCCAGACAAAAAAAAATCGCGTCGAAATTTTTGAAGTGAAACTTCTTATGCGACTGCCAACAAGAATGCGTTAAACGCTGACGTCACGTTTAACGCTGCCGATAGATAATCTCGAATGTAGTCGACTATTTTGTTCAATTAGATAAGCTCCTGAGGCTCAGTGGGGGTTGCTTTGACTGCGGAGCCGAAGGTCGTTTAGATTTTATATTCTAGTTTCACTTCTTCCGCGCGGAGGGACTCCACGCACCTTTTTCTTATACTTTTTCTAAGTCGCAATACGAAACCAAATGCCCTTAAACGAATCACAAATATCTTTGTTACAGCCTGTATATATCGTTCAACAAATCCATTTCAACAATTGATTACTTATCCGTTCCCCTCCCCGAGAACATTAGCTGGTCGATTGCGCTCTCCCCTCTGCGGTCTGATATGAGGCGCTGAACTTTTCTGTCAGCGGATCTTACAAAACTTTACATGGGGGGGTGGAGGTGAATGACATTTCAGGGCTTCGCATTGTGGCCATAGTAAAAAAACCTTTTATGACGCATTTTATGTATTTTTTTTATATTCTAATATTTAGTATACTTATTATTTTCGACAAGTCGCTACATTTACTTTTATTCTTTTCCTGATGTTTCGAGGGTGTTGTAGTAGGAATATGGGATTAAAAGATAGATTTGTTGTTGAATCTAGATAAATATATATTGAATATATTCTCTTTCACTGGGAAGTCTAGACACCATCTGACACCTATCACAGTATAGTGGACACCTCTAAGAAATCAATTATATAGTAATCTTCATGATTAGTTTTTGCATTATAAACTAATATTTCAACAGTTGTAACGCTCGTGGTCGCAGGCAGATTGGCGAGAAATTGTATCAGCATCTTCTAGGCGCGCGGGTTTTTCAAACTGCACTTGGTCGAAATTTATGTCACTTTTACGTTAAATATAATAGTAACTGACATAAATAAGCCTGTAACATTAAAAATTAAACTATACATATTCCATATAAAAACTTACTTTTATTACTGTATTATTTATTAATTATCACAAGTTTTTCTATGTTTGATAATGAATGAATTTGATTTAACTGACAATCAATTTATATAAAGAGAGCCACCTCTCTACATCAAGAGACATGCATGAGTGGTGCGAAGTTGTGAAGCGATACCAGAGGGCCTACCGCGAAGTTCGAAAATCGACAAAACGTGGACAAAACGATGGTCTCGTCTCTATCGCTCTTGTTTATACGAAAGATCGTGATGCAAATAGACGATTCGATGAACGAAGTGCTTCGCGGCTATAGGCCAGATATTTATCATTCAAGTAAATACTTTGATAAAAAATGAGCATATTCAATGCATAAATTATACTTACACAAAATGTTTAAGTCATATCCATGTTATGCTTTCGTTCTAAAATTGCTACCTATGTGCGATCAGTAATGATAGGTAACCTACTGTTAATACCCAGTGTAATAATGTACTTTAATAATATTAATAAGGAACAATAATATTAATATATTATGTATATTTTACTATAAGTTAGTAGTTAACAAATGTATGGTCGAATCTTTATCGCCTGTCACCATGGCTGTCACGTTCTAAGGCATTGTCCTAATGAAACGCGAACGCGTGATCATCGTCAGTTCGCGCGAACTCTACTCGTACGAACGCACGATCAAACATATTGAACGCGAATCGCGCGATTGTCAGTTAGGACACCTAGGGCCCTATTCTAACTTTAAAACACGCACAGACACGATCCAACTTCAATGCAAATCCAATACAATAACAACACAATACAGCTTACGACTACACGTCTTAATAAAAAATGACGGAATTTACTGCGACAATACTACTTCAATATTAGTTGATTATTGGTTGAGTGTTAGAGTTATGTTTAAGACACATTGTGTTGTTAATGTATTGTTTATACATTTTAAAATTAGAATATGGCACCTATTTACGCATTCGCGTTTCATTAGGACAATGCCTAACAAGTATGTAATTACGAAAGTGACACATGACGAGATATACAATAAAATGGCAACCGCTATCCTTACATTAATTCTAATATCACTTCTATAATACGCAATGTCACCAACAAACAAAATTTCCTTCTAACGCACAATACACCTTCCATCCCATTATGAAAATCCCAGCAACATGACTTCATACATCGCGTTTTTCCTCAAGAGCGTATTTTCGTATTATATTCAACCCTGTAACGAGCTTAACGACTACTGTCATTTGTCGGGTTACCATCATTAGGTCTGCAAATCTGCACCTTATAACGTTGTCGTAAAGTACACAATAGAGTTGTTTATATCATGTATAAATAGTTACTTTTCAGATAACCAATAAGCGTAAAGCAAAAGTAATCCTGTTGGTTTTTCTAGTCTTACCCCACTTCTGATATCTAATAAATTTTAGATATAAGTACTTACCTTTTTTATGTAACCTGAATATGAAATATTAAACAAAAAAAGTTTTTAGCGAAACGAGTTTTTCTTATTAAAAAAGTTCAACTAAATGTTTAACAATAAAATTAAGTCCTTACATTACCTTTAAAAATGTATTTTTTAATCTTATTCTACTGCTAAATGATTATCCGAGACATTTAGCTTTGATTGAATATTAATTGTTGTTTAGGCTTTTGGAAGATGCTGCTGCCCATCTCCCGGTATATTCCCTTAGCAGACTCCTACTGCAACCACGGGACGATATGGTGCGGGACAATTCTAAGGCCGGGCACCCCACGGCGGACCTAAACAACAATAAACAAAAAAAACCGGCCAAGAGCATGTCGGGCCATGCTCAGTGTAGGGTTCCGTAAACTGAGACCATTAATTCAAAAGGTCGTTTCTTACAGGAAATTTGGTGGCGCTTACGTCATTTTTACTTACGTCCTTTCACTATGGGTTTTTGAATGATAAATCAAAAACGGCTCAACCGATTTATTTCAATATAGTTTTCATTGAAGGTACTCATTAGGCCTCAGATTCATGAATTTTTTCAAAATTTTAGGACCCACGATTCAAAAGTTAGATGGGGGGGGACGCCCTGTTTTAAACTTTTGGAGCTATTATTTCCGAGAATATTAGTTTTATCCAAAAACTGTTTTAGAGGACCCTAATTCTTTTTAAAAGAGCTATCCAACGATACCCCACACAACTTGGTTGGAATGAAAAAAAATTTCACCCCCCACTTCACGTGTACGGGAGGTACCCTAACAAAATATATTTTTCGCGTTTTTAGTCTACCGTTTTGTCGGCTTGATTAATGCACATATTCAAACCAAATTTCAGCTTTCTAGTGCTAACGGTCACTGAGCTAGACCGCGGACGGACGGACGGACGGACGGACGGACATGGCGAAACTATAAGGGTTCCGTTTTTGCCATTTTGACTACGGAACCCTAAAAACTGGCAACCTTTGTAAAGTGATAGCTGTATTTTACAAAAAGCACGTGGCGATCAACCACGGAGTTAACATTCGATGATCAGAACATGGTAAGCCACGTTTTGAAACTAGTTTGTCATTAGCTGCACCACTTATTCGTTAGATCACTGCACAATACGCTATCAATATTACACACTGAACAAAAAACAAAGAACTATCCCCAAAATCAACCCGCCATGTTGGAATTCAAATGCAAACTCTTGTAACCACAAACGCCCCTCAGACCATCTTAATCTTCATTTTATTTCCCAACATAAGAATCAAAAAGTCCAGGCATTAATACAGGTAATTTCCCTCCTTATTACTGAGGAATTAAAGTCTAATTTCGCTTAACTAAACAGTCACCTGTGAAAAGCCTACACGGCTTTTGTGGCCCCTTATACGTTTTTTCTCGAAACTTTGGCCTTCTTGAAGGGCGTCGGTAATGGATTTTTTCATATATTTTTCGAGATGAGATATTAAATAACTTTTGGCGTGTTATAAGACTTTAAGATGTCGAGTGATTCTTAAAGATGGCGGTGTTTTCTTAAGTTTATGGTTAAAAAGGATTTTTTTTTGTTCAAGTTTTATTTACTTGGATTCAACGCCGGTGGTTTTCGTCTGCGCAATTACTTTTGCGTGAGTCGGGACAATTGTAACTTCGCCTATCCTGGGTACAGTTGTAAATACAGGCTCTTTCATAATGACCGGTTTTTTCATAATATGGAAGAGAACGGTAGAATAACATCTAAGTTACGGCTGTATCTATATTAGGGTCAGTGGAAAGGCCAACAGCCAACGGATGGACCGGTTCAAGCTTTAAGGGTCAAGCTATTTTCTTTTGTTTCATCTTACTCTATGAAATATCCAATGTAAAGTGAACCCCAAATGGCTCACCAATTAAAGTCCCTGACTATACCTACAACATCGATATTTTTATACCAAACACTTCAACGACGCAAGATGCGTTATGGCTCCATGATGGACCATCATAGGGACGCAGCTATGCGTTAGAGGGAGCTAACGATATTGCAATATCGTTCTATTGTATACCTGCGTCCCTATGATGGCCCATCATGTAGAGGCAGCCTTAGACAATTAGTAACTCGAGGCAGGATTTGTATGGTTTAATTTTTTTTTATATTGCATTTGTATTAATATCAGTTTTTCCTTTCAGATCTCGCATGAAACCTGAAAGCTAGTACCGGACCAGCCCATTCAAGGTAAATAAATGTGAATAATATATAAAATAAAACACACATTGGAACGGGTAACTCTGAAAAATTATTAGTAGGTACCTAAACTCCTCGTTATGTAGTGAACATGTTGATGCATTTTTTAACTATACCACCCAGATCAATCCGCCGGACGATATCGACCTGTCAGTTAGAACAAAAATTTGACAGTTCCGAACAACTGACAGGCGGATATCGTCCGGCGGACTGATAGTGGGTGGGCCCCATTAATAACGTGAGTTCCCCGTTTCAATATTGGATGTGTGTCTCGAAAGTTTTGTATACCAGTCGGTATACCAATAAATACCTACACATCACACATACGAATTATAAATTAAATTAAATACTAGTTGTCCTGTAAACTTGTGACTTCGAAGCATTTCCCCCCTCTTTCCCCCCTTTCCCCATTCCCTTGAAACTTTTATTTAACAACAACCTCTAAGGAAGTGTGAGCTTGACCTTTTACCCGAAAATGATTGAAATCCGTCCATAAATAACGCGACAGCAAACTTCCCCCTTTGAGCCAGTGAGAGAACCCAGACCCCGCGCGCCCGTGCGGCCTCTACTTGTGAGTTAAAACGGAGACGTTCGTCGCCTCGCTACGCTCGGCTCCTCAGTCAATAAATAAACTTTTATTTCAGGCGATGGCCCATATTGTTTTTAATATTACTATATGACAAACAAGCATAACATTTATTAATATAACAGTAAACAATAAACTTAAGTATAAATAAAAACTAATCTTAAATAAATATATTATACTAAAATAACCAGTCCCCCCGCGGCATGGTGCTGTAGATGCTGGCAGCATTCCCTCTCTGTATGGCAATGCCAATACGTTGAGCCAGGAAGCTGCCAGCTCTACGGTCATTGGTGGAATCCACTAACATCTTTAATTGAAATCTCTTTGAAGAGAGTATGGGCATTAGGACCCCCCATTACTATTACATGTTAGTTAGTGTTACTTTTACACGCTTTTATATAGCTTTTGTCCCCGTTTACGTATACGTGCTCCAAATCTTGTAAGTTAAATTTCAACCACTTCCCAGTGTCTGATTGAGCTGAAGCTTGGTATACTTCCGCAGTTTACATGACAATGCTATCTACTAGGTACGGTCAACGATAAAAGTGTGTACAAAAAGAATATTTTAGTGAGTTAGGTACTTGTTTTAAGAGTCGCCAGGACGCTCGCGTGAACTCGCGTTCCCATACAAACGTAGTTTAGCTCTCATTTTAAAACGACATGCTTTAGAACCACGAAATTTAGCATGGGCATTCTAACAGTACAGATCTATGTCGGTAATTCGTGTTTGTTGCTAAAAATTGTAATACAAAGAAAATATAGCAAAAACAAGTTTTGTATGTAAATCTGTATCTGGCTGTATTTTCTTTGTATTACAATTTTTTGCAACGAAAACGAATTACCGACATAGATCTGTACTACTAGAATGCCCATGCCAAATTTCGTGGTTCTAAAACATGTCGTTTTAAAATGAGAGCTAAACTACGTTTGTATGGGAACGCGAGCGTCCTGGCGACTCTTAATCCTGACTTGGGCTTTATGCTATTGGATCGGTAAAGCCAGCGGACTGTTTGGTGGACCCGAGTGACAATCCAGGACCCTTCCGCGAGTTTCAAAATAGAAAAAAATGCTTACTTATTGTGTGTTATCGGCGCTTCTTGGTCGCGTGTATATTTTTAACACAGAAACTCTTTTGTCATTTTCAAAAACAGATTCCTTACTAGTTTATCGGCTATGAATAATTTCGTGACCAACTTTTATCACCAATAATATGTGTACTTACCTTATAAAACTAGTCGCTATCAAAAAACCATTGTTTACATCTTGTCATTTGTAATTAATCAAAGAACTAGATAGGTATCTAAGTGATGTGACCTTCACTATTGATACCTAAGGCCTAAGCCGACATTCTGATCGAGGCAGAACAGAATGCATAATTAAACTAATTTATACGCACAGCTGGTTGCTTTCGTTTGGGATTACAAATCAACTTTGTTCATCGATTTATAAAAACTTTTGGTTGAAAAAATTTCTCAATGCCCACGATGAATTTTTAAAAAAACTTACCAGAGGTTTTTCGTCAACATACAGATGAACGAATTCGACTATAATGAAATGAAATACTCCATTAAAAGAATTACATGTCTAAAAATGCCCGACTCGCAAAGCAGTTCTCTTACTGCAAAAAGTATTGAAATCTAATTTAAAATTAGATGTTTAGAAATGTGTGACGATTCAAAGTCAAAAGTATATCATTGTCGGTTGTTAAGTTTATTCCTAAATTATTATTTATGGCAGTCACGCGTTATTGACAACCGAAAATGACGTACGAGTACAAAGGGCAAAAAAGTGGTCTTACCAGTTTTGACAAAAGTTTCTGCGAGATATAACGATCGCTAAGGTTGACTATTCTAACGGAGTTTAAAACATGCACGACCCTGTTGTCTCATGACTTCAAACGGACATCAACCACAGGTGGTAGACCACATTTTTGACCGACTGTACCTTAAAAACAGGATACGGCGTGGAGAAAATGACCTCGTTTTACTTGTATTTATGGTTTTCCGAACAACACAAGTAAAAATTTAAAAAAAATTTTTGGTATTAACTATTTTATACAAATGTGCCCTAAATAAGCAAATGATGGACACACTGCCATAGGTATAAATCACACAATAACCAGTACAATAAATCCATCCGTAGGCTTGTGTCGTAAATCCGCCACGTTTGGCGATAAGGACGGACTTGACATGCGCGAACGGCAGTAATGTGACGGGGTTCTGCGTAATATCAGATCACAAATTAATTATAGCTAACAATTCTTAAAAATAATCTAATACTAAACTAAAAGCAGAAAACTTCATCATCATCATCATCATCTCAGCTATAAGACGTCCACTGCTGAACATAGGCCTCCCCTTTGGACCTCCATAAGTATCGGTCGGAAGCGACTTGCATCCAGCGTCTTCCGGCGACCTTTATAAGGTCATCTGTCCATCTTGTGACTGGACGTCCTACGCTGCGCTTACTAGCCCGTGGTCTCCACTCGAGCACTTTTCGACAGAAAACTTATAAATAAAAAATTAGCTCCAAATCTGTGCCAGCCAGAAGGGTGCCCAGGCGGCTAGCAGCATTGCCGCGCTGGACATCAATGCCGATGTGTTGGGCAAAATATGTCCCAGTGGTCACTCGTTGCGTCACTCGGGCGCTTGGCTAGCTCTTTGTACAGTCGCCATCATATATATCGGAGCAGCCACGGTACTCAAAAATATCTGAACATGCACTTTATCGCCATGACAATAGAGGCGTTGTTCAGATATTTGTGACCACCTTGGCCGCTCCGATATATCTGATGGCGACTGTACATGCCACGAGCTCCTGGTCCCCACGATCCCAGCGTCTCCGCCGCAAACGGTGCAAACATGCAGCCAGTGTCTGGCTTCATATTTATTAAATGTTTAGAAATAAATTAAAAATGGATTCATCCACTGCGACAACGGATATTCTTTTTACATAGAAGATGTTTAAGTTATATGTATAAATCAGGGTAACATAGTCTTTATTCTGATAATATTAAAAGATATAGTTAAGTACATTGATAAAATTGATTTCATCCGTAGCCCGTAATTGAATCATGAATGTCGTTACTATGAGAGCCGCATTATTTCAATATCATTACTGAATTATGATACAGATGAATTATTTTATTACTTGTTGGCAAACAAATATACAGCCCACCTGAAAGCGGTCATATGCTAAGTTATAAGCTGTAAGCGGTCACCGTTACCTATGAATGCCTGCTACTCCAGCGGTGTAACATGTGCGTCGCCGACATTTTCTGTATTATTTATCCAAATGGTATGTATTGATTTTATGTAAAAAAAATACTAGAAGTCCACCGCGAACTGAGAACTCCCGATTTCCTTGCAAACGAAATGACCAAGACCCTTTCAATGATTATTTTACACCTTCTAGCTCCACAACCCCTTGATAGATCTTTCTCATATACGAAATTATGTGTATCTCCGCTACAATCCCAACAAATTTCATAAAGATCAGAAAAACGTTAGGTACTAATGTTATTGTCGAACAAACTCTCCAAATCAAAAGTAGCGAGTTGTTTGCGCTCGCTTCGCTTCGCTTACGCTCCACTCGTTCGATTATTCAATTCAATCTATTTATGTGCGACATACGAGTAATTCTCTTTTATTTGATTTATCGAAATATCCTTTCGTTCTTCGCTTTGGGTATCATTTCGTGGGCTTTTGTCCTGTCGAGGTGAGATTCCACCAAACGTTTGACAGGTAAAGGATTAAGCGGCGTGCTTGAATAGAACGTACGGTGCCGTGTGATATCACACACCTCTGTTCTCGGATTTTGATCCGGGCGTTGGCGTAAAAGGATACCGAGTATTGGACATGGTCTTTGGGTAGAGGATGATCCCCTACATCTCTACTCTTATATGTCAACAATTGATGATGTGAATAATTTTGAGCAGTTTTACTAAGTTTTTCTTTTACTGATTTAAACTCACACAATTATCACTCATTATTTTGACAAAATAGGACTTAAACGGGTACACTTACTTTTTTTCAGACCACGAGCGTTACGACATGCTCGAACCGGCAGGAAAATATTAATAAGTCCCATTTTTGTCAAAATAATAAGTTTTTCTTATCAAATTTTGATTAAATTCTCGTTATTCATTTTAAATCTTAGGTTAGGTTATACCATGATATAAAAGTAAAATAAAAAAACAATACAAATACATATAAACATATTACGTATAAAAAACCTAATGCCCGCGGGTAGTTAGGGCCGCAGATAGAGGAACCTTCAGACTATGCGCGTCGTGTTCACGATAACCGCCTCCTGAATCTGACGATTAGATTTATTTTATTCGAGTTTTACTTTATTTTATCATAAGGAGATACAACGGAATCATAATGAAGAAAATTATAGGTAGAATATACGTACATAGAGGCTTGAGGTCGAAAAGGGTGATTTTAAGAACTTAAAGCTCTATAAAGCAATAGTATAGTGATTATGAAAGCCTAAAGCTGCAAAATTTGTGCCAGATCCGGGGGTAAAGCGGGGTTAGAGCTGGCTATAACACTAATTATTCGCGCTCTTGTATCTTTCAATAGAATTATTTGCACTATAATTCAGCTCTTATACCTCCCATTTTATCACTTAAATGTTAGTTGGGCTTGGACATATCTCACTGAGAACATGGATGGTATTAGAATATAAACCTAGCAAGATGCAAACAATGATCTACAAAACAATTTTATGTAATTGTTGACAATATTCAGAATAAAATGGCTCTTTCACTGACACCGCCATTTTTTCCTATATTTGCACTTAAGGTTACCTTAATAAATTAAATGCGTTGCCTATTTTTATCTAGCAAACCGACTCAAAGTACACACTATAACTTTCCGCAAATAAATCTCTTGAAAATAAGATTCAGCACATTAAAGTAGTTAGACGTTATCTCTTAGCTAGTTTATTTGAAACTTATCAGTGAACGAACCCGTCGTAAACTCCCTTAATGTTGTCTATAAAACGTACGGAACCCTAAAAAACGGGGGTCGAATTCTATTTATTTTCGTCGAGATCTTAGCCACCATATTTCACTTCGATATATCCAGAAAACCTCTGAATTATTTATACATTGTGATGAAATAAATTTATTTCCGCGTTAGGTTTCGTTGGCGAGGTTGGTAAGTAACCCACGTAGTAAGCTGGTTATTTTATAGCGAAATGAGGGTGTTTGAGGTAATAAGGTTTACATATAAGTAATTTAGCAATCACTATTTTAGTTTTGTTAAACGTAATAATAAAAACGTTTATAACAACAGTTGGAAACTTATTCACAATGTGTATTGTAAACATGAGTTACGTAAAATCAAGATAATATAAATACCTACCTTATTACGGTTTAAGATATTTATTTCCCAAAGCAGAATACAATTCACTTGTTATGAGAAATATATATAGATACATTTTTTAAATATATATTACACAGTAACATGCAGAGAACTAAGAACTATATTTTACTATTAATTAAAAACACTTAACTATTGGCAGAACATAAATAAATTATTAACCAAAGCAATATTCGTAAAATAGTCGCTTGGTTTTATCACTTTTGCGGGACTCATTACGTGTTCGTGTGATAGAAATAGCAATTAGCTATCAATACCATAAAAACGTTTAAGGATGTAGTTTCTTACAACTTTTTTAAATAGTAGTGGAGATTTTATTTCTTTAATATCATTTGGCAGTTTATTGTATATTTTAGCTCCCTCGCAAAGTACATTTTGTTTTCCGTAGTTAGTTCTATGTGATCGAATACAAATATTATTTGCACGTCTTGTTAATCGATTTTGTATTTGTGATTTTTTTGTGAACGATATTTGGGTATGTATTTGTTTATTTACGTCACTCGCGGTAAGTGAGATATTACGCCCACGGGCGCAGCGGAAAATCTCACTTCACACCCAGGAGAAGACGTAAAATTGTGTACGCACCACGGGCGGTAATAAAGAAGGCCTCAGATCGCTTGTCTATGGCCCTTACCTTCGGTTCGGGCCACAAATATCCGCGATCTGAGCCGTTCTTTATTTTACCGCCCTAGGTGCGTAATGTACTATTAGAATTTTTCTAACAAGCATGCATGTTTTGTAGTGATATAACTGAGTGAGTGTCATTAGCAGTGATCGGCATGGACGTGATTATTAAAATTTTATTCCACAACCCTGTCCCAAAAAAATATTCAATTGACATTTAATAGACTGTTCATGTCTATAATAAAATTAAAAAAAAATATCTCTTTGGAGTCCCGCGTTGTGGCACGGGTCGTGCCGATCTCTGGTCATTAGGTTAGTTTCTTTATACACTTTAGTGGTAGGAGTTAAAAAGTTGTAGTGAAATAATAGTTTTACAAGTTTATTTTGAGCTATTTGAATTTTTTTAAGTATAGTTTTACCTGCTGAGCTCCATATTTCTAATAAATACTCTAAATGAGGTTTCACCATGGAGTTATATATTTATTAGCTAAGGATATACGCACAGATTTGCCCGCCGGAATCGCCGGATATGCCCGGCGGACAGATCCGTTCATGTATGGCGCGAATCGGACACGGATTTGTCTGAGGACACATCTGAATAGCGCCATACATAGACGGATCTATCCGCCGGGCATATCCGCCGGACAAATCCGGGGAGCAGATCTGTGCGTGTATCCCTAGCTATCATCTTGTTTGTCTACATGCTAAACGTTAGGTACCCGGTTTGATACGATATTTATTTTCTACCAAACTGTCTCTGTTTAATTCCTAATAATGATCATCTTTCACCACTTCAATCAATCAATCAATCAATCAATCAATCAATCAATCAATCAATCAATCAATCAATCAATCAATCAATCAATCAATCAATCAATCAGTCAGTCAATCAATCAATCAATCAATCAATCAATCAATCAATCAATCAATCAATCAGTCAATCAATCAATCAATCAATCAATCAATCAATCAATCAATCAATCAATCAATCAATCAATCAATCAATCAATCAATCAATCAATCAATCAATCAATCAATTTTATTTGCCAAAATACAGTGGTTAAGTTCACTGTATTCTTTCTCATTTATATAAATACTTTTTACGTAATCAGATACAGAATTTGTCATACAGTTTAAAGAATGATCTTTTTGTGTCGTTATTTAATTTTTTAAATAAACTATTATATCGTGACGCAACACCTCTCGAAGTTGTAGCTCTCACGAATCAGTGTAATCGATCCTATCCCTTCGTTGTTGACAATAGATAACCACAGAGAAAATAAATATCAGTCATCTATTATGTTCGATGTGGTTTTGGTATCACGCTATGTGAAATATACTTAAGGTTATTTTTCAAAATTACACGCTTCAAATTGCATAAAGGTTCAACGGGGTGTCTGTCTATTCCGCAGGCATGTTTAATTGTTCTTTTTTGGCCCAGTATTATTATGTACCACAAAATTAAAGTTATATTCAGACAAATCTGTACCTCTGGAAGGAAGTTTTAGTTCTAAATAGGTACTTACATACACACATAAATCAGAAGTCACAAAAAAATTGAACCCAAATAAGAGACCCGTCATGATTTTCACATTTGTCTCAGTCTGACAAGGTTGCACCCATAATACAATTTGTTAGACCGTAAAGAACCCTAACACAGTAATACAATGCCGGTTTTATTGTCGCATCAAATATTTTATTTAACAAGCTACCGTGTAAAGTGAGACAGTCAGACGAAAACGGACACTTTAATGGTCTCAAGAAGGCAGTTTGGTTTAAATGTATTGCCAGGATGTTGTTTAATAAGTAGTCACCACACTATACGCTTAGACAATAGAACAATACTATTTATCAATATTATTATAACTGCATGCGGCTGTACTCACTTGTGTAAAGTCACTACGCGCGACATGTACGAGAGCTTAGGTCTCCTTCCTCAAGCACGAAGAGTGATATGCATATAGGTTACATGTTGCGCGTAGTGACTAAACACAAGTGAGTAGAGCCTCATGCAGTGATAATAGAACAATACTTTTTAGCTGTGTATTTGTATATATAGTAAAAATTAATATAACCTAGGGAAACGGGCTGGTTTCTGCTACGGGTAGCCCTTGATGTTGCATTTTTTGTAAAAGAAAAGTGATGTTTTCGACCAAGACTCTATTGAAACCATCAAAATAAATAAAAAGTACCTAACTAAATTTTAAAAAAGCAAGTTTTATAAACATTTATTGTTGATTTGATCGCTACTATCTCATCTGGACAACCTTTGGGAAGTGATTTTTTTAGAAATGAGTAAATAAATGTCATAAAACTAAACACAAATTAATTAAACATTAATAAACTATCCAGTAGTTAGCAGCAAAATTAACTAAGTGGGTAAAGGTTTCAAAATGATCTGAACACGACTTTATTGTTAAGAGAATAAGAGCGTGTGTAAGTCATTTTGAACACCCTACCTGCTTAGTTACTTCTGCTGCTGACTTTACTATGAATTATTATAACGAGTAAAATAGTGCGACGGAACTAACCGTCATAATTAGAAACCTCAAAGTGACCTTATTTAATACAACCGACCGACAATTAAGGGCTCACCTCAGGCTCAAAGAACGTGGGAGGGTAATTAAAAATTAAAGCCTCCCAGCTTTTACACAACCTACATTAACCATGACCCGTGACTGGCCAGGCATGTAAATTCCTGGATGTGATAATAAATATTAAAAAGGCCGCTACTGCTGCTGTAAAGCCGATGTAAAAATAAATGCAAAAAGATGTTTGAAGGCATTGAAAATTTCGTCAACTTAGTAACTGAACCCATAGCTTAATTGGTAGAGCGATCGAGCCCTGGCAAGGCGTATCGATGCAGGTTCAAGTCCTTGCTGGGTTGATTATTTTTTTCAATGTTTTCAAAGTTTGTATTTATTTAATAACATACTATAATATTAAAAAGAACTAAATCGTAGACAAGACTTGATAGTGTAACTATGGAATTGAAGTCGGTTAAAAGTAAAATCGCTTGCAAAATACTGTTGAAGAATGTTATTCCAAAAAATAATTCTCAGCCAAAAGTTTTGTTTTAATCACTATTCACCTTTTAGACCCCGTTCCCGCTTGTCGGATGTCGGGCCCGGATTATAATCGGGTGTCGGCGCCTCATACAAAATTGTGTCGTACAAGTGGGAATAGCTTCATATAAAATGTTCTGCCACTGGAACATCCGACACCCGACAGGTGGGAAAACGGGGTCTTAAGCTACATCTGAGTTTTCATTTTCTCATACGTTAAACTTTTTTTTAACCCAAACATACCGCGTGTATCTTTGCTATAACCACATAAGGAAACCAGACGCAGGCTTTTAAGATATAAATCGATCGATCATTGAAAAAAATTACTATTTATTTTTGAAAAAAGTCGAGCAGCATACATTTCTTATACACTAATTTGACACACCATCGATTGTGACTTCGGAAGGCAAAGTAAATTTTAATTATACATTGCGTGCTGAAATATTTTATATGTAACCAAAGTGTCGAAATTTTTTAATAAAACAAATGAAAGTATGTTTATTAATTAGGGTCTGTATTAACTACCCTTAGCGTACATATACAAGGTTAGCACCCCAAAATCCTATGGCAGCGGTAATTTAGGTTATTATTAATTATTTATTCACTATAAGACAGGATTTCAAATCACAATACACTCCATTAGAATGAATATACCCAATGTAAACTGAAACCACTCGCAAATCCTTCTCCAATCCATTTCATACGACGGAGATGCCTGCGTGTGCCAGAACGAGCTAGCAATAATACGTGATACGTTTGTATAAAGAACAACTAATTGATTATTCATGTTCCAATTAAGGTCTTAATTGCTAGTATATTGTGTCCCTTGCAAAGATACAAAGCTGTGAGGATCTCGGATCAAAAAGGTTGTATGTTATTTAGGGTTTTTATGGAGATAGGACTTTTTGCAATAGTGTCCGTAGCAAATTGCGTTACGTATGGTAAATTATGATCACTTGTAAGTGAATAAATACATACTTAAATGACACAGTGATTCAGCTTATGTATAATTATAGACCTTAGTTGCGTATTATTCGCGCTTAAGTATAGGTAAAACACATTTTATTTTACCCCCCAGATAAAATGATAACAGCGCCATTTAACCCTTAAGTTACCAGAAATATTACTATGATAATTAAAAAAACATAGTATACATAACAGCCACATTCTTAGAGTGTAACGCGTAAAAGATTTAGGATCAAATAACACCCATCAACACCTACTTTGAAAACATTGAAAAAAATAATCAACCCGGCAGGACTTGAACCTGCATCGATACGCCTTGCTTGCTCGATCCGTTTACCAATTAAGCTATGGGTTCAGTTACTGAATTGACGAAATTTTCAATGCCTTCAAAGATCTTTTTGCATTTATTTTGATCTACATCGGCTTTACAGCAGCCGTAAGCGACATCTAAGTGCTACTAGAGGTAGACCTCTAAGTTAAGTAATATCTCTAGTTAAAAGAACAATTGCCATACCCTAACAGGGTGCCATGTGATCCCACTGACTAATATAACAACTGTATTTTACCATGGTTTGCAATAAATGATGATGATGATGATGATGACCTTTTCCACCGACACTATCGCAAATGTCACGAGCTTTAAGAAGAACCTTCGGGAATCGGCGATAACACACGAAGGTAATATTGCTGTTCTGCTTTTTCACTGTTAATTGATACCCGACGTCTCTTTATAAAACCCGAAGGTTCTTTTTAACCGACTTCAAAAAAGGAGGAGGTTCTCAATTCGACTGAATTTTTTTTTTTTTTGTATGTATGTTACTCCATATCTCCGTGAATCGTGAACCGATTTTCAAAATTTTTTTTTGAATCGAACAGGTATAACCCCTAGATGGTCCCATTGTCACCAAGTCGGGATCCGATGATGGGATCCTGGAGAAATCGAGGGAACTCTTCAACTATTATAGGCACACCTATAGTAAATATGTTAGCCTCTATACGTCCCACTGCTGGGCACAGGCCTCCTCTCATGCACGAGAGGGATCAGGCTATAGTCCCCACGCTGGCCCAAAGCGGGTTGGGAACTTCACATACACCTTTGAATTTCTCCGCGGATGTATGCAGGTTTCCTCACGATGTTTTGTGTGAAAAGCGTTGGTAGCCTGACGGTAACGACGTCTGACTTTCAATCCGAAGGTCCCGGGTTCAAACCCCGGCTCGTACCAATGAGTTTTTCGGAACTTATGTACGAAATATAATTTGATATTTACCAATCGCTATACGGTGACACCTATAGTGATTTCACTATTTTTTATAGCAACTCGGCCACTTCCTCTTGGAATAGCGGATCCTAAGTGAAGTCGGTTCTTTTTTTGTTTAAAATTATTAGAGCTCAAGGACTGTATACTGTACAGCTATGTAGAATAACTTTCAACCATACAACAGTTTAGTGCCTAGCTACTAAACTCGCTCAAACATAACTTCTTCTTCTTCTTCTTCTTTATATTTAAGAGCTGTGCTCTTGTCGGTGGAGCAATCTCCAACTCGTCTGGTCCTCTGCCAACTCCTTAACCTTCTGGTATGACACGACCTGAACCTTTTCTTTTATTTGGTTGAAATAATTTATTCTCGGTCTTCCTCTTCCTCTCTTTCCCTCTATTTTTCCTAAACATAACTTAAACATTATAAACCAAGTTTTCTAATTTAAAACGACAAGGCTCTCGGGAGTACAGAGTAAACAAGACTTAACCCGAAAAGACGCTCATAATGAATAGACTCGTTATATTTACTGTTCCCATACAAACTCATGCGCAAAACGCTCTGCGAAGTCAAAAGCTTTCCAGTGAAATTATATGCAAGTTAAATATGATGAACTTGCGTTGTGATACGGGAAGGTAAAGTGGGGCGGCTGTCATACAAGTGGTGGAATAGTAGATTGTATTAAAAGGGAGCAAAATAACTTATTTCGGTCGAGGGTAGTAGCGTGTTGAATCCCAAACGAAGCGAAGGATTCTAACGTGGAATCCTGAGCGTAGTGAGGGATTCAAGTGACCCGAGATCGAAATAATTTTGCTACCGCGTAGCACACTCTACTTTTCACTCCTTCTATGAGAAAAACGAAAACAAAGGTACTAAACTAGCTATCTGCTAGAAAGAGAAGTTATATAACATTGTCTCATTTTAATCGGTTGCAAAGACAAGGAATTTTAAAAAAACGCAGAGGGATCAAAAGTCACTTTTGCTCCCTGTAAATGGGCAACAAATCGCAGAGGGATCAAAAGTCACTTTTGCTCCCTGTAAATGGACAAAAAATTACCCTTTTTCGAATAGTAGGGGTGAAAAATATTTTAGTAAATTCCAGCCAAACTGGTACTAAGCCTTCGCATTTAAAATTTATCTCTAACACGATTTATCGTCGATATCACGACGCTCAATGTGACTGGAAACACAATTTAACAATAGGTTTATCAAATTAAACTCCAAATTGACCGAAAGGCGCTGGCCTTCCGTTATTCAAATAAATACTCGTTTTATTGTAGGCAAACGGCAACGAATAATTAGGAAGCATCTACTGAACTCTTTAGCTATATGTCAGTGCCGAAGGACGCTCTCGCGCTGAGAACAGTTGGAAATTACTGTTGTTCTCTTAAACAGAAGCGCTGGTAACCTGGGGGTAAGACGCCCGACTTTCAATTTGAAGGGATAGGGTTCAATTCAAACCCTAGCTCATACTACTAAGTTTTTCGAAACTTATGTACGGGTTTTATTTTTATATTTACCAGTTGCTTTTCGGTGAAGAAAAACATCGTAAGGAAACCGGACTTAATCCCAATAAGCCTTAGTTTCCCCTTTAGGTTGGACGGTCAGATGGCAGTCGCTTTCGTAAAAACGAATTCCTACGCCAATTCATGGGATTAGTTTGCAAAGCGGGCTCAATTGTGCTGTTACAAAAAGCCGAGACAAACTCTAGGAGGATTATGTTTTTTTTTTAAATACCTCAGTACCATTTGTATGAGCTACCGGATTAGCAGGCTAGGTTTAATAATTATTCATGTATAAACATCAGGTATATTAAGCGCACGAAATTGCGGGATTATAAGTTGCGGGTACAGTCGGCGGTTTATTACTGATATGAATACCCTCATAAAATGTTTTCTTAAGTATACCTTTATTAAGCGGATGTAATATTGTGCAAAGAGGAACCTACTTGCCGTAAAATTGCAAAATTCAAGTGTAAATCATCCTGGGATAAATACCAGCAGGCCATCCATGGTTGCCATTTTATCACTTATCGCGCTATGCGTCACTTTCACACTTACATACTTGGTAGAACGTGACAGCTATGGTGACAGGCGATAAAAACCCGACCATAGTAGGCTAGCAGGAAGAATAACCCACTTATTATGAATCTAATCTGAAGCCAGTGTACGACTTTGTCCCTCTTGCGGTCGAGACGGCTGGACCTTGGTGTTCCGAGGCGAAACAATTTGTGAGGGAGCTAGGCAAGCGTTTGCGAGATTGGAGTTGTGATCCTAGATCTGGTTCGTACCCTGAGCAGCGTATATCACTGGCTATTCAACGCGGAAATGCGGCCAGTGTTTTTGGGACGTTTGCGCCGGGTATGTACTCGTACTTACCAGACAGGAAGATAATATTTCTATGTTTTAATTTCTGAGTTTTTCTGGCTTTGGTTTGTTTTCCTTTGGACTTTCCTTGCTATTTTTATCTTGTTTTTGACGAAACCTGTGGTGGATGCAGTTTTTTTATTTTATTATTATTTTCTTTATTTATATTTTTCTCAGGTTAGGCTATTTTCAATATTTTTTATAAAAGTAAAATACAAAAATACATCAAAAACATACAAAAAAGATAAAAACATTATAAAAAACCTAACCTAGGGTGCCGCCGGCAACGGAGCAAGGCCCAGGCTGCCGGTGGTTAAGGCCGAAGAGAGAGGAACCTTCGGACTATGCGCGCCGTGTCCAGGATTACCGCCTTCTGAATCTGGCCCTTGATCCAACCACAACCCCGTAGCGAAAGTCTCTCAAGATGTTGGTGTAGCGAAGACGCTATGAGACCGTTCGCAGAAACAACTATCGGCACAATGATTGCCGAATCCACCTCCCACATGGCGGTTACCTCGTGAGCTAAGTCTAGGTACTGGCTGGACTTGTCCTTCTCGGCCTTCACGAGGTTCACGTCACATGGGATGGTGATGTCAACGAGCATGGCCCGGCGTTGCGGTCGATCTATTACCACGATATCAGGCTTATTGGCTACAATAGTCCTGTCCGTGATTATTATTATTATTTTTGTGGACGAAACCTGTGTTGCGGATTTGAATATTGTACCTAATTTTTTTTGGTTTAAATAACTAGTAGTTCGCCTCGAACCGTGAACTCGCGAATCTTGTGTTTCGCCATAAAATAATGTGCAATAGTAGAATTACTACAAATACCAAAAATAGGTATCGGGTATTTTTTTCTCAACTAACCATCACGGTGAAACTAAACGTCCATATTAAATTGTGCGGTTGATGCGTAAAATTTTACCACGACGAAATCGCTTCAGATTTGACAGTTTTTGTCTCATCTAAATTTAAATCCACCTCTCACATGCCTCTCACTCTGTTGCTTTGACATGTCGTTCTCATCTGTGGACCACCTGTATAGGTTTCGGTCACCATCATTATGCGTCTATGGTAACTCTCTCTAACTAATGTGTTAATGTCAGTATGCTGATGGCCCTAGCAGCCAAAGCTCTAATAAATTAAAAAAAAGTCAGTTGTCAAAATATTTACACCAAAATCAAAATAAAATGGAAAATATTTTTGAAATCAATTTTATGTTGCTAATTGTTATGAAACAGTAAGCAGTTAATAAGGATTTGACGAGAGTGTTAATCAATACCTTTCGTTTGATACCAAACTCAACCATACTTGCTCGTAAAAGTAGCAAATAAGATGACCAATGTAACAGGACCCCTTTACAAAACCTTTTTAGGCCTTCTAATTTCAGAACCCCCGTCTCAATCCAGCTCATATACGAACTCGCAAATTTTGTTGGTCTCTGCTACAACCCCAACAAATTTCATAAAGATCGGAAAATCGTTACTGAAGTTATCGTCGGACAAACTATCTAAATCAAAAAGCCATCCAAATGCCGAGACGTCCCAGTAGCCAGGTGACAGTTGTTGTTTGTAAGAACGATCTTCGCTTACGCTCCGCTCGTTCGAATATATTTTTTTAGTATGTAAATTAACATATAATACATTCCCAGTATCCCCATAACATTCAACGAATTTCTCCAATCATATTTTGAATGTAATGAACTCATATAATTAATTAACTGCTACACTCCAACCAATTTCATGAGATATTAATTTTACACAAAAAAGAATCGACTTCTCTTCGCCTCCTTTCCAAAATTAAATGCCCGAGCTAGCTACTGTAAAAATACTCAAATTACTATAGGTGTGCCTATAACAGTTGAAGAGTTCCCTCGATTTCTCCCAGGATCCCATCATCAGTTCCGGTCCTGGTGACAATGGGACCAACTGTGAAGTATACTCTTTTCAACAAAAAATAATTTTGCAAATCGGTCGGTTTTGTAAATTGCAAGCCGTCTTCGAGTAATCGCTAAATATTCATAAAAAAGCTACGAGAACTCCTTCGAAAACTAGAAGTAGGTTGAAATACCAACGAAATGCAAGGACGTGCGGGGGAGGGGAGGAAGGGGGGAGGTTGTCTGGAATAGATAGCTTTTTAGCGATAAGACCGCCACAGAAATTACTTTTTTTGTTATGTTATGTTCCGGTAGCCAGCTGATAGTTCTGTTTCGTCCGAAGTTGTCTATAAGAACTTGTCCTTGCTTTGCTCGCTCGTTCGATAATACGACAGAAAACGCACAACCTGCTTAAACGTTAAATTTTGAAACATCTAACTCGGTCAGCTTCTCTTCAAAGATTTTCAAATTCGAAATATATTTTATAGTAAAAATGATTTCTTCGAAATGATGGCAAGACTCAAAGATATATTATTAGGTGTTACAATGCAAATAGTGTTATTTATTGTATAAGATCAAAAATTTTACGCTTGATTAGAGCAACTGCTGATACTAAATTTATATTTTACAACCATCATATACACAATTTACAATAAATAAATTACTTACTTTACTAAATATTGAACCCCAAAAGGTTTGAAAGTTTTAAAAGTAAGCAAACCCGTGCCAAATCCCAATAGACCATCAGATTTAAAAAATGTAATAACTTTTTTCACAACATCACAACAAAGAGAGGGTAGTTGATATTAAAAGCATTTTCACTTATATTAAGTCGAATCTCGTGTTCGCTTCAAATTTTAATTTCTCCCGGGATCCGACGAACTTAAAAATTCTCCAGGCTTATAAAATATTTTTTATATTGCTCATAACTAGTAGCGAAACGACGTATATTACAATAAATCTAGTGGCGTAAATGACATTTTTCTTCTAGCTTACATAAACCGATTATATCCGAAAGGTTATAAGTAGTGTAGAAATTATTAGCAGTTATGTCGTTCTGTACTGGGAACTTAATAGAGGAGATAGCACGCGTTGAGAAATAATTTAGTTACAGTTACACTATTTCACAAAGGGAAAAAGGAATAGCTGTGAATTTGAGTAGATAAAGGATAGTCTTTGCGATACTTATATCACCCAGTAATTGGATATATATTAAGGCGGCCACCGACTATCAGTCCGCCTGCAGTCCGCCTGACGATATCGGCCTGTCAGGTGTTCGGAGCCGGCAAATTTTTGTTCTAACTGGACTGCAGGCAGACGGATAGTCGGTGGCCGCCATTAGGATATTTAGAAATATCTCTCAAAGATCATATTCGGTAATATCAGTCCATTCTCGGAACTACGCGGGTTGTTGGTTAACATGGTTGCCTCGTAATGGTATTGTTCTCAGCTTAATGTTTATGCTGATTTGCTAGAGCCTCTGCAAACCTTACGGGGATCCTTAAGGGGATCAATGCTACTCTGCGTCCGTAGGAAATACCTTAGACAACCCTACACGTGTTCCTGGGTGGTGCTAAAAGAATAACAAACTTGGCAGCTGCACTGTCCCATCTGGACCTCGCAGCACTCACTACATCTTCTTCATCGTCTACATTCCCACCACTCTTCTTCTTCTTCAAAGTCGAATCCTCATGTCTGAGGGTCCTGACCACCATAATTCCCTCTATGTTGTACTGCTCTCCATCCTGGTTGATTCCTTGCCTTCTTAAAGGAACCCTGGAGTCCGACGCGTGTAACTTCCTCAATGGCAGAGAACCGGGTGGGTATCCCTCCCCGCTGTCGATCGCCTATACACCACTATTACCATCTGAAAGAAGAAATGCCTATCTATATCCAGTGACGTGTAGACATACAATAAATTAATAAAAGTAGCTATATTGTCAAATCGTGTGTTCGCCGTGGGGTGCCCGGCCTTAGAATTGTCCCCCACCATATCGTCCCGTGGTTGCAGTAGCAGTCTGCTAAGGGAATATATTGGGAGATGGGCAGCAGCATCTTCCGAAAGCCTAAACAACGATAAACAAAAAAAACTGCGCGCGCCAACCCGCCTGCCAAGCTTGGCGCGTATGGCAAACCCCCCCCCCCCCTTTAAAGGGGAGGCCTATGATCAGCAGTGGACTTCTCATTGCTGAGATGATGATGCTGATGATGATATTGTCAAATCAAATGGCATTTTTAAAAGTTTTCCATTATTTTAATTTATTAATTAGTTACATTAATTTTGCAACAAAGCTGAAAAAAGATTTTAAAAACAAACCCTCCTCAGACCAACGTAAATGGATCCGCACTTATCAACCCTCTCATCCCAATTTAAATTAATCAAAAACATTTCAAAAATCCATTAAGCCTGAAACTTTAGTAGAACCAGAGACATGTTTGTAATTAAGACTGACAGTTTCCATAAAATAGTTTTTTCACACCACCTGCTCGACAATGCCAAATTATGTATCATGAAAACCCCACCGAAAGCAAATCATTGTAGCCCTTGGCTTTAGCGGGGAATAATGTTACATTATAACTCGCCGGATAATAATGTGATTTCACTTCTTATTGTTATGTCCTTAAAGTCTAATTTCGTAAAGTCCGCACGGCGCCTCAGCTAATCCCCGCGAGCCGCGACGTCACACCGAACTGAATTGAAAATGGAATACATTTTAAATCCTAAAACAATTGCCGCGAGTGTCATAAGACGCTGCAGTATATAGAGAAATACTTCAGATTCTATTAAAGTAGAAGATAATCGATTTTCTGTTTTGATTTACTTTCATAAAATTCCGTGTCTAGTAGCCTTGGTTTTGTTATTGTCTCGCAAGAGGTGAGAAAAGTAGAATATCCTCCTTGGGCATAAAGCTGTTTTAGTCACGGGCGCGCTTAAATCCCTCCCTGCACTCATGACCCCCTCGCTGCGCTCGGGAGTTGAATCTAGAGTCCTTCGTTACGTTCAGGATTCAATAGCGCGGCCGTGACATAAAACAGTGATTTATCCCCTTGGTGTACATTCTACTATTTTATTTATAAGTTTGACGATATAGTAAAGTGCAGTAAAAAGGTGATTTCTAAGTATAAGGTAGATTTTGGGACTAAAATAACAAGCGACGAAAATGAAAATGGTTCCTTTGTATGAAAATTCATACAGTGACCTGTTTTCATTGTACGTGAGTAGCAGGTATAGTTTCTATTTTGTATTTTTACTTGATGAACAAAATACTTTTAACGGCCTCCTAGCCTAGTTGGTAGTGACTCTCTTTTAACACATTCAGCACCGAGAGCCCGACTGTCGGGTTCTCGGTGCTGAATGTGTTAAACAGGTAGGCCAGATGGCAGTCGCTTTCGTAAAAACTAGTGCCTACGTCAATTCATGGGATTAGGTTGTCAAGCGGACCCCAAACCGGGACAAACGCTACGAGGAAGAAGGTGTATGGAGATTCCCAGTCTTCATTAAGCTCGTCTCTCCTAAACCCCTTCAATTCTCAATGACATCCATTGGGAAGTTTTTACTGGCCCATAAACGGCAACAACCGTGTCGTCAAAATTTAATCGGCCGTTTTGAAAAGTCGGTTTCCGTGGAATAAAACAAAGGAGTCAATTAAATTTAAACCGGTCGGTTTACCATACAGGGTGGTGGGCAGTAGGGGATTGTTTTGAGAAATTACGGTTTAATAAACTAGTTTAGGAGATGTTGGGATAACCTTGACTTGGCTGCAGTGGGTGACGGGACTTTTGCATTAAAAATAAGTCCCGCCGAGTTTCTTGCCGGTAATAAGTAATACTTCTCGGGTCAGTAGTGTAGGGTTAGAACCGGTGGTAGTTTTTTTCTCTCTGACGTTCATAAGTGCATTGTAATGTTCCTAAATTTAAGAATAAATATGTTTTATCTTTTAAACAGGGTACAGTCGACCAAGAAAGTGGTCTACTAGTTTTGACAAAAGTTTCTGCGAGGTCGAGGTCTAACGATCGCTAAGGTTGACATTTCTAACGGAGTTTAAAATATGCACGACCTTGTTGTCTCATGACGTTCAAACGAACCTCAATTGTAGGGTGGTAGACCACATTTTTGGTCGACTGTAGATAGAAACTCGATGCGGTTGATCGCAGCAGTGTTTGTATTTGAGTTAATACTACTGTTTGAAGCAGGGAAAGTTTTTTGAATTCTAGGATTACGTAGTCAAAAATGCGATGCAACATAAGCTCCCTGTCTATCCCTCCATATACCAAAAACATTGTGCCGTATTCTAATTTTAAAATACTTAAACATTTCTAATTGAATTTAGTAATGTATAAACATGCCTTGTTGTTTATTTTACTTTAAAATCATGTCTTGACTTTTTGTTATGGAGGAGCGAGGCTTCCTGATACAGGTATTTTTTACTTAATAGGAAGTTTCCACCTTGTTGTCACTATGTCAAAAAAAAATTAAGGAAATAAAATAATTTTCATTTTCATATTTTTCATTTTCAATACATTAAATACACAATCCATCTCAAACATAACTCCAACACTCAACCAATAATCAACCAATATTGAAGTTGTATTGTAGTTGCAACGCAGTAGTTTTCAAGCAAATTCCGTCATTTTTGATTCAGACGTGTAGTCGTAAGCTGTATTGTGTTGTTATTGTATTGGATTTGCGTTGAAGTTGGTTCGTGTCTGTGCGTGTTTTAAAGTTAGAATACGGCCCATTGTACTTAAAATTGATTAACATATTGTTCAGTAAATATACATTGTATGTATAATAAAAACTCGAACATTGTATTTTATTACAATGTTTAGAAATAAAGGAAAAGTAGAAAAAAACCTACTGCCTCAGGCGAGACTCGAACTCGCGACTCTGGGAAACATGCCCATCGCTCTGCCAACTGAGCTACTGAGACTATACCTGATGGCTGCGAATTTCTCCACCATATCCTTTTTTTAAATTTATAAAGATGTAAGAATTACGGGGCATTTCGTAAATGTTTCTTTATATCATGTCAACGATAAACAAGCATACAGCCCGTCTGATGGTAAGCGGTTACCTTAGATTTAATAACATACACGTACTTTTGTCATTTTTCCTGACGTTTCGAGCGTGCCCTAACACTTGTCACAGGCAGACATAATGAGTGAAAACAGTGTGAGTTTAAATCAGGGCTTAAGTTTCTTATTTTGGACTACGTCATGAGCTTAAACACCCTGTATATAATTTACTGGTTTCCCCTTCAGAAACAAGCGCAATCATGGCCGCCCGTAGCCCGTAGCAATTACACTCGTAGCCGTGCTACGCCGTAGCGCTACGAAGCGATCTATTTGAATACAACTTGCATTTTTAAACGGAGTATTTTTGCTTCAATGTATAGTCGAAGTTACATAAAACGTCATACGTTTATAGGAAATTAATGGCGCTTAAGACCTTGTTAGTTGTAGTGGTTGTATTTGTTCTCGAGAGCAGCTTGAGAAATGAGTTGCAGCTCAATTTGTTTAAGTTTTTAGAATGAAAAAAAAGTATTTTAAGGAATGCGAGAGATTATGCAAAAATCTAGAGGGAGTAAATTCTTTAGAAAATAGTGTACATGCTTTTAAACAGACGGCAACACGCAAGTGGCACCTCTTAAGTTACAAGCGTCTATAGTCTATGTTAACCGCTTACCTGCATGCTTTTTATTGCCTTTAAATCCTCATTGCAATACTTTAATTACCACATTCATAACTTCACAAAATATTTTGATAAAATCGTGACTTAATCGCGTACAAAACGACGAGCAACGGCCACGGGGGCGAGAAGTGGCTCACGGAGAGCCGTTTTGCTGCATTGATAAAAACAAATGAAAATGGGATATAGGCGTGATTGTATGTATGTATGTATGTTAATCGCGTACACTTATCTTTAAATTTAATTATTAAAACATGGGCTGCCGCATAATTGGTGCAATACCACGCCGAGTTCTATTTAATTAATTATACGGAATTAAAATAATTCGAACGTAATAAATTAATTTATTCGTCGGGGATATTACCGAATTATTACGGTTAATACTCCATTTTTAACCGACTTCAAACAAAAAAGGAGGAGGTTCTCAATTCGACTGTTTTTTTTTTATCATCATGATCTTTATTTTTTTTCTTTCGTAGGTTAGGATCTTTCATTTTTACAAAAGTAAAATACAAAAATACATCAAAAACAATTATCATTTGTATGTCTTTCCCGACCACGGAACAATAGTGTTCCGGACCTTTGGGAGGCGTATGCGGAGCCGAAGCCAACGCGCAGAGGCCCTTTCGACAATTTAATGAAAAGTGAGGGGTACACTAAGCGGATGCTGCCCCTGCCCGTGTCATGGGACGCACGCAGAGACAGCACCCACCATGGTGTAAGGACTATTGAAAATTAATGGAGTCTAAAATGTACTAGGCTATTGGGTGAAAAGTATGGACTAATGAATGGGCTATTGGATGAAGAACCGGACGCCTGCCTAATAAAATGGTATCCAATTTTATTTCCGGCAGACGGTGACTCGCCCTCCGCAAGATGGGCCCTCATAAAATGCGACATCAAAGATGGCTCAAGGGCAACACCGGTGCGGGGGCTGGGGGTAGAGAGGTGTCACTGGACTTTAAACATATAGCCAACTCGCCACTTAGGTTTCCACATCAACCCTCGAGAACACAGCTCTAACGACCCCACTCTGGACAGCCGGCTAAGGCAAGCCAGAGGCAGGGGACCTGTCCCACCATCCGACAGGGCTCCCCAGGGGCACTCAGGTACGTGGAGTCGCTACTCTCCAACAGCTCGCCACAAGCTGCCCTGCGTTGACTGATTGCGCTGGTAAAAACCAGTGGGCGATGGGGTCGTCATATCCCTACGCCTTATTATCATCATTATTATTTAATTTTTTTTTGTATGTATGTTACTCGATATCTCCGTGAATCGTGAACCCTTTTCAATTTTTTTTTATCGAACGGGTATAACCCCTAGATGGTCTCATTGTCACCAAGTCGAGGTTTGATGATGGGATCCTGGAGAAATCGAGGGAACTCTTCAACTATTATAGGCACACCTATAGTGATTTCACTATTTTTTACAGCAACTCGGCCACTTCCTCTTGGAATAGCGGATCCTAAGTGAAGTCGGTTCTTTTTTTGTTTAAAATTATGTATCTGTCTGGCGAAGCCTGCGGCGTGAATTAAAAATGTTAAACAAAGTACTCAATTGTTGTATAAATAATATAAAACAATGACAGCTTTAATATTATTCAATAAAGGAACCGGGCCACAGACGGGCGCTTAATAAGCTACTTTCCTATGAAGTCAAATCAGCTACTCTTTACGAAACTTCAAAACGATTTGGTATATGAAGGGTTCACGGAAAAAAAAGCTTCCGGGTTATTCTCAATCCAAGACATTATATTATCTTGAAAATATTTCCTCGTGACAAGTATTTATTTCCTTTATCAAAAATATGATTCTTCGCTCAAAAGACCACATTTTCTTGAAATAGAAATATAAAAATATATTGTTTCAAGAGTATTTACTTGAAATAAGTTGATATGGAGAAATTGATTCAAGTAATTGAAATCGTTTCGGGGCAACTAAATATCGTTTTCATAGCAAAAATGCATTTTATTTCAATCAAAATAAGTTTCTCTGGTTAAACACAAATGTGTTCTTCACATAAATCAATTCTTCTTTGTAAGGAAGATTTTTCTTTTCGTTAGATCAAACAACTACTTTCGAATGAAGTTTTAAATTATTGGCACTAAGTTATTTTAATCTTTATACAAAATCATTGAAATCTTATCTCAAGTAAATATTTTCTTGCGCTAGTTTAGTTACGTTGCGTGCCAATAGATGTCTCTGCGTGTAGGTTACAACATGGTAACGTTTGTTCGACGTAACTTAATGGCCCTAGGCGTCTGGCAAAGGATTATTTGAAATTCGCAGTAGCGATTACAGACTAGGTAATACAATTACATATAAGTTATGAGTATGAGATATTCATAATTTATAATTGTATTATCACTTTTTAATTAAACTTCGTTTCTCGGGTTTAGCCCTAAAAAACAAAGTTTCTAGTATAAGCTTTTTAACAATGTCAATAGTTCACACGAAGTTGACGAGAACTCTTAAATCAAAAGAACCGTATTGTTAAGGTGATAATTTGCATTCTCTTGGATAAAAATAATCGTATTCTCAAATGAATGTGACGTGATTCTCACTTAAAATAAATATTTAATTGATTTAAAGACATGATTGATTCTCTTAAATTGAATACAATTGTTTTTGGTCTCAGACCATATTCATTTGCCGACACTATTTAAAAGTTTCAGTTTAACATAAACTTCTCAATATGATGCAATAAGATTTTTAAATGAGCAAATATACTGTTTTACACCAAGAGTGTAAAATATCTTTACTTGATAGAAACACTTCGACTTAAAATAAGAGTAGATTGTTCTTCAAAGAAACAAGTATTATCTTAGTTAAAAGAACACTAAAAAATCTGTATTTATGAATCTTATTCGCTTCGTTATATTTAAAACTTTATTGCTTTGCATGGAAGAAATTTGCTTTATATTAAGAAGTCTTTTTTTCCGTGTACACTCTACTTTTTCTTAATCGGAATACGATACCAATTACTTATGCCCTTAAACGGATCTGTATTTTTGTTACACCCTGTATGTTGGACGTGATATTACGCGCTGGCATTGGGGGCATGATTTTTCGAGCACGTGACTTGACGTATTTGGCGGTCAAAGGGGATATATGAAAATAAGTACTAATAATTTTTGTTGTAATTGTTGCAGATGAGGCCTACGTCGCGGTGTGTGGCGCTCATAGCGCTTATAGTGGCCACCAATGCCCAGTCAGTTGAAGGTGAGTGCATGATATTTTGATTAGTTTTACTAAAGTGTCTTAACCACGTTGTTTTACATACCTATGTTTCTGCAATAAAGCCGCCATCGTTTCAAAGCGCTACAAAAAAACCTTTATAAAATATAACAATTAAGCTCTGTGACCGGTATCACACTTAATGAAAATTAAAACTAAATACCTATTTACCATTAATTCGAGTGAAGTGTGTACCTTTGACTCGAGTTAAACACTCTATTTTTCATTTCGGATAGACAGAAAGTTAACGTGTGTGTTGAAAAATTTACGCAAAAGGATCGACATGGAAAAATATAAGAATAAAAATCGTACAAAAAAGCCATTTTGAAACAAGTTGTCATCGCTCATATTGAAAAAAAATCATCAAAGTAAAATACACAAATTAATCACTTTCCGTCCGCTCCATAAAGAAACAATGATTTACTTTCAGAGCATTAGGGATGAAAAATATAACAAATATTTTTACTTGAGATAATACCGAGCCACGACAAAAAAAGAAAATATTCTTCAATATGAAACTAGTTGTACTGAGTTTATTTTCAATTACTTTCTCGCATAGTTCTACAATGGAAAATAAATTCATTCGCTATCGCTACGAAGAACACAATAATCTCTAACAAATAACAAAATGTTATATAACATTTAATTAACTCAAAACACATTGTTACATTCAAAACGCGAGGATTGCCTTGCATTTTGTCATGCAAATACAGCAATCCCGAGCCGAATTTAAATCCCTTAAAAGCAACAAAATTGGTATTATGACGTCTGTAAACAGCTGAGAGCGAAAAGAGATCGTGAGTTTAAGTAATAAGGTTGTGTTTCGATGTTGTATTTACAAACTAGGGCTTTATGATAACGCTCATTCTTCATTCAGTACAGTCGACGTTAATAGTACATTACGCACCTAGGGCGGTAAAATAAAGAACGGCTCAGATCGCGGATATTTGTGGCCCGAACCGAAGGTAAGGGCCATAGACAAGTGATCTGAGGCCTTCTTTATTACCGCCCTTGGTGCGTACACAATTTTACGTCTTCTCCTGGGTGTGAAGTGAGATTTGCCGCTGCGCCCGTGGGCGTAAAATCTCACTTACCGCCCAGAGTGACGTAAAAATATGTTTAGGTACACTTTTGGATATTATTACAAAGGAGTAAGGTGCAAAAGTGTGAACATATTTTTGACGTCGACCGTACAATACCTGCGAGTACGTAGTACACAGAATACTTTAGTATTTTTCGTGAGACAAAATTACGAGGTTGATGTGATAAGTCTTTAATTTCAAGAACATTACTTATTTTTAAGAAAAACTTAACCCCGTACCACTTGGAATTTTTAGATATTTACGTATGTAGGAAATCTCATTTTATTATTACCCGACTTCAAAAAAGGAGGAGGTTCTCAATTCGACTGAATTTTTTTTATCATTTTTATTTTTTTATCTTTATTTTTTGTATGTATGTTACTCGATATCTCCGTGAATCGTGAACAGATTTAAAAAAAAAAATTATCGGACGGATATAACCCCTAGATGGTCCAGTTGGCACCAAGTAGGGGTCTGATGATGGGATCCTGGAGAAATCGAGAGATCTTCAACTATTATAGGCACACCTATAGTGATTTCACTATTTTTTACAGCAACTCGGCCACTTCCTCTTGGGATAGAGGATCCTAAGTGAAGTCGGTTCTTTTTTTGTTTAAAATTATTACCAGTCACTTTTTGGTGATCGAAATACATTGCAAGAAAACTAGTTCTAACAGATGTATTGTTTTTTTTGTATGGAGGTGGAGCTTCACTAATAAACAATTTTTGGAAAATATGAAAAAAGTGCTGAAAGTTGCACCCGAATATTATTCTGTACGAATTAAAGTCGTAACTAAAATTTTTTTTAGGTGTTTTTGTTTTTGTATATTTATTTTACCGCTAAATCTTGAATACAATATTTGATTAATTTTGCTTGCCTCAACTATATATTTTTCAATTCATCCTACAACACTACAATTATTATTATTTATTTATTTATAATCTGTCGACTGTGATAGCTTTTCAAGCTTATCAAGCTGTAAGCAAGCTCCTCGAGCTTTTAAAGCTGAATAGCGTCAGTAGCTATTAATGCTGTAATGGAATTACTATTGTTGTCTTTTTAAATATTAAAATACATAATTTATTTTAATTATTGTTATAACTGAATTGTATTTTAAACGTGAATTTTGGCACACTAAAGGGATTCTTCGAACTCATCTATTTTCTATTAATTATGAATGTAAATGGAAAAAGACAAGCAAATAATGATGAGATGAGGTATGGTATGTACACGAAATACTGCAGATCAAGATAAGAATGTTTGACCTGCCATGGCAACCGCCATTCGTGGCTACTCGCGATCTTACTAGTATATTGTCAAAAATGCTTAAATTTATTCAGATTCGCCCTACAATCCGATTCGCCTAGGTTTAGCCAGAGACTATAGAGATATAGACGACCGCAGCCTAAGAACTTTTTGAAGCGCATATCGATTGCGCCATCTATGTCAAAGCCCCCTAAAGATACAGAAAATGTAAGAGAAATGTCACCTGCACTGCTACTCCACCTAGTAACAAATAGCGTACTAGTAGTACACTAGTAGCTACTAGGTGCAGTAGCAGTCCAGGTGACATTTCTCTTACATTTTCTGTATCTTTAGGGGGCTTTGACATAGATGGCGCAATCGACATGAGCTTCAAAAAGTTCTTAAGCTGTGGTCGCCTATATCTCTATAGTCTCTGATCCTACTTTTACAGACAAAATGAATGCCAAAGTAAAATATTCCTCTACTTTCAGTAGACGTAAAAGTTTCCCGGTTAAAGGAAATATCTAGTCGTTGGAGGAGGTCGTTTTATATGCGTTACTCTTTTTTACTGCCATTAAATATGGGCCGGGAAGTCACACCGATATTTTATTAACACTTCGGTACCCCGTAAGTAAGTAAGTAAAAACGTCTTTATTGCACACCTTACAATAAATAAATATTAAAATAAATATTTGGGGACAATCTTACACAAATCAACCTAACCCCAAACTAAGCAAAGCTTGTACTATGGGTGCTAGGCGACGATATACATACTTATATAGATAAATACATACTTATATACATAGAAAACATCCATAACTCAGGAACAAATATTTGAGATTAGCACACAAATGAATGCCCTTACCAGGATTCGAACCCGGGACCTCCAGCTTCATAGGCAGGGTCACTACGTTCTAATAGGACAATGAACTTAACCTATGATATTACATTTGAATAGAGGCAAACAACAGGTGGTCTTATCGCTAATAAGCGATCTCTTCCAGACAACCTTAGGATTATGCCCGTACCCGTAGCCCCCGGCCCGGACCCGTAGTTTAGATTAAGAATTTATTTTAAGCTTTTCTATCTGTTTTTTACCATTTATGGTTAAAACAATAAATAATACCACAATGATTCTAAGCAAACGCAAACCGAAACTTAAAGGTGGTCTGTAATTTTGACTAGAAATTTCGCAACTTAAGAGTCGCCAGGACGCTCGCGTTCCCATTCAAACGTAGTTCAGCTCTCATTTTAAAACGACATGCTTTAGAACCATGAAATTTGGAATGGGCATTCTAGTAGTATAGATCTAGGTCGGGCATCCATTTTCGTTGCTAAAAATTGTAATACAAAGAAAATACAGCCAGTTACATATTTACATACAACACTTATTTTTGCTATAGTTTCTTAGTATTACAATTATTAGCAACGAAAATGAATGTCCGACCTAGATCTGTACTACTAGAATGCCCATGCCAAATTTCATGGTTCTAAAGCATGTCGTTTTAAAATGGGAGGTAAACTACGTTTGTATGGGAACGCGAGTTCACGCGAGCGTCCCGGCGACTCCTAAACCGCTATTACACCTTCCTAAATCGGGTCCTAACGACAAGGATACCGCAATACGTTAGACACGTTAAGTAATATCTCCAAACGTGACTTAGGACCCGATTTAGGAAGGTGTAATAGCCGTTACAGGCGATTATCACACTGGTGTTAGGTTTACCATTGAATCGCCGACAGACATTTCATCGAATATTATTTCAAAGACAACGTTTCAAGTATTTTCATTTCATCGACAAGTCATTCCGTCGATGACTCGTTACTAGGTATTTTAAACCGAGGTCTTTTAATTGGTAGTTGACTTATTTCAATAAAATTCATGTCATGGCTTTTCATTTCGGGTTTTTTTTAATTCAATTTTTTTTACATGTAATCATATTTATTCCGATTTACCATTGAATCGCCGACAGACATTTAATCGAATATTATTTCAAAGACAACGTTTCAAGTATTTTCATTTCACCGACAAGTCATTAAACCACCCACGACCCATTCGGCCTTTTTATAAATAAATAGTTCTTCTAAATTTATTACGTCACATTGTCACATGTCAGTTTTGTTTTTAGGGTCATCAAAAAAAATAACCCTAACCTACCTATCTCTGGGAGCAGTTATGTTTTTAGGGTCATCAAAAAAAAATAACCCTAACCTACCTATCTCTGGGAGCAGTTATGTTTTTAGGGTCATCAAAAAAAAATAACCCTAACCTACCTATCTCTGGGAGCAGTTATGTTTTTAGGGTCATCAAAAAAAAATAACCCTAACCTACCTATCTCTGGGAGCAGTTATGTTTTTAGGGTCATCAAAAAAAAATAACCCTAACCTACCTATCTCTGGGAGCAGTTATGTTTTTAGGGTCATCAAAAAAAAATAACCCTAACCTACCTATCTCTGGGAGCAGTTATGTTGTCAATGATTTTTAGTTTATGTATATTTAATCGTTGTCGATGAAATAATATTCGATGAAAAGTTTGTCGACGAAACAAGGGTACACCGTTTTGTAGTTGTGCCAATTAAGATAATTTGAAACAAATCAGCGATTAAGTAATATTCGTTGAATAGTATTTCTACGTAGTAAGATAAATTTAAATAAATAGAAGTTGAAATAAAATTACGCCAAACAATATTACTTGTACTAAAGTTTCGATGAATCGTTGTCGATGAAATAATATTCGATGGAACGTTTGTCGACGAAACAAGGGTACACCGTCGTATCTGCATGCGGCAAGGGTGTGCAAGTGTGACAGCGATGCAGAGCGCTATCTCGCTCGCGCACGCCGCATGCGAAAACCGCAGCAGTGTGAATGTCAGATTATCGAAAAAGTCTTCACAAATACAGAACATTACATTTTCGGGAGCCCTATAAATATTAGGCAATTTATCAAATAATCTCATTGTTTAAAGTAAAAACTTCGCTGGCCCAATATTACAGGGTTCTATGTTACATTTTCAGGGTAATTCAATTTGGACTTAGTGTCACTATGACAACGTTCAAATTTCAATTCGATAAAAGTGAAACATAGAACCCTGTAATATTTCGCCAGCGTCTTATCAAAACTGTTTATTCTTCTTAAAAACATATACTAAAAGTAATATTATTATTTTGAGTTAACATCAACAGAAACCGTAATTTATTTAGTACTATTAGTTATTCTCTGCCGCTATCAAAGCGCCCCACTATCGCTTCACTTGTGACACTCAAACTAATGACGCTTAATATAATAACATTAATAACTGCTATCTGCGCAAATAAAGTTAGCACTTGGACTCTTATCGACGCCTTTTATCCTCCTTTCAACTAATGGATATTACAGAGATAGTTTTGAAAAAGCGGTATTTTATTTACATAGCTGCTTCTTTTTCCAGCTTTAATTAAGTATTTTCAACCGACTTCAAGATTTCGAAGGAGGAGGAGGTTCGTCGGGATCTTTGTTTTTTTATGTGTGTTCAGCGATTATTCGAAGACGACTCGACCGATTTGGAAAATTTTTGTTTGAACGAGTATTACACAGTTGGTTCCATTGTCACCAGGTCCAAATCTGATGTTGAGATCTTGTAGAAATCGAGGGAACTTTTCAACTATTATAGGCGCACCTATAGTGATTTCACTATTTTTTACAGCAACTCGGCCACTTCCTCTTTGAATAGCGGATCCTAAGTGAAGTCGGTTCTTTTTTTGTTAAAATTAATATAACAACTGAAGTGTGTCGTCGTGATAATTCTATCTTTTTCCATCCATTTTTGATCTTGTATTTTCAGTGTAACAAGTGAATTTGTAATTCATAATCCAACAAATCAAAAATATATCACAGTTTACTTTGTCTATTGTGAAACTGAAATATTGTTCACTATTCCAACCTTTTCCGAAGGTTTGATATCATGTCATATCCAACAAATAGCAAATATTAGTTGATACACTCGGTTGATATCGGTTCATTCGAAGCGGTTCGTCATCTCGCTGTGATAAGACATGAAATATTTCTCTCATTGCAGACTTCTGTGTGCTTCTCTGTATTATACGGATGAAGAAAACGCCAAACAAATAATGAGGAAAAGCGAGAGTTGAGAAAATAAATAGAAATAAGCTTGCTTTATTATATTGACTTTTTAAATAAATAACCCATGTCTACACGAGCAAGGAATTAATTAACAAAATTTCTTCTATCCGCTGTGTAAATGACAAAAAGGAAGCTATGTATTTCCTTGATATTATGTAGCCAAGATAATAAATAATTAAGGGAAAAATTTTGGAACTTTAAAGAATTCTGTGTCCGTTTTAGCAACGAGCAACAATATAAAGTAGGTTTCAAGATTTATTGAAAATATGTCTCATGAAAATTTGTAACCGGCCAGTCTTATTCCGTAATTAGACTCAGGCCGTGGTCTCCTAGAAAAGCCATCGGCCGCTTACAGCGTCTGCGTCACGATGCTTACTATAGAGATGTACTGCTGTGGTCTGAGGGCCTACCGCGAAGTTCGAAAATCGACAAAACGATGGTCCCGTCTCTATCGCTCTTGCATATACGAAAGAGTGATGGAAATAGACGATTCGATGAACGAAGTGCTTCGCGGTTATAGGCCTGTTTCAGACGTCGACGTTGGCGTTTTTTTTTTGTATTGGAACGTTGACGCTGACGTCGCGTATAGCATAAAATAGGAGACCGGCCTCAGAGAAATTAATGCTGCAGGAATCGTTCTTGCGGTACCTACTAATTGTGGGGCCATTTCAGGGACTGATTGTGTATCTCTATAATTATTGATCAGTGGTTTTTAAGTTATTAAGTTCCGTCATCCGTAAGATCCGTTACCTATTGTTTGAAGGAGAAAGTAAACATAATTTTAGGAGTTTTATATTTCTGAAGTGAAAACTTCTTGAGCCGCGTTGATCACTTTTTGTTAGGGGAAAATCTCGCGTCACCGACACCGTCACCAATACAAAAACTCATGACAAGCCAAACATGTAATAGTACATTTCGATATTAGTGCGGAAAGTATGTCATTACTTCACGAGTACCGAGAGACTCGGGACGAGTGAAGAATGACATTTACGCACGAGTATCGAACGACGTTTTTTAATACAGTTGCGAAAAAATTATAAAATTGTAAATTATTCACTTTGAGGTTACTTTAGTACATGTATCCGAACGCTCCACGCGGTGCGGTGCGGCGCTGTGATTGGCTGTCTGTCACTGTCATTAGCTGTGATTGGCTGGAAAAGTAAAAAGCTAGTGCGCGATATCAAACTTTCCGCACGCTAAACCACTACAAGAAAAGCACTTTAAAAAATTAATATTGTTGTTGACATTTGGGGCATTTTACTAGGGGCGCATAGGTTGCCTTATCTTGTGACACTTTTCTTTCCGGTCAGACAACGAATGGATACTTTTCTCAAACATGCACTGAATTTGCATGCATGCATTTATTTCCTAAAATGTAAGTTCTAAGTTTCCACTTCTATCGGCAGTCCCCATAACTGCTAATTATTTTTATTACTAGGATTACTGGCGTGTCGTCCCGTCCGTGTGTCCCCATATGAAGGGTAGATCCATTAACTTTATTTGCCGACATTTCCCAAACTAAAGGAGGTCGGATATCGGCAGATTGGAATGATGTATTGTTACCAGATTTCATTTGGTGGGCAAGTATCGTTGATTCGCGATCTTTTTGTGTGCTTGACGGATGTTGAATTACTTGATTGGATTGTACGCTTTGTTTCTGGTATTTAGTTTACGAATTCATTAGATATATTTACCGTATAATCTACCAATTACTGAGTACTGAAATGGAATGAAATTGATTTATTTAAGGTCCAAACAATATTTATTTATTTATTTATTTAATCTTTATTGCACATAAATACAACTGTACAACAGGCGGACTTAATGCTATAGAGCATTCTCTACCAGTCAACCTTCGGGCAAAGCAGATAAGTTGTGGGCGGGTGGGTAATATTAGTATTAACTTAGTCTAATGTTAGTTAGTTAATACAAAAGAGTGATTTAGTCCTCTGACCCAATAGCTAGGGATATACTCACAGATCTGCCCGCCGGATTTGTCTGGCGGACATGTGCGGCGCACAAAGCCGTCCATGTATGGTGCGAATTGGACACGTAATTTGTCTGCGTACACATCTGAATAGCGCCATACATGGACGGATCTGTCCACCGGATCTGTGCGAGTATCCCTAGCTAATATTCACAGCAAAGGACAGTACTACAACTATAGTCCACAAGTTCAATACATAGTTAAGTATCAATCCCAATCTTCTTTTTGTGTTTATATAGAACTCATTCGCGAAAAGCGCTGGTAGCCTTGCGGTAAGACGTCCAACTTTCAATCCGGAGGTCTCGGGTTCAAACCCCGGCTCGGACCACTGAGTTTTTCGGAACTTATGTACGGAATATCATTTGATATTTACCAGTCGCTTTTCGGTGAAGGAAAACATCGTAAGGAAACCGGATCTAATCCCAAAAAGGCCTAGTCTCCCCTCTGAGTTGGAAGGTCAGATGGCAGTCGCTTTCGTAAAAACTAGTGTCTACGCCAATTCATGGGATTAGGTTGTCAAGCGGACCCCAAAACCGGGATAAACGCTAGGATGAAGAAGATCATTTAATAAACATATTTTTCCTGAGAAGTCATTGGAGATAATTTTATGTGTTGTTAACGGATGTCGACTTACTTGTTAGAATATATAGTTTTTGTTTTTGCTTTACCAAATTTAACTTAAACTTACTTAATATACACTAAAGATGGGGGGGCAACATGCAACCTGTAAGAAATAATTAGGTGAAGCAAAACAGGAACTCGGTAAAAGTTACAAAAAAAATCCAACCCTAAAAACACGAACGACTAACATTTTTAAACTAAAAGAAGCATCAAATTTTTCCTGAATTCGATACATGTAAGAACTAAAAAAACTTAAAATAGTTTGATTAGTTTTCAAGCGAACGAGACTTTTTCACAAAAGAAACACCCACGAAACCAAGCACCTCAGAACTTTAAAAATTCCAATATTTTACCTAGCACGAGGCAGGAGCGACATAACTACATAGAGCGACGAACATTAAATGTTCAATTTTACATTGTATATACATACAATCGTGCCTATATCCCAAGAGGGGTAGGCAGAGGTAGGTAGGATTTCCATTTGCTACGATCAATGCAGCAGAACGGTTCTCCGTGAGCCACTTCTCGCCCCCCTGAAGAACGAGACGTGATGGGTGGCGAACCGCATCGCCGCCATGCGGATGACTATTAATGACATAAATCACCACAGCGTTCTCACGAGCAGTAGGGATCGGTTCCCTTATCCCTTATCCCTTGGTCGCCTCTTACGACACCCGCGGGAAGAGACGGGGTGGCACTATTTTAAAGCCAGGGCCACGCAGTAAGATTAAATTTTATGCGCCTTTTTTGTCAAAATGCGCCTTAGCATTTGCAAAGATTGCATATACACGGGAAAATTCGACCGGTACTTCTGTGACCAGGTGGCCAAGTTGGTTAACGCGTCTGCCGCGAATGCAGAAGACGCTGGTTCGTTCCCAACCTTGGGCACCGAGACCTAGGTCGATTTTTCCTGTGTATATAACATCTACAGCCTTGGCCAGAAGTGTTGAGCATAGGTGTTTTTTGTTTACAATTTTGATGTTAAGCATTATTTCCCTATCCTAACAATGTACGGTAACGGTAAATGTTATATTTTATTTATAAATATAGAAAACTTCACTTAATAACACTTTCAAGGTACTTAAAAAATATGAAAACAGAAGGTACCAAAACTGTAAATTTAAGTCGGTGCGACATATTGCAAATATTCTATGAAGTTACTACTAACTTCAACAAAACATGCCTATTAGTTTAAATTAATTGACAAAATAACTTAAACAAAGATGGAAACGATGGACTAAACTTTCCAGTTTTGTATGAAAATCGCATTGGTGCTCAACACTTCTGGCCAAGGCTGTATATAAGTTATTAGTTCGATTTTTTATTCAAATAATCACAATAAACATTATAAAATAATAAAAAGGTAACAATAAATAGGTTTAAATATTTAATCTTAATCAATCACGTTTGAATAATAACATTTATTGACATAATTAAATATACAGAGGCACTACAGTACAAATATAAAACTAAATTAATAACTAGCTCAAATCTAAACTAGGCCCTTGCGACACTGTACCAAGGATGCTGGCGGCATTTCCTCGTTGTATCGCAATGCTGGTACGTTGTGCGAGGAACTGGTTTAAATATTAACATCGGAGGGTCACATAACACAGGTTTTTCACCTGACTAGCCCGCACTCGCGTATTCTAAAAAACACTGAAAAACTTCTATAAACTCATTGCAGTCCCTTAAAACTTTAACTTGTTCGTTTGGAAGTTTTGAAATGGCCGCAAGAGGTTTTATTAAAGCATTATATTATGTAAGGCTCGTAAATTACATGTGGCTCTGGCGCTGGAAACGGCTCGGCGGGTGTCCGAGAATTTACTACATTATGCTATCGTTATGGTAATGGTAACATTTTGTGGAAAAGGATTAAAAATACAATGAAAAGATGAGATACATATCTCACGTTCAGAACGTTCAAGTTGATAGCAAGATCAAGTGCGGGTAGTTCGAAATGGCGCGGCAAGATGTTGATATTAACTGGAGCCAGACTTTCTTCGGGACCACGGCGACAATGTTGTCCTCGAAACGTCGAAGGTAATTTTAAAATTATATACCGACATCTGCTACAATTTTTTCTGAAACTTTGCCTGAGTTGAGAAACATGGTTTTCTTTACCAAACAGCTATTTATATCTTATTTCTGCGATGGGAAAATGGCGGCCATCGCAGAAATTAGGTATATCTTATTTCTGAAAGCAAAACTGTAGCAGTTGACGGTACGAGGTAAAGTCCGTTTGTAAAAATTGATAATATTTGATTAGTATATTTTTTTTCTACGAAGTGACCCGTTTCTATTATCCTTGAATTTAAAATTCTTGAGAATTCTTAGTGGTTATTACAATACGAGCGCCAAAAAAGTGGAGGAGTTTGCCACACGTTTCCATTAAATATACCATAGACTATCTCTATATAGTCTCTGAATATACTTCGCTTAAGTAGGTATTAATGATACTCATTGGAGTGATACTAGGGTAACAGTGCGGTTCTAAATAAGACCCTAGAGCGCCCTAATGTTTGTGATGCGAAATTTAATTAAAATTCAGAATTTGGAAATTCAGCCATTCATCTCGTTCTTAGAGGATTCAACCAACCGGAGCGGCCATTGAGAGGTGTTCCCCTCTGCCGAAAATATACCAGTTTATTGTATGGACTGACGTTTATCTGACGTGGCTATTTTGACGTTACGTTTTGACGTCCCCTCCCCCGCAAAAATTGTCAGACTTTTTTGTATAGAAAATGACAGGTATGGCGACTCCTGTTGGTTGAATCCTCTAAGATCTCGTTACTTCGCCATATGACCATATATATCGCTTGACATTTTATAGGTTTTGAATATTGTAAATTTGTAGTAAAAGACGTTCCGAAACAACATTATACGTTTCAAAATAACGTTATACGTTTCGAAAACCAGGTCATAGATGGCAAACCTAATTTTCAACCACGCTCACGTTTCACGTAACATATGCATAATATTACCAACATAATTCCAACTTGAACATAACACGGTTTCTTGTCAAACGACATCAACGTCGCACGACACGGGTAATATCTAGTTTAGTCATAGATTATCTAACAGAAATGACAATATTATTATTATTTATTTATTTATTATACTAACAACAAAATTACATTTTAGACAGAGACCCTGCAAAACTATCTCAATAGTTTGACTGCAATATTATCGCGCTACGCCTCTCTCTCGCACTAGTCTATTTAGTTTTAACTCCTTCCTGCAGTCAAACTACCTATTGAGATAGTTTTTGGCGGGGTCTTTGTCTAAAATGTAATTTTTGTTGTTGGTATAATAAATTAATAAATAATAAATATAATAAATAATGTAAAATTAGCTTCGATATATTTACAAAAATGCGATTTTCGTCACCGTTTTTTCGCAGGAAAGTAGGCTTGGTCTACCTACTGAGGTGAAAATAAATGTGGTTAACTTTACTTGATGTTGAATTATTTTAACCTTTAATATGTTCTCAGTACTGAGGTGAAAAGTTGCATGCGTCACACGAGAGCAAAGTTATTTTAAATCTCGTGTATTTGAGTCCTGAGTAAGCGAAAGATTATAATTGAATCACGAGGGAAGCGAGTGATTCTAAGTTAGAACACTTCCAAGAAAAACCAACTTTCCTCTCTTGTTGCACAAACAACTATTTATGATATGACTGGCAACATCCAGTTTTTAAAGTGTTCTATCTAGCAGCAACTAATCTGTGACTTCAGTAGGTGCACTGCATATCATCCGTATTACTATAACGTTAGACTCCACATTTGTATGACACTCCAAAATTGCAATATATATGACAGGCGGACAACGCAATATGTTCGTGACGTCATTTCGTGTTCTTGATGAGTGGCAATTTTCATAGTAGTGATAAAATGTACTTGTACAGTCGACGTCAAAGTTATGTTTACATTTTTGGACCTTACTGCTCTGTAATAAGGGGCAAAAATATAAAGATATGTTTGACATCGACTGTACACTAGTGTTTCATACTGTTTTTATATAAAGTTACAACTGTCGATGTCATTATTTTCTAGACAACATAATTATAATTCACACGTAGGTACTGTTTTAATTTTATTTATATTTAAATTTAAATTAGTCTTCATTAATTACTGCCTGCATTAACGACAATTCTTATTTTATTCTGAATAAGATACATACGAAAAATGATAAATAATAATCATCCTATCAATGTAACACATTAAACTTCTCTATTACAATGTAAAATTGGTGGTTAGGTAAATCACCAGTAACTGGCTACCCTCCAGTAACTGGCCACCTCATCCTAAAAATGAACTCTATTCACCAACAAACAGAATTCATTTTAGTACGGTACGGTATTGGTGTATAATCAATAACATTAGGATATACCTGTTTTAATGTATCTAAGATAGGTACTCATACATATTGAGTTTAGAAACTATCCAAGAATTTCAATACCTTCCCAACACGAACATCCACTTGTTAACAAATTACCAAAATATCTATATCCCAGGCTAAAGTTTGAACTAACTCGAAAGCTCCTGGAATATTCTAACCTGCTGAATTGCTGGTCGATAGAAGTAGTGGTAATGTAACGTTTCCCGGCGCCTCTAAGTTCGCGCGTGATCTCAAGCAAGAAGATTAAAACCAACGGAGTTCGCAAACTTGTAGCGCAAAATGCGACCATTTTATAACTTCACATTTCATTTTCCAATCCTTTATTTAGGGTGAATCTCTTCACAGTAGCTCGAAAGCTGCTGTCTGGCGAAATAAATGTTACGACTAATTTCAAAAGAATAACCTTACAGAAAGGCAATGCAAGAATTTCGGGTGAGCAATCTCTTCTCTTCTTCAACAGGGTAAAGGAGATGAAAACGGCATTGGTTCTAATCTCCTTGGTTTCAAGCGAGTGGGATGGATGAGCAGGATGAGGTCTAATACATGCTACAATTTAGAGGGCATATTCGGAAATGGAGATGTAATGCCAAGATTATGAAGACTAGAAAGTAAACAGCGTGTATTGTCAGATTCGTCTGACTGTCTTTTGGCACCGTAGTCATAAGTAGATCATCATCATCATCATCATCATAAAACAATTAAAAACGTGTAGGCAGTTTTATTTTAATACTAAACTTATAAACCTTACGCACGTATAGGGATAAAATAGAACCAAGTATAGGTATATAGTTTGGTGGTAGCAGTGAGCAAAACTCAGTACTCATTTTCCCACGTTGCTCTGTGTGCTTACCCAACTAGCAAAATCATAGTTGAGTAAACGTTTCTGCCGCGACTTTTTGGTGTTTGTGTATGGTCGAATAAGAGTCGAATACACGTTTATACGACGGCGTTTGGGCACAATTATACTGCAATAAAGTGGTGTAGAAGTTCTATAAATGTCGCGCAATTACTAATTTCGTGTAGCAGTGGCTTTTATTGCAATATTTATTCGACTTTTATGTCGAATTGCAGCAGCAAGAAATCCACTATGCAATTATTTGGTTCAATAGCGAAGTTTGGAGCAGCGACAGTATCAACATGCGCAAAGTTCGTACAATTTAATTGTCACAAACCATAGACTGAATGTGAAAAAAAATATATTTGGAGAGACTTTGCTTACGTAAAAGTGCATTTTGATTTTGTTAAATATTAAGTATAGTGACTTGAGGTTTATCGATTGTGGCAATATAACAGTGAATTTTACCTGCACTCTTATTTTTGTGACGAAACATATTGTAGTTTATTCATAAAATTTTAATGCGCCTTCATGATATTTAGTTTTGAGTGATTTTTATTTAATTAATTTTATTATTATCTGAACAAATGGTATCAGTAAGCGACATTAAACATCTTCGTAACACTTACGCGACCAAAGTATGCGATTTACAGCCGAATACGAGTGCTCCGTTACTACATTATTCGACTATTGTTTCCGCCATAATGTAATCTTTAGGGTTCTTTGTAAAGAATATAAAAACCCTTGATTTACACACAATATCAAAGAAATCCTGTGGTAATAGTTACACAGTTCCGTATGTATACAAGGTGTAACAAAAATGCTGGTGATCCTTTGAAGGGCATAATTGGTGTTATATTATAATTATGCAAAACTAAGAACTATGTTTTTCTCGCAAAAAAAGTTGATTTTGTAGGAGGGTTGGCCGGTTGGGATGATGTGTCCACACAAAAAAAAATATGCGTCGGAAAAATTTGCCTCCTACTTTTTCTTACTCGCAATAGGTACAATACCAATTATGTCCTTAAGCGGATCACCAGTATTTTTGTTAAGTAAGTCCATCTTGTAGATCATGAAATATGAGGCTTAACAAATGCTATTTTTTGAGTTTTGCTTAATATTTACATCTAAATACGGTCACAGCACAGCCTTTCATTTAAAATTATGGGAACAAATTTTTTATACGTATACTTGCCTTTCATTTAAGCCCAAAACGAACTCGGTAAACCTTTTAGTATTCTTGTAATCGTAAAAAAAATGCAACAAATGGTGTCTGAAATACGCGTACCGTCGCGTGCTACAAGTATGCCTACGATGCACAACTTTGCCTGGCTTAAAAACATGTTTTCTTCACCAAACGGCTATTTATATCTTATTCCTGAGATGGCCACCTTTCAGGAATAAGCCCACAGCTATTTTAGTTAAACTGTATTTTTTATGTAAAAAGTCTGAACATTTCTTGCGTACTACGCAGCAGACACAACTTTTTTTGCATGAAAAATACATTTTTACATTCTTCTAAGGGACCCTAATAACATATAAAAATGTAGCTTTACATCGCGCTTTCCGTGATAAATCGACAATTTGACTGCTGTATGGTTATGCTTTTCTGTAGAAATTTCAAAAAAAATATTATGTACGGAACCAGTACTCGCATTGAAAGATTCTGGTTGACAAGTTTGATGCTGAAAAGATGGCAGACATGCAATGGTTATACGAGTCGTGGATCAGTAAACGTTATATTTTGGCATCTTTATAACACAAGCTGTGAAATAAAAGTGCTAAACAACTACACTTACACAGCATAAAAAATTATTAGTCGGATAATTATCTCCAAAGCAACACTTATATCATTATAGACTCTATAGAAATCAGTATGAAATCTATTACTCGATTGTGTAGTAATCGTATTTATTTACTACATTTACATTGCTACAAGTGGAGTAGAAATTACTTTAAACTCTTTTATACAACAGTTTCCTGAATAAAAGTTGCAACTAACCATGGCAATATGACTAGTCATATAATGGCAACATTAGAAACGTATAAACGACTGTTTGTAACATAGCTGAGGTATAATACGCTGTTACGTGATCAATGAGCTGTATAGAAGTAATATTGATGATGGCTACAAAACTGTAGTAAAACAATCGCATAACAAGGTCAAATAAACGTTTATTCAACTTACTATTTGACTGAATTGGTGTATAAGCCAAATTGTAATATAATCAGCTACTATACGACATATTATCGCAGCGACTACTGTTACATTACCTTTATCTGACTAAATAGCTCTATAACACCGAGCTTATTCGGCATTTTTGTTAGTTGGGTAATCAGCCGTATGCAAATACGATTTGCATACGCCAAATTCACATTTGAGAATAACTCCCAGGTGTAATAATGAATTCCCCGGCCGCCTCAAGAGCTCCGTCAACATCAAATGCTAAACACGAGGCGAATGCAACCCCGAGTAGAGCCCAACCAGCAATTTCAAGAAACTTGGCAACTTTTTTACGTGCTCCGGAAATATAGCTCAATTTATTTTTTAATGCGGATACTTTTAACCTCTTAAATCACCCGCGAGAGCGTTTTGGAAGTTTGAGCGAAATTGACTTTGTCTGTTGGAAATTTAGAACTTTTTTTTACTTGGATGTTTCATTAATCCTACTTAACTACACTAAACTTATAATTTTGGAAGCTTAATCTTATCAACTTAGGTACGTAGTACATGCCTGCGCACAAACAGGGTATATGTTATTTTGACAAAACACGGGACTTAATCGCGTACACTTACTTTTAATTTTACCACGAGCGTTATGACACGCTCGAAACGTCAGGAAAATTAAAAGTAAGTGTACGCGATTAAGTCCCGTGTTTTGTCAAAATAATGAGTGAAAATCGTGTGAGTTTAAATCAGTACAGGGTATATGTTGATGCTAGTACCGAAATACATTTTATTTTACACAGTAATTAAGTACCTACTTACCGTCCTGTGCTGCAACATGGTTTTCTTCTCTTGAGATGGCCACTTTTTTCCCATCTCAAGAATAAAAAACCTGGTTGGAGAAGAAAACCACACTGAAAAAATGAAACAGTTGGAAATAAATAAGTTTTTGCTATTTACAACCGAGTGACTCGCTTCGCATGGAGCCTGCAAAGTTCGTTGCTAAAATCAAACAAGTCAACTTGGCTAACGTATGTATTTTTCATTTATTAAATTCAATAACAATACATTGATTGAGTTGTATTTAAAACTATACCATTAAATTTGTTAAAAATAAATAAGGGAATCAGGTAAGGGTTACATTTACTAGGACACTTATTTGGACTCAAATTAGTGCTTGGTTAAAATAACCAAGAACATTTAGCAATTTGCTAGTTTGTCATTAACAAAGTTTTATTCCTGGTTTTAAATATGTCTTGGTTCTATGCAACTAAAAATATCTTAACCGAGCCAAATTGGTACTTTGCTAACACACATTTTTTTCCGTGCATGTTTTTCAAGGCGGGCAAAGTTGAGCATCGTAGGCCAAGTCGTAGCAAAAAAATAAGGTACCTATAAAAAGACTAAAAGCCTAACCCGTGTCGTCCCAGGCCCAAAAGTACCCACCACGCTACATTGCCGCATTGAACTGCGATGGATAGGCTCTGGGCCAGGAACTCTTATCGTTACCTAACTCTCAAAATCAATTATGTCGTGAAAGGTAATTATTTACATTTTCATCTTTTTTTAAATATGTTTGCCCTCTTGACGTAAATGATTTATAAAACTGAAAAAATCTGAATTAATGTCATTATGATGAAACGTTTTTAAACGCGAATTTGACATCAAGTCGATGGCAAGTTCGTGTCATAGTAATATTAACAAATCAAGTTAATATTATCAAAGTTAGAATAAGCTTAACGGAAATAGGTATTGTATAAAATTCAGCAAGGATAGGTTGGCTAGACTGGAATCGACCGGCGTCTTCAGTTTAATAATATATTATTATTTCCAAGCGCCTTCGGGCAGTACCCTTGCCTCAGAAGCAGTTCAAAAGTTAAAATTAGAATCTGAAATCCTGAATCAATCAATTCACATCACCGTTGATCGACATTCCTTCAATCTCTCGATCCAATCTGAGAACCCCCGAAACTCTTCAACAAGTCAAATTGTTTTCACTCGAACCCCTTCAAGTATTAAACTCGAGTCACCACAAATTGTGTGAGAAGTATTCAGACTGTGAGGATCAGTTGTCGCTGGATAAAGATTAAATAAGACTCGAGTAGATATGACACTTCATAGCTTTTCTCGGATGCACCATACGACTACATATTCACCGCCATGCTACGCGCGTAGCGCTACGCCGTAGCCGATAATATGGGTTTCCCGCTATGTAGCGAAAATGCTACGTAGACCCGTAACGACAACGTGTCGTCATGGGCACTGAATGGGTTAACTTCGGGAAATACTTCACATAGGCAACTGGAATTCAATTACGTATTCGACAAGGTGAAAATCTCTGTTACCCATAATTTATATTACTAAAATGAAATGGTATGTATTTCTACCAGTATGTCCTCTTAATTCCATGATGTTACAGCACAAACCACATCAGATCTTCTCAAAGCATTTTTATAAAATGACAACCATGGATGGCCTTCTGTGATTATTACAGTGGTATATCTGTTAACCCGCCATGATATCTGTCCTGGGTGTCACGGGCGTCGTAAACTCGAGTTCGGGTCCCGCCATTGTGTATTGTTATGATGTAGTTTCAAGCACTGGGACTACATTTAACTTGGCGAGTTGCAAAAGTACTTCAGTGTTGCTATATTTACAGTGGTATATCTGTTAACCCGCCATGTAATCTGTCCTGGGTGTCACGGGCGTCGTAAACTCGAGTTTGGGTCCCACCATTTGTATTGTTATGATGTAGTTTCAAGCACTGGGACTACATTTAACATGGCGAGCAGTGTTACTACAATTACAGTGGTATATTTGTTAACCCGCCATGATATCTGTCCCGGGTGTCACGGGCGTCGTAAACTCGAGTTCGGGTCCCGCCATTGTGTATTGTTATGACGTAGTTTCAAGCACTGGGACTATATGTAACATGGCGAGCAGTGTTACTACAATTACAGTGGTATATCTGTTAACCCGCCATGATATCTGTCCTGGGTGTCACGGGCGTCGTAAACTCGAGTTCGGGTTCCGCCATTGTGTATTGTTATGGCGTAGTTTCAAGCACTGGGACTACATTTAACTTGGCGAGTTGCAAAAGTACTTCAGTGTTGCTACATTTACAGTGGTATATCTGTTAACCCGCCATGTAATCTGTCCTGGGTGTCACGGGCGTCGTAAACTCGAATTTGGGTCCCACCGTTTGTATTGTTATGATGTAGTTTCAAGCACTGGGACCACATTTAACATGGCGAGCAGTGTTACTACAATTACAGTGGTATATCTGTTAACCCGCCATGATATTTGTCCTGTGTGTCACGGGCGTCGTAAACTCGAGTTCGGGTCCCGCCATTGTGTATTGTTATGACGTAGTTTCAAGCACTGGGACTATATGTAACATGGCGAGCAGTGTTACTACAATTACAGTGGTATATCTGTTAACCCGCCATGATATCTGTCCTGGGTGTCACGGGCGTCGTAAACTCGAGTTCGGGTCCCGCCATTGTGTATTGTTATGACGTAGTTTCAAGCTCTAGGACTACATTTAACATGGCGAGCAGTGTTACTACAATTACAGTGGTATATCTGTTAACCCGCCATGATATCTGTCCTGGGTGTCACGGGCGTCGTAAACTCGAGTTCGGGTCCCGCCATTGTGTATTGTTATGACGTAGTTTCAAGCACTGGGACTACATTTAACACGGCGAGCAGTGTTACTACAATTACAGTGGTATATCTGTTAATCCGCCATGTAATCTGTCCTGGGTGTCACGGGCGTCGTAAACTCGAGTTCGGGTCCCGCCATTGTGTATTGTTATGACGTAGTTTCAAGCACTGAGACTACATTTAACTTGGCGAGTTGTAAAAGTACTTCAGTGTTGCTACAACTACAGTGGTATATCTGTTAACCCGCCATGTAATCTGTCCTGGGTGTCACGGGCGTCGTAAACTCGAGTTTGGGTCCCACCGTTTGTATTGTTATGATGTAGTTTCAAGCACTGGGACTACATTTATCATGGCGAGCAGTGTTACTACAATTACAGTGGTATATCTGTTAACCCGCCATGTAATCTGTCCTGGGTGTCACGGGCGTTGTAAACTCGAGTTCGGGTCCCGGCATTGTGTATTGTTATGACGTAATTTCAAGCACTAGGACTACATTTAACATGGCGAGCAGTGTTGCTACAATTACAGTGGTATATCTGTTAACCCGCCATGATATCTGTCCTGGGTGTCACGGGCGTCGTAAACTCGAGTTCGGGTCCCGCCATTGTGTATTGTTATGACGTAGTTTCAAGCTCTAGGACTACATTTAACATGGCGAGCAGTGTTACTACAATTACAGTGGTATATCTGTTAACCCGCCATGTAATCTGTCCTGGGTGTCACAGGCGTCGTAAACTCGAGTTCGGGTCCCACCGTATTGTTATGATGTAGTTTCAAGCACTGGGACTACATTTAACATGGCGAGCAGTGTTACTACAATTACAGTGGTATATCTGTTAACCCGCCATGATATCTGTCCTGGGTGTCACGGGCGTCGTAAACTCGAGTTCGGGTCCCGGCATTGTGTATTGTTATGACGTAGTTTCAAGCACTGGGACTACATTTAACTTGGCGAGTTGGAAAAGTCCTCGTGTCCGTCTTAGTCCATACAAAATATGCATTTGCAGTAAGAAAGTTTTAGAATATACCTTAATATTTTATTCAACCATAGTCGAGGAAATAGTACCCTTTAAAACTTGTAAGTATTATAATATGTTTACGTGTACAGAATACAAATACTTACGAATAAATACCTGCTCTGTTGAACTTCCAGCGATTTATTATATAATAAATATCATTAGACTGGTACTAGTTTAGTACCAAAAGAAACGACTGACAATGTTAATAATATAACATTAAATACATACGTAATTTACTCATAATAACAAAATCCAAAACTGTAACCTGCAACCTTAAGGCGATTATCACACTGACAACGGATCCGCATGCGGCGCCGATGCGCGAGAGAGATAGCGCTCTGTATGTGTATAGCGCTGTCTCGCTCGCACACCGGCGCCGCATGCGGATCCGCACCAGTGTGATAACCGCCTTAAATGGCGTGGATTCTCTTCTCCACCGGCTAACAGCTGCCAAATATACTGATCTAGTAATAATTATGGCAAAGTACTAATAGAGATTTGATATTCATATTTTGTGGCCAGCTCTCAGACTATTGAGTAGGATATCGACTCCACAGAGCCACGTCAAGCAAAGTGACAAGCAAAAGCAATATTTGTTGACATGTCTTCGACAGCCGAACGGCCGCCACATTACTATTCATAAGGGTTCGACCACCTAAACCTATCCACAGACTACCTAGACTACTAGACGTCGCATATGATACTAGCTGTCAGCACACTAAGAGTGGGTTGCACACAGACTACACAGGCATCTTATCATTAAGCTTTTACAGGGAGCACGAGGTCACCACACGCAAGCGCAATTTTATTCGTTAATTTCTCCGATTCAAACAGCACATATCAATAGTATTCTACACCAATTTGTAGTATAACAATCCAGGTTCACCCCTGTAACTTGATTTTATTGGATAATTTAAATTTACATGAGTAATGATCAAAAACGTTAACACAACTGAAATAAGCGGTCGCGCTCTCATACAATTTGGTACGGGAGACCTCGAGATCCTCGAGTTACCCGCCTCGAGTTATACTTATGATCCTCGAGTTATACTTATGATCTATCTAGTGATTGCAAAATCCATAAAAAAAAAAATTATTGAACATTGGTGGATTATAACAGCTAGACCTCTCACCACAGTGCTGTCACTTGGTGCAAAAATGGATTCAGGAAGCCCTCATTACCTAACTGATGAGCATTAAACATGATGACGCAGCTGTCATTCCATTTAAAACTAAACTTTTCGTACAAGCAAGTTTTAACTATAACGATAATGTTAACAGACCGACCGTTAGCCGCTCTAATACTAAGCGACAGTTCCACCAACCAATGTCCACAATTGATGGACTGATCAATGTTGCTCAATAGATACTATACATCCAATAAAAATTTTGCGAATATTTTAACGGAGACACACGGTTACGACAAAGTTTACGACACAAAAAAAAGTTAATAAAATTTTCGCAGTTAAACTTTCGCACCTTTTTATTATTTCACAAGACATAATAACAATGTTAAGCCCTATGGTTGACTGTTAGAGAATGCCATTTGGCATTAAGTCTGCCACTTACATATTTATTTGTACAAAAACACCAGTCTGCAACTAACAGAAACAAAAAATCTGAGAACCTTCCGAAAAATTTCCAAGTAGGTAGATTTTTTTTAAATTATTTCCTTATGTATCAGTATTCATAATGCGAAGTCTCTATAGTCTGTGGTATACCTACCCCCCACTTTAGATTCCATTACGGTCGGAACTGAATTCACTTTTAACCCTTCCAAAAACCCGCATAAATATTTACAAGGTGAAAACCTGCGCGAATTCAAACAAAAGTCAACTTTGTGCCTTTATATTTAAGCGCTATTTGACTTTTTGAGGTTATGTACATATTTGTTCATACATAATTTGGCAGGCGTGTTTTATGAAAAATGGTTGGCCAAAGTGAAAAGTAACTACATTAGGATAGCATAAGGGCGGTATCAAAGAAACGATTTTGCGCGGCGGTGCAGAATTATTGTTTTTATGGGGCCAATTACTTTTTAGATCGTGTTAGTCATACATATATACTCATATATATTTTCCTTTGTTTACTGTTTCCCTAGTACATAGAGAGACTAAAAAAATATGGAATGCAATCGTGATTAGCTAATTTTATTGGAGAATGGTATTATACAAAACATAATTGAAAAAAAATGTTAATGTTTTTTTTTATATATTAAGAGACTGTATTTTATCAACAAACTTATATTCAGACAAATTGTGATTCTGATATTCATTATGATTGTATTGATATTATTCATCATCATCATCATCTCAGCCATAAGACGTCCACTGCTGAACATAGGCCTCCCCTTTAAGGGTTCGGCCATACGCGCCACGCTTGGCAGGTGGGTTGGTGCGCGCAGTTTTTTGTTTTGTTTATTGTTGTTTAGGCTTTCGGAAGATGCTGCTGCCCATCTCCCGGTATATTGCTTTAGCAGACTCCTACTGCAACCACGGGACGATATGGTGGGGGACAATTCTAAGGCCGGGCACCCCACGGCGGATATTATTGCCATGATTCTATTTCAGCCTTAGCGCATTTAGACCCTGGCCTCTGAAGGTTATAGGCTCACTCCTAATTTAATAAGTAGGAGCGTTTTTGCATTGGGTCGAAAATGACCCTCTGGTCATATATGGGTTAGGGTCTTACGGTCCGCCCCGGGAACCTTACCTAACACTAAACTTGTTTCGCGATTTTTGGACGAAGGTTTTTATTGATTAAAATTAAGTTATACTAGTACGTAAAGTACCTACAATATAAATACGTTGGAAAATTAGTCATTTGGGCAGTTTTTTATTTATTTTCATATATATTTTTTAAGTAAGAGTATGTTTAGCTAGAGCCGTTCCTGAATAATGGGCGTTTTCTTTGTATCTAAGTTTATCTATATAAGTACCTAACTATATCGTCGCTTAGTACCCATATTACACGCTTTGCATAGTTTGGAACGAGGTTGATTTGTGTAAGATTATCCCCAAATATTTATTTAGCTTTAAATCGTACATTTCTATCGTTTTCCAAATAGCGTCGTTTTTCAAAATCAAGGACGAACAAAACGACAGGAAGTATCATTATTTCCTACCATTGATCTCCTCAAGCCTGGACGGGCCTCATTACACCCACAACAGCCGGCAAATTACTTTCTCTACTCAAACATGTTATATTGTCCCGAAGATTATTTATCAATCTGCACCACAAATAAATGCGGACAACTTCGCTCTTATACCGTAGTAATATAGGATATTGTTGAGTGATGCATTTATTTATGGGGATGTATTGTGAGGTACGAAAGAGCATCTTGGCTTCCTTTGAGGATATTAGGATTAGATAGGGTGCTTTTGTTTTTAAGGGCGGCCACCGATCGATATCGGCCTGTCAGTTGTTCGGAGCCGGCAAATTTTTGTTCTGACAGGCCGAGATCGTCGGGCGGACTGCAGGCGGACTGATAGTGGGTGGCCGCCTTACTGATGTAGTTGAAACGTTGCATTCATGAATCGGAATATTTTAGCATACTATTTAGTTTTCCGGATCATATTGGGATTAGGTCGGGTTTCCCCAGGGGTTTATAAACCAAAATAAAATCTATTTTTTGCCGCTTGAACTGCATAGTGGTAAGACCTTGTGTTGCTACGTTAATTTACATTGAAAGCAATCGTAGACCACCATCACCATCTCAGCCATCATAAGACATCCACTGCTGAACATAGGCCTCCCCTTTGAACCTCCATAAGTATCGGTCGGAAGCGACTTGCATATCGTAGACGCTTGCCACCAAATTTAACTTTTGATTTGGACTATCACTATTTGAGCTATTATTTAATATTACTTACAAGTGCTATCGATATAAGTACAACACTACACTAATAGTTCTCATCAGGATGAGTACATCAGGTATTACATATTACCTACACGGTCTCGCGCATAGAAAAATAAGTAAACAAAGAATGCTTACTCCATATAACTGGTAATTAGCCTGAATGCTTGACATTATGAAGGCTAGACGAGTAAGGGACTGAGGGAGGAGAGAGAGGGACTAAAACTTGGTATCCACGCCCCCTGCCCGCTCCTCCATCACCTTAGTTTTCTAGCCTTTATAATGACGAGTTTTCAGGCTAGTAACCAGTTGTGTGGTTACTAGCCTTACCACGTGAGCACTCTATGCTTTATTTCTCTATGGTCTCGCGAGTTAATTCAAACAAGGGATTTAAATCCAACGTCCGTCGAGTGGAAACGCTCGAGCAGGATCTAGTTACTGCAAGCGGAATAAAGCTTAGTGTTGCGCCCCCGGGATTTCCCGGGAAAATCTATTTTTTATCTAAATTTTATTTTATGTTTACTGTTAGGCTTTAGCATATCTCCGCTGCGAAACCGACACGGCGGTGCCGCGAAACACGTTTCGCCGCAAAATGTGAGCGGATCGAGAGCGAAACAAGAGCGGATACGACACCTTTGCATGACTCCGCTCTTGTTTCGCAATCCGGCACAGGATAGGCTTCTCTTCACTGCTTTGCAACGCCTACTGACATATATTAACTACTGAATTTCTTCTACCTAAATGTTTTCTGGAAGGATCGCTTTTTAAGATAAGATCGGCAGTTTACCTCTACTTTCAATATGCTAAATTTTCTATTCTGTTTTTCCTTTTTAAGTAAGAGTATTTACATATATAGTGCGAACTGTATTGAGATGCTAAATGAATGAGACATTTCACTGAATATTTTGCACGCAATGAGCGCGCGAAATCACAACTTGAAACAATAACACCCAAGTATCGATTCTAAATATAGTTTTGATTTCGAATCAGCCTCCGGGTTTGTATGTGAAAGCCAAGTAAATAAAAAACCCGGAAAACGGGATTGCTGGCGATGCATCAGCACATCCCTAACAAAGCCTCTTTGCTTTTTATTTTTATTGCGACCATGTTTTTTCAGCAGCCCCAACTCGCGCCATTGTGACCTCGGAAGTGTGATGAGAAAATCACGAATGATAGATGTGATTAAATGGAACTCGAATTTTCCACGAAATCTACAAAGCCAGGAAAAGCCGAATGTTATTTACGTCCCGTATGTCTGTGGATTGTAATTACGTTGGGAGCAGAGACGAGTCGATAATAAGGACTAAAGTTAATCTCCATTCATTCGCTTATTCTGATCACATACTTAGCCGAAAGGGGGGGGAAAGGTGCGTTAGGTGCATACCTACAGTACACAGTAAACGTAGCTAAATTACCATCTTGATATGCTGTTAATTTTTTTTAAATAATGTCGCGTCAAGATCTCTTTGACCACCATACCTGCTCATCTACTTCTGCTACTAACTGTATCTCCACTGACATAGTATTTCTAGTTGTTTTCTAGGACAACAATAAACGCTCTACTTATTGCGAGTTGAAGAGACAACCTTTTCAACGCCAACGACGGATATACCGTCATAAAGACCATACGTTTTGCTCTAAACTTATTATTGGAGTGGCGTATGAATGAGTGCATTAGCATCTGTCATGGCGTCGGAAAACTTAAAGCTCGTGCCAGACGGCATACAACAAGCTCGGCAGAATGACCTTGGTCGAGACTGACCATGTAGACAGTTGTTGCTTACAAAATTGTATAAGCCACCAATCAAGGTCAGGGTATCCTTGGACCGTCGGCAGCCTTGTTGGCAAACCGTCTAGATGTTACTTAAACCGCTTAAACCTATTCCCAAAAAAAAAAAATTGGTGTAACACGGTTTATACCGGGTGTTTCCTGTAATAGGAGCAATAAATTAAAACGTAGATTCTGCTCTTCAAACCAGACAACGTTTGTTCAGCGACTTTTAAAAATAACTTATGGTTTGATTTTTAGGACACTTTAAAGTTTTTCCGGACACGCGATGTATTTCGAAATTGATTATGTCTGTAGGGTGACAAGCAATGTCAAATAGACGGATTTTAACGTACATTGAAAATACTATTTATTTTGTATGAAAAAGAGACAATCTAAAAAGTACATTATTTTTAAAAGTTGTTGAACAAAAGTTGTGTTGTTTGAGGAGGCGAATCTACGTTAAAATTTATTGCTCCTATTACAGGAAACACTCTGTATATAGGCCCGTGATATTATTAATCCTTATTATATGCTTGTCTGTGACGTAAACTGCAAGAAAAGTTATAAACATAATAAAAATAAAACAACCCTTTTTGTTTTGTTTATATTACGGTCGAACTGGCGTTTATTGTAAAACAAAATACCTAACTGATTTTATTTTTGTACTCCGGAGAAACGTCTGCAAGCGATATTTCATATAAGTAATTGAAAGAGAAATGAAAAATTTCACCGCGTCACCGCAAGTCTTGCTCGACGTGGTGAATTTTTAATTTTTTCTTTATATTATAATATTAAAATTAAAACAACTAATTGTTGCATTTATTCCGATTATTTTGAAATTTTATCATTTGTTTCGTATTTCCGGTTGCAAAAAACCGTCCGTTAACATCAACGTCATGGTTAAAAAATCTTGTATGAAATATTTGACAGTTTTCTATGAAATGACAGCTCCGTCGCCATATTTAACGTTGATCAGATCGTTAGTTATCCGTGGTGCAATCCATCCTTAGTGTTAGTAGTATCTATTCTAAGTTTGAAATCTTATATTGTTATGGATTTTCTATCAATATTATCGTCTTTTGTATATCAGTTGGTATAACATATAGAACTGACATATTTTATTTCTTAATCCCTTTACCTTTTGATTGCCTTAGTTGAAACAATACTTTTTTAAAGTTATTAAGTTTCTTAGTAAGCAATCAATCCTGTGCAGTCAATACAAAGTTGTATAACACTAGATCTTCTATTTTTACAAAAAAATACTGATGTGCTTGCTTCCACTTTCACGTATTATATTTTTATTTTAAGCTTATTCCGCTACCCAAATGTTATCTGGAATACATCTCATCTAAACGATAAGTTCGCCTGTTTTCTACCGTTCTTTAGTCCGCCACTTGTACATTTATATTGTATTGTGCAATGAAGTTTAAATAAATAAATAAAATAAATACATCTAAACTAGTATTTTTAATTGCTATTCCGATGTATGGCAGGATCAAGTTACACCTATACTATGATTCGTAATTAGATTCCAAAAACATAACCTCACTCGCTTAATTTTCGCTTTTATTTCTCTGAATAAGGGCAACTGAAACTACTTTTTTACATCAGAGGATTAAAATTACCATTATTACATTATATCAGTGGCATTTTTTTTTTAAAAGAACGTATAAATACACGAAACCGGTGAAGAATTGAGGTTATATTTATGGAATTTAATTACGAATCAGAGTATAGTAGAAACAAGGGGATCTAATGTTCAACGCGAGTCAACATCTAAGGTAAACCTTCTTGATTTAAACCCACCATAAGCCCCCCAATATTCGTCACCCCATACCGTAATATTGAATGTGACGGCAGGAATTTTAATCCACCCCGTTAGGTGTAATAACGTTGATGCCGCGAGGAGGAATTTAACTAAACATTATTTACCCGGCTCGTAACTTGCGCAATCTAGTGTGACACCGCCTTTAATATACTGGAGTAGTATGGGAGACGAGATGCAATTTACAGCTCTGTAATGTTCTGTTAATGTTAGTGAATAAAATTAACAATTATAATAAAATATACTGCGGCAACGGCGGCACCTTAGGCTACGTTTTTATAATATTCGTACATTTTTTTATCTTAATAATTTTACTTTCTCCAAGAAATTTACATTTTACTTGAATAGAGTTCAAAATGAAAATTTAAATTTGAGGGCGGATATAAAAAAAAAAATCATTTATTGCAGACAACAAAGCGGTCCATATGACATTTAGATTAATTAGAATAAAATAGAAATTATAAATAAATTAAAATTAAAACAATTCATAAATTAATAAAAATAATAGAAAAAATACAATTACAATGACATTGCTAACCAAAATTATTAAATACAAAAATTATAAATAAAATTAAATATAAATCAAAATTAAAATTACAATATTTAAATTATCAAAATTATTATATGCCCGATATATAAGTATGCCCGGCGGACTGAGCCGTCCATGTATGGCGCGCATTGGACACGGATTTGTCTGCGGACACATCTGAATAGCGCACGTATCTGTCCGCCGGGCAGATCTGCGCGTGTATCCCTAGCTAATAAGTCCCGTTTTTGTCAAAATAATGAGACAGAAATACGACTTCGTGGCTTTTGGTGTCAAGATCCTGGAGAAATCGAGGGAACTCTTCAAATATTATAGGCATACTTATAGTGATTTCACTATTTTTACAGCAACTTGGCCACTTCCTCTTGGAATAGCGGATCCTAAGTGAAGTCGGTTCTTTTTTTGTTTAAAATTATTACTAGAATTGTTTGAAAGACGATGAAAACTATTGTGTCTGCGTCATAACAATAAAATTTAAGTAAGTAATATAAAACGTCTAAAGCAGTCTACGAGCTGGCAAATATTTGAATTTCTCAGTTGACATCTAGCCCGGGAGACCGTAATCTTCTCTAATCTAGAGTGACACCGTCTTTAATATAATATAACAGAATAGTGTAGGAGCTAAGTGTTGAATTTTGTTGAAGTAGTTCGTTTCAAATATCAGCGCTGGTGGCCTGGCGGTAGAACATTAGACTTACAATCCGGCGGTCTCGGGTTCAAACCCCGGCTCGTACCACTGAGTTTTTCGGAACTTCTCTACGAAATATCATCTGATATTTACCAATTTTTCGGTGAAGGAAAACATCGTAAGACAATCGGAATCCTGACAATGCCTAGTTTCCCCTCTGGGTTGGAAGGACAGGTGACACTGGTGGCAGTTTTCGTAAAAACTAGTGCCTACGTTAATTCCTTGGATTAGGTTGCCGAGCGGACCCCAAGCTCAATTGAGCCGACCGGGATTTTGTGGCAATTTTGTATACACATTTAAGTCAGCGACCCCAAAATAAATTAGATTTAAAAAAAGTTTCGCAAAATATACTACGTGATATATGTATAAAATGTAAGGGATTGATGTGAGAATATTGACAATTATCTGTTTTATAATATTAAAATTAATAGTTTTAAAGATATTCGAGAAAAAAGGCGAAAAAAGTCAAAAAATAACAAATTCCATTCGTCGAATAACTCCGGGCCGTTCCAGCGACGCGTGTAGTTCATTCGTGCTGTATTCGAAATAGCGTGTTTTTTGAAGTGGCGTGTGATTTGATTTTGTTTGCATATAAGAAACATATTTGTTGGCAAACACTTCATATAAACGTTAGCAATCTCCGCGAGTGAGGGTAAATAGAACGCTGGAGGTGAGTTTCCGATGTTATGTGTGAGTGGTAGGTATATTTTTAGGAGTAGGTAACAGGAAAACATAGTATCTTGAATATTTTGATCAATACTATGCTAGCATAAATGTTACTTTGATTTATTATATACCGGGTGTTTCCTGTAATAGGAGCAATAAATTAAAACGTAGATTCTACTCCTCAAACAAGACAACGTTTGTTCAGCGACTTTTAAAAATAACTTATGGTTTGATTTTTAGGACACTTTAAAGTTTTTCCGAACACGCAATGTATTCCGACATTGATTATGTCTGTAGGGTGACAAGCAATTTCAAATAGACGGATTTTAACGTACATTGAAAATACTATTTAGTTTGTATGAAAAAGGGGCAATCTACAAAATACATATTTTTTAAAAGTTGTTGAACACAAGTGTTGTTGTTTGAGAGGTAGAATCTACGTTTTAATTTATTGCTCGTATTACAGGAGACACTCTGTATGTTGTCAGGCGCGGTCCGAGAGAGGGGTGAGCCAAATCGTACACGTCAAATTGAAAAATTCATTACTGATCCCCTCAAAAAATCATTTCTATTACTTATATAAGCAAATATAATTATACGTAATTTACTTATCACTAAATTTATTTGGATACTTACTTGTTTACTTACTTCACTGGCTCAGAGACCCAAAACGGATCTTGGCCTCTGACACAAGAGAACTCAGTCCGGTACTCCGACGTTCCGGTTTTTCGGATACAAACTTGAATAAAGATAATTGTGTACAACTGTACAGTCGGCATCAAATATATCGGAGTGGCGAAGGTACTCAAAAATATATTGGCTGTAAACTATATATTGGAAAATAAACTATTCTCCACTGCTTTGCAACGCCTACTGATATCAATTATTTAATGAATTCCGCTACCTAAAGGTTGTCTGGAAGAGATCGCTCTTTAGCGATAAGACCGCCTGTTGTTTATCTCTAAATTTGCTGTATTTTCTGTACTGTTTCCTTTTTTGAGGTGTTCAATAAAGAGTATTTGTATTGTATTGTATTGTATTCTATACTATTCTATTCATTCCATTCATACCGGAACATGCATTTTATCACCTTGACAATAGAGGCGTTGTTCAGATATTTGTGACCACTTTGGCCGCTCCGATATATCTGATATACAAATGCTATCAGTGACCATGAGTTCAGAAAGAAAAGGTCTCGACCCATCGCCCTTTTTTCTTCAGTTAACGTGATTTTGTTCTAATCAGGCCACTCAGTATATATATTGAAATAAAAAGGCACATGAACGGTATGTTTCGACTTTATGCACCTATGTGTTATGGGGCTCTAATGAACTTCGATCTGAATCACTCGATTTTCCAGCGTTTTTTTGACTTCTCAACGGACGGAGCGAACAGTCGAATCGGCGTTTTGAAGTAATAATAAATAATTAAATTTGAACCACGTTATTACTGTATTGACCTTACAATCGTAATTTGGGGGGCTGGGGGGTTATTGCACACTATTTTTCAACATACTACTTGTACTGCTTAAGGGTCGCCAGGACGCTCGCGTGAACTCGCGTCCCCATACAAACGTAGTTCAGCTCTCATTTTAAAACGACATGCTTTAGAACCACGAAATTTGGCATGGGCATTCTAGCAGTACAGATCTACGTCGGTAATTCGTTTTCGTTGCTAAAAATTGTAATACAAAGAAAATATAGCAAAAATAAGTTTTGTATGTAAATCTGTATCTGGCTGTATTTTCTTTGTATTACAATTTTTAGCAACCAAAACGAATTACCAACATATATCTGTACTACTAAAATGCCCATGCCAAATTTCGTGGTTCTAAAGCATGTCGTTTTAAAATGAGAGCTAAACTACGTTTGTATGGGAACGCGAGCGTCCTGGCGACTCTTAAAACGGTATGTTTCGACTTTATGCACCTATGTGTTATGGGGCTCTAATGAACTTCGATCTGAATCACTCGATTTTCCAGCGTTTTTTTTTTGACTTCTCGACGGACGGAGCGAACAGTCGAATCGGCGTTTTGAAATAATAATAAATAATTAAATTTGAACCACGCTATTACTGTATTGACCTTACAATCGTAATTTGGGGGGCTGGGGTTGTTGCACACTATTTTTTTCAACATACTACTTGTACTGCTTAAGGACCTAACTTCTCCAAAACATGTCGTGCGAAACACGACTGCCCAAAAAAAGAAGTGTATTATTTTATTTTCAAACATTTTTTAATTATTTATTTGTTAGCACGGTGGGCCCTAATAACTAGAAAGATTTTAACAGTGTATTCCTGGTCATATTAAAATACTAAAATGTCTAATAAACTTTTCTGGAATACGCCTACTTTCAGAGTTAATACCAATTAAAAAAATATTTTTTTTTATTATAACTCAGCACAAAACGCCTTTTTGATCGCGTTGTTGCCACTATTGGGCATAGTTTACACATCCTTATTGACAGATATCAAAGTAACAAGGAACACTTTTCAGAAACTAAATTTTTACGGAAAAAAATGTACCAATTTGTTTTAGGCGATCCTTTTATTAATATCATTGACTTTTCAGGTGCAAAAAAATTTAAAAATTGAAAAATTAATAATGAAAAAAAAAATTATTTGCAAAATTGACCTAAAGTCATATTTTTTTTTCCTTCTTTTGGTCTCAAAAATGCGTGCTTAAGATCTTTCGGGTTACTCGAGCCCACCGTGTACATATATATCTACAACAAATACACGCTTAACTTATTTAATATCCAACCACTATCGGGCTCGCCCAGCACGTAGAGTCAAAGGCTACAAAAATAAACGCCACATCTTTCTCGAACCAAAATAGTTTATTTCCACTGGAGCCAATGAGAGTTTTTTTTTATCTCCAGCACACTTGATTAAGTCCCGCTCTGATAATTCGTTTCATTTTCTCTTGACTCGAATGTTAACTTTTATTTATGGAGTTGCGGTAATTTTGCATCGAACCTTTTATTTAAATAGGGCAGATGCCCCGGTTTTGGCCACTGTGCCGGTTTTGTCCATTTCCAACTTTGTTAAGATATTTACGAATTTACAAATCTATGGTTTATAGTTAATGTAAGAGTAAATTATGGCAGAACAGATGGCATTATCATCTGTCATGGATCAGTTGTCATTCAGTTTTCAGGAATTATGGAAAAATGTGGCCTAAACGGACTCCTGGGACCCTTTTTGACATTTCATCAAAGAAAATAATAAGATCTTATGTCAGAACCTTTACAGCGCAGACTCATATAAATATAGTAATATATTTTCAATGACGCAGTACATAAATAATGTCACAATTCCTTAATAACGCAAAATGACGGACGTCTGAACAGTCAGACTCTCCTTAAAGTGGCCAAAACCGGGGCATCTGCCCTATGATCAATTTAACAAGGTTTTGTACCAGGCTATAATTTATAAAATACAAAGTTAGCATTTCGATCAAATCGCTATTAGTGAAATAAATCCAAGCACTATTTAGCTTGATGAATATTTCAATCAATTTTTTATACGTTTCCAATCCGTTTTCAGCATTTATATTTTTCTCAATAATAATCCTTGTACATTTTTTATGGTATTGATTTTGCGTTTTGACACGAAACTGTTTAGTTGGGCCCCGGTTTAGTGGTAAGTTTTTAGTATTATATTTTTAAGTTAGGTTTTTAGTTTTAGTTAGTTTATTTTAATAGTAGTTTTAATTTTATACATTATTATTTTATTTAAGTTTTATTATGATTAAATTCCGAAACTGTTTTGAATAGTAAACTTTTATGACGTTATTTATAACGGGTCACTCACGTAATTTTGGTCGTTTTTTTGAGTGAGTGACCCGTTATAAATATTTTTATATGTTAGAGTCTCACGAGAGTTTTATAGTTATAAAAGCTACCTCCTCGATATGTGTCGCTCCATAACCAAGAGCTTATTCATGAGCAATTCGCGTTGGCTCACCGACGAAAAGCTTCTCCGCGTAACTAAATATATGTAATGTTTCCGTATTTAATCTATTACTCTTATTTTCTTTGAGGATTCTACCAACCGGAGCGGCTATTGACAGGCGTTCCCCTCTGCTGAAAATATATGACCAGTGGTTATATTTATTGTATGGACTGACGTTTATCTGACGTGGTTATTTTGACGTTCCCCTCCCCCGCAAAAATCGGCAGACTTTTTTGTATAGAAAATGACAGGCATGGCCACTCCGCTTGGTTGAATCCTTTAAGCTTATTTTGGCACAAATAAAGTTTAATTTAATTTTTTTATATTTCTTGAAATATTCTCTCTGTAAAAATAAAATTAGTTTAGTTCATTACAAGAGCACACCGCTAGCAGGTACAGTCGACGTCAAGGATATGTTTACACTTTTGCACCTTATTATAAAGGAGTAAGATGAAAAAATGTAAACATATCTTTTACGTCGACTGTACACTAAAGTCTGGGAGTGTATTCAATCAAAAATTTCATCAATTTTCACAACTAAAGTCACGTTCTCGGTTTATGTAAATATTTTTACTAGATGTAAAGAAAAATATAATACATTGTGAATATACAGTATTTTCTGCGTTATGTGTATTTTTTATCTCAATAAGATTTTTTTATAAATACGACTTCGTTACAGTATTACCACAATACTTTTAGACCTATTTTCAAGAATATCAAATAAGACCTACATTTATCAAATTTAATATTAATTTTAGGAATTTTATAAGCTGTTTTACTTATAAAGGTTCAAAAAGGGCGTAAGTATATTTTCTGTACTAATCTGTAGAATCTTGTTTTTTTCCCTTGTTTTAACTGAATTTGTATAGCATTTTGAACAAACATACTCGTAACTTAACTGTGACCCAATAATTAATTTTTGGAAATTTTATCAGCAGCAATGTACTGTAAACATGGTATTGAAACTAACTGTCAACGAGCGTTCGCGAGTATGTTTGCATTACATTGCGGGCCGAATTATTTTGTATGGCTAAAATTTTAATTGCAATTCTAAGTAAAATTTATCTAATTACATTTTCTTATGTCCTATACTAATCACCGTTAAGAGATTCGCCCGTATTAGATTGATACACTATATTTATACTCGTACCTATATTTAGATTTAACTACGTCCGTAAGTCCGTGACTGAATTGGAACAATAAATCGCCGTATACGAGAGCCCCTAACCCATTGCAGCAATTCCCTTTCTCTATTCACCTCAGGTCATCCATAAATAAGACTGCGGGTACAATATCACCTTTATTATTCCTAACAACGCGGGAGTTTTTCAAACTCGGGGCGAAACAAAAAGTATTCTCTCTTCCGCATCTAAGTTAGAGGTGACTTACAAACTGACCGCAAAACTTTTGTTTGTTAAACCACTAAGGTTGGGAAAGTCTGAAAAATTGTCTTTAGATCACAAATTCGATTTGTTGGGGTTTCTTTACAATTTTAGGTGGGCTAATTTAATGTAAACCAAATCACAGTATAACAAATACCGCGTGTTTATTTGATATTACCTCAAATGGAAGCCAGACGCAAGTTTTGAAATTATAAATCGATATTGTAATAAATATTGAGTTAACTCTTAGTTAACATAGAGCAATTGATTTTTTAAATTTCTTCGGTACGCGATGTATTGCGTATACACTTTTTTAACACAGTTGCTCAAATCTAGTAGTAGTTTATAATGCGAGAAGTTGGATTTCTCGCACTAGCGCGTTTTACTTTTCCAGCCAATCACAGCTCAGGATTCATGATCACCGCCCCGCATCGCACGGCGCGAGTGTTCGGATGAAGTAACCTCAAAGTGACATATTGTCCATTTTTATAATTTTTTCGCAACTTTATTAAAAAACGTCGTTCGATACACGGACGGAATGTCATTCTTCACTCGTCCCGAGTTTTGCCACTCGCCTGCGGCTCGTGACCAAATGTCTCGGAACTCGTTGAATAATGACATCCTTTCCGACCTAGTATCGAAATGTACTATTTTGACACATCATCGAATGTGACATTTTAGGGCAAAGTAATCATGTAGGTAGCGATACATTGCGTGCTGAAATATTTTATATGGAAAAATAAAAGTCGTAAAATTTTAATAAAACATATGGAAGTATGTTTATTAGGGTCTATACTAACTACCCTTGGCGTATGCGGTAATGTCAAAAATACACGCTGTATAATTATATAACGTAATTAATACAATTTAAATACATTAAATATTAACTTTGTACATTAGCGTCTGTGTACATATCTAAGTCTATTAAGTACTTGTAATAGTCTTAACATAATACCCTTGTCATTTGCATTCCTCCATCGACGACATTAGCGAATGGTTAGTATAATGGTTACACGAATATTTTATGATATTCGTGCTGTTCCGAGCCGTGTCAAATTTTCGACACAAAGGACATGAACCTTGAACTTTCATGTTGCCTCTTACACATTCGCAGAACCATAAGTCATAAGTGTCAAAATGTCTTTGAAAATCTATTTATTCACTGCCAACTCGTCTTCTTCATTCGCAATATATCACAAGCACATTTTACGTATTTTCACAGCTATTTGAGTGGCCGGCATTACACTCTTCAGTTGCATCCCGATAATTGCAACATTACTGCCATTTTACGAGCCCACAAGTCGTTAACATATACCCCGTTTACACGCAGCCCACTTCCACGGCATAGCAGGAAAGAGGCGAGGGAAGTGAGCAGGAGCAGTATGTAAAGACGATACTTCTCCTGACGCTGCCGCTGCTACTCGCGCTGCCCGACGTTGCCCAAAAGAGCGGTTTTTTGTGCAGAAGTCAAAGGACGAGCAGCGCGAGTAGCAGTGCGTGTTTGCATGCAGCCCTTTCTCTGCCAAGTGGTCGAACAAACCAAACGCAGCAATAACATCTATATTGACCTCTGCCATCATTGGAAATCGGAAACGAAGTGAGCGGTAGAGCAGTATGTGAACACACACTTCTCACGTCCGTGCTACGGTGGGCAGCTAGGGCAATATTGCCGGCAACGCGAGGAGCGGCGGGAAGGGCTGCGCAATCAAGTTTAGCCATGCACGATACATACCTACTCGTATTAATAGCCTAATTCCTATCCCCGATGAGCGTAATCTACCCAAAATGTACCTAATACACTCCATCTAGCCAGTGATCTGAGTTCGAACCTAAATCTGATCATGACGGTTATCCGCCTTCTCAATTACACGCTCGTTTAGTGTTCAGAAACTGGAACATCGTGCGACATAATCACTATACTAGTCCGTATCGAGTAGCCACTTCTACTTATCACACCTAACGTATGTGCATTTGGAAACTCGTTCGATTTTATGCCTTGTTGTCGAGCAATAAGGTACGTATTTGATCCAGTTTGAAAATGTAGATATGATGGAGATATTAAGCGTGATGAAGCTCAAATCATAGGAATCAGGAGAGAACTGTGAATGTGGAGTTCAAAGCACACAAATCTGGTTGGACGATACTTACTAGTAGAATGTGCTCGTACATGCATCGGTTTTTACGTAAACGTGATGCTGAATCATACTATGTACAGTCAACAGCACGATAACTAAACAGTTGAGGTGTTCAAAATTATCCTAGCACGACTTTATTATCAAGAGAATAAGAGATACGTACCTGTGCAAGTGTGCATACCTACGTATCACACACATACATTGTAATTTATTGAATCACCAATTTTACATACCTAATACAAATAGCACAACTTGGACACGCTGTCAAATTACTTCGTAATCGTAGCGCAAGCAAAGCAAGCGGTGTGACAGCTCTCATATAAATCCATATATGCCAGCCGCAGGCAAAATAAGCATATATATGCCATTTTGGCGGCAAATTATGTACATCAATGAAACTTCGTTCATAACTTTATCTTGACACTAGAAATGAGGATCTGCTGAGTCCTACGAAAATTTAGGGGCCCTACCCCTTTTCGGGGGGTATGGGGGGAGGGGAGCTTAAAAACCGGCAAAGTGCGCGCCGGACCACCCATTATAGAGGGTTCCGTACCTTCGATGAAATAAGAACGAAGTAATGCCAAAAGGGCGTATCTACATAAGGAAAATTTTTTTGGAAATGGCTCAAAAGGTCAAAAACTCAAAAATGGCTCAACCGATAATGTTTAAATTAATATCATAAAAAATAAGTGTTACGGCGTATCTTCTTGAATTTTTTCATAATTTTTTAACTTATGGTTCAAAAGTTTGAAGATGAGGACACAATTTTATTGGCTTTCGAAGCCATTATTTCTGTAAATATTTACTATTTCAAAAAATGTCTCAAGAAACCTTAATGTTATTTTTAAAGACCTCTCCATTGATATGCAACAAGTTGACATTTGAATATTTTTTTTTGTATTCAAAAATTTCCCACTCGATCATAACTCCCCGATGGGGGTAGGACTACTAAATTTTGATAGGACTCGGCAGATCCTCATTTCTAATGCCAAGATAAATTTAATAAACAATGCTTCATCGATGTACATATTTTGCCTCCAAAATATGCTATTTTTCCTGTATTATATTCAGAGCAATGACGCGTTGTTTCAGTGCCCACTGCCCGCGAGTCAACCGGATGGCTCGCCGTATTTAAGCTCCCTACTCCCTACGTGTTGTGGAACCACCCTGTGCATAAGCCATCATCCAGTTGCCTCTCGGTCACTGTAACTAACGCGCCATTGCTTTAACTATGCACTTTTGGTGTACATATGTTAATACACTAATATTCAATTTATATCGCTATTACGAAAGTAATCGTCGAGAATCTATGGTAACTATGCAAAATAATACTTACTACTTACTTATTTGGCGCAACGATCCAAAATGAGTCTTGGCCTCCGCCACATTGCTCGGTCCTGAGCTATTTCACGCCAGGTTTCACCGGCACCGAGCTCATGAAGATCAGCTCCTACCCTGTCTGCCCAGCGATACCTAGGATAACCGACAGGACGGCGTCCAGTCGGTCGACCCAAATATGCTCTTTTTACTGAGCGATCGATCTTCTCTCCCATCCTCTCGAGGAAAATAATGCTCAGTAAATATTGCAAATCCTGTTTATTTTCGCGCAGGATGTACGAGTATGCCATCTCCTCCGTAAAGAGATATGCAAATACTCGAAACCATGAATTAGCATAAACCTGAGTCTATTTCCCTTCTCTTAAAGAAACCTACTCAACAATCGATAAGTGACTAATCCCCGAGCCTCAGTTAGAACCTTGTCGGGTATCAAACACTTTAAAAGGGAACTACTTATCAAACCCTTAAGGGTCCTGTTATCATACAAATTGATTGGAGAAATATGTGGAAAATTGAGACGGTGGCGGTCAATTTGCGTTGATTTCTCCATCCAGGGGGCGCGACCCGCTGAATTCGAATGAGGTTGGGTGCGGACGCTTATCAGCGATAAGCGATTTGGCGCGCTTATAAAATTATGACATGAATTAGAATGGACATGTCACTGATATGAGCTTAGAATATTCAACCAACCGGACAGGCCATGCCGATTTTTGTAGGGGAACGTCAAATGTATACGTAACAAAATAGCCAAATCAGATAAACGTCTGCCCATACAATGAGTATGACCAGTATGACCACTGGTCATATATTTTCGGCAGAGGGGAAAGCCTGTCAATTGCCGCTCCGGTTGGTTAAATGCTCTAAGGATATGAGCGAGATTCTAAATGGCATCTCCAAAACAATAAAAGGAGTTTTATAATAAAAAACTCAACAAACACGATTTTAGTAAATATCTTCAAAAAAATTGTGTTCACTGGCGCAGTTGATGGGTACTTAAATGTACTAGTCTCACAGTCTTCTTATAATTACAATATAATTTCTACTTACTCTATCAGTGAATATGAAATAGCAGGTTACTCTGAGATTCTATTATCGGTCCGAAAACTACTAAGTGCCTAAACCTCTTAAACCCAAAGCTCCAAAAATCATTCCCCCGAGCATTAAAACAATAAAAACCGTGAATCCCTCCGCGAAATCACTAAACCTGACCAAATCAATACACAGAGCGACCCAACCCTATAACTTACTTTTTGACATTTATATTCTCACGGAAACCTTCGAGGGTAAAATGGGGTTTTTATCCGACTCACCCTGACTCCGAATTGCCTTCTAAACCTCTGACGGCCATTCTAACTTATAATAGCTGACCAGTTTACTTAGGAAGAGTATGCGCATGTTTAATGGGTCTTAAAGCTGTTATGTTGGCAATAAAATCGGGGGAATTGTGCTCTTTGAGTAGGCTACTTGTGTATTCACAAGGGTATTATATAATGCTTTTAGGGGCGTATTATTGAAGTCCATACTAACAATCGATGATTTTTTATTGCGGGCTAGTCAATATTTAGTTGCGTAGTTTAATGGTTCAATACTTTGGTAATCGTTTTAAAATTAAGAAATGGACTGCATGAGTAGTTTACTACTAAGGACACTTTTATTTTAAGCTTAATATAGCTTAGAGCTTACGATAAACCATCAGTGCAGTGAACGGCCAATACGAAGCATATTGTTAGGTTTCTAGATACACTAAAGGTGGATTTCGCCACGCATAACTATAACTGATCAACAAAATATGGTGAAGGACCTGTCATTCCATAGGAAACTGTCAAACTTTTCATACATTTTTTAAATCGATGACGATAACAGACGGTGTGGCGCAACTGGCCCTAAGTGTAATGGCTTTTAGACGAATGAGACTACGCAGCGAAACGCGATATAAATGAAAAAGTGCCCACAACAAACAATTTCGTTTTCTATTTCTGTCATTCATCACGAAAGTGTAAATTTCCTTTTTCTTCCACAGAACTGAAGGGCGAGTCGGCAGAAAGTGCTAGTACATCTACTGGCAGTTCACAAGAGGAGGAGCCCAAAGACGCATGGATGCGTGCGCCGTCCGGCGGCGTCGCGGTGCGGAGCGGAGAAGACGCGCTTTTGACTTGCGTGGTGCTCGGTGCGAGAGGCAAGCCCGTGTTGTGGAGGCGAGCGAGCGACCGCCAGCTGTTGACCGCTGGTGGAGTCAGAGTTACCAGAGACGACAGAGTTCGTGTTCTGCATGATGACTGTAAGTAAACTAGTGACCTATTTCATGGAGGTCTGGAGCGGAGAAGACGCGCTTTTAACTTGTGTGGTGCTTGGTGCGAGAGGCAAGGCCGTGCTATGGAGGAGGCGAGCGAGCGACCGCCATCGCCAGCTATTGGCTGGAGTCAGAGTTACTAGTAACTCTGACTCCATAGGGCAGATGCCCCGGTTGTGGCCACTGTGCCGGTTTTGGCCACTTTCAACTTTATTAATTTATTATCAAATTTACAAGTCTATGGTTTATAGTTAATATAAGAGTAAATTAAGGCAGCACAGATATCATTGTCATATGTCATGTATCATTTGTTAATTCAGTTGTCAGGAGCCACGGAACAAAGTGGCCAAAACTGGCTCCTGGGCCCGTTTCTGACATTTCATTAAAGAAATAAATAAGATCTAATGTCAGAATCTGAACAACAGAGATTTATATAAATATAGTAATATATTTTCAATGACTCCGTACATAAAGAGTGTCGTAGTTCCTATTTGATATAGAATGACGGACGTTGAAATGACAAACTCTCCTTAAAGTGGCCAAAACCGGGGCATCTGCCCTACTCCATGACCGAGACAAAACGCGCTATTGACTTCTGGAGTAAAAATAATAAATACCTTATTTAATGTGAGGGACTCGATCTATTAGTGCGAGTACTGGGCTAGCCCAAGTTGTTGTTGTTACCCGATGGTGAGAATTATTAGACGCAACAGAGTTTACGTACCGAATGCTACTTCTAATCATGTCTTAATCGTCCATGAAAGAAAACTCCACTCGCTTACTATACCTACTTATCGACCTGTCGATAATTCACCTGGTCCATAAAATTCCACTTTCTGATCGTTTACTTACATTTCTAATCTCCCATTATTTTTTGTTCTTCCCTCTAATATTGTTTCTTTTTTGACCTAATGTTCTTCTGTTTTCACAGCTGAAGAACCACTGCAGGGCCCCGGTATCGCCAAGGGCGGTGACGTATGGGCGCTAGTCATCAAGTCTGTGAAGGCGTCGGACGCGGGGTTGTACATGTGCGAGCTCAACACGGAACCGCCCGTCAGGAGTTTTCATAGGCTGACTGGTAAGTACTGACAAGCCATTGGTCGTAACTGAATGCTCATTATATAAAAGGTGTAACAAAAATGCTGGTGATCCTTTTAAGGGCATAATTGGTATCGTATTCTAATTAAGGAATACTTTGTTTCTTAATTCAGTGCGAAAAAAAATTTTGGTTTAGTATCGAGGGTCGGTCGGCGCTGGGGTCACCTGTCCCATAGAATTATTTTATTTTATTGCCTCAAAAAAAAATCTCCTACTTTTTCTTAATCGCTTTTCTCCTACTCTTGCGTATTTTTGTTACACCCTGTATAGTTCTGTAAGCATGGTCACGAACCAGGACGGTAATATTTTTAACCGATAGTCATTTTTAGGCGCAAAAGGGCGCTGGTGGCCTGGCGGTAAATAGTCCGACTTTCAATCCGGTGGTCTTGGGGTTCAAACCCCGGCTCGTACCGTCGTCGGGGAGTTTTCGGAACTTATGTATTGAATATTATTTGATATTTATCAGTCGCTTTTCGGTGAAAGAAAACATCGTAAGGAAACCGAACGTAATCCCGATAGGTTTAGTTTCCCTCTGGGTTGGAAGGTCAGATGGCAGTCGCTTTCGTAACAACTAATTCATAGGATTAGGTTTTTAAGCAGACCCCAAGCCGGGACTAACGCTAGGGGAAGTAAAAGTATTTTTTAAGAGCAAATGTAAAAGAAAAATATAAAGCCTGTCGTTTAATTTCAAAGCAAGTTAACGACTGTTTAGTTAAAGAGTTTAACTTTTCGACTTTGCTTCACTACTTATTTTCTTTTAAGCAAGCAGAGCAAGCAGAAACATTTTATCTTATAAGACTTTTGAAGTTGCATTAACCATTTAAAGTGAACATCTTGAAAGACACCCTGACGTGGTGAAAGTTTTGCTCACTTACTTAAACAGTTTCAAAATTTCTAGTTAGGTAACATGAAACTTGTATAAACTTGGTAATAAAAGGTCCTACAGTCGCCATCAGATATATCGGAGCGGCCAAGGTGGTCACAAGTATCTGAATAACGCCTCTATTGCTAAGGCGGTATAGTGCATGTTCAGATATTTTTGAGCACCTCGGCTGCTCCGATATATTTGAATGCGACTGTACAAAGCAGTTTGCGGAATGTTTCCTAAAAGTAGTAAAAGTACTAAGAAGTTTATGAAAAAATAAATATCCGCTTCAGAACTGGAAGTTTCGTTTCCACGAAAAAGTTGAAAGTTTCCGAATTTCCCGAAGTAGGAAAACGTCAATATCTTGGATATAAGGACTGTATCGTTAATTATGGGTACAGATAAAACCTGTTCTAACGGCTAGCATGTGTATTATTTTGTATTACTATGTTCCAAGAGTTTGATCTGAGGGTATTTTTAAGCAATATCTGATTTAAGAAGGTTTGACATTTTTTTTATTTTAGGGACTTCATGATGCTTTTAATACCGTATAGCAAATATAATCTGGACAAGCCTATCGAGCTGAATTTGAGACTATTTCACCGACTCTTTGGTACGATTTAAAGTAAAAACAGATTAATAGGCTACCAAAACATGTTATCCAAGTGTCCTCTTCATGATTGTTCAATTGAGCAGCTGCGGAATAAATGTGGTGAATTTTTATTTTTACGAAAATACGATTTTTCACCCCACGTTTTGCAACCCCTTCAATTTTTGATGCAAGCCAAATGAAAGAGACAGCTAGAAAAATAAGCTAAAAACTAAAGCCTAACGGACATTCATGGCGCTGATCCATCGCTAAAGCGGGTCGATAGAAACGCTCCGTGATAGTTATATTAGATGTCAAAGTCAGAGTTGTCGTAAGTAACATGCCATATTCTCTAAAAGGCCACCATGCACAGACCCTAAGCTTTTTTTTAACGAAAAAAAATGCTTAGACTATGTCCAGATGTTTCGCTATACAAATCATGTGTAATTGCTGTTTACATAGTACGATTTTTTTTTGTATGGTATTGTCTTGTTTGCAAACCGCAAATTGGCTTGTAGTATTTGTCCAAAATCGTTATTGTTACTCGAGAGGATTGGGTAAATTTCGTCCAAACCATATGCTTTACGTCGAGCTCCCATGACGAAATGTGTACCTTATTAAAGCACTGATTAAACACATGTGTGATTTTGAAATAAAAATATAAAACAAAAAAGAAACGGCTAAGTAAAGTTGTACCCATAATAAACGATACAGTCCTTATAGGCCAATAAAATTAGACTTTTTCGAAGAATTAATTCCCAGCAGGCTGGAAATTATTTTAATACCTTCATTTGGTCCTAAATTCTCGTCATCCGAGTTTGCCCAATCCCAGGAGGTGTGCATTATTTTTGGGAAATTTTTGCTCCTATGTTGATCCTGAGGACCTCATTTCAGCATGTCGGCAATTTCTTGCAGCTATATATTCACCTAAGCCCAATGAGACATCCTTGGACAAAATGCGCCACGAGATATTCTCAAAATTCCTCATAAAGCCGACTTTCAATTTGGTCTCTCTGTAATAACAGGATGAGGATGGCTGGTTGAACGGGCAGAGTCAGGGTGACGGCGTTCTATTAAAATACGTACATAGTGGCTGAGTATAGAATACTCTAATCACGAATCCTTTATTAATAACCAATGCATACCTATTTATACACATAGGTTGTCGCTGACACAAGCAATATGCGTTTATGTCGCAGTAATCCATTAAGTTACTGTTAAACACTAAAAGTGGCTAAATGCCATATTACACCTCCCCCGAAAGTCCCTTCACCGCCGGGGTGGCAAAAGAAAAAATTTAAACGCATGTTACTTGTTTACAATTTTTTCTGAAAATAGTCATAAAAAGTTTACATTGTGTGATTAAATGATTTCTTAACTGTCTTAGTGTCGCAGTCCTTTAAATATTTTTAACAACCTATTTTGTAAAATGTATCATGCTGAATCAAATTTAAAAACATAATTATAATATTTATCATTTTCAAGATTACTATCATATCTCAGGCTACAAGAGTACCATAGTCACTTGTTAACATTAGCTTATTATAAGCTTCGTAATAAAAATATTTAGGTCATCAAATCATTAATATTTTTAAATATGTATCAATACTTTCATTAACAATCGTATTGTCTATTCATTTCTAAAGCAATATATTAAATATATTATTCAATCGAAATCATTATTATTCGTAGTATCGGTACCTTTCATAATATAAACTAATGCCGAAAATCTAAAGTTATGCCTTTCACGGACACCTGTAAGGTCGACTATGATCAAGGACATACTTAACTGGGTTGCGCCTCTTGCGCACCCTTCACCTATAACATTAAAACCTAGGGCATGGTCACCCTCTATCAACATCTATAACATGGGCATGGTCACCCAAATAATGGCATATCAGGCCTAACTCGTCGGTCGCCTGTACTTAGAGTCACAAATACATTAAGACATAATTAGTCTCCAACATCTCTCACGGAGGATACTGTAGCTCACACTATGATCGAGTACGAAGGACTAGTGCTCTAACTAAGGTCACATCTCGAAATGTGCCTAACTTCTTCACTTGGTACCATACTAAACTATAACTGAAACTTTTCTTAATGAGAAAAAAAAAACATTAACACTTCGAATAAAAACATCAAAACTAATAAGTTAAACTTGCACTACATAACAGGTGATCAGTCTGAACGTAGCTAAGCATTAATCATTACTAGTAAAGAAACAATATTATTGAATTGAGCTATAACTTTAAATTGATAAGCGACGGTATCAAATTTCATTCATCGTTTATTAAATTGTTGCATATTGATGGCGAAGTCTCGCGACCTACTAAAAAAATTGCTGACACGCGCAACCTGCATTTACTTCGACGCGTGCAGAAATTGCGAAATCTATAATTTTCCTAAATTATACTGTATTCGACACTAAGAATTACAATTTAAAATATGACTTCATGATTTTCGTTACTTTTACTTTAGAATTACTTTATAAAAGAAATGTATTCATATTAATCTGAATTTTAAATGTTATATATGTTTATGCGACAACCTTATTATTTTAAGAACTTAATAGCGAGAATTAAAAAAAAAATACAAAACAATATCATTATTGGCCGTAATGGCCGTCGCCATCCTCTACCTTGTCAAATTTGCTGGTTTGGCGGTGTCCTGTTGGGCGGTGTCCTCAGGCGGTAGCGGCGCTGGGAAGCTGGCTGGCAAGCTGTCACCTCCATGTTGCGCTGGCCAATGCTGCACATGTTAATGATGATGGGCCGGGATAATCCTGGACTCCCTGGAACGTGGGCCGGGATAACCCTGGACACCTCTTGATTTGCGAGCCGGGAAACCCTGGACAACGCTCTTCTTTCTTCTTAATTTTCTTTTAATGTGTAGTCATCTTTTTCTTCTTTTTTTTTCTTATTCCTTAATCTTCTTTAGGTTTTTAAATTGCGCTTTCTTCAGTATTGGTCATCTTATTCTTTCTTGATAATTTCTTCATTTAAAGTGAACATCTTGAAAGACACCCTGACGTGGTGAAAGTTTTGCTCACTTACTTAAACAGTTTCAAAATTTCTAGTTAGGTAACATGAAACTTGTATAAACTTGGTAATAAAAGGTCCTACAGTCGCCATCAGATATATCGGAGCGGCCAAGGTGGTCACAAGTATCTGAATAACGCCTCTATTGCTAAGGCGGTATAGTGCATGTTCAGATATTTTTGAGCACCTCGGCTGCTCCGATATATTTGAGTGCGACTGTACAAAGCAGTTTGCGGAATGTTTCCTAAAAGTAGTAAAAGTACTAAGAATTTTATGAAAAAATAAATATCCGCTTCAGAACTGGAAGTTTCGTTTCCACGATAAAGTTGAAAGTTTCCGAATTTCCCGAAGTAGGAAAACGTCAATATCTTGGATATAAGGACTGTATCGTTAATTATGGGTACAGATAAAACCTGTTCTAACGGCTAGCATGTGTATTATTTTGTATTACTATGTTCCAAGAGTTTGATCTGAGGGTATTTTTAAGCAATATCTGATTTAAGAAGGTTTGACATTTTTTTTATTTTAGGGACTTCATGATGCTTTTAATACCGTATAGCAAATATAATCTGGACAAGCCTATCGAGCTGAATTTGAGACTATTTCACCGACTCTTTGGTACGATTTAAAGTAAAAACAGATTAATAGGCTACCAAAACATGTTATCCAAGTGTCCTCTTCATGATTGTTCAATTGAGCAGCTGCGGAATAAATGTGGTGAATTTTTATTTTTACGAAAATACGATTTTTCACCCCACGTTTTGCAACCCCTTCAATTTTTGATGCAAGCCAAATGAAAGAGACAGCTAGAAAAATAAGCTAAAAACTAAAGCCTAACGGACATTCATGGCGCTGATCCATCGCTAAAGCGGGTCGATAGAAACGCTCCGTGATAGTTATATTAGATGTCAAAGTCAGAGTTGTCGTAAGTAACATGCCATATTCTCTAAAAGGCCACCATGCACAGACCCTAAGCTTTTTTTTAACGAAAAAAAATGCTTAGACTATGTCCAGATGTTTCGCTATACAAATCATGTGTAATTGCTGTTTACATAGTACGATTTTTTTTTGTATGGTATTGTCTTGTTTGCAAACCGCAAATTGGCTTGTAGTATTTGTCCAAAATCGTTATTGTTACTCGAGAGGATTGGGTAAATTTCGTCCAAACCATATGCTTTACGTCGAGCTCCCATGACGAAATGTGTACCTTATTAAAGCACTGATTAAACACATGTGTGATTTTGAAATAAAAATATAAAACAAAAAAGAAACGGCTAAGTAAAGTTGTACCCATAATAAACGATACAGTCCTTATAGGCCAATAAAATTAGACTTTTTCGAAGAATTAATTCCCAGCAGGCTGGAAATTATTTTAATACCTTCATTTGGTCCTAAATTCTCGTCATCCGAGTTTGCCCAATCCCAGGAGGTGTGCATTATTTTTGGGAAATTTTTGCTCCTATGTTGATCCTGAGGACCTCATTTCAGCATGTCGGCAATTTCTTGCAGCTATATATTCACCTAAGCCCAATGAGACATCCTTGGACAAAATGCGCCACGAGATATTCTCAAAATTCCTCATAAAGCCGACTTTCAATTTGGTCTCTCTACCCCCAACAAATGCAGCCGAATTTAACCCTCCTTAACATTGAATGGAGTGACTTTTTCCGACAGACCTATTGTGTGTATGAGCTACAAGCAAACAACTGAAAAAGGAGCAAACATTTAGCTGATACTTTGCTGCCATAAGTTATGCACACCTCCAGGAACTGTGCAAACTCAGATGACATGCCTTTAGGGCAACATGCAGGTATTAAAAGCATATCCAGCCTGCTGGGAGTTAATTCCTCAAAACGCTTTTTATTGATTTTATTTTCTTGGCCTAATATACTTAATATACTTTTGAGTAGTTAGCTCACCAGTAAATACAACCTACCATAGATAAATGAGTAGATAGATTGCTAACTCCATACATAGCAAAACTACTAATTAAATAATAAGTCGTATGGGAGGTATGGTTTAACTCATTTATACTAAGTTTTAAGCACACTTAAATCGTAATACGTATTAAGCTGTAATCTTTTGAATAGTAACTTTTAGCAAAGCTCGCTTAAAACTTATTACATATACGCATTTAGCCATGTATGGAAAGAACACTCTAGGTACTTAATTCTCTTTGAACCTACCTAAATTATGAACAAAAAGAAATTCTTCTATTTATTCTGAAAGTAAGACCAGACACTAATCATGTCTTACAAACTTTTGGTTGTGTACTACCCAAATCAATATACCTATCCATTGACAACGCCGAATGTAGATATGTTCGTAATTCGCGGCTCAGTAATCATAATTCCGAACTTTGTCCAACTCGTAATGAATTCGCAAAAACAAATTGATCCTACAAACAACTTTCCAGACTTCTACATTCATACAATTAGTTAGAGCCGTGACCGTGACAAAGAATATATCCAATTTATATAATATGTTAGTAAAACTGTCAAACAAAATTGTCGCTAGATATTTTCGACATCCATTAAAACTTTTTTGTGTCTCTAGTGATATCAAGAGGCCTAACTCCGCCAGAGAACACGAATGTGACAGACAGTTACTCAGCCAATGTGCCGACGTTGTCGCCGCTGGCTTTGGCACATAACTACACAGACTGCTGTATTGCTGCTAATGTTACAAAGGCATGTCTGGGCTTCTGCAGCATTCAGACCATCTTGGAGGGCACGGGGCAGGATCCGGAGACGTGTCAGCCTGACTTCCCTTCTATTGTTAAGTAAGTGTGCATTTAGACTATTAAAACGACGATGGTTTAAGGTACTTAAGTGTAACAAATCCAGTAGGAGCAGCAGCAGCAGTAGGGTTGCAGAAGCAAGAGCGTATACGGTCTCGCATTATCTTGTTTTGAAGATGAATAAGTATGTTCTTTCGTTTTGACTTAAGGATGAGCTGAACTTTTTAGTGTTGGAAACAACTCCTATAAGTTGCTTACGAGTTTTTAAATTAAAACAAACCCTCCTGCAGTTACGCAGTTAAACTTGTTTCGATCTACCAATTCAGAACTTAACCCTTAATATCATAGTGTCTTGAGAATCCTAATAATAGCCCTCTTTTTATTTACTTTTTCTATGTAATCAGAATAAGACCATGTAGCGTCTACAAATATGGACCTTCTCTTCAAACTGGTTGAATTTCTTCAAATACTAAATATATCCACCATCAGGTGCATGGCCGACGGACGAAACCACGTCCCCTGCTGCGTACAAGAGCGCGTGCCTGATATCTGCCAGGACGTGTGCCGCGGCGAGTTTACACCGGTGACAGATAACATCAAGACACATTACAGCTGTGCTGCTTATATGGAAAAGACACTGGCATGCATTGTCGAGGGAATTGGTGAGTTAGGGTCTCCTCCTACCTATCGACGCGGAATCGGCTTTCGCCGATAAAAAAAAGCTGTATGTCGACGCATTAAGAGCTAACAAGGCATGGTTCGGCTCGGCCGACGGCTGCCGACGCGTCGACGTCTTTTTTGCTCTTATTGCGTAGACACAAAGGTTTTTTCTATCGACGAAAGCCGATTCCGCGTCGATAGGTGGAGGGAGACCCTTATACTTTTAGAACAGACTTTTCGGACCTTAATGAATCTGATGAGCAAAGCTTCGTCCTCTGCTGCCGTGAGTTTATCCCCGTCACCGACAATATCAAGACACATTACAGCTGTGCTGCTTATATGGAGAAGACACTAGCATGCATTATCGAGGGAATTGGTGAGTTATACTTATAGAACAGACCTTCTGATGAGCAAAGCTTCGTCCTCTGCTGCTGTGAGTTTATCCCAGTCACCGACAATATCAAGAGTCAAGACGCGGTGTGCTGTGCTGCTTTCATGGAAGAGACGTTGGCATGCATTGTTGAGGGAATTGGTGAGTTATACTTTTAGAACACAGACCTTTTCAAACCTTGAGACATTCGATCTATAGCTGACAAGCAAAACCACGTCTTTTGCTCCTGTGAGTCCTCTGTGACCGACAATATTGAGACGCACCACAGTTGTGCTACTAATATGGAGAAGGCGTTGGCCTGAATTGTCGAAGGATTTGGTTAGTTCGTTTAGACTATTCTTTAGGGATATTATTCAAGGGGATTCGGATAATTTGTACGGAGAGCTCCAATAGTCCTATCATAGATAACCTCAAGATAAACTCTTGCGCAACCATTGGAAATAAGCTTCTCACCTGTGCGGTGAGATGATTGGTATTGCAGGACTAAGTGCTTACCTCCTTATTGAATCAAAACAGCAATCATAAAAATGTACCTAATACGCAACTGTAACTGACTTTTCCTTTACAGAACTCCTCCCAAGCCCGCCAGAAGACGTCGAAGTCGAGACCCTCAACGAGAAACAACTGAACGTCTCCTGGAACCCTCCATTGGAAAACACAGATACGATCACAGAATACATCGTCAACGTCACAGCACTACGCTCCTTCGATGCCCACCTCATCGATCCCTCAGAGAGCTCCATCAAGAACATGAGTGTAAAAATGAGCCAGCCTGTGACCCACAGGATTCCGGCTAACAAAAGGTTCTTTGTGTTGAACGATTTGCTGCCGTTCACGATGTATGAGATTACGGTGACTTCATATAATGTACATGGATCGAGTTTGCCTAGTTACGCTATTAGGTGAGTGGGAAGGAAAGGTAGAATATTTAGTCTATATCTATTGTAATTGGTAAATGACTCTGACTTTATGATCTGCCTCTTGAGCTTTTGTATTGTCTTTCGCATAAAAATTCGAACATAACATATGTATATTTAGGTTATTACCTACATCATTAAACTTTTTAAGACTTAAGATAATATTGGTAGCAGTTTTAATTGAGAACATTAAAATTCGCTCGCGTTGGCGTCAATGGTTGGCGTGATTTTCCAAAAGTTGACATTATTAAACAATTTAAAAATAAGTTAATTAAGACACACTTCCACGGCATAGCACATCTCCGCGACAGAATCGAATTCACGGTACCGCAAATTCAGAGCGAAACAAAAGCAGATACAAGCCTGACTCATAATTTTCCCGACTTCTCCAGATCTCTGACCCTGACTCCCGGAAAGATGAAGACCACGAAAGTAGCCCCAGCGCCGAAGTTACCCGACATACGTTCGTGCTGCGTCAGCGGGGGCGTCAACCATTTCGGTTGCGTTGACAAGCTGTGCGACCCAACCAAAACTTTTGAGATCGGGGTACGTGTCTAGTCAATCGGTTTCAAGCTACTCGTAGACTCGTGCTCTTGGTAGAATAAGACACAAGGTAAGGAGACCGCGGTGAGTTGTGACAAAGTAAATTGTGACATGATCGATTTTTCGGAACTTGTAGTGGGAAGAGCTTCCCGAGGACAGAGATAAATAGCGGAAACTGGTGCTTGATGGGCGCAAAATACTTGACCAAGCTTGGTTTAGGACACTCGCTGAGAAGCGAGCCAAGCGACATCAGCGCTGCACCAGTTTGCCGTCGGATAATTGTACCTGCCATCATTGCGATCTTGTTTGCCGCTCCCAAATTGGATTGTAGTCATGGAAAACGTTGTCAGTGTTGTCACCCTTCCTGACACTGCTTATATAGTCTGTAACAGACTCAAAGGCCATCGATGATGATGATAGTTATAAGCAGTAGCTAGCAGTTGCTAGCGAACTCATAACAGTACGAGTATCTTAATTCGAGACTTGAAGTCATAAACGCGCGCTATTGTGAGCTCACTAGCAGTTAAAAACAACACAACTCTCCTCTGTCACAAGTGTCACAACTCACCTCGGTCTCCCTGTTCATTTGATAGCTTGTCCCGTCCTATTTACGTTACATACTCGTAATGATACTATTCATTGCCATCTTCGCGCCGTTTCGAACTAAATGCATTGTTCACTGACATCGTAAGTGAGGGATTCTAACGACACGAGCTATCACATATCTAGAATACCTTGTGCCTAAACGGAAGCTAAGAGCCAAGAACATAAGACGTCGTTGATTCAATAATATGGAATAATTATAATGTAACTTCGAACTATAAAAAATGGTATTGATTTGATATTACTGTCATAAATAAATTTTTGCGAGTATATTAAATTAAATCCATTTTTCAAGTTCGAATGTCGCGCTTGTGGTGGTTTATGTCTCATATGGGTAACTTAAGAACTCGAAAAAGGCAGATTATTTTCATTAAATTAACAATAAAGATTCAATAAAACAGTAAAGGTACAAGACAGCAAAATAATGACAAACTTGTCCCTTTAGAAGTTATATGTAAATGCGAAAAAATCCTTGTAAAATTGGTACTTTTATTTACGATGGTAACAAAATAGCATAATACTTACTACGCTTACTAGTAATCGGAGAATGTAGCTTATGGAGTCATTTTGTATGTAGGATAGATTATTAATTATTATCACTACAGGCGGCTCTACTCACTTGCGTTTAGTCGGTACGCGCGACATGATTCGGAGAGCGTAGGTATCCATCCTCAAGCACTAAGAGTGCTAGGCGAATCACTTTTAATACTTAAGAGTCGCCAGGACGCTCGCGTGAACTCGCGTCATGGGTATTCTAGTAGTACAGATCTATTAAATTTAAACTTTCGTGAGACATATTAACATAAAGTACAGATCAGATGTTTTTAGTACAGATCTATGTCGGTAATTCGTTTTCGTTGCTTAAAATTGTAATACAAAGAAAATACAGCCAGATACAGATTTAGATACAAAACTTATTTTTGCTATATTTTCTTTGTATTACAATTTTTTGCAACGAAAACTAATTACCGACATAGATCTGTAGTTACTACTAGAATGTCCATGCCAAATTTCGTGGTTCTAAAGCATGTCGTTTTAAAATGAGAGCTAAACTACGTTTGTATGGGAACGCGAGCGTCCTGGCGACTCTTAAGAATGGAGACCTAAGCTCTCCGAAACATGTGGCGCGTAGTACTAAACACAAGTGAGTAGGTACAGCCGCGTGTAGTGATAATAGGACAGACTGTTAACATAATATGGTATACAGGGTGTAACAAAAATACTGATGATCCTTTTAAGGGCATAATTGGTATCGCATTCTTATTATGAAAAACTATGATAAATATTAATTATTGCTTTTGTATGGAGGCCGGTCGGAACGGAACGACGTGTCCCATACCAAAAAAATTTTTTTTGCGTCCAAGAAATATTTGTTCTACTTTTTCTTACTAGCAAAACGATACCAATAATGGCCTTAAACGGATCACCAGTATTTTTGTTACACCCGGTATACAAATGACAGCACAGTCCTCGGAAATTAATATATTATCTTACACCTTTAAAACTGCCTTTTTAAAGTTCGTTAACACCATTTCATTACGACCAGTCATTAATCAGTTTACCTAGCCGCTCGACTTGAATTATATTGAAAAAGTTTAATTGCTTACAAAATTTGTTTTGGGCGTTTTAAAGTCATTTATGATTAAATTGAGGTAATTAATAACCTTTCCTGAATTATATTTCAAACAAACACAATTTCAAGGAAAGGAATTATACAATCATTGGTTTTTCAATGTCGGTTAGTGAAAAGTTATTTTAACAATAAACACTGGGGTGCATTGGGGTAATTTTGAAAAGATTTAAAGATCGCTCGTATCCCATTGTAATAACAGTCAACTTTCAGAATTACCCGCCACTTTTATCCTATCAAATTTACCCCAAAGCACCCTATTAAAACACAGTGAAATTAAATTTCCATTTCTTTTCCTGTTAAAATATTCTTTATTAAATACGTAAATAAAATAAACATGAGTTCGAAATATTGGTATCATACCAAATTGTTATAAAGAGTGTAAAAATAGCAGCTTAGAACAAAAGATTATAAAGGCACCCGTCACACCGGCGGTGAGACGTTAAACAGCAACCAACTGTCGACACGTCGTAGCTACATTAGATTGCTGACTATTCAAGCACTCTCTTTTATTAAGCAAATAAAAGACACTATCCCGCAAAAAACTCGCTTGTCGCCATCGGTAGAACAGCTTTACGCGGTTATCACACTGGCGATGGCGCCTCAACCGAATGGGTGAACGCGACGGTATAGCAAGCAGTGCGCTGTCTCGCTCGCACACCACCGCCGCATACAAAAACCGCAGCAGTATGATAGCCTTACACAACCCAATATATCCATCTCACCTCACACTAACACTCATCTCATCTGTGTCTAATGCACCATCTCCCTCCCCCGATCTAACCCTCAGCTGCAGGTGACAGATCTGATGATCTGCGCGCCGTGGGCCGGGACCACGTTTGGCTGCCTTGTCAACGGGATGGACCACTCTCCTTGCTGCCGGGCCAGAGGTCTGCCGGAGTCCTGTCTCCCGTTGTGCAGTGGAAACGTGACGAATCTTGATTTTAATCACTTCAAGTAAGTTGCCTGCGCTTTATCGCTCTATCTTATACCGGGTGTTTCCTGTAACAGGAGCAATAAATTAAAACGTAGATTCTACTCCTCAAACCAGATAACGTTTATTCGGCGACTTTTAAAAATAACTTAGCGTTTGATTTCTACGACACTTAAAAGTTTATTCAAACACGCAATGTATTCTGAAATTGATTATGTCTGTAGGGTGACAAGACTGACACGCAATGTCAATTAGACGGATTTTAACGTACATTGGAAATACTATTTAGTTTGTATGAAAAAGAGACAATCTACAAAACACATATTAAAAAAAATATATTGAACAAAAGTTTTATTGTTTGAGGAGTATATAGAATCTACGTTTTAATTTATTGCTCCTGTTACAGGAAACAACCTGTATATCTTTGCTGCAGATGAATTTGCCTACTAAGTTGTCTGTGAATTTCTTCTCTAAGCATCACATGTAGACAGATCTGACGATTTGGACGCCCTAAGCATTGGCAATTAAACTTCAAATTCGATTATTCAAGAGTACTTAACAACATTCCGCATTATTTTAGCTTTACCAAGTCATTAGGTGCGTCCACACATGCCGAGCAGCCTAGCGAGGAAATTGCTGTGCAAAGCAGCTCGGGTAGTGCTACTAGTAGTAGCACGTTTGCCGACCGAGGTGCGCTTACACTGCATGAGCTTCTTCGCGCGGCAATTTCCTCGCGAGGTTGATCGATGTGTGTAAACCCACCTAATGACTTGGTTGTTAAATTAGCAGTCATAAAGGCAAACAATATCTACAACACCTAAGTAATCTCACATCTTCGACCAGATGCCTCCGCTTCATGTCATCCTACACCAACTGCCTGCTCCAAGGCTATGGTGTCCTCCCCGGACCGCCCACCCGTCTGCACCTCACCAACATCGACACTGACTACGCCGTGGTACACTGGTCCCAGCCTGCGGCGTTGCCTGACACGGTCCAGTACTACAATCTGCATTATAAGGCGTTGGCGGCGGGAGATGACTATAGAGTACTGGAGAAGGTAAGGAAACGATTCTGAGGCGTCGATTTGGAAACGCAATTTTAGTGTTTTACATCTTTAATATCGATCCCACATAGAAACGTTTACAGTTTATGAGAAACTGTTCACATTGTGACGTTAAAGATAAAAGATATTTATTCTTCAATTTAGGCACATTACAATGCACTTATGAACGTCAGAGAGAAAAAGAAACTACCACCGGTTCTAACCCTACACCTCTGACCCGAGAAGTATTACTTATTACCGGCAAGAAACTCGGCGGGACTTATTTTTTCAAAACAGTAATACTAATACATTAAAGATACTATATACAATAATGCGTAGTTCTTCAAGAAGCCATATCAAAACAGCTTGAGAGACAGACATGTACCTGTCTATTGTGTAATTAAAATGAAAAATAAAAATAAAATCCAAATCTGACTGCTTCGCAATACGTTTGATATTCTTTCTTACTTGAACTGTGTCCTCTAAATGTTAGATGATTTTATAGATTCTGGTTTGGGCCATGCATATATGTCTGTCATATAGTTCCTCGACCCTGTAATAACCCTTTGACATTAAAGTTTTTTTCAAGTATTTCTTAAGAGCGGGAAATGATAGATTCAAAACATCGACGGGTAACTTGTTATAAATATGAATACCCTGGCCAAAAAATGACTTATATGCTTTGCGGACACGACATCGTCTGAAAAGTTATCTATGAAAAGGGACCTTATATTCGATGGCGCTTACGTCATTGTTGACGACAACGCAATACGATTCCGACGCCGCGCGATGTAAGCGCCATCAACAATAAGGTCCCTTTTCATAGATAATGCCTATGCGTAAAACAGATCATTAACTAGTTTGTAGAAAACATTCAAAATTTACCATAAAATTGTAGAGCCCAAATCACTTATTCAAACTTCGGTTATGAAATCTTTCAAAAAAATTCTATTTGTTTTGCGAAACATTCTTAAACTGTTATGTTTTTGTGAGTTTAATACATATTTATAGTCTGGCAAACCAAAAGCGCAGTAACAGTCAGAGTAACATGCTATACCCATCCCTTTTTTAGTAGTGAGAGTACTAGCATTAGAAAAATACAGTATGATTCTCCCTGTCTATGCTTGAAGTGGAACAAACTCTGGCCAAACTATAGTCGTTCTTCCATTCTTTAGTTTATTTTTGAGGAAATACAATAATATCAACATTTTTTGAACTAAAATATAGTTAGTCAGAAAACTACGTATAATTGCCATCATCATCATCATCCTAGCGTTTATCCCGGCTTGGGGTTCGCTTGACAACCTAATCCCATGAATTGGCGTAGACACTAGTTTTTACGAAAGCGACTGCCATCTGACCTTCCAACCCAAAGGGGAAACTAGACCTTTTTGGGATTAGATCCGGTTTCCTTACAATGTTTTCCTTCACCGAAAAGCGACTGGAAAATATCAAATGATATTCCGTACATAAGTTCCGAAAAACTCAGTGGTACGAGCCGGGGTTTGAACCCGAGTCCTCCGGATTGAAAGTCGGACGTCTTACCGCAAGGCTACCAGCGCTCACACGTATCTACGTATCTACGTATGATTGCCATACATGAAATAATTTACCTAGTGGTAGAAAATTACGAGTCCGTGATTAAGGTTAGTTCAGTCTTTTGATAAACAGCTCAAAGCCTGAAAGGGTTTCCAGACTTACTCAGTGGCTCCCTAGGTAATGTTGATTAAAACTTATATTTTAGAGAGCTTGTACAAATCTTAATCCAGCCACATATGAAAGCATAGTCACGCCTGTCTCACCGGCCCACATTAATCTTTGAATATGCTTTTAGTCTTGTCTGTACCTCGAATATAGGCAACGATTTGTATAGCCGAAGGGATTAATTCATTATACATTCATTAGGGATCGCCCTCGGTGGAACTATAAATTAGAAGGTGACAGGATTGCCGTCTGTCGGCAGGATAATGCTGAATCCACACCAGCGCGGTTTCATGTTAATCTAATATGTTTTATTTTAGAATTATAGGATTTAGCATTGTGTTAAAAGGATTTAATAATTATTGACATAAGCTATGAGCACACTGTACCTTTTTAATTCTATACTGAGAATCTGTCATAAGAAAATGAAAATGAAAATGAAAATTTTATTGGTAACAGTATTGTTACAGGTCAGGTCGTTTTGTAACCAACATTGGTTGTTTATAACTAATACATCATTCGTCATTATGTTATATTTAATCTTACATCATTAAATTGATATTACAATTCAATACAATTATACAATAAGTCACTCAACAGCAGACATGAGACATCTCCGAGACGCAAGTCTTTTTAGTTGCACCAGAAAATATAATATTTAATAGAGCGGTACAGTCTAAGAACACTGATTTAGACTTTCACGGTTTTTACTCATAATTATTTGTAATAAACGGGACTTAACCGCGTATATAATTTTTAAATTACCTTCGACGTTTCGAGGACGACATTGTCCCCGTGGTCGCGAAGAAAGACTGGCTCCAGTTGACATCAACATCTTCTAGCCGCGCGAGTTTTTCGAACTACCCGCACTTGGTCTTGATTATCAACTTGAACGTTTTGCACACTAGGGATGTCAATCGGTCGACACACAAAACTCACAATGTCCGGCTTCGAACACAATGTCCGGGCGTCGAAGGTAATTTAAAAATTATATACGTGGTTACAGTCTAAGAAGTTTTTCAAGCTCAAAGTCTGCAACGCTATCAATTACTAGATGCAGCTCTACATTATGGTAACTTTAGGTTGCTCTCGTTCAGATGGCGCTTCAGACTTGGAGCCTCAAATAGTTCTTAGACTGTGCCGCTGCCGCTCTCTTAAATGTATAATATCTGGTTGCACTCAACAGTTGAGTCCGCTCGACAGCTTCACTACTAATAAAATGCGAAAGTGGCTCTCTTTGTTGGTCTGCGAATTTTTCAGGATTACATTTGAATGTAAAGGGCTTAGAATTTTTATCATAGAAATCATCAACGTCGTGGGCTTTTGATGCTTAGAATATAACGATGAATGTTGAAGGGGAAAAGGCACAGTGTGACTTTAGCCTAACGCTTGCGGCAATGGAAGGTGAACGGTGTGGACGCAGCTTAAGGGATGTTTGCAGCATTATCGCTTAATTTATCGGCCCTACTAATGCCCTTTGCACGTGGATTTCGGTATCGTTTAAGGGAAAATAAGCCTTAATTCCGGTAATCTAAAGGTTTTGTGTTGCATATTAATGGATATTACTTATCTATGGGGTTACCCTAATTGCTAAATGATGTCGCTTACCATCAATTCGTTATCAAAGACGTTTGAATCCACCTCATTATATACGAAGGGAACTAACAGTTGTTAAAACCCTTTTACAATTGTGTTTCTAGTCTGATCTTTCCTAATTTGGTTCGTTATTAAATTATCACATTTTCTTTGATGGTAATTTTGCTTTAAACCGTAGATATCGTATCTTCGTAGATACCTTGTTGTGTAATTATTTGTTACACGTTTTCAAGTTATAGGTACTTACATCATTGTAGATTATTAATAAGGCGGTACTGCCATGAAAATTCATTTGGAAACATATTAAGGAAATGTATTTGCACAATTACAATATTTGAGAAGTCAATTTACTTTTCTTTTTTTTTCTCAATTTACTTGAGGGCACCGCTCAACCGGTGTGGAGGTTTTTATTGAAGGTTATCAGCGGATGTAAATTAAACACCATGCTTACTTCCTCGGGAAACAGTAGGTACTATTATTGACCAAGGCTAAAGGGGACACAGTATAATTATAGTCATCTTCATAGTCACAGGACTGTATGAAAAATACAATGTACTTATCTCTCTTTTGTTTTTCCCACCGAGCCTCCTCCTTAGTCAAACAACCTATACCATATACAGGTTTGCCCGGTAGCGTGGCGATTCGCCACAACATATTTCAGCTGGTAATTTAATATAAAATCTTGACTTTCGTCATTTCATGTCCAGATCCACTCGCCGTTCATTATAGAAGACCTCGAATCCAACTCAGACTACGAGATCTATGTGGAAGCAGTGAATGAACATGGTGTGGGAGATGCGTCCCCGCGACTAATATTCAGGACTCAGAGTCAGGTTGGTAATATGCATTTAAGTTAAGGAAGGTATAATATAGAACTGAAAGAACAAATCAAATTATTTTTAATTAATATTTTGATTTTTAATATTTTGATTTTTTTTTTGAATGCGCCTTAGCATTTACAAAGATTGCATATACACGGGAAAATTCGACCGGTGCTTTCGTGGTCAGGTGGCGAAGTTGGTTAACGCGTCTGCCGCGAATGCAGAAGACGCTGGTTCGAATCCAGCCTTGGGCACCGGAGGCGTTGGTCACTTTTTCCTTTGTATATGACATGTATACAAGTTTATAAGGTATAATATACTTTGTGTACATATAATATACAAGCATGACCTGGTAACGCCCTAGCAAACCAGTAGATCGTCGATTTTGAAGACTAGTCTTTTAATCCTTCTCAAAAATATATTGTATTATTAGTCGTAAAATTAATTACACTATTTGACCTTAAATTCTGTTCCTTAGCATACAATAAAGAGTAAATAGCATCACTCTTTTTTGGTGGAATGTTCCAAAAAGGGAATATATCAAATAAATAAACATTATGGAGCTGGTGTTGTGTAGGTAATATATTAAATGGAAATCTATTGTCAAGATTGCTGAGAAGTTCTGGATGATAATATACAGGCCATATTATCTTAAGAGTTTTCTGTTAGGTACTAAGTTCTGATATAGGTTTTATGCCATAAAACCGCTTTACTACTCAAGGTTCTTGAAGAAGAAGTAGAACAATCTAACTACTACAACGTGACGGCGTGCTGTGAACGTGTCGGCCTGGCTGGCGTGTGCATGCCGCTTTGCTCCTACGACGCGAAGATGTCGGACCTGAGGGCCCTGGCGCCGCTCTGTGCGCAGGAGTTCCATAAGCTACTGCGATGCGGGGCTGGAGGTTTGTATATCTATTATGTGCAGGTTGTCCCTTAAACCAACGTTAAGACTTAAAGGCCTGGTAAAACAGCTGATGGGCCATCAGATCAAGAAAAGTTTGCCCTAATGTAAATGGCATACTTTTCAAGATATTTGCACTTTTATACTTTTAAAATGACGCTTAATGTTAAGTATATTGCCAATATGTCGAAAATAATTTTCATTTGTCTGTTCAGTCTTCCCAAAAGGTTTCCACAACTCCCATATTTACACAACAACGTTTCTCCAGGTCGCAACCACGAAGCCTGCTGCGAGCGGAGAGGCGTGCCCGCTAACTGCCGCGGTGTCTGCGCCGGCGCCTACACTGGAGGGATCAATACCTGCGTGCCTTACATCGGGAACATCGTGCAGTGCTTCGAAGAAGGTACCATACATTATGAAGTGTCTGTTTAGTCTGTTCCCTGCGAAGGGTGCCCATAAGGCTGGCTCCATTCCCTCGTTGAATGGCGATGCTTACTTTTTGCCTGAGAAATGAGCTAGCCTTTGGATCACGGGTCGTTTCAAGGTACTTTTTTAAAGACTCTTATTACATCCTGCTCCACGGTCCTAGCTTTTAGATGATTTCTCATTAGATTAGCATATTTGTGGCACTTGTGACGTGGCGATCTCTCCTAAATACTACATACCTAAGGAACATTGTGCAGTGTTTCGGAGAACGTTCGAAAGCGCAGAATCCTCTTGGTGTCTCTGTTAGTTTCAATCGTCACTCTGTATCGAGGATTTGAGATTTAATTATGACTGTCTCCCACCAGGCACCGGCATTCTACCCGGACCACCGCGCGAGGTCCACGCAATAGTGACAACAACTGGTGACAAGACAGCGACTGGGTTGGTGGACTGGTCGGCGCCAGTAGATGGCGCCAACGCCTCCTCTTACATCGTTCACTGGCAACGCGTCGGCAACAATTCACAGCCTTACTACTACAATACCCTGCAATTGGACAATGTAAGACCTTTTTAAATATTTTTACCTCAGCAGTTCGAACAAGCCTACTTCCCTCACTCCCTGGAGTGACGAAAGTGTGACTTTCATCACTCCAGGGAGTGACGAAAGTTGCTACTTTCCTCACTCCAGGGAGTGAAATTTTGTTTCTAGAAGCTTTTCGTCATAATGGTGATGCCTTTCATTCGAGAATGTAAATAAATGTGTTTTTAACTTTAATATTAGGTAAATATAGGTTCATGTCCGTGAAGTAACAGCTAGATATAAAGTTTAAAACTTTAAATTGATTTCTAAAAGTGCAAGCGCTTGAAACATTATCAATAATATTACAGTATGTTTTGTTTGTGTTATTTTACAGTAAAGGATATATACGAGTTTGAGGATTTGTAAAAGTTATCAGGATTATTTCATTCATAACAAAATAAACTTTGGAAGTCATGTTGCATTTCAAAATGCCTAGAGATTGCAGTCTGAAATTAAATATACATACTGGGTGTTTTTCTATAACTAGCTACATTGAGGGAGGTGATTAGGAAAGTCATGACATACAGAACAATCCCAAAAAAATATTTTGGCATCCCCATACAAAACGTCAACGTCTGATCGGCTGAAATGTATTAAACAGACAAAAAAAATTAGATTTCGGAGTCGGCCCCGTATTAAAATTTGTTTAGTATGGCCTACCAAATCACCTCGCACAATATGGCTACTTATTGAAAAAACATCCTGTATTAAGATGCATAGGAATACGAGGATAGGAAACATTTGCACGCTTGCATGCAAGCAAAATACAATGTACGAACTGTATATATAAGAACTTAACCACTGTATTTTGGCAAATAAAATTGATTGATTGATTGATTGATATGAGTACGAGCGTAGGAAGAGTCTGACACACAAACAAGATCCGCCGGTTTTATAAAAAAAATCAGCATATCTCCATACTTACCGTAATTATGTTTCCAATAATTCATCATTAATTATAGGCCTCACTTTAATTTGCGAGACCTCAGCCAGTCACATTTTTCACAGCAAATCAACACGAACGAGAGCATGGCCAACATTGAGAACCTGGAGGTGAACGGCACGTACCACGTGTTCGTGGTGGCAGTGAACGAACATGGCACGTCTCTACCCAGCAGCATGCTTCTGATCAACATCACATCTAACTCACGTAAGTACTAATAACCAGTTCATGGAAGTAAACCATCACTAATTTTGAGAACCTGGAAGTGAACGGCACGTACCACGTGTTTGTGGTGGCAGTGAACGAACATGGCACGTCTCTACCCAGCAGCATGCTTCTGATCAACATCCCATCTAACTCACGTAAGTACTAATAACCAGTTCATGGAATTAAACCATCACTAATTGCCAACATTGAGAATCTGGAGGTGAATGCCACGTAGCACGTGTTTGTGGTGGCAGTGAACGAGCATGGCACGTCTCTTCCCAGCAGCATGCTTCTGATCAAAATCCCATCTAACTCACGTAAGTGATTAATCATTAGGTACAGTCGCCAAATATATCGGAGCGGCCAAGGTACAGTCGCCATCAAATATATTGGAGCGGTACTCAAAAATATCTGAACAAGCACTTTATCGCCTTGACAATAGAGGCGTTGTTCAGATGTTTGTCAGCACTTTGGCCGTTTGGATATGTATGATGGCGTCTGTACAATAAAACTCGCTTAAGACAATTTTGTAGGGACCCTCCTGAGGGACCAGTTTCACTGATACAAACTAGACTCATATAAATTGGCGTATTGTACAGTCGCCATCAGATATATCGGAGCAGCCAAGGCGGTCACAAATATCTGAACAACGTCTCTATTATCAAGGCGATAAAGTGCATGTTCAGATATTTTTGAGTACCCTGACCGCTCCGATATATTTGATGGCGACTGTACGGGGAATCGTATTAAACGTCATCATCATCATGAACTTAAGAGCTGAGCTCTTGTCGGTGAAGCAATCTCCATGTACTCCTTTCTCCAGCTATCTCCTTGACAGCCTGATACGACACTATTAAACGTGTAACGTGTGTGTAACGTGTGTGGCTTGTATTAAACGTGGTCGCATTAAATTTGTTCTACTGTTTTATAAAAACTTTTGATCTTTGATATTTCTGGATATACTTAAGTAACTCTTTCTGCCCTTTCTCTTATTACGCCAAGGGAATAAATAAACTTTCTGTATAACACTCTTCAGCAGAAATAGCTTAGCGGGAATTTCTTAAACTAGCACAAGCTTATTGTTAATAATTACGTCATTTCAAAATAGGGGGGGGGGGGGGGTCTGGATATCGGATGATGGTAGCATAACGTAGGAGGAAACGGGGCCATTCGAAGCATAATCTTTGGATGATTTTAGGGGGGGGGGGTCAAAAATCGTCGAAAATCGATGACGTAATTTATGGACACCCCCTTAGCAGATTATTTAAAACACATCGTTGCTGAGTCACTTCCGCTGACTCCGACGTAACAAAAACGATTGAAAAATTAAACTTTTTCAAACTAAACTTAAGCCTTTGGCTTACAGGTCTAAGTCAGGTCCTAAGTCGATTTGGTTAATTGCCTCTTAAAGTTGTTTTTGGATTTTTTTGCTGTTTTAAGTCTGGTCGGCAACCTAATCTCATGAATATTCACGAAAGTGACTGCTATCTGACCTCCCAACCCAGTAGCAAAGCTAGACCTTCCCTGGATAGTTTGACCCATAATATAAATTTAAAATTTATTATTTCAACAGAGGAACAAAATGTGTCCGGCATCCCGTCGCCCCCTCACTCCCTATCAGTGGCATCTCATTCGGCAACCTGGTTAACCCTCACGTGGCAACCGTCGCAATTCTCACACCCTGACGAGAAGATCTCCTACACGTAAGTTAAACCTGGTTAAACCCTTACTCTGCCGCACTCCCTATCAATTGCATCACATTCGGCGACTGTTACCTCACGTGGCAACCCTCGCAATTCGCGCACCCTGACGAGAGCTTTGAAGGTGGCCTCATTATTAAAAGATGTTAAGTACGACTCAAGGTGGATTGGGCCGGTCACGTCTGCCGCATGCGGCCGGATAGGTGGGCATTTGTAGCCACCAAGTGAATGGTGAAGATGGCGGAACGCTTTGGATCTGGTCGGCAAAACACGGGACTGAGAGTTGTGGAAATCAAAGGGTAATAAACAAAAGTACGGCTTACATTTCACATACAGTAAGTTTTTCAACTTTCATAGTTGTAAATCCTAACGTTCTGATATTTTTTCTGCATGCGACCGAAGATAGAAATCACATTGTATAACGTCGCGTCAAAAACGTTGTATTAAATTGAATTTATTAAAGCAAATATCGCTTGCAATTCAACGAGGCAACGCGGGCAGCATTTTTGGTACATTTACTCCGGGTACCTGTCGGCCCTAGCTTAGAAAATAGTTAGTGTTAAGTTAGTTGTTTATGTTTAGAGTATGAAATATTTGTATAATTGAGTAATAGATATTGAAAACTTCAAAAAAATATTGAATTCAAAATTACACGGTCAATCTTTTCTAATCTAACCCCTTAACCGGAGATCCTCCAGCCCCTTCAAACATGTGCTATCGAAGAAACAAATAACCGACCATTTATAAACTCTATTTCAACGTGATAAAGTCGTTCTCAAAAACTTGTCTTCGTTTAATATTTATCATTGCTTATTCCGTAGGCGTTTGGGCCTAAGTCGAGTTTGTTTAGCTAAAGGGTTTGTATTGTGTACATCAGCTCCGGACGCAAAACATGCAAACATGTGAAAACATGTTCATGAATATGTCGGATAAATAATCAAAGAATTGTGAGGTCTACAGCGATATTTTCGTATTCTTTAATGAGAACCTGGAATTTGAAACAAAATTTGGGAACCCTTCAGATCTGAATTTAATGTATTAGAAAACTACCTACCTCTATAAGCTCTCTGGTTTATTAATTTTAATTTCATTTTAATATGTTCAATAATATTAATAAGTACCTATTGTTATAATATGTTTACCCAGGGAACGGTTATTGTATATAAATAATTGTAAATATGTATATTTTTTTTTTCATTTCTAATTATCATTCTATTTTTATGACTTGAGAAAGATCCTAACTGGGTCTATTTCAACAGTAGGTACTAGTTTTTTGTGTCATTCCGGTGTAATTCTTTATTTACGTTTCTTTGATTTTTCATTTAATGTCAATCGACACCTCAGACTGTTCTTTGATAAGTCTCTTACAGAGCACTTGATATCTTAAGCCTTTTGAGAATTATCGGAGATTTAAAAAATTGACTCGCACGTGAATGATAAGTATACACAGGAATGATATAACACTCCACCTGAATGACATTTTTCCACCGGAATGAAAAAAATGACTCGCACGTGAATGATAAGTATGCAAAGGAATGATATAACACTCCACCTGAATGACATATCATTCCAGTGTTATTTTCATTCTGGTGGGTATTAAAGTCATTTTACTACACCGAAATCACCGGAATGAAATTGGTGGAATGATAAACCGAGGTGAAATAAAATTATAAAAAAATAACTAAATCCCACATTCTTTAACCATCGCGATATTTAAACTCACAAGTACAAAATACACGATCTGTAAATATTTGAAAAATAACAAATATCAAACAAAAAACATATAGCAAACTCCGGAATGATATTTTTTTTGTCCCCGTAACATCGAAATGACATGACCATATGTGTAGCAGATCTATTAAGCATCACGTCGACATCTTCTTGCGGTGAGAGCCTCGGCACAACTTACTCTCAAAGTGCGCAGGAGGCGGGGGGGCGTACGAAGTCAAACTTAGCCAATAACCGTCGATGAAATTTGTCCGCGGTAATAAGGATTATTTTGCCGGATAAATTTCTTTACGCATAATAAGGGGGTTTATTAAAGAGTTAGTAAGCAAGTAATATTTTAAAGGATTCTTTATTGATATGGTATTATAATGAACTAAAAAATAATTTGATATCTTGTATAGTTTTAGAGTTATGCGGCATTAAACAAGAATAACTGGGTTCCGGACAACCCACCTGAATGAAAAATTGGGCCTTTATTTTTTTTCTCAATGATTAAATTATTTAATATTTTAATATTTTAATGCCCGAGGTCGATAGCTAAGAGATGTTTCCAAAAAAAATAATATATGACTATTTTGACTTTCTGCACCAGCGTTTTCAGTCTTGCCATCAAATTTTATTGCTTGGGATATTCACCCTACTCTCCAAATGTATTTATTTATTACTTTACTATTGAATTTTTAATACAATAATTTACAACAATAAAAACAGGATATTTATCAGTAACTAAAACCCCTACGGTAAATTCGACTTACCAAGAATGAAGGACTACAACACAATTTAACAGCTATTTTTAAATGCAGTCTACTCTTAACCAGGCACTAAATAATGTCAGCCCTCGTTTTAAAGTGCAGCATGCAAAAACACAGCAAATTTTAAAGTTTCAAATTCCGTTAGGATTATCCGCTTCGCTGAGCGCTCTCTGAATCGTAGTTACAAAGTTCACTTCCAACTATTATTATTTATTTACTACTAGCGACACTGCTACTTAACAATTTATTACCTACCCTTCTACCCGCGACTTTATTGAAAATAAATACTGCGATTGGCTATTGCGCGTAGTTTATATTTTATAAAACACTTAAATTAAAACAGCAAACATTTAATATAGATGCATCAATATTCACAGTACCACTATAAAATTTTCTTCTCTGCTATTCACTCCCATAAGGAATAATTTCTGTGACAAAAACTATGCTATGTAAGGACACACTCCGGCACTCAAAACTAATTTCCATCTACATACTTTAAGTCATGGTCGTTTATTTATAATATTTTAAACATTACATGTAAAATTACATTATAATACATTGGTACTTATTGATATTACATTATTTACTTCATTATTATTTAGATATTAACTTAACATCTGACTTCTTATTACATTTCTGTCGTTGGTAGGTCATATAATTCTGTGAGACTGTAAAAAAAACTGTTAAGTATGGTTTAAGCCATCTTTTAATTTATTTAGATACATGTGCCCTTCGGCGGTTTAAGCGTGAAGATGTTACCGACAGAGTTACTATCCAATCCAATTTATAATTAGAGTCACAACTACAATATACAATATTACATAATAACAGAGAATTAATTGAGGATCTCTAACGTAAGAGGCCATGAAAGGCAATATCAATGTGCGATGGATCCATTTGCTGAATATTCGTAATGGATGCAGATTGCAGCTGCCATGTTCGGCGGCAGCCTATATACATTATACCTACATATATTTATTCATCTTTAGACCGACTAGAAGCTAATACCAGTGTAAGTGTTTTGGTCCCGTACTGTAAACTTACATACACGGAAAAAAAAGCTTCCGGGATATTCTCAATCTAAGACATTATTATTTATTATATTATGTTGAAAATATTTCCTCGTGACAAGCATTAATTTAGCAAAACTTTAATTTATTTTCGTTAAAGGAAATAAATGCTTGTCACGAGGAAATATTTTCAAGATAATATAATAGCATTGCGATACAACGAGGAAACGCCGCCAGCATCCTTGGTACAATGCCGCAAGGGCCTAGTTTAGATTTGAGCTAGTTATTAATTTAGTTTAGTATTTGTACTGTAGTACCTCTGTATATTTAGTTATGTAAATAAATGTATTTCCCATAATGTCTTAGATTGAGAATATCTCGGAAGGTTTTTTTTCCGTGTATGATGAAATAAATGAAATGAAACAGCTTTAGTTTTTATCAACTATCGGAGTAAACAATTATACTTATTTTTTTGTAATACTTAATACAAAACTTTCCTTAAATCAAATCGATCAGAAAATCCCATGCTTCGTAACGTCTTGAATATTACGTCCATAACACTTAGCTACAAAATTTACTATTTTACATTTGCATTGCGTAAGTACTCGTATGTAATGCAAATGCAAAATAGTACATTTGCTGAACTGAAGTAAACTGCCTGAAGTATAGAACACGTGACTTCCAAATGTGCGCCAACTTAAATAAAACAATTGCAAACTGGAAACTTCCCAGACTATCAAACAGTGTACATAAAGTCATGTACAGGCTATTTGCCCGCGGTTCATATTCAATAGCCTAGCACTGCCTACGCCACCCTATTCTTGTTCTGAATTACTTTAACTTTAAATTTAACAAGTTTCAACTGTTTGCCGTGGCTTTGTGCTGTGTAATGCAGACTTAATACAAAGAAGCTTGTATAATATTCCCCATTCATCCTACAAATTAAAAAGATACAAGTACGTAACTGAAATTTGTAACTAGCGCATACCTACTTTTAAGACCAATAAAAAGGGTTTCAGCACTTTCAGCCAGTTTTAATTTTTTGGGCATTTGCCAACTAGCAAAACCATGATTATATCTTGGCATATCCGTTTTTGCATCACACATCGTTTTTCAAAAAGATTGTTAAGTTCATTTGCTATTTTGCATTTGCATTAAATACTAAAGACTAGAACACTCGACTTCCAAATGTGCGCCAACTTAAATAAAACAATTGCGGACTGGAAACTTCCCAGACTATCAAACAGTGTACAGCTGTACCTACATAAAGCCGTGTACAGGCTATTTGCCCGCGGTTCATATTCAATAGCCTAGCGCTAACTTTGCCGCCCTATTCTGATTCAGCATGTAACTTCAAATTCAACAAGGTTAGAGTATTTGACTTGGCTCTATGCCGTGAAACATGGACAGACCCGTTAAGAGTCGCCAGGACGCTCGCGTTCCTATACAAACGTAGTTTAGCTCTCATTTTAAAACGACATGCTTTAAAACCACGAAATTTGGCATGGGCATTCTAGTAGTACAGATCTATGTTGGTAATTCGTTTTCGTTGCTAAAAATTGTAATACAAAGAAAATACAGCCAGATACAAAACTTATTTTTGCCACATTTTCTTTGTATTACAATTTCTAGCAACGAAAATGAATTACCTACATAGATCTGTACTGCTAGAATGCCCATGCCAAGTTTCGTGGTTCTAAAGCATGTCGTTTTAAAATGAGAGCTGAACTACGTTTGCATGGGGACGCGAGTTCACGCGAGCGTCCTGGCGACTCTTAAGATTTTAGAACTGATTCAGTTTGACACAGTATAGTTACAATTCAAATTATATGGAGAAGATTATACTGTATTTCTTATTCATGTTACTAAAGGTGGCTTGTCGTGTTGATTCGGAATTACAATAGATTAGTAGGTGCATTCCAGGAAAAGTGTCGGGTACGTGACGCTACATTTTTAGTACTTCTGGAAATGAGAAGAAGCTGATATTTGGCGTGATAACATTTGATAACTCGGCTTTAAGTTCGACGTTATATTCTACAGATTTATGCAGCTCTTTATGGTAGCTGCCATATGCGTCACGCCCCCGACAAAAGTTCACCTTTTCGTGGAATGCTCCAGGAATAGGATAGAATAGGAGATGGTTGACTGGTATAAGTAAGTAATCTATGACTTTGGGCATTATGTCCGCCATTTGTACATATTCGTATATCTAATATTTCGTCAAATAAAGTTAAAATAATAATAATCGTACGCCCACCATCTTCGCCCGCCTCGTCAGTCTCCTCGCCATCGTCGTCGGGCGATGAGTTCGCCACTGCGCCCGACACCAGCGAGTCGAGCGACGAGTGCGGGCCGCCGCCGCCGCCGCCACGACCACCTGCGCGACGAGGGCGGCCACCGCTGCCGGCACGCTTGGGGCTTGCGGGACACCCTGTCCCGCCCAGGGCCCCCGCTGCCGGTGGTATAGTGCGTCGCATGAGATGGACTCCAGCAATGAATGAGAACGTCATGCGCGCCTACTATGGGGCTACAGAGGGGGGAACTAATCTGTCCGCGTATCGTGACCGGATACTTCCTCTGTTTCAGGCCCTTGAACCAACCATTGACACGACTGCGCAGCGATTATCGGATCAGGTGCCGATAGTTGTTTCTGCGAACGGTCTCATGGCGAAGAGTCTCGACCAACATCTTGAGAGGCTTTCGCTACGAGGTTGTGGTTGGATCAAGGGTCAGATACAGAAGGCGGTAATCCTGGACACGGCGCGTATAGTCCGAAGGTTCCTCTCTCTGCGGCCCTGACCACCGGCAGCCTGGGCCTTGCTCCGTTGCCGGCGGCACCCTAGGTTAGGTTTTTTATAATGTTTTTATTGTTTTTGTATGTTTTTGATGTATTTTTATATTTTACTTTTGTAAAAATATTATAAATTAACCTAACCTAAGACGAAAAATAAATAAAGAGAATAATAATCGTATTTTTATAAATAGGAAAAAAATTCTGTAAGATTCATGGAAAACTTTATAGTTTAAAAGTTTGAATCGACAAGGCTTATTTAGTTTCGTTGCCAAATGAGTCGCTTAACTTCAAACGCGGGTAAATCCATCTGTCAGGTTATGCGATTTTGGTATTAAGAAGAAAGAAAGAAAGAAAACATTTATTCATGACAACACATACAATGGAAACAAACAGAAAGAGACATACACTTGTCACGAAATGGTTGCACCTCAGCGTTAATGCTGGCAAGGCCAGCGCTGGTCTTCCGTTGCAACCATTTTGACGACACGGCATAATGACGCCGCGATCACACACGCTTATATACGGAAAAGAAAATACGGGTAAACTAATAATTCAAAAATAGAAATAAACATAAAACTAAAACACTAAACAAGTTAAACATACAGAAAAACCCCTAAACGCCTAAAGAAAAGGTAATAGGGTACATATTTGCTGAAAGGGTCGAATGGATTTACCCGAGTTTGAAGTTAAGCGTCACAAATAATACCTCTAAAACCAAACTACAAGGCATTGCGACTTGAGAGTTGTAAAATCAAATTGATTAGTTGTTCCGAGTCAAGTTCATCATCCAGTTTGGGACCAAATCCTGGGCTAGCATTCAAATCGGGAAATAATAACCTATACTGTCGCCGAGGGATTTGCAAATTTAGTCTTAACAGAAATAGATTCGGCTAGACGCCATGTACAGTCGAGGACAGAGATATATTTACTTGCTTTAAACTTACACTAGTAGTCCGCCTCGGACTGAGAACTAGCGGTTGACCAATATATCATGACCCATATAAAGATTTTTTTTCGCTTTCTAAGTCCACAAGTCCTTGATAGATCCAGCTCATAAACGAACCCATCGAAATGCCGAGACGTCCCAGTAGCCAAGTTGTTTGTAAGAAGTCGCTTCGCTTACGCTCCGCTCGTTTTAAAAGGGGTAAAATGTATTAATATTTGTCCATCTTAGGGATTATCTATGATAAATGGTTTGTTTATTTGTTGTATTTGTGTTAGTGGTCATCAAAAATCAAACCGCCAAAGGACGTACTGTGTTGACGGCAAAGAATGGCGACCGATTCACCTATCATAACTCATAATTAAGGTTTCCGTACATATAAAATACGAATGCAAAAAAAACGTTATTCTATTCATCGTCTTTTAATTTAAACTTCAACAAGAACATAATCAAAATTCGACCACAAAACTTGCCTTTCAGATCATTATCGATCACGTTGCGTAGTTTTCTTAGATTTATCTGTAGTCTGCATATTAATGACGGTATTTATAGCTATGTACGCTACGCTCGTCGCTTTTCCCGAGAGGGCACGACGCTTATACCGCAAATGTAGTTAGGTGGTTACTCCGGTTACCTTAATTAGTACGAGATGCAATCTGGTGTGACCTCTATTTCCCAGTTTAGGTATTTAACGGAAACTTGAAACAAAATTTATAGGGCATTATGATATCGAGGTAAATGCCGTAATTCAGGGCGACCTAGTTTGTAACAATGTGGTTGGTCTGCCTGGTTATCACTCTGTATATTTCGTGTATAAAAACAAAACGTTTAAGATCTTTAAGGTTTCATCAAGGTAGTAGGCAGTTTTAGCAATAAAATCGTGTATAAAACATATTTGTGCAACTGATGACACTGCGTAACACAAAATTAATACATACTCTCTTCGCAGACTGTACTACAAGTCACCAACGCAACTTGGCCAAGGCAACGTCACAATGGTCAACACAACAGTCCCCGGCCATACACTGGAGAAGCTGACTCCAAACACGCAATACGTGTGCTGGGTCAAGGCGCATGCTGCTGCCGGGGATTCCCTGCCTTCGGAGACGCTTCTGGCATGGACTGATCCCGCTTACCCTGCGTATGTTGAGGTAAGAGTCACTGTTCCACATGTTACCCAAAGTATAGGCCAAACATGACGTTCAACTCAACAATCCCCGGTCATACCCTGGAGAAAGTAACTCCGAACACGCAATACGTATGCTGGGTGAAGGGCCATGCTGCTGCCGGGGATTCCCTGCCTTCGGAAACGCTTCTTGCGTGGACTGATCCCGCTTGCTCTGCGTATGTTGAGGTGAGAGTCACTGTTCCACATGTTACCCAAAGTATAGGCTAAACATGACGTTCAACATAACAGTCCCCGGTCATACCCTGGAGAAAGTAACTACTAACACACAATACGTGTGCTGGGAAGGCCCATGCTGCTGCCGGGCATTCCCTGCCTTCGGAGACGCTTCTGGCTTGGACTGATCCCGCTTACCCTGCGTATGTTGAGGTGAGAGTCACTGTTCCACATGATACCTAAAGTATAGGCTAAACATGACGTTCAACATAACAGTCCCCGGTCATACCCTGGAGAAAGTAACTCCTAACACACAATGAAGGCCCATGCTGCTGCCGGGCATTCCCTGCCTTCGGGGACGCTTCTGGCTTGGACTGATCCCGCTTACCCTGCGTATGTTGAGGTAAGAGTCACTGTTCCACATGTTACCGAAAGTATAGGCTAAATATAACGATCAATACAACAGTCCCCGGTCGTACCCTGGAGAAGCTGGCTCCGAATACGCAATACGTGTGTTGCGTAGAGGAAAGATCGAAAACCAATTATGTACTGCTATAACACGTAAAGCATGCGAGCCGACATGGTTTTTGTTGGATACCGAAACCTAACTCTGTAGTAGCTACTTCCAAAGTTCTTCTTCCGGCGAGGATCCATCTTGGTTAGGGGCGGGTTCTCTGACTTCTCCTGAATTATTTAATTATGTTTTTCTTTTGTTCAGCCCCCAACTGTGAACCCCGTGAACCTGGTGGTAGAAGGCTCCAGCATGACTATCCTCTGCATCGCTATGGGCACGCCGACGCCCACTATCTCACTGTACATTTCTGGTAAGTGGCTTATAGTGGTAGATGGCTATAAGAAATTGTGTAAGATTATGCCAATCCTTATCTACTTACCTGCACCACACAACTTAACGTTTTTGGACCATGGCTCAGGATTATCTTAATCCAATCTACCTATCGCTAATGCTACCACACTAAAAAACGTTCCCTTTTTGATTTATTCTCAAGCGGTATGCACGCAAGAAAGTTGTAACTACCCGATTGTCTTTTTTAGGGACATGAACTCTAAGGCTGGCTCTACATGATGGGCCATCATAGGGACGGAACGAAATCGCAATATCGTTAGCTCCCTCTAACGCATAGCTGCGTCGCTATGATGGCCCATCATGTAGAGGAGCCATAAGATCCATACTGCACAACATCGTATTTGAAAGCTGGGCTGGGCCCGGAATGCTAGCAAATCTATCTAGAATGTTTAACTTTTGACTATCACACTTTACTTTCAAGCAGAGTTATGAAGATACATTACTGTGCATTGTTAAAGTAAATAGACAGGAGTCAATTAAAAGCTAGGAGTAAAGCAAAAAAAATATCTCGAATTCAAATTATTTTTCGCACCCAGGGCACCTGATTCGCCAAATGGAGACTAGACACATGGTGACCGTAATACACAACGTCACCCGCGACATGGACCAGATATCGTGCTACGCCGACAATGGCTACGGCACCCCCATGCAGGCCTCCAGGAAGATCAACATTTCACGTAAGTCAAGACAAACTACTAGGTGATCGTGACATATGGACCAAATCTCATTATCCAGGAACATAGACATTTCATTCTAAACGAAAATTAAATTCTTCGTTTGTAACCCGGCATCATTAACATCAACATTGTCCCACTCCTTTCCTCCTCTCTCTACTCTCTTCCACCCTTCTCACACCAACTCCTTCACTCTCAGCGACTCTTAACCCCATGCCCACTGATTCCTACGCCAGTCTTACGGTCTTCTACCTCACTCCTATTGTCTTCACACACTTTTATTGACTTGGTACCGCCAATTTCCACCGACTCCCATCGACCTCAACTGCACTCCTGCATCAGTCCTATTATTTATAATCTCCTTTATTTATAATCTTTATTAAGTATATTATTGTTTGATACAGACGTACCAACAATCCAAGCGTCCGGCATCACCATGGCTGCCGCCGGCGACTCCGTGATCCTCGAGTGCAGAGTCGAAGCCCTGCCGAAGCCAACTATAGCCTTCTGGCGTGACCCCAACGGCCGTACACCGGTCATCGATGGACCTAATTATTCTATACAGCTACTGCCTGATGCTGAGGTAAGTCAATTTGATTAAATTGGCATTTTGAACGCCATACGTCATATACAAAAACGCCTCTGAACGCCAAGATCTCAGACGTAAACCAGACACTTAAACTTATTGTCACTGCATGCGGCTGTACTCACTTGTATTTAGTCACTACGCGCGACATGTTTCGGAGAGCTTAGGTCTCCTCCTCCTCCTCCTCCTCAAGCACTAAGAGTGCTAAGCGAACCAATCCACGACCCGTCGTTGCGGCGCCGCGCCATCGACATGCTTGCCGATGCTTGCTTGATTTTCCGTGCTTGAGCATCGAGACCTAAGCTCTCGGAAACATGTCGCGCGTAGTGACTAAACACAAGTGAGTACAGCCGCATGCAGTGATAATAGTGTTAATATATGTCACTCGAAAGGGTAAGTTCACTTAAACTTACTTGAAAGTATGAAGGTTACTTTGACAGAGTACGCCATAACGCTAAAAGGTGTCATCGGGACGACTATTTATGATACCTGTAGGTTCAAAAAATTTTGCCATGTGTTGGAGTGTAGACACTCTGTACCCAAAAAGTCGGACGTTGGTCATCGTTGCACCTAATTTAATATTTTGCAACATTTCGCGGACCCTGAGTTAAGTAAATACGAATATAATAATAAAGTCAAGGGGACCATGTAATCTTGGAAATACTGCTCCAGTTCAAACCTACTATAATATTCTGGAAAGACTTCAACAGTTGAAAATTGTAACTGCTAGAATAACGAGTTGGGTTCGTGATTGGCTGTTAAAGGGTTAATTAATTTAATTCATTTTTTCTTTTTTCCTTTAATTCAAAAATATTTTGGCCGTTACCAATTCTTTTCAGAGAATGAGGATAACGTGAAGGATAATTGACAATGTTTCAAAATTTTCAATTAATGTAAATCGAAAACCATTTCGAGAAATACAGTTTTAGAACTCAAAAATATTTTTTTTGGATTTTTTATTTCAGTATTTTTTGAAAAAATCAGCAAAATATGTAAAACGGGAAATGACGTCACACCGCTGATACAATACTACCATTATGAAAAACGTTAACTTCCGGGTTTCCGTTTGACAACTTTGACAATTACAGCACTACTGACAGTGACATGACAGTTGACATTTGAATTTGATTCATTCTATTCGAATATTTGCTTGCGATTTACGTGTTTCCTTTCCTTGGATTATTTTGATTTTCTACGACACGCGCTTTCACACGGATCCCGGATTGCTTTCTACAACGACGACTACGGCCTTTCTTTTTCTCGGACCCAAGATTGCTTTCTTCAACGACGACTACGGCCTTCGCTTTTTCACGGACCACGGACTAAGAATTTCTCATTTCTTCTACGACAACCTGGCATTCCCTCGGAAAATACATGAGAAACTCTGAAGGATTTGTCAAAGCTGACAGCAGGAACTTGCCGCGTGTAGAAACAATTATGATGATGGAGTTTCTGCAAAGCTCCGATAAATATAATTTGGCTGGCACAAGAGGTGCCAAAGCTTCATTATCTTCGCAGAATTCCTACGTCCAAACTGCTGTGGGCTATGTTGAAGTTAAGCGTGAAAATGATATTTGTTGCGTTAAATGCCGCGTAACCCCAGAACACCGAGTGCACAATACAATGTATGAAGTGTCTGCAGACATAAATGAAAGGGAAGAAACAGTTATAGACGTGACTTGCAAACATGCACTATGTTTTTTAATGTGGCTTGTGAAAAAAACGGAAGAACCCAGCTCAGCATCTACCACCTGTTATTGGCAGAGGCCTTTATTGAGTGCAGCGGTTACCCGGGGCCAATCCATATTATGTTCAGCTATAGGTAAAAGAAAACAGTATAGATGCAATGTTCATATGCACTGGGTACAGTTCAATGAAAGATATATTAATTAACTAATAAAAGAAGAAGAAATATTCTGGGAGAAATTTATATTCAATAAGATTTTAGAATGTGTTAAATAAATTAGATTTTAAGGCAGGTAAATAAACTTGTTTATTTTTATTTAATTTCACCTATCCTGTTGTCTGTAATCAAATCTTGCAGATCAATTTTAACCCACTTCCTTGTTTCTGATTAAGCTGAAATTTTGCACTCATATGTATATTGTGTGACAAGACAATGCAATATTATATGTGGGCGAGTTTAGTGCAAGGGACCACTTTGTCGATTTACAAGGACACTTCATTCTTTCACTAATAAAGAGATTGTGTAGTTTTAGAAAACACTAGTAACCCCATATGGACGAAGTCCATATCATCCTTTTCCCATGAACTGGCATATATTATTATGGCATGGAGCAAATCTTACGATGGAGCTGGAAGGTGGTCAATGGCCACAGGATAGAACTCCTCAACTACTCAACATTATCCCATCATGTTTGGGGTTGCATTCGTCTTAGTTAGGGATTGTAAAGAGTACAGCTAGCAATAAAAGCTTATTACAAAGATGTAAATGATAAAATTATTTTAATAAAGCTTTGAATGAATATATAACAGTCACCATCATATATATCGGAGCTGCCAAGGTGGTCATAAATATCTGAACAACGCTCGGCTTCGCACGCTGTTTGTTCGCGGTTCACCTAACACACTCCTCCTCGCTTCGCTCGTCGTCGCAACTATCTTGACTCTGCCAAATGACAGTCTTCCGTGATTGTATATTGTCATCGATAATTTTATTTTAGCCAATTAAGCAAATAAAAAAATATTTACTTATTATAAACATGTTTAATGCAATTTATAGATTCTTTAATACATATTTTATTCAACGTATAAAACTTTGTAGAGTTGGTCCGGAAAGAGAAGTGTCGTGGTTTATATTGAAGCTCATACATTCTACGACACTTCTCTTTCCAGACCGACTATGTAATATTTTTCATACATTTCCTCGGGCTAAAATTGCTATAAATGATTTTAATAGGACCCAAAGAACCCCTCAAATCCATCAGTTATCCTAAAATTAGGCGACTCGTTTTAAGACCCAACCCATCCTAAGGCCTAAAATGTTTGTCACATCCTGCAACGGTTGTTTGAAAATTGGCAATTAAGGTTTTAGACGTGCTTTCACTTTCATTGTTTTCCAATAGAAAATGTTTTCCATATCTTCTTCCAACTGAAAGAAACGGACACACGATTAATAATGTAAATAAAATCTCTACTCGCATCGAATAATTCATTAAAATAGACACGCATTGTACTTACATCCAAATGATCTTCGCAAATAAAAAGTCGCCTCGTTGGTACATGACCCAAACCCGCTGCGGCACACCACTCGGCTTTGTTATCCTCGGGAACAGTAAAAAACTGTTTACCGGGTGACAAAGATGTTTTGTTTTTACATGTTTTCATAAAGCAATATTTTATGCGAGGCATTTTCAACAACACTTGCGAACTTTCAGCAACGCTTTCGAATTCAGCGGTTGACATTTGAAGTTTTGACGTTTGTGCTTTCAATGTCAAACTGTTTGAGTGCACTATGGTTTTTTACGTAAATGTCAATGAATGTAACTATTTTAACGTTTTTTTAAGTGTATGAAACACAACATGTGACGTCACACCGCTGATACTTTGACGTTTGTTACATACGCCCTTTCTGCTCAAGTAATAATATAAATGGATTTTTCCACAAAAAAATTGGATTTTCGAAAAAATAAAAAAACACGGGTGTCTTAAAATTTTGAGTTCTTTCGAGACTCATAATAAAAATTAGCACTCAAAAAAATGAAACATTGTCAATTAATTTATACTAAAAATAAAAGCAGACGCGTCAGTTTTTTCCGTTCTTTTTTGAAGTCTATTAAAATCCTGACGGCTGTAATTACTTTTTCTGGATATGAAGGCTGTGCTGTCCGCGTTTCAAATCATTTCTCGTTTCAATCATGGACCTTAAAATAAGTTTTCAATCATCCGGTTGTTTTCATCGTGCTCTATTTATATCAAAAATACGTATTATTAAAACAGGAGTTTTCCTCGCAAAGAGTCGCACAAAGTGGTAATTAATTCAGTCCTATGAGAGTAAATCATAAGTACTCATAAAATAATCAGGTACCATACGACTAGGTACAGTCGGCAGCAAAAGTTGCTATGCGAATAGGGTGTTCAAAATGAGCTGGACACGACTTTATTGTTAAGAGAATAAGAGCATGTGTAGGTTGTTTTGAACATCCTTCCAGCTTTAGCCACTTCTGCTGCTAACTGTACGACAAGACAAATGAGTGTCCTTATCTCGAAGCTGAAATAAAATGTTTGAGGAAAACGTCAACTTATTCATTTATTCCAAAAATGTCAAGCATGCTACAGTAAAATAATAAATTTGTACAACCGCTACAGAACTCATCATCTTCGTATTATAACATGATTAACTCTTAAGGTGCCATTCCAATTGAGGCGGCAATGTTTGCATTTGTAGTCTCGGTCGATCGCCACAATACTGTCTATCGGGAACGTTGACTATCGAAATGCCGTTTTCTCCTACTCTATCGCACTTGCAAGTACGAGCGAAATAGACTCAGATGGCAAAATTTTGATTTTCGAAGTTCGCGGTAGGCCCTCTGGTTCTATTAAATGCGTTCCAATTAGACCGCAACGCCGCAAACGCATTTCCTCGTGTCTCCTTGTCGCACTATTTATAACGCTGACGCTGAAAAATAAAATAAATCTAATCGTCAATGTTATATTGCGTAACATCATACCATTGACAATGTGTCACATATGAATTGGTGCAGAAATAACTTTATAAAGGACGTTGCCGCACGGCAATACTGCTTGCAGACAAAATTGGAATTCAACCTTCCCAGCGATACTCGATTGTCGCTGCTTCAGACAGTGTTCCAACCCTGTTAACTTCGAGTTAAGATTCCAAATTACAAACTTAAACGCCATCTAAATGCTAATTCTTCGTCGATTATGGCGGCTATATTTATTTGATCTTATGCTAATCCGCTAATCTCATTCCTATTCATGACTCTTGAACCGCGTCTAATATTGCTTGATTAGACTGTAATTATTAACTTACCGAGCTAACTTCAAAAACCGCTTGTTGCTTCAGTTGTATAAGTTATACCTATAACTAAGGGTATTACGTAAATTTACTGACGTATCGACGTAACTTTGTTGCGTAGAACTCATATCGTAAACCACCCTCTTTTCTTTTTATAGCTATCGTGACAATCATCAAAATATACAGGATATTCACATTTATAATGTTAACAAAATAATAAACAAAACTCACACAAGCAGAAAATGAAATCGTCACAGCTTTTTCGAGAGAAACATTTTTATCACAGAAAAAGCGAGTTATATGAGAAATACAACATCTTTATGTGAATTTAAGATATAATTTCACAGAAAAATGTTGTATATGACACCGTAAAATTGTGAATACTGTTAGTTTATAATCTCACTAGCGAAAATGTAAACTATCCAAAGATTTTGAACCGTAACGTACCTACTGCTTACAATTTAAGGATTATTTTTCGTTAGATAATAAAATCGACGAGGAACCATTGTCAAACTTGAAGCCCCTTGAAGGTTTTTACGGTGACATATATATAATAAAATTGAATAAGCATTTAACAAGCGCAAATCTGACCCTTTAAGGGTCTGAAATTATAAGTCTAATTCGAAAGATTTAATAACCTTTTCTGCTAGTATATTTTTTGTAATTAATTCTCGAAATAAGTTATTTTTCAAATTAACGTTCCTTTTTTTGAATTAATTTAATTAATACATATTCTTTGACACTTATCCTATAAAAACGGATCGATTGGCACCTGAGCATTTATTGAAATCTCCTCAGTAATTAACAACTGACAAATTTGGTTTGCCAGACACTTGTATACCTACATATGTTTTCACAGGAACCAACAAAATACACGATGCGTCTAATAATAAAGAAGATAGCCGACACTGACGAGGGAGATTACTTCTGCCACGCCGAAAACGCGTTCGGGAAAACTCTGAGGCCGGTCTCAGTGCGGCTTAGACCCACCACACCACACCATAATGTCACGGAGTGCTGCGCTCAGGTAAGATAAGTGAAACTATCAGAGAAAGAATAGAAGATAAGATAAATATATTAGAACAAGCTCTATCAAAGCGCGCCTCTATCGCCGGCAGGTTCACAACGCACCTCGCAGTAACGAGCCTCGGTTTTGAAGATGGAGAACTAAGCTCGCCGAAACATTTCTCACGTAGTTACTAAAGAGACGTGAGAGTAACTGTTACCGTTTATAATGTTGTCTCACGAAAGTTTAAATTTAATAGAATATTAACAGGTTAGGGGATGACAAATACAACAGCGCGGAGTGTGTACGCTATTTACGAAATAACCTAGAATACAAATATAAATTCATCATCTAAAAGGAACGCGTGTCAGCGAAGTCAACTTAATTGGCTCTCGTTTACGTCATATATAATACAGTTTCGGGCTATATCTAGAACACTATATCCTCCATTTAATTTCACGTGTCACTTCTATTTGTGAGTTGGTATATTTATAAGATCTATTTTAATGGATGCCTATATTAGTCAGCCCAGGCGCGGTCCCAGGGGGGGATCACATGGGACATAACCCCCCCCCCCCCCCCCCCAAAAAACCTACATTTCTAATAGAAAATTTTTTTTACAGACCCCCTCAAAAATTTGAAAAAAAAAACTACATTAGTGTCCCCCCCCCCCCAAATTTTCGTCTGCGACCGCGCCTGAGTCAGCCTTTGCACTACATAGGCATACCTACATCAGTTTTACATCAAGGTATAGATCCGTTTTACTGCAATCAATAGGTACCCATAAGTGTTAAATTTGGTTCCTTTTCAAATATGACTAATACCAGAGACTATAGAGATATAGACGACCACAGCCTAAGAACTTTTTGAAGGTCACGTCAATTGCACCTTCCACCTAGTAGCTACTAGTGTACTACTAGTATGCTATTTGTTACTAGGTGGAGTAGCAGTGCAGGTGACATTTCCTCTTACAATTTCGTCATGTTTAGGCGGCTTTCTCTAGAGGGCGCAATTGACTTGTGCTTCAAAAAGTTCTTAGGCTGTGGGCGTCTATATCTCTATAGTCTCTGCTAATACTTAATACCTACCTACGGTGCAAGCTCATAAAAAAACAAATTTTAAATACAGATGAACGTGTCATCAGCATGCATCGACGCATGCAGCTTCCATCTGGACATGGATAACATCATGGACCGGCCGGAGTGCATGAACGACTTTGACAAGCTCATGAAGTGCGCGGCCGACGGATCAGGTAACAATATAAATTACTCGAAGAAGTCTCCCCTTGTTCATAAACGTATCACAGGCATATTGATGCCCAACGAATTGTCGTTATTAACATACATTAACGACAATTCGTTGGGCATCAATATTTATACCGTCTGTTTTGTAACAAACACAATTGTCAAAGTGACAGATAAGGACAGAACATAAATGTAACGGAGTGAGAAGAGCTTGTAACAAAAAGTCATGTGACCCTACTCCAATTAATAAAGCAGGATCGAATTAAAACACTTTTTCCTATATACTTATATGGGTATTATGCAGATCACCGCAGCTGCTGCGCGTCCTGGGGCGTCCCTCGCAACTGCTTGGAGCTGTGTCGCGGTGGCACCGTTGCACGCTCATGCGCGCTACAGCACGCGCGTCGCGCGCTAGCATGCTTTAGAGACTCCGGCGCACGGCTGCCTGGTCCTCCGCGCAGTCTGAAGGCACATGCAGCTCCTACACCACACGCCGTGCTACTGAGGTACGGACACAATTATGGTTACATTCGTACTCAACAACTATAGTATGATCAGATATGCCTGACCTTCACGAGGCTTCAACATCGCCCTTTACCACTTCACAAGACCGCCTTGAACGCAATTGGTCATTATCATAAAATTTATTCCTGATATACAGTCCGATAGAACAAAGAAAATGAAAACCTTCTCCACTGGAACTTTCAGTTGCTGCTAAGCTCTGTGTGAACATAGCACAGCTTTGATCTTGTTAGCCTTGGTCGAATTTTTAATTATGTATGACTTACGATTGGATACATGCTGTTACGCAACTCCACTCTCTTCTTCTTATGCTTTCTTGCCGGATGTCTGATGGCAATTGATTTCTTATACAACAGCAATTAAGGGTGATAAAGATTGTGAATATTTGAAGTTGCATATACACTAAGATAACTACTAAAGTATATTTTCCTTTCTAGCTGGGAGCCTCCATCGAAGAACGCTCACACGGTGTACCTGTACCGCGTGTTTTGGCGCGCGTACGGCGCTAAAGTTCCAGAGAAGTTAGACACCAGTGAGACCAGTGTAGTGCTCACTGGCTTGCAGGACGATGTGCGGTACGAGTGCGTTGTGAAGGCTGCCAACGAGGCTGGTAAGTTTACGTGATAAATTATATGTTAAGATTTAGATATAACTCCGAAATTATCCGTATCCGTATCGTGCAAAAGTTCGCCAAGTAAAATCATAGCAACATTCAATATTTGGACGATTTTCATTTTTATTATAGGTTTTAATTTGACGTTTTTGCGGGAATAAATGTCCACACGCACAGTTTACGAGTAGGAACAATTCAAAATATATTACAGTCTAGGTATATAAATATCAATCAGCAAATATTCTTATCTTATCTAACGTTTGGGAACAGATGAAACCACTTTTGTTTATCAGCGTTACATACTTTTAAATAACCACCCCTCATCATTTCAGGTACATCCTCCCTCAGCCAGTCCATAATGTTCACAACGGCGGGCCAGGAGACGGGCGCAGCGGCGGCGCCGGTAGCCGCGGGCGGCGCGGCCACCGCCGTCGGCGTGGCAGTCGCCTGCTTGCTTGTGGCCGCCATATTGGCTGCCGCTGCTTTGTATTATAGACACAGAAAGGTGAGTAACCTGCTTAGATGAGCAATGAACTTCAAGCAAGATTTTATTTTTTTTTCATTGTAAATTTATGCTGGCAAATCTTGATTTACAATCATCAAGAACTGATTTCTAATAAGTTCTAAGCAGAGAGACGTCTTGTCAACTGACCAGCGTAAATGAGCGAGACTAAGAGACCTACCACACTTAAGCGAAAGCCAGTGAAATGTATTCAAACAGAGTAGCAGTTAATGTAATTTATTCTTTCCCAAAAATATTTTAAAATGTTTGTCATGGAACTTAAAGACTTTTACTTATATTTCAGAATCTTAGGCTAAAGGCCCAGGGTGGTGTTGCGTTCGAAAATCCGAGCTACCTTAGGGAGCCAGCACCGCTTCCTGATACCATTATCAACGTAAGTATACATGTATCGGTATAAAGTTCTTTTTTATTTCCGTCTTCCTTTGTCTTCTTAGACGTCCTCTTTAACATACAGCCTCCAATACTTATATCTATAGAATTACAATTCCGCCGGGGGAAAGTATTGTATTGTATTTTAGAACAGGCAAGTATCCGCAACTCGACGTCTAGCGCCTATTTTGCGTGATGGGTGAGTGGCTACACTACAGTCCAGCCATCCCAACAACAAAAAGTCGGGGGAAAGTGTACATAAACTTCAAAGACATGTTTCCACTTTTACACCTTATTACAACGTAGTAAGATGCAAAAATGTAATCATATTTTTCACGTTGACTATACCTTCTACCAATAAGTAATAAAACCCCATAGTCGTACCGTGGCAGAGTTAGAATTTCTTTGATAGACACCATGTTGACGATGTTTCGCGCAGAAAGCAAAATCTCTACAAAATGCTTCATATGTACAACTATGAATTCCAAATGATCATTAGATAAACAAACATACTTCTTTTAACAGGGCACAGTGCCAAATGGGAACGCGAACGGCGGCAACGGCGTCGTCAACGGCAACGGCGTGTCAATAAGCACAGCGTGGCGACAAGAGACACTGCAAAACCCCAGCACCGCCACCGCGACGCAGCGGGAGGTGGATCCCACGCTGTACGAGGAACTTAAGTTAGGTCAGTAACTTATTTATTTATTGAGTGTCCCACTGCTGGGCAAATTCCTCCCTCCTCGTACGTATTCGTGTCCTCCTAACCTGTTTCCGACTAGTCTCTACCAAAGGCGCTAAGGTCATGCCGCCATCGCCGTCCAGGTTTGCCGTGACCCCGGGTTCGATTGCGTGGGACCCATTTGGTAGCTATTTTAGGCCATATGGTCAGTAACATATATTATTAAATAACGCTTGTAGACCTTTCAATGTGCTGCTGTGCACATAAAAAGAAGAGACCTTGCGGATTCCCTGAGCCATTCAGAGAAGTGTAGACTGTAGGTGTGTACCCTTTTATAAACAACCAAACTAACTACCATTTGAAACATTAGTGTAATCGAACTTCAAATGACCTATCTTTATAATCTCATTAATCTAAATATGCTTCAATCAGTAGATCGCCGCTCTGTTTAAGATTGAGGCATTTGGACGTGAAAAGCGTAAATCTGATGTGTAAGCACATTTTTGAGCCTTTGTGCAACAGATGAATATTCTGCTTTTCAAACTAATGGTCTCTATCTAGTTCCCTTCTTTATCTAGCTTATTTTTAAATAGTATGGCTTGTTTTATCGAATCATTCAGTAATACATCTACTGAAATTACCTCTAACTTATGCAATTAAATTCCAGGTCAGGACGGCGCGGGCTTCAAGCGTCTCAAGCCATAGCCGGCGGCTTGCGGGGCATCTCCGCTGCGCTCCCCGCGGCTCTCCGCGCGGGTCGCTCCGCGGTACTAGCTCCGCGCCCCGCGCCCCGCACCCCCGTGGGCACACAACCAGGACTAGTGTCCAGACTTCTAGGACGAACTGAACTATAAACTTAGTGAGGTAGTCCAAAAGGCACATTTTGTAGTTTCATATCACAAGATTTGGCATATGTCAGGGGCATTCTGCAGTCCCATAGTCATTCGCAATATTTCATAATAATATATGCGGTATTCAAAAGCCCGAGCATAACCTGGATGCGATTCCGACTAAAAAAAAATATAAATAATATGAAGCTTTGTAATCCAAAAGTCATTTAGCGTCAGTTGAAAGGGATCGATACGAGTATAAGATGCGGTCCATACCATAGCCCAAAAACCATCCACATAGTTTCATAATAACCGTGATTGAAAATATGCATGTAGTCTTTTTCGATTATTCCTTAGGTAACGCATAGTGTATTAAACAATTCATTTATGTTGATATCTTTATAGGGTGTGAATACTTCATTAAAAACACAATGATTTTTTCGAATTTAAATACTTACACAACAGTTTACTTAGCAGTACGGTCACTATAAATTGTATTGGAAATTTACGGGTAATGGACTTGCAGTATAGTAATCTTAGAATTACGATTTGATTCCACCAAATATTACTTAGAAGGTTGTGAATCTGTGAGGAGCCAGCGTGCGATCGGAATATAATATAACGACTTTAAACAGTTTGTGAATGAATCTCAATAACTATATAAATAATGTCGGAGCTACTTGTATATATCTATACATATATAGAGAGAGACGAATTAAATATGTACAGTACCTAGTAATATCTGATTGTAGTACGGAGTTGGAATAATAATTAAAACTGTTACCAAGGTGGTGTAGATATTAAAGTTAATTGTAATCTTAAGTCATATTTGTGGTATACTTGATGTGATTTTAACCAAAAAGCAAGTAACTTCAAACTCTATGACTATTGTAAATATTCTTGATAATGTTTACTAAAAGAAACAAAATGTATAATTTAGTGTAAAGCTATGGAACAATAAATACTAGTGAAAAGAAATTACCACTGGAAAATGTATCTGTTTCAACTATTACATTGATAACACTGGGTATTATAACAGAAACCTAGTATTTATTGTTAACATAGTATTTTAATAAACTTGGTTAGACCACATAGTATGAGTTGGAGTAAGTAGAGTTGTATAGGAAGAAACTAGATCACTCTATAAAAAAATGTGCCTTCAAACAATTTATGATGTAGTATTAAAATAGATACTTGATTTTTAAACTATACTGGATACTTCAATGAAACAACAATATAAATTGATGATAACCAACCATTATTGAAGTTTTTCTTAACTCTGGAAAATTTAACATACATAATATTGTCAGTTAAACGCCGAATAATTTTATGTTGATATCCAATATAGTATAACAATCAGATTTTAGATATATATAATCTTTTCGGCCTTTGTTTTTATACCTTTCCTGTTGTAAATATAGTAATTTTAATAGATCATCACGCAAGTTTTATACAATTTTCCAACTATATGCTGCTTTTATTCACTTTTTATTATACAAAAAAATGCAATAACTAATATATTTCGTGGGCTAACAAAATTAGTTGTAGCTAGGTAATAAAAGTTAAATTCTACCTACACTACCTTATTATTTATTGGTTGCATATCAATTGTAAGGCCTATCTTTAATTCCTCTGAAGGTTATATTTACAATATTCAAATTATTATTTTATTATACGTAATTATGTTTATTCTCGATATACAAACATATCTTGTTACTTTATACGAATTAGTTGCTTTATATCCCTGTTGTTTATGCATTTTTCTTTAAAAATGTACTAAGTACTTTCTGCTCAGTATATACTGTACAGTATATATTGACATATGTTTGCTCAGGTGCAGCGATGTGATTATCTATAGAACAACTTACTTATTATAATTATTTTAGAAGAAGACGAATGTGACTAGATTTGTAAATATCAAATAAAAAGCCAAATACAAAATATAAGTTGTAATTTTATTTTATCCACTGCCACTATCAAATAAAAAACTTCAACAATCAAGGAAAACATGATTCAAGTCAAAGTTAAGCTGCTTATATATACGACGCGTAACGGAGGGTTCCGTACCTACGATGCAATAATAATAAAATAATATCGAAATAAGCCCGTGGTTGCAGTAGGAGTCTGCTAAGGGAATATACCGGGAGATGGGCAGCAGCATCTTCCAAAAGCCTACAAAGAATAAACAAAAAAACTGCGAGCGCCAACCCGCCTGCCAAGCGTGGCGCGTATGTCAAACCCCCCCCCCCCCCCCCCCCCCTTCAAAGAGGAGGCCTATGTTCAGCAGTGGACGTCTTATGGCTGAGATTGATGATGATGAATATCGAAATGTTGCTATTAAAATTTGGTTTCATAATTTTGACGATAATAAACACAAAATAGTACGAAATCCCACCTCATTCCGTAGTTAGATTAAATAGGTGGAATAGCAATAAAGTTTAGAGAGCTGGAAAATGTTATGGAATCGAGGTAGTTGGAAGCCGTCAGAAATATGAGGGGGGTAAAAACAAAGTCCAACGTGGGTCAATTCGAGTTGCACAAGCTGGTTCCACAACATGTAGGGAGTTTAAATACCGCGAGCCATCCGGTTGCCTCTCGGACACTGAAACTACACGTCATTGCTCTGAACACAGCTCAAAGTGCACAACATTTTTGAATTAGACTAAAGGCGATTAAAATTTAAAACATAACTTCAAGTGAGAAACCATAGTCGTATAAAATCATCGGCCAATTATTTTAATCTCGGGCATTACTGAAAAGGCTATAAAAGAAAATTCCGTTGGAACCCATCTGGTTTTACAAGGGACAGCATTCGCTAGCTACCACATAGATGAGAACAACAGAAGTTGATCTTTTGACGTGATAACGTCTTATTCAAATTCAATATCAGTCGGCCTGACGATATTGGCCTGTCAGTTGTTCGGAGCTGTCAAATTTTATGTTACAACTAACAGGCCGACATCGTCAGGCGGACTAAAAGTCGGTGGGCCCCCTTATAAATCGATGAACACCGGTAGCATGCACGAAACAATGTCGCGTTATAGACAAATCTCCAGTAACGTTGATGTGTAATGTTTTCTTATGATGTTATCACGTAAAATTATCGTCCATAGACTACCATATTTTTACCAGATAGTCAAAAAATACTCTATCAGAGCGTTCTTGTTTGTTCTAATGCTCGCAAATCGAGCTTTAGTCCATTCTAATCAATGAAAAATATTGTGTATATATATACAGTGTGTTTTTTAAGTGGGCCACTATGGGGAAATCCTAAAGCATAGGAGATACAGGGAAACTGTCTTAGGAAACATTAGGTATTTTTTTGAGATTTTTTTTTTGATATAGTCAAATTTTTGGTCAAGTGTGAGTTGTCCCTAAAAATTAATAATTTTGATGATTTTTTTTTTGACGCAGATCTAGTCAGTTTCATGAGAGGATCATTTTATTGTATGGAAAGAAAAAATCGGAACAGTAGAAGTTAGTCAAATAAAAATAAAAATGTTTTTATTATTACAACATGTGTAAATTGCCTAGGTACACTTGCAAGGTTCATAAAAAGTATTTCAAATTCCAATATGACATTTGTTTTTGGAACACTTTATTTGATTTAAAAAGGAAGTAAGAATACTGTTCGGACCAAATAAAAAAAAAGATATTTTTTTTAATTGAGCTGAAGGTGCTCGCGTAAGAATGGAGGTCCAAAATCATTTAATTAGGACCTCCATTCTTACGCGAGCACCTTAAATTCAATTAAAAAAAAAAAAAACAAAAAAAAATTTAGACCAAACAGTATTCTTACTTGGTTTTTAAATCAAATAAAGTGTTCCAAAAACAAATGTCATATTGGAATTTGAAATGATGATTTCTTCCTGTTATCCCTCATTAGGGACATAGGGCTCGCAGAAGAGTTTTCCATTTGTCGCGATCTTGAGCGGCTACTTCCAGCTCTTTCCAGTCGAGACCGATTGAGCCAGCCTCCGTCTCAACTGATCGCCTCCATGTAGTAAGGGGGCGTCCCGACCTTCTACTGGCAGTAGCTTGCCAGCGGAGACTCTGCTTGGGCAAGTGGTTGTCCGGTCTACGGAGTGCGTGTCCGATCCATCGCCATTTCCTCTCCAGGATTTCCTGCCTTATGGGCTTCTGGTCAGTCATCTCCCACAGCCTCACGTTTGAGATGGTTCGCGGCCAGTATATACCCAGGATACGCCGCAGGCACTTGTTGATAAACACCTGCAGCCGATTGGTGATATCTTGTCTTACTAGCCACGTCTCGCATCCGTACAGTAGGACTGACTTGACGTTGGAGTTGAACACTCTGATTTTTGTACGCCGCGTGATCACACTGGACGTCCAGACAGGTTTCAATTTTTGAAATACTTTTTATAAACCTTGCAAGTGTACCTAGGCAATTTACACATTTTGTCATAATAAAAACATTTTTTTTATTTGACTAACTTCTACTGTTCCGATTTTTTTCTTTCCATACAATAAAATGATCCTCTCATGAAACTGACTAGATCTGCGTCAAAAAAAAATCATCAAAATTATTAATTTTTAGGGACAACTCGCACTTGACCAAAAATTTGACTATACCAAAAAAAAATTCTCAAAAAAATACCTAATGTTTCCTAAGACAGTTTCTCTGTATCTCCTATACTTTAGGATTTCCCCATAGTAACCCACTTAAAAAAAACACACTGTATACACGTTGTTTTCTTTTAACCTTTATCTATCTGAGAGGTACCTACTATAACTAAATACTACATAGTAAGCAAAGTTGTGAAATAAAATACTGTTTCATAGATTTTACCCGCACGAAAGCCCGGTTTTTTTTATTACTAGAAGTCATTTGTTGATTTTTGACGGTTTGTGATTACGGGGTTCGTACTGTATGAAATACGATACCTACATCATATTCACCTCAAGCTATGGCTCCCGGTTAAGAAAACAATCCCATTTATCGTTTTCGTCGTTTATATTTTTGTTACTATTACCGATATGGTAGTTTTTTTTTTCTCTGAAGAATAAAACAATATCTTTCACCGCATACTTCAAGTTGAACCTCTGCATTTAGATTATCTGCGCAAGAACCCGCGAGAATTACAGATTACGCATTTTACCGTCGGTAATTTCTGAAATTACCGTTCCGGGGTAATATTGTGCAGTAATATTAAGCCTCCGAAATTAATAACTGGAGTCGCTGAACACTCCGCGGCGAGGGGAGGGTGATTTAATCTTAATAGGTACGAGGAACCAGATTTTTACGTTAATATGGAAAACGGGAACGATTTTAAGGATTGAGTTTTTTCTATTTATCAGTTAATTTGTAGCAGAGACTATAGAGATATAGACAACCACAGCCTAAGAACTTTTTGAAGCTCAAGTCGATTGCGCGCCCTCTGTCCGAAAGCCGCCTAAAGATACCGAATTTGTAAGAAGAAATGTCACCTGCACTGCTACTCCACCTAGTAGCTACTAGTGCACTGCTAGTACGCTATTTGTTACTAGGTGGAGTAGCTGTGCAGCTGACATTTCTTCTTACAATTCGGTATCTTTAGGCGGCTTTCGGACAGAGGGCGCGCAATCGACATGAGCTTCAAAAAGTTCTTAGGCTGTGGTCGTCTATATCTCTATAGTCTCTTTTTATAGCATTAGCTGTTATGTATGGGATAAATTTAAGTTTTTGTAAACTAAGACTACTTATCGTTAAAACGGCCTGGACCTATAAATAAATGAATACGTTTTTATAATAATAATAAGGGCAGCTTGTGGCGAGCTGTCGGGGAGTGACGACCCCGCGGACCCGAGTGCTCCAGAGAGTCGGTCAGGGTCTCCGTCTCCGGCGTGTCTTCGTCGGTCGGAGTGGACCCTAAGGGGACCCGCAGGACTCTCGGCTCTGGCTTGCCTTAATTGGCCGTCCAGAGAGGAGCCGTCACAGCTATATGCTCGCAGGGTGGAAGTGAAATTTGCATAAGTCGCGAGTTGGTACAGTGGCTGGGCATCCTACGGTCACTGGCAGAAAGCGGTGTACACCTCTCCACACCCTGAGCCGCTTACACCGATGTTGCTCCTGGCCGTCCTTGCGACGGCAGTTTAAGGGGCCCATCTAGTCAGTGGCGAGTCACCGCCTGCCTCGATAACGTGTTTCAACATTGTTATGGCCGGTGTCCGGACCTCTTTTCAATAGCCCAATCTTTGACCAACCAAACTTCAATACTATAGCCCAGAACTCTTTCCATTTATTTGCAATAGCTCCAACGCCTGCTGGGACCGGTTCACGGGTATCTATTGATTTACCCGTAAATGGGTTCTAGCAGGTGTAATACATAGCAAATTTCTCCAAAGGGCCTCTGCGTGTTGGATCTGTATCCCCACGTAAGCCTACCAAAAGACCGGGATGTAAAGGCCCGTGATTCTCAAAGGAGATACAAACAATAATAAGGGATCAGACCTGGGGGACCTAGATTAAGGTTTTTATTTAGGTAGGTATATTTTATATTTATTATTATTTAGTTTTTAATCTAGTTTTAATATTAGCATATTTTTAAGTAGTTTTAGTTTGTGTAGTAATTTATAACGTTTTTCCCCAAATAAAGTTCAATACGTAAATATGAATATAAGTTTTTTTTTGTTGTCTGCTAAGACAACATTTGGTAATTATTTTCTATTAAGCAAATATAACTCGAATGCTTAAATACTGTATTTAATTTCTAGTATTTTAGTAACATACTTCATCTGTTAAAATCCAGTATATAATTTAGGCTGGAAATTACACTGAAAAAAAAAGGCTGGCGAACTACTCGGGTTATTTCATTAATAACCGAAATTTGGTGAGAAGTTAATAAAGTTTATTTGCTGATAGCTCCATGTTCACTTATAAAGAACAACTTTAGTAAGTATTAAGCCTCAGTTTGCAAGTTCCAAAACTTAAGTTACTAGTAAACGAAATTTGGTTGCTGGTAACAATTTTTTTTTCAGTGTTGATAGGATTTTAAAGAATGTATAACATGATACTTATCTACATGTAGCTAAATACACCCTAAATATTTCTTTAACACTTGTGCGGCAAGCTCACAAAAAGAAAATAAAACGTCACAAATATCACCCGTTTTCTCTCGCCAGCTCCATTTCAAATTTAATATCGCAATGTCCGTAAGAAAAGCCCCCTGTCAAAGCAAAGTCGTCACATTTGTTAGGCTTTAAAAACATTTAGTATACTCTCGGTTGCTGAGACAAGGTTCCCGAGAAAACGCTTGGATAACGAACAATTTTATTACTCCGGGGAAACTAGAGAGAAATTGCGTTTGACAAAGTGCGCAATGAAATGCTTGTGTTCTGGTAGTTGGAGGAAAGTGGGTCGCAATATGTTGGCTCGTGATTCGGATAAATGGAGAAATATATTTCAGATGTGACATAAGTTTTAAAATATCAATGCGGATCAAAATATATGGCTTTCAATCCATACAAATAAGGTTTGTGTTCGGTATCCTGCCTTTTCGCCGAAAATGGTATCGCCGAATTTCATTTGCCAACCAACTTTTCGCAGAAGTTTCATTTGGCCAAATAACTTTTACCAAATAATTATTTCGCAACCATTTCATTTCCCAACCCCATAGTTGGGAAATGAAAATTGCCTAGTAGGTTGGGTTAGGTTAGGTTGGATTATGTAAAGTTGGGAAATGAAATTCGGCCAAATGACACTTCTGCGAAAAGTTGATTGGCAAGTGAAATTAGGCAATATGATTTTCGGCGAAAAGGCAGAGAACCTTTGTGTTCATATATATTTTTCTCCAATAAATGGCATCTATGCCTATTTTAGAACTCGACTGTATCAATTTATGGACATTCCGTAATTTTAAATAACAGGGAAATAAAGAACAACCCTAGACATAATATTAACTAATCACTTTGCAGCTTTTCGACTAAAGTTTTAGTGCCTATAAAATCCTATTTTTAAACAGATGCAGCACGCAGCAAGTGGTCAAAGGGAGGGGTGTTACATGTGCGTTGTACCTGTACACTTTTTTGTTTAAACCCCATACTGTAGTCGATCGAGAAAACCTCAGCAGGGCGAAATACCTGATAGGTAATTACGTGCACTTCAGCCCGGCGTCTCGCCAGGGAGGTGATTTTTGAGATTCCCACACTCGAAAGTGACATTTAAAACTGAATAATATCTTGCGAAAAAATGGCGACGAACTTTTGTGTGCAATCATTTTGGAGCTTTTTTTTAAATTTGAGTGTTCGTAAGTCAAAAATCGGCCCCCAGGCGTCGACGCGCAACGCGACGAATGAAGTATTTTCTCGTAAAATGAATTATTAAGCACGTAAACATTTACTTAATTTGTGTGCATTTAACTACAACTATAAGTTCGCAAAATAAATGCTGCCATTATAGTTGTTGCATTGTTTTAATAAAGTATTTAGGTGAATATTATTTACGTTAAGTAATTGACATTATCCAATCCAATGCATCTATACGCTTGTTAATTAAAGCTCAGACTCTCAGGTCACTCCGGGACATAGTAGATGTCGTCACTAGTTTGAAAAAGACTCGTATCTCATACTTCTTCTCTAAGTTGAAACGTAGTAACTCTACAGAGTGTTTCCTGTAACATGAGCAATAAATTAAAACGTAGATTCTACTCCTCAAACAATAAAACTATTGTTCAACAACTTTTAAAAAATATGTATTTTTTAGATTGTCTCTTTTTCATACAAACTAAATAGTATTTTCAATGTACGTTAAAATCCGTCCAATTGACATTGCTTGTCAGCCTTGTCACCCTACAGACATAATAAATTTCGGAATACATTGCGTGTTCGAATAATCTTTAAAGTGAAATAAAAATCAAACCATAAGTTATTTTTAAAAGTTGCTGAACAAACGTTGTCTGGTTTGAGGAGTAGAATCTACGTTTTAATTTATTGCTCCTGTTACAGGAAACACCCGGTATATGCATCGTATACATGGTTACCACATTTTTCTTTTGAGTGACAGAACAAGATACAAGTTTTTTCCAAAGTCGTGACGATATCTCACACAAAAAGGTCAAACAAAGATGTGAGTCAATTATATATTCACATATTTTTTCGGCCTTAGTTTGAGAAAATATTATAGTAGGTAACTGGATAGTACCTATAGTAGGTACTTATCTTCGATTAAGACGTCGAACAGATACGAAGCTCTTAACAGATTTAGATTTTTAAGTCGTTTTATTCGTAGCTAGTTTAAATTTTAAGATTTATTTTTAGGTCGTACTTTTTATATGTATTGTAATCTGTATTATTACTTAATTTGTAATAAAGGTTACCACAATACCAATAGGCACCATACATGTAAATAAGACGTAGATCTCAAATATAATATTTCATTAAGCACATTTACAAAAAAGAAGTCTCACAAGAATATTAATTATTTCATTTACAACGAGGATAATTTTACGTAAATCATCAAAACATAATTCGGGAAAAGTTCTTTGTTAAAGACGTCATAAAAAAGGTGCTAAGATGTAATTTTATAAACGACCTTAACAAAAGGCTTAAAAATCCTATTGCGTTCGTTTGAATAAAATTTCTTCCCTTAATGGGGTTGAGAAATCCCGGGCCTAAGTAAAATAAATATCCTATCACTGAGGAAATAACCCTAATACCATCACTTTAAAGTGGTATTTCGTTCAAAGGTGGTATAAATGTGATGGTATTTCATAAAGCATTACTTGTTGTAAGCAAAAACGGTGTAAAAGTTTGATAAAGTGTTTCGCAAGCAATTATACAATCCGTTAATTTTGAAGCTGTAATCCTTGCGCTCTCATCTCGCTTTAGGATTTTAGGTTATTATACCTGATACTAAGTTGTTACGTTAAATAAAAGATTTATAAATATCTAGTGTAGACATTGCCTTAGATACTTAAAGCCAATTATACATGATGCCTCTGCCTATGGGACTTTAAATGCAGGGTCTGACTCTACACATTAACCTAAGCTGTTTTTATTTTGTAATATTTAATAGTACATTACGTACCTAGGGCGGTAAAATAAAGAAGGGCTCAGATCGCTGCATTTGTGGCCCGAACCGGAGGTAAGGGCCATAAACAAGCGATCAGAGGCCTTCCTTATTACCGCCCGTGGTGCGTAGGTACATAATTTTACGTACTCTCCTGGGTGTGAAGTGAGATTTTCCGCTGCGCCCTAGGGCGGTAAATCTCACTAAGCGCCCAGAGTGACGTAAAATATATTATGTATATAATTAGGTATACCTAATACTCCTAATTTATTGATCTTCGAAGATTAATGGTAAAATCAGTGAATCGGATATAGCGATATTATCGTAGGTAAGTCCTTGAGCTTTAAGAAGAACCTTCGGGAATCGGCGATGACATACGAAGGTAATATTGCTGTCCTGCTTTTTCATGTGTCACTGTTGATAGATACCCGACGTCTCTTTCTAAAACCCGAAGGTTCTTTTTAGAGCTCACGGACTGTACGAGGGTGACAGTTTCTTAGTACAGGGCACCAAAAAGCGACTATTAAATACCAGATAATATTTCGTACGTAACTTAGTTTCGAAAAACTGATTAGTACAAGCCAGGGTTTGAACTAAACCTAAGACTTTTGGATTGAAAATCGGTCTAGCAAAGCATACTCTCTTTTAAAAAATATATATGAAAATGAAAAAAACTGTCACATTTCTTCCATAGACGACTCATTTTCCAATGTATTCATATATTTTACGTACTTGTATAACTTTATTTTAATCAATAAAAACTTTACTCTTTTCACCTCTCCAAGCAAAAATCGCTAAACAGGTGTTAGATTAGAGCAACTTATTTATAAATGAAACATAAAATTAAAAAATCGGTGTATTTATTCTATTAAAAGAGAAACTATCTTTCATGATATGTATACAAAATAATAGAAGTTATGTTAGTAACTGAAAAATAGCATCAAAAAGTTGAGCGAAATCGAAAAAAGAGTTTGCCGGACTCTTAAGAGGAACAAAGAAATAACCATAGCTAGGACAATTCATCGCAAAAATTTATGTTGTATGGAACAAGACGCACACTTTTGATGCTTTTTGGGGTTGAGGTTATGAATGTAATATATAAATATATTATTAAAATGCTGTACATAATACAAATTTAATACATCTTGTTTTATTTCGGTGTTATATTCGTTTTGCAACGTTTTTGTGATGAATTGTTCAGCATAGATCTCGATAGTTTTCAGTTATTATTTGTAACAAATAAATATGACATATGACTGTCATGGCGGCTGTCAAAGCTGGTAGCGCCCCCTATGCCGAGTTTTACGTAGTGTTCGCTGTTCACGTCCGATACACATTCTCCGTACTACTAATATATGAAAGCAACTCATAAAACAAAAATAATGTTCAAGAAGCCAGAATATTTTAAATTCGTTCATTAAAATTATAAGCAACCGCGCTCGTTACAAAGGCTCCAAGTCGTTTGATGATTAATTAAAAATATGCCTCTTGGAATCAACTTTACTGAACGTATAATGTTATTCGGGATATTGAAGCTTAGCCAAGCTTATTAATTAATAATTACATGTAAACAAACATACTTAAAACTGCCCTCGGTTCGAAAACTGTAGGCGTTTGGTATTTTCGTTTCCTAATTCGTATTGATGTCAAATTAATAAAATTAATATCTGTGCTTGATGTCAAATTAATAAAATTAATATCGAAACCTTTTGCTATAACCATCTTTTCGTTTGCATTGATTGATAGCCTTTCTGTTGGTTGGTGTTTTTGGAGATATATGGTTCCTAATGAAGTACATATACACAAAATCACAGACTACTAGTGGTTGAGGTTATCTGTGACACAAAATCTTATCTGTGCACAAAATGCTTCGAATGTGAAGCATTAGTAATGCCCATCCCCAGGACTATCTAACACAAACACTTTGATTGAACTATTATGTACCTATGACTATTATGTATTATGTACAGGGAGGTAATTTAGGGCCCAATTTCACTCTATGATAAGGAACAGGAAATGCGGCGATCATAGCACAAAGATCTTTCGAAGAGACTCAGAGATGCCGCAGGAGACCGAAGAGCTGGCAGCTATCTTTCTCAACGGATTAGTTTAGCAATCCGGAGAGGAATTGCTGCCAATGTCTTCGGTACCATGCCGCAGGGGCCTCTTTTAGATATATTTTCGGTGTAGATTAGTTTTATTGTATTGTAGAACGGGCAAGTTTCCGCAACTCGACGTCTAGCGCCTATTTTGCGTGATTATTTAGATTTATTTTAGTTTTATTTATTACATCTACATAATTTGTATGAAATAAAAAAGCAATAAAAAATTGGGCAGTTCCGCCTTGATCATGCGTCATGCGTCATATCATAAAACTCATCAATGATATCGCTATCATGTAACGTCACACATACTGTCACTCATTCTTGATTCGAATTGGTCCCACGGATGTATATTAACCTATGTTAAAATACCTATCTACCTAGGTACTTATCCATTTTTATATACCAATCACGTAATAGGCGTAATAAAACTAATAAACGCAGAAAATAAACAAAAAAATACGAAATACTACAAGAGTCAGTCCGCAATGCATGAGGGTCTAGATTTTAACAATCGAGTTAAATATGTAAAATATATCTGAATGAATGACAGATGTAAAAAAGTCAATAGTTTCCATACCTACATTACTGTATTTCGATTGACATTGTTGGTAAACCGGTCACTAGGCTAGACTGCTTTAATTCTATTACTCCTACTTATATCTTATTCATTCATAGTAGATCTCAGTGTAGTATACGCCGAGTATATTGACTCGAACACCGACATAAGCGACGTGTAACTGAGACTGGCCAACCCCCCAGCCGACAAATGCATAGTCTTTTGCGCGTTCTGCATAATCACCTGTACCATCTTCCTGTTTCCCACATCAAAATTCTCCCATTTGCAAGCATATACCGCGTCTTCGAACGCTTTATTGGCATCCATAAGTCTTTGTCCAGTAAAACAATCCATTGACACCTGTAGCAAAGCAAATGGCACCTCTATGAAGGTATTCTCTAAACCTCCTAGCAATTCTGCTATGAGACCACAGGACCGAATTCTATAGCTATAGCGCTTTTGAAAATGCTCTCGACTTGCTTGATAAGTTTGATATTTATAGCATGACTTTTTATAATGCTCACTAAATGAAACCGGGCTGCTAAATAATTGTATTTGAGGCGCTGTAATAGTACATTACGTACCTAGGGCGGTTAAATAAAGAAGGGCCCAGATCGCGGGTATTTGTGGCCCGAACCGAAGGTAAGGGCCATAAACTAAACAAGCAATCTGAGGCCTTCCTTATTATATTACCGCCCGTGGTGCGTACATAATTTTACGTCTTCTCGTGGGCGTGAAGTGAGATTTGCCGCTGCGCTCTAGGGCGGTAAATCTGACTTAGCGCCCAGAGTGACGTAAAAATAAAAATGGGTACCAAAATTAATAGGTTGGCGACTAATTTGCAGCCATGCATTATTTCAATATGGGCTGCATTTTAATGCCTTTACGGCCATTGTTTAACTATAAGCAGGTACCAAATAATTATATTGACATTTGAATTTATAATTAGGAAGCATTTTAAGAAGCCTTTTTTGACTAGAAAACGATTACCTATTTAATTAAAAATGAGGTACTACTATTAAAATGTTAAGGTATCAATTAAAGTGAATTAAATATTCAATATTAGTACAACTGGCAACTTCACACGCGCTGTACAGTCCATGAGCTCTAAGAAGAACCTTCGGATTTTAGAAAGAGACGTCGGGTATCAATCAACAGGTACACATGAAAAAGCAGAACAGCAATATTACCTTCGTGTGTCATCGCCGATTCCCGAAGGTTCTTCTTAAAACTCACGGACTGTAATTATAATTTTAAAAGGATTCTTATAAATTTACTGGGGTCTATATATAAGTAGGTAAGTACCGTCAGATTTCTAGTACCAAAATTCATAGGCCATATATGATTTAGAAAATATGAAAGGTGCCTAAACACGAACCGAGTGAGAGTTTTGTCTGACACACAATCACAATAAAGTTGAAAGCTATGACTTGATGGTATGCAGTTTTTAGGGTTCCGTAGCCAATTGGCAAAAAACGGAACCCTTATAGATTCGTCTTGTCTGTCTGTCCGTCCGTATGTCACAGCCATTTTACTCGGAAACTATAAGACGTATCATTATCAAATTTTTACATAAAGTGTATTGTGTGTGCCGCTACTTAGTTTTGTGGAGAAATAGCTAAAAAAATATTAGGGAGGGCACTCCATACATGTAACTAATAGTCAAAAAAAAAATTGCCAAATATCAACATGATGCACATCAATCGTCTCTAAAAATAACATTTAGGTTTCCTTTAACATTTTTTTGATTAAGTGGATATTTTCAGAAATAATCGCTCCGAAAGTCATAAAAATTGTGCCCCCCCCCCCCCCCCTGTAACTTTTGAACCGTACGTCCAAAATTTATGAAAAAAAACAAGAAGATACGCCTTTAAATATTCTTTCAACGAAAATTATTTTGAACATTATCGGTTCAGGTGTTTTTGAGTTATCTTCAAAAAACTGCGCACTTAGGCAGATACGACCTTGCGATAATAATTTATACGATAGTAGCTACTACGGCTGGTTTTTATAAATAATGGTACGGAACCCTTCATGCGCGAGTCTGACTCGCACTTGGCCTGTTTTATTTTAATAATGTGAAACACGAAGTGAAAAACAAAATTCACCATAGAATGTCAGTAAGCGGCGAACTGTATTTATAGTATCATAGAGTAATGTATATAGTAAAACAGCACAGCCTAAAAACTTTTTGAAGCTCAAGTCATTTGCGCCATCTGTCCGAAAGCCCCCTAAAGATACCGAAAATGTATGAGGAAATGTCACCTGCACTGGTACTCCACCTAGTAGCTACTAGTGTACTACTAGTACGCTATTTGTTACTAGGTGGAGTAGCAGTACAGGTGATATTTCTCTTACATTTTCGGTATCTTTAGAGGTCTTTGACATAGATGGCGCAATTGACTTGAGCTTCAAATGTTCTTAGGCTGTGGCCGTCTATATCTTTATAGTCTCTGCTTAGATACACTAAATCAACCTAGTCCCACAGTAAGCTAGGCGACGATATACGAGTATATAATAGATAGATATAGATAAATACTGAAATAGGTACATAGAAAACATCCATAACTTAAGAACAAATATCCGTGATAAACACAAACAAATGCCCTGACTTGGATTCGAACCCGGGACCTTCTTAGGCAGGGTCACTACCAACTAGGCTAGGAGGCCGTTAATCTAACTTTGTCTCATATATCAGACGACGGCGGTCAAAAGGTTAAGCTGCTCAAGGGGATTTCCTTAAATCTTTCACAAGCCCTTGTCCTTCATAAAATAGAATTAACAACTGTATCGCAATCATAGACTGTTCTATTTTTAGGGTTCCGCACCCAAAGGGTAAAAACGGGACTATTAGTAAGACTCCGCTGTCCGTCCATCTGTCCATCTGTCATCAGGCTGTATCTCAAGAACCGTGATAGTTAGACAGTAGAATTATTCACAGATGATGTATTTCTGTTGCCGCTATAACAACAAATGTAAAAAAAATAGGATAAAATATTATTTTTAGGGGGGCTCCCATACAACAGATGGAAGCCTTCGTGCGCGAGTCCGACTCGCACTTGGTCGGTTTTTATTTTACTCATATGCACGTAAATTTTTAATTACCTACGTTAATTACACATATTATGGCAACGGACGTCACGATAAATAAATCTTCTATAATAAATTAGTTACGGAATACTATACGTAAATAATAATACCGGTTGTGTGTTCCGATTGCCAAGCGTAGGCGCACCCGAGCTAATCTCGGTTTAAATAAAATAAATAAATATTTATGGGAAATATTAAAAATATTTATAACGGGTTACTCACGTAATTTTTGTCGATTTTGCTCGACATGTTTCGATCAATTTACGATGATCATTTTCACGAGCGGCCTTCCGCGACGGCAGCGCGTCGGCTACTACAAAAATGCTAAAATTACCTACGTGAGTATACCCGTTATAAATATGTTTAATATAGTATGTTAGAGCCTCACGAAAGTTTTATATTTCTCACACAAATCAACCTCCCACAGTAAGCTCAATAAGGCTTTTTTTTTTTTTGTTAGAGGTGGAGGTAATCCTCATTGGATACTGCCGGCCCGGTTTCCGACAGCATGCCCGACTCAGGTGGGGATTTCTCCCAGCTGCCTACGGACTAAACCCCTCCACCCTGTGCAGTGTTTTGTAACCAGAAACTCGGCGCTAGCGGTATACGCGTTGTTTCCGGGTGAATCGATGTGTTGATCCGGGAGGGGAGGAATAATCGCGTGGTGTGTAAAGTAATTGTGGAGCGTAATATTTATGTATATTATATATATTTGTGTCTGGGTGGCTAAGAATAAGAGGAAGAAGGAAGAAAAAGTTCGTGCGATTAGGAATTGTAGACATGTCACGTGCCGTTAAATTGTTTCAGGTTTTTTACAATATGTACTAATAGTTCGTGAAAACTTTGGGTGGTGGACTCTTTTGTTAATATTTCTTTAAGCTTTTTCGGATCTACGTGTAAATTGTGACATGTCATTTCATGGTGAAGGCGCCGTGTTGCAAACCGAGGGCACTCGTTTATTAGGTGAGACATCGTTTGTATTATTTGTTCCGGGGGATCGCAGGGGCAGTGACTATTGTCGGTGATTTTAAATCTGAAAAGATAAGCTTTATGATAGCCATGGTTGCTGAGGTATTGCGTCGAAGAGAAGGTATTTAAGTATGTTCTTAGTCGTGTATTCCATTAGCTCCTTATGGGTGGGGAAGAGCGTCTTTGTATATATGCAATGGTTTGGGTTGTTGTATAGGTTTACTCTGTCTTGTGATAGCTTCTGTTTTAGTTGAAGTTTTATGTAGCTGATTGGGATCTTACAATAGTCAGGTGCGCGGTGTAATTTAGTTGCAGCTTTCGCAGCGGTGTCTGCCAATTCGTTTCCCAAGATCCCGTAGTGAGCCTTCGTCCAAAAAAATTCCTATGGTGATGTTCTTTGTATGGGCACATGGACAACATTCAGCCGTAAGTTAAAACTTTCCGCCTTCCAGCACTCAAATATGTGTTGCACTTTAGTAAATTCCTAGCCGTGGGGTGCCCGGCCTTAGAATTGTCCCCCACCATATCGTCCCGTGATTGCAGTAGGAGTCTGCTAAAGGAATATACCGGGAGATGGGCAGCAGCATCTTCCGAAAGCCAACAATAAACAAAAAAAGACTGCGCGCGCCAACCCGCCTGCCAAGCGTGGCGCGTATGGCAAACCCCGCCTTAAAGGGGAGGCCTATGTTCAGCAGTGGACGTCTTATGGCTGAGATGATGATGATGATGACTTTAGTAAATTACTTGTCCACCCGCCAAAGTGTTGGTATAAATACAAAACACAATTTCGTTTTGATTATCACGTTAGAGACACATGACAATTGCAAAACTGACAGTGACACATGCATACGTTATAAATCGAAAACCATATGTTTCGAATCTCTTTTTCTCCAGGTTTTTTATTGTGCAACATTCACTAAAACATTAACAATGATAAGAATAAATTATTTCGTAATAATGACTACTATTACAATACTGTAAAATTATTATTATTATTCAATTTAACATTTACAAATACCTACGCATGGCTTTATTATAAATACAAATATATTTAAAAAAAATTATTGGCCGCATTGGCACTTTGACACTTGTGACATGTATCATGCTGTATCGTGCCTGATAAAGAACCCTGTAAATGCGCCTTTCAACTTTTTTCTAATCTAAAAAAAACGAACTATAGTACACCGCCATAGTTGACCTAATTGCAGTTGTTTTGTTGCAGTTCTGCTGAAAGCGCGTAAAGTCAATTTGGTGTTTCTGGTAACATTTAGCCCTTGTGGTTTGTTTTTAGGGTTCCGTAGCCAAAATGATAAAAAAATAACCCTTGCTTCGACCGTTCCGTAGTTATATACCTAACTCTGTGTCAGTTTTCTAGAATTTAGTCGGATTATTAGAGAAATTTGCGCCTAAACTGTTACAATAAAATCGTCCAGATAGGTATACGTTAAAACCCATACCCTAAATAAAACCATACCACAAAATAATACCATGAATACTACTTTTACTAAACTCGATTCTTTTTCCTTATCATACTTTATTTGTTTAACCTTTTGTTGCCTTACTTCAAAATTTTAAGTTAAAATTTTGAACTCTGTCATAATTTATGAAGGTGTCAATTACGTTGTCACTTTGTCTCATATATCAGACGACGTTGGTCAAAAGGTTAAAGTTAATGTAACTTGTAAACTATACATTTTTTTTCTGACGTTTCTTGCCTCCCTTTACATTATATCGGCAGGTATAAAGGCAGTATGTGGGAGACGATAGAAAAGCTTGGCTTGGAGTACTGCGACCTCCCGACCATGCTTTGGAACGTAGAGGTGATGTTACGTCTCGTTGCCGTGAAGATCGACGGAGGTTCTAAATGTAAGCCAATATTAGGAGACCTCTTCTAGATTTATTATAATTACCCTGATACTTCTTAAGAGTCGCCAGGACGTAGTTTAGCTCTCATTTTAAAACGACATGCTTTAGAACCATGATATTTGGCATGGACATTCTAGTAGTACAGATCTAGGTCGGACATTCATTTTCGTTGCTAAAAATTGTAATACAAAGAAACTATAGCAAAAATAAGTTTTGTATGTAAATCTGTAACTGGCTGTATTTTCTTTGTATTAGAATTTTTAGCAACGAAAATGAATGTCCGACCTAGATCTGTACTAATAGAACGGCCATGCCAAATATCATGGTTCTAAAGCATGTCGTTTTAAAATGAGAGCTAAACTACGTTTGTATGGGAACGCGAGTTCACGCGAACGTCCTGGCGACTCTTAAGAAGCTACCTATTTGTACCACTTACTTCTTTGAAATTAACTTTGTAATATATAGATTCGTTTTAAAACGAAAATGAAAGAAATTAATGTTTATTCCATGCACGGGGACAAATAGAAATACCCAAAAAAACGAAAAGACAATTTACACCAAAATAGTTGCTAACTCAGCATGAAAGCCTCTACAGACGTAAGCGACTAGTCAAGCGATGGTCTTGAGTCGTGAGGTCGTGACAGGGCAGCCACAACGCTGATATGCTAAGTTACGCATAATTTTATTAAAAACTAGGTGAAGCTTTCTTCGGAGCATGTGACCCTTAAAAAAATTAGTTTGTTTATTGCTAGCAATCCCGAAGATATTCCACGTGGTCGCGACTTCGATCCTAGTAGTGTACTGCTTCTGCTACGTCGCGTCGGTACTGGCGTTCGTGATTGTGGAGTGCCGGGAGACGGGCGACATCCTGGCTGGGATCATGGCGGTTTCCCTCAGCATGACCAGCTTGATCGGCGTCAATAAGCTGCTGTGCATGTACAGACAGCAGTAAGTGCTTATATGTCGCTACATAAGATGAGGTTAGGTTGCCGAAAGCACACCAGGCTCTATTGAGCCATGGCAAAAAACGGTAGGGTAAGTAGGTATACATAGCGGGGTTAGGTTGCCGAGCGGATCCCACGCTCCGTATAACATTTATTAAGATAATATATACATTTAAATAGTAGGTAGGTATATAACTACTTATAAAAGAAAGATTAAAAAAAACTAAATCTAACTTAAAAAGTAAATTAAATAAATACGTACATAACCTTTGTGTTACGAGTATATTTTTAACCGACTTCATTTCCTTTGTATATGACATTTATTTAAGTTTGTAATTATAATATAAGCGATGCGTTAAACCCTGGGTCCGTCGGGACCCAGCGCAAAGTTGCTTCTCGAAAAGATCTTCAAGCGCCTTGTTTTTGCCTCAGGTAGTCAGAAGGCTGATGGCAGCTATTCGGCCGAAGGATAAGCCTGGCCCTCCAAAGAGGTAACGCTGCCAGCCTTTTTTTCTTTTTCTTCTTCTTCCTCCTAGCGTTTGTCCCGGCTTGGGGTCCGCTTGACAACCTAATCTCATGAATTAGCGTAGACACTAGTTTTTACGAGAGCGACGGCCATCTGACCTTCCAACCCAAAGGGGAAACTAGTCCTTTTTGGGACTAAGTCCGGTTTCGCTGCCTAGCTAGTATTGCTGCCAGCCTTTTGAGTACCATAACCCACGAAGGCGACTTGGGGAGCTTCTTTTATGAATTTATAAGAATATTTTAGTTTTATATATAGGTTTATTGTTTCCGTAGTTTTATTGTGTACCTGCATATTTATATTATATTAGTTACAAGTTCAATCCGGGATTGTTTTCAGGAAAAAACTACAGTCATTGGTGGCCAGTTACATAGCCTACGACCGTCTGCCTTTAACGCCTGCCACATCTAACTTAATGGCCAAAATCATGCGGAGTGTAAAAACCAGACTACTATTGTGTATAGCTGTCATGATGGGCAACGATTTTGTGTACAATCTGCAGCCACTTGTGGACATTGTGCTTCCCTCCGGCCTTAATTTGTACGACACACATGTGGTGTATGGTAAGATCTAATCAAAATAATTATCGTCTTATCGCGTTTTTTAAACGCGTCATCGACGCGCGTTTGTACCGATACAAACGCGATTCGTACGCAAGTCAGACACCGCTTAGACCTTTGCACACCTACATCGTTTTAAATGCGTTTCTTAACAGAAACTTTCCGCAGAAACACACCTCAACTCATTTCACATTGATAAATCTAACTTGACCTCTAACTTCGTTACTAATACATCGTATATTTATGGGTCGGACTAAAATAGACGCTTGGCCCGTGGCAAAGATGTCCGGTAAGCGATGGGGATTGTAGTAAAACGCTCCGTCGACGCGATACAAACTCGCCCTCGACGCACGCTTGTAGGTATCGATACAAACCGTGATTCAAACGCAAACAAACTGCTTCATGAAATGAAAGACGCGCCCATGACGCGAGTTTTGAAAATGCGCGTCAAACGCGTTTAAAAAGACGCTGTTTGCATAATCCCATGACTCTGTCTATATGATAATTGATATGTGAAAAGTTACAACAAGCTCTTTTATATTGTTTGTCTCCACTAAAAAATCTAACTCGACGTTATTTCTCGAAAGAGAATTTTATGTTTAATTTGTAAGGATTAATTTCTTAAATTAACTTGGTTTTAGTGCCATAATAGAAAAATATCAGCCCTCTTTCTGGTTGATTAGGGCTATGTATTTTATATTAATTAAATACAAAGTCTCTCATTTACAGGTTTCAAATATATGCTGGGAATATCAAATTACCCTGTCGCTGTAATCTGTATCATCATTTGCACAACGTTCATATGCTACACTACATCGACCATTTCTGGTCTTCTCATCGTTACCACTGGCTACAGTGAGGGGAGATTGTTAGCCAACAGTCAAGAGCTGCGTGAACTTTGGAGCGATGCTCTTGGGTACTACAGAGAAAATTTCGACATAACATATGCAGGGAATAATATCGACCCAAAGACAACAGCAGAATTGAATAAGTATGTCAAACGTCGATTACATCTCATAGTTGAAAGCCACGCGACAAATATTGATCTTATCAAGAAGATTGAAGATGTTTTTCGTTACGCAATTTTGGTAGAATTCTTTCTGCTTACAGCATGCCTTATAACAGATCTTCTTGGAGGTTTGGAAGACACTTTCATAACCTTGCCTTATGTTTTAATGCAAGTGGGCATGGATTGCTACGTGGGACAGAAATTAATGGATGCTAGTAAAGTTTTTGAGAATGCTGTCTACGATTGCGAGTGGGAAAATTTCGATGTGAATAATAGGAAAACTATACTGTTGATTCTGAAGATGTCTCAAAAGACGCTCTCGCTGTCCGCTGGGGGGATGGCTACACTGAATTTCAAGACTTTGATGGTCATGTACAAATCTGTGTTTTCGGCTTATACTACTTTAAAATCCATAATGCTTTAAATAAAATAGTAATAGTAGCTCTGAATGGGCGGGTGTCCCTAAAGCCTGCGACAAAACAACAATACCACAGGTTGGCAAACATACCGGATAAACTGGCAAAAATGTGTCACTTGCTTTTTGGAAAGAAGCCATTTGGAAGGTGATAACTTTTTTGTAATCTAATATTGCATTCGAGCAATAGAAGCATAAGTGCCGGTCGCCAAATGGTAGCTTTTGATCTAGAATAGCACAAATACGAGTACTTATACTGAATATCATTTTCCTCTATAATTGCGCTCGCGGCTGCGAGACAGCTCGTAAATTCTGCCAGATTATCAGTATGCTCCGTAGGCATACTGATAATCAATACTGATAATATTTAAAACTAATATCGAACGGTTACGAGACGTTAGGCACGAGACTTAGAGGCCCTCCCCCTGCAAGATGATGTGCCCAAATTAGTCCATGCAATTAAAACTACACGAAGCCATGTGCGTATCACGGGATAGAATAATAAGCCTGTGGAGGAACCTGATCTTGTCATGTCACGATCCTCAGCTTTGAGGGAACGACTGATGATAGTGATGATGATGATTGAACGGTTGTCTATTACGATAATACTCGTATATCTTAGATGACTTATATATAGTCTTTAATAAATAAATGTTTTATTATCAATATTAGTTTTATCAGTGTCATAATTATTTTCGTTAGTTTTATTTTTATTCGTCAAACTTTAGTTTTATTATCCTTAAATCCTGACTACAATACCCTGATTAAAAAAAATAAAGAAAAAAAAATATCCTGATTAAGGTTAACTGGAAGAGATCCCTTACAGGGATAAGTTCGTCTTTGTACTTTGTTTTCTCTTTTATCATGTTTTATTGTAACTTTTTTTATGTACAATAAAGTGTTTACATACATACATACAATATAGGTCAATGACAATTGACATAACAAGGTAAAAGTTGAAAAGAAAAAACTGCCACGACAAATAAAATTTTGATCTGTCAAAATTAAGATTTTAAAATACAACGGAATGGGTGGCCATTTTATAGGTCTCTGGGAATAGCCGATCAACAATGAATTTTTATACACGCTTAAAATATCACTCAATCCATAAGATAACTGCTGTTGATGGCAGTAGTTATCTTTTAACTGCCTTGCGTCAAAATTTTTACTTTCAATTTTGAACTCTCAATTTATAAAGGTTCTCAATTTTTAACTTTCAATTTATAAAGGTGTCATTCACGTTGTCACTTTAAATAAATAAATATTATGGGACAATCTTCCACAAATTAACCTGGTCCCACAATAAGCTCAATTAGGCTTATGTTGTGGGTACTAGACGACGATACGTTTTTATTTTACACATACGCACGTAAATTTTTAATTACCTGCATTAATTGCGTATATCGTGGCAACGGGCGTCACAATACTGTCCCTTTCGCATAGTAGTTAAGGAATAATGTACATAAATAATAATACCGTTTGTGTGTTCAGATTGCCAAGCGTAGGGCGTAGGTCATACTCGAGCTAATCTCGGCTTAAATAAAATAAATAAATATATATGGGGCAATCTCACACAAATCAACCTAGTCCCATAGTAAGCTCAATAAGGCTTTTGTGCCTAGGCGACGAGATATATATATATATATATCTCGTCTATAACAGGAACTTATATCCATGATAAGCACACAAATAAATGACTCGAACAGGATTCGAACCTGAGATCTCTCACTTTATAGGCGCCTGCCTACCGACTAAGCTACTTAGGCTCTTACTTATGACTCAAACTCCGCTCCTAGCCGCTAACATACACTTACCGGAACTCAGTGAGAAATTCAGCTATCATAAGATAAAACCAGACGGCAGGCGGAACTGACTAATTTGATGTAAGGAACCTATAGACAAACTTTAGCAGTACATTTAAATTTTCTGCCTTCCAGGGGGCCGATTTTTGACTTTCGAGCGGTCGAATACAAAGAATTTAAGCTAGAATATAATCGGACACAATGGTTTTTTTTCATTCTTTACACATTTTTATAGTATAAATAATGATGATTTTATATTGCTATTTCTGTTATTTTCACGGAGAGAAAATTTTACTGGAAACAAATAAAAAATAGTAATTCCCAAGACAAGTAAACGTTTCCTTGTTTTTACTATAGTTTACTTGTTTTTAGTAAACGTTTGCTTGTTTTTAGTAAAAGTTTCCTTGTTTTTAGTAAACGTTGAGAATTACTATCTTTTACTTATTTCTAGTAAAAAAATTCTCTCCGTGTTTAAAACATCATTTCTTCGTTTTATTCAGAGTTTTAAATGTCAGATTTGAGCGCTCGAATCTCAAAAATCACGCCCCCAGTATGTGTTGCGCCTTAGCCGATTACTTGTCCACCCGCCAATGTTGGTATAAATGCAAAATCACAGCTGCAAGTCGAGACACAGCGTAGTACACCGCCATAGTTGACCTAATTGCAGTTGCTTTGTTGCAGTTCTGCTGGAAGCGTGTAAAGTCAATTTGGTGTTTCTGGTAACATTTAGCACGTGTGGTTCGTATTAAAGTTTCGTAGCCAAAATGATAAAAAAATTAACCCTTGCTTCGACCGTTTGTATAAAACACTGTAAGCGTTTTTTAGAATTTAGTCGGATTATTACAGAAATTTGCGCCTGTTACAATAAAATCATCCAGATACCAGTTGTAAAAAATTATAGATAGAGAAATCGAGGGAACACTGTTTACTAATTGTGCTCGTAATACTTTATGATCACAAATTGACATTGTAGTGTTTTTTTTTTTATACCAGGTTGGGCATCAGATCTCTGAACCCGCAATTTAGTAAGGTGCAAAGCATTTTTCGTGTCTTTTCAACCGACTTCAAGATTTCGAAGGAGGAGGTTCTCAATTCGTCGGGATCTTTGTTTTTTTTTCTTTTTATGTGTGTTCACCAATTATTCGAAGACGGCTGGACCGACATGGAGTATACTTCACAGTTGGTCCGGATCTGATGATGGGATCCTGGAGAAATCGAGGGAACTCTTCAACTATTATAGGCTACCTATAGTGATTTAATCTTGGAAAAGCGGAGCCTAAAAATTTTTTTTTTTTAATTGACGTCGGTTCTTTTTATAATACTAATAAGATTATTGAGCAGCCATTCATGGTCATATGTCTATAAGTTCATAAATGAATACGAAATATGTAACTGATAGGATGCAAGTGATGTTGATGATCATGAATTTACCCAAGGAACTTAATTCATGTTGTATCCAAGCCATGTTAGGGTTCATTAATTTTAACTGTCGTAAGATCTATGGGTTTAAATAACTTAAATTGTATTTCACTTTGGTGGAGTGGTAGGTACTACAAACGATGACCGTAAAAAGTGCCATGAGTTATCACATACATAAACTCGATTCTTTGTCCTTATCATATTTATTTTGTTAAACCTTTTGGTGCCTTACTTCAAAATTTAACCTTAAAATTTTTAACTCTGTCATGATTTATGAAGGTGTCAATCACGTTGTCACTTTGTCTCATATATCAGACGACGGTGGTCAAAAGGTTAAAGTTAATGTAACTTGTAAACTATACATTGAGTGAGTGAGTGTAGTGAGACAGTTTGTGACGTTTCGTGCCTCCCTTTACAGTATATCGGCAGGTATAAAGGCAGTATGTGGGAGACGATACAAAAGTTTGGCTTGGAGTACTGCGACCTCCCGACCATGCTTTGGAACGTAGAGGTGATGCTACGTCGCGTAGCTGTGAAGATCGACGGAGGTTCTAAATGTAAGCCAATAGGAGACCTCTCCTAATTACCCTCTTCCTACTCATAATTTAAAAAAATCTCTATAAAGAAGCACCTACGTCGCTTGAAATTAATTTCAATAAAGTTATGTCTAGTAATAAAAATTAAATTAAATGATTAAATGTTTATACAGTGCAAAGAGAATCCTAAATAGAATACACAACAAAGTCAGAAATAAAGTGTTCCCCCCATGGTTGCCACTCAACGTAAGTCGTGATAGCATGCAGGTGACCCAGGGGGTATCCTGGCTTTTCGCAGAAAATTGGATTGCCGAATTTCACTTGCCAACCAACTTTTCGCAGAATTTTTATTTGGCCGAACAACTTTTACCTAATTATTATTTCGCAACCATTTCATTTCCCAATGAAATTCGGTTAACTGAAATTTCTGCGAAAAGTTGGTTGGGAAGTGAAATTCGGCAATCCAATTTTCGGCGAAAAGGCAGAGGACCGATGCAGGGATGTAGCCAAAGTTGCAGTTGAGACAGGGAGTACTATTAGCTAGGGATACACGCACAGATGTGACCGCTGGATTTGTCCGACGGATGTGCGCGGCGGACAAATCCGTGCGTGTATGGCGCGAATTGGACACGGATTTGTCTGCGGACACATCTGAATAGCGCCATACACGAACGGATCTGTCCGCCGGGCATATCCGTCGGACAAATCCGACGGTCACATCTGTGCGTGTATCCCTAGCTAATGGTAGCTAGGTACGGCCCTGTGTGACACAGACACAACGCTGCTCTGAATTTTCGACGCATGACTAGCAATGCCCCAAGGAGAAATTTCCAAAGTTGCGAAATTTTCCATACGGAAACCTCTCAGAACTTAAATTTGATGAACAATAAACATTATTCAGGAAGACGCAGGTTGACACCGCCGTTATCAATTATTTTAATTATCTGTCTCATTTACGAGTTTTTAAAAATAATACTAATAAGATTCAGAAGGCGGTAATCCTGGACACGGTGCGCATAGTCCGAAGGGTCCGCTCTCTGCGGCCCTGACCACCGGCAGCCTGGGCCTTGCTCCGTTGCCGGCGGCACCCTAGGTTAGGTTTTTCATATTTTTTTTATTATTTTTGTATGTTTATTTTACTTTTATAAAAATATTGTAAAAAGCCTAGCCTAAGACGAAAGATAAATAAAGAGAATACAATTTTTTTTTGTATAATTCCCATTTTTAATAATGTTCTCATTGGAATTTTAATTTAAATTCTAGTGTAAGTTTTCGAATCTCTGCAACTTGTACATGTAAAGTCACGGACTTTCATTGTTGGGCCAGTTACGGTTCAACCTACTTTCTTTTGTTTAATACCAACTCTATGCAATGTTTATTATAAATTGAACCCTACAAGTCCTTGGCCGTACATTGCTACGCATGACTAAAACTGAAAGAACCCGCGTGAAGCCAATTTCTTGGGAACATGTGACCCTTGAAAAATTTCGTTTGTTAATGCCAGCAATCCCCAAGATATTCCACGTGGTCGCAGCCTCGTGCCTAGCGTTATACTTCTTCTGCTACGTCGCGTCGATGCTGGCGTTCGTGATCGTCGACTGTCGGGAGACGGGCGACATCCTGGCGGGCGTCATGGTGTTTTCCGTCAGTATGACCAGCCTGATCGGCGTCAACAAACTGCTGTACATGTACACTCAGCAGTAAGTTGTTCTTATATGTCACTACATAAGATGGTGAGATTAGGTTATCGACCTGCTCTAATGAGCCATAGCAAAAACGGTATGGAAGAAAAGTTGGTATACATAGCGGGTACCTATGTATACTACATAGAACAGAAAACTATTAAAACTAAATCTAACTGTAAAAAACCTACATATCTTTGTGTTACGAGTATAGGTTTTTACTCCTCTGTATGTGATGTTTATTTAAGTTTGTAATTATGAGTTAAACTCATAATTACAAACTTACTGGGACTCCTGGGATTATAATATTTTTAGGAAAAAAGTACAGTCATTAGTGGCCAGTTACATAGCCTACGACCGTCTGCCTTTAACGCCTGCCTCGTCTATCTTGATGACCCAAATCATGAGGAATGTGAAGACCAGACTATTATTGTGTGTAGCTGTCACGATGGGCAACGGCCTCGTGTACAATCTGCAGTCATGTGTGAACATTGTGCCGTCCGACCTTAATTTGTACGACACACATGTAGTATATGGTAAGATCCAATCAAAATAATTATCGTCTTAGCCACCATCGTTTTCTAAACGCGCCGTCGACGCGCGTTTGTTTCGATACAAACGCGATTGTACGCAAGTCAGACGCGGCTTGTACAATCGCTATCAAATATATCGGAGCAGCCAAGGTGGTCACAAATATCTGAACAACGCCTATATTGTCAAGGCGATAAAGTGCACGTTCAGATATTTTTGAGTACCCTGGCCCTCGACGCGATACGAACGCGCCCTGACGCGCACTTGTATCGATACAAACCGTGATTCAAACGCAAACAAACTGCTTCTTGAAATGAAAAACGCGCCCATGACGCGAGTTTTGAAAATGCGCGTCGAACGCGTTTAAAAAAACGCAGTTTGTATAATCCCTTAGACTCTGTCTATATGATAATTGATATTATCAACGTGAAAAGTTACAACAAGCTCTTTTATATTGTTTGCCTCCACTAAAATCTAACTCGTCGTCATTTCGAAAGACAATTTTATGTTGAATCTGTATTTCTGTAAGGATTAATTTCTTAAATTAACTTGGTTTTAGTGCCATAATAGAATAATGTCAGCCGTCTTTCTGGTTCATTAGGGGTACGTATTTTATATTAATTAAATACAAAGTCTCTCATTTACAGGTTTCAAATATATGCTGGGAATATCAAATCACCTTGTCGTTGTAATCTGTATCACCATTTGCTCAGCGTTCATATGCTACGCTACCTCGACCATTTCTGGTCTTCTTATCGTTACCACTGGCTACAGTGAGGGGAGATTGTTAGCCAACAGTCAAGAGCTGCGTGAACTTTGGAGCGATGCTCTTGGGCACTACAGAGAAAATTTCGACTTAACATATACAGGGAATAATATCGACCCAAAGGCAACACAAGAATTGAATAAGTATGTCAAACGTCGATTACATCTCATTGCTGAAAGCCACGCGACAAATATTGATCTTATCAAGAAGATTGAAGATGTTTTTCGTTACGCAATTTTGGTAGAATTCATAATGCTTACAGCATGCCTTATAACAGATCTTCTAGGAGGTTTGGAAGACACTTTCATAATCTTGCCTTTTGCTTTAATGCAAGTTGGCATGGATTGCTACGTGGGACAGAAGTTAATGGATGCTAGTAAAGTTTTTGAGGATGCTGTCTACGATTGCAAGTGGGAAAATTTCGATGTGAATAATAGGAAAACTGTACTGTTGATTCTGAAGATGTCTCAAAAGACGCTCTCGCTGTCCGCTGGGGGGATGGCTACACTGAATTTCACGACCTTGATGGATATGTACAAATCTGTGTATTCCGCTTATACTACTTTAAGATCCACAATGCTTTAAATAAAATAGTAATATTAGCTCTGAATGGTACGAGTGTCCCTTAAAGCCAGCGACGATACGACAAGATAACAGAATGGCAAACACACCGGATAAACTGGCAAAAATGGGTCACTTGCTTTTTGAAAAGGAGCCATTTGGTGGAACATTAATAACGTTTTTATAATCTAATATTGCATTCGAGCACTAGAAGCATAAGCGCCGGCCGCCAAATGGTGCCTTTTGATCTAGACTATCACAAAAAATGCACTTTGAGTAGAATTCTGACTACGCTAATTAATTTTGCACCGAATCGCGAATTTGCTACCCACAATAATGGTCCGATTTATACAGTGTAACAAAAACACTGGTGATCCGTTTGAGGGCATAATTGGTATCGTATTTCGAGTAAGAAAAAGTAGGAGAAATAGTTATTTGTTATACAAGGGGTGAAAGTTGTATTTTACGTGCGAGTGTTATTTGAAACACGAGCTAGCGAAAGGATTCTGTTATTGACCACGAGCGAAGCGAGTGGTTCAAAAATAGAATCCTGAGCGTAGCGAGTGCTTTAATACACGAGACGTAAAATAACTTTCACCCGTGTATAACACAAAACTTTTCACCTCACTACAGCGAGGAAAATAAGAAAAAGGGTGCATTTTGCTCGGTTTCCCGTAATTCCTCAGGTGTTTAATACTTCTTCATCACTCGAATCACTAATTTTTAACAAAACAACCTAGAAAAACATGCGAATATTTAACGTTGATATGATGGATGAATTGAAATGAAAAGTTTTGACGTAAAAGGTTTTATTAAATGTCAGATGCGTTTTGTTCGTACGTAGACTTATTCGGCTGTCAGAACAATTTATCCGTTTTTACAAAAAGAATGAAGATTAATGTTGAATGCTGATATTTATGAATTAAAATAAAGTTGTAAGACTGTATTAAGTGTTTTTACTCGATGCAATTCATTAATTGCGATGTTAAAAATTCTGCACTTTTAACGTTTTACGTTTTGTTAGCTGTCAAATGTCACTTAAGCCACTTGTCACTTATGTCAAAACTCTTTCACCACATGTGGATAAAAAGCGATTTTCACAATAGATATTAAACAAACAAAAAGGGCTTTCCGAGCTAGTGAGGTGAAAAAATTTTTGGACCCGAAAAAATATTTTTTTGTATTGACACGTCGTCACAGCTGGCCAAGCATCCATACAAAACCAAAAAATTTTTCTCATTTTTTTATAATTATAATACGATACCAATAATGCCCTTAAAAGGATCACCAGTATTTTTGTTACACTTTGTATTATTAGGTCTATTTTTCCCTAAGGGTTTTCAACCCTTAAGGAAAAATAGACCTAATAATGGCTGGGCTGGGTGGCAGATGCATTTATAAAAACTAGTGTTTACACCATATCTTGGGTTGGGGATTGCGCCAATTCATAAAAGCCGGATAAAAGTTGATGATGGTGGCAGCTCACATTTTGCCGTAGCAAAGTCTATGCAGAGATAACTTATTCGAACTGAAGCACTTGTGAATAATAGTAATGTAATCAAATTCAATAGTTCTATAAAATAACACGGTTACACTCACGTCACTTTAGTCACTTCGCGCACTTTAGCACTCCAAGTGCTTGAAGATGGAGACCTAGGCTCTCCGAAACATGTCGCGCAAAGTGACTAAAGTGACGTGAGTGTAACCGTGTTATTTTATAGTATTAGTATGTCTCACGAACGTTTAAATTTAATAAATTCAATAGTTGTCAATCAAGAATTAAAGTTTACGTAAGTAATTTATAGAGTAAATGAGAATAATGAAGGAAGAATGTAAGTTTTTTTTACAATTTCAGTCAAATACCTACGGTTGGGGACCCATTTTATAAATGTGATCCTAATCAGACCCCGGCAATGTTTTTTTCGGAATATTAGGGTTTTATCCTTAGGGCAAATGGAAAAATAACGTTTTATGACAAACCGGTTTAGGCGGAGGCGGAGTGAGAACAGTCAAAACAATACCTAACTATCATGTCATTTCATTGTAGTTTTTTGAGTTAAAGAAACCTAGAGCGTCTTTCACCATCTAGTAATACTTCGTAGACTGGCACTAACCCAGGCTAGACAAGAAAATGAAACGAAACTGCAGTTATACTTTGTTAAACTATTACTATGAACGGAGCCTCTAGATCTGGGCGTATGTGTAAACTGTAAACAAACCTCGAATAGTCACCAACACCATGACAATAGGTCGATACGTTAACTTCTTCCTCTGTTCCCTGCCACGGACGGAATTGTATCTCGATCCTACACAGTATTTGTATTTGGGCAGTATTTGCCAAGCAGACGTCTCGGCGCGGCGGTATGCAAAGCAGTTACACAGTTTACACTTGTTACGGGCATGAACAGTCAAATAACTGCATCAATTTTTTTTTCACGTTTAAACCAAGTTGTAAATACTTATTTCACATTAGTTACAATAAACAAACTTGAATGCTCTTATATATAATGCTTACATAGTTACAATGTAATATAACTGTTACATTGTAACTATGTAATGTAACTGTTACATTACTATCGCCGGAAAAGTATAAAATCTAACTTTCCAGACGCTAGCCGCCTCTAAAAAAGCCACTTTTTTGACAACCGTTTTTAAAAAATCTTTTTCTATATGTCGACTATAATGCTAGAATTGAAACTTTGTAGACGGAATTACTAGCGCATACTTTTCGATAGAGCTTTTATGGTTGCATATTGTAGCATCGCCAACGATGGTACAAAGGATTTTCATGCAATATTATAGCGTGATTATAGGACCCTCACTGCCGTTGCCCACCCTGCGCCGCCGACGTCATCGGGGGGACACCGGTACAGTCACCGGGAAATTTAAGTAACTCAATTGTATAGAAGCAGTAGGCTATAAGGCATTCATCGGACTCAATTCTTTTCAATCTCGTACCTTACTAAGGCCACTCAGCAGGCTTCGTGGATTAAACACGGTGCTCGACTGAAAAGCTCTTAATTATGTCACGATTGTATAAAATCCTTACTATAGTTTCACACCAATAGCACGATTGAAAACTGTTGGGTTGTACAAACGTTTCCATAATCGTATCACTTTGATGGACATATTTTTGGTGTCATAAAACCACGAACTACTAGTAGTTAAATAGTATTTTGTGCAACAGTTACATAATGAGGGTTCTTAAGATTCGAGGGTCGAAGTTACAAAATGAGGCGAAGCCGAATTTTGTAAAAACAGACCCGAGAATTTTAAGAACCCTTATTATGTACCGTTGCACACAATAGTTTTAATACGAGTGCTTAAGCAAGCCGGTAAGAATTGAGTTCGACGAAAGCCGTGTACAACCTACTGCTTCTATGTAATTGAGTAACGTTCGATCTCCCGGTGGATTGTGCCGGCGGCGACACGCAATGCGGGGCCCGACAACAGTTTCACAATATTGTATGGAAATCCTTTCTGTGATTGTTATGGATGCTACAATATGCGACCATAGAAGCTCTATCAAAAAGTATGCGCTAGTAGTTCCGCCACCACAATCTCAATTCGAGTATTACAGTCGCCGAGTATAAAAATACTCTTTTAAATTCATATACTGTGGTATTGCAAACAGCAGCCACAGCGACCGTTCTGGGACTTCATTGCATCTCCTAAAATGGATATATCTTTTTAATTTTGTATTCTAAATGCGACTGTACGGCTTTCAAGAAACGTTTATTTTCCAAGCGACAGAAAATAAGGTAATAAGCCGTTCTTGAAATGAATTTGAAGATAGCTAAAAATGAGCTGAAGACAGTAAAACTTTTAAGAATAAGAAATCCGTTACAGTTTAAAAGGGGTTCTGATCAATCAATTAATCAATCGATATATTTATTTCATCATGATAAGTATAAAAAAACCTGATAAGTTTATATTTTATGCAGGGTTTTATAGAGGGTTGGCCGCCTCAGATGACGCGTCCCATACAAATAAAATTGTTTTTCGCGTCCTATAATGTTTTCTCCTACTTTTTCTTAGTCACGATACTAAACCAGTTAAACCCATAAACGGATAACCACGAATTTTGTTACACCTTGTATATTTTTACATCTTAAGAGTCGCCAGGACGCTCGCGTGAACTCGCGTCCCCATACAAACGTAGTTCAGCTCTCATTTTAAAACGACATGCTTTAGAACCACGAAATTTGGCATGGGCATTCTAGCAGTACAGATCTATGTCAGTAATTCATTTTCGTTGCTAAAACTTGTAATACAAAGAAAAAATAGCAAAAAATAAGTTTTGTATGTAAATCTGTATCTGGCTGTATTTTCTTTGTATTACAATTTTTTGCAACGAAAATAAATTAGTGACATAGATCTGTACTACTAGAATGCCCATGCCAAATTTCGTGGTTCCAAAGCATGTCGTTTTAAAATGAGAGCTAAACTACGTTTGTATGGGAACGCGAGCGTCCTGGCGACTATTAATTTGAAAAATACTACATCTACATTAATTTCTTTCAGAAAAGGTGCCAGCCCTCAGCCCTTTGCGCTGCACGCTTTCTTACCACCCAGTAATTATTATAAATTATTTACGAAAAGACTTAAGTACGTGCACTAATTAACAGGTTCCATATTATGCAAAAGGGATAATTTTGTGATGCCCGGCCGATTTAATTAAGAATGTACAATGTGTAATAATTTAGCTACTTATTATTTTTTGCAAAAAAAAATACGATTTTAAGCTAACATAGTCATTAACATTACAAAAACTATTTAAAACGGGGTATTTACCATGGGTGTTTGTTTTTTGTGAGTTTCCGATTACGCGCCATTATCACGAAGACTCCATGCAACAGAGCCGAAATATCGGAAACTCATATACCTTATGACCACAGACTATCTTATGACTAATTAAGTTGCTTTATATTAGTTTCGTCATTAAAGGTAGGTAACCGAGGGAATCTAAATCAAGGACCCTTCTACACCAGACTTGATTTTACTGCACTGGAATGTTCCTACTGAGCTTAATCCAAATGACTTTAATATGTATCTACTAGTCCTTTTTTACTTTATATATATTATATATTGACGTTTCTGGATACCTAAATTCTGCTCTTTTGTGCGATGGTCAGGGTTTAGTAACCTATGGCATGATTGGCATGGCATCAGCCTTATGGCTAACATTCAAAACGTAAGAAACCACGGCAATAAAACTTAACCTAATTACGTCATCTTTTTTCAGATTAAAAAAAACTCTAAACTTTTTAAATATGCACTTATAATTAACACATCGAGTATACAATTAAGTCATCATCCCGCACGTCATGCGCCCGATGCTATCACTATTATTATGCGAACAATTTTCACTTTAAAACGTTTTTTTTAATTAACGATTCAGGTTTAATTACGAACATTTTCAACGGGTTAATATTCTGTTCCAAAGCAAAATGCTGCGGTAGTTTTGTTTGTAAGTACTACATTATATTATAATAAAGGACTTTTGTAGCCAATATTTGTGTTGTTTCGGGTTTTTTTACTATGGAATAACGATAACATGCATTTTTGAAGAGGAGTAGAGGTACATAAGTTCGCAATAATTATGTAAAATGATTTGATGCCAATAAAAGTTCTACTTCTTAACGAGGAGTCGCGTCGGGGACACTAACTAGTCTAATTCTTTAGAATTAGTATAAATGCAGTTCTAAATTAAATTAAGCTAGAATTTTACTAATCGCCACAAAATTAACAAGTGCGATGGGACTAATAACTTTTAAGAAAACTAGTGTAGGATAACTGGTGTAGGATATCTTTTTAGATAACTAGTGTGTAAGATAACTCTATTAAGATAATTAGTGTGTTATCTTTACACCGAGTTGACGTGAAACGCGTAAAATCTCTGTAAACTCTGATTGATGGAAGGTACTTGTTTATCGTAAATTGTAAACTAAATCTGTACTGACTTCGGTGGCACTGTGTAGCGTTGCATTAATATCGGCAGTTCGTTGAATTAATTAAATATGTGGGAGAAATTGCAAAGGTGAGCTCATCCTTTTAAATTGGATTACATTACTATATGTCCAAAATTGTAGATCGTAGATATTACTTATGCCTTAAATATAATAGTACATTACGCACCTAGGGCGGTAAAATAAAGAACGGCTCAGATCGCGGGTATTTGTGGCCCGAACCGAAGGTAAGGGCCATAGACAAGTGATCTGAGGCCTTCTTTATTACCGCCCGTGGTGCGTACACAATTTTACGTCTTCTCCTGAGTGTGAAGTGAGATTTGCCGCTGCGCCCGTGGGCGTAAAATCTCACTTACCGCCCAGAGTGACGTAAAAATATTAAACATCGTCAGTCCTACAAGAGCAGCACCATAGGGAGCTACTTGCTGGATAAATAATACATTGTGGGGACACTTACCTAATGATAAATTCTACGGGCTCCGAACCGACTGTAGGTACGTACAGTTCAGTTACCAGATTCACAGGAAGATGATTTCGAAAAAAAGAAACGAATTGGAATTCCTAAGTAGCGACCATGAACTTTTATTCATCAAAATTATATGGTAGTTAATTTTCGGCTTTTTAAGGGATGCAGTTTTTAAAACTGATGACTAAGTTACATATACCTACAAGAAAATAATTTGCGTTAACTCTGTTCCTACATTATTTTCCCACTCTAACTAAGCAAATCACTGCATACCGCTTAAGCAGAGTAATGTAATAAATATTTTAGGAACAGTTTAGGTATGTATTTTAAATAGTTTACTAAGTCTGGCGACAAGAAAACGTTAGTCTAAATATCTAATAAAAATACACTATAGTATAGTATAGTAAGTATAGTCAGCAGCAGAAGTAGCTAAGCGGGTAAGGTGTTCAAAATGAGCTAGACACGACTTTTACCCTCCTCGATACAGTCTTAAGAGAATAAGAGCGTGTGTAGGTCATTTTAAACACCTCTCCCGCTTTGCTACTTCTGATGCTGACTGCACCTAATAGTAATCGTAGTAAGTATTTATACTTTACATGGTTTATTCAATTTTACATTACACTTGTGAACGAAAAAAAAACATAAATATACAACTTATAACGCTACCTAGACCTAACTTAAAAACTATTGGTACCTAAACTATATGTACAGATGTCCCCTATATCGCTGCCACTTGGCAAGGTGCCCATAAGGCTGGCTGCGTTGCCTCGCTGGATAGCGATACTGATTCGCTGGGCCCTATTTATACTTGCAGTATTTGTTGTAGATTTGGTCTCAAGTATTGCGACTTGCCGACGATGTTAGCCAACGTTGCGAGTCTGCTGAGGCTCTTAGCGTTAAACGTTGATGGAAGAGAACAAGGTACCTACAGAAATACGTGTACTGTACAGTCAACATCAAATATATTGTAACAGCTAGAGTAGCCAAATAGTTCGACACACCATACAAAATATATATGGATGAAGAACTATTTGATCACTTTGGCTGTTACAATCTACGACTGTTTAACTTAAAATACAGGATGTTACAAAAATACTGATGATCCGTTTAAGTGTACCTATTGGTATAGTATTGCGACTAAAAAAAGGAGAGAGCCCAGCTGGCCAATCCTCTATACAAAACAATTTTTTTTTTCACGCGAAAAGTATTTTACTTAAATTTTTCATGATTTGAATTCTGTACCAATTATGCCCTTAAATGGATCACCGACATTTTTGTTACATCCTGTATACATAGGCAACTACTATTAAGTTAAAAATACTAACTTACGTACTTTCTACTCGAAATCTTCTACTTTATTCATTAAATTATTACTAACCGACTTTTAGCCGACACACTATAAAGTAAGCAACAACTAAGGGCCGATTGCACCAAACCGTCTGTTAACGTCAACGTCATCGTTAAAACAATCTTTTATGAATAATTTAAAGTTTGACAGATGTCTATGAGGTGACCGCTCCGTCGCTATATTTAACGTTGATGAGTCCGTTAATTGTACATTGTCCACCCTAAGTGAGATCATACCACATTAAATTCCAGGAACTCCTATAGCTTCCGTGCTACTGATGATAATCGCCGTGACGGCTTATTTCTACGTGTACGTGGTATCCGTGCTATGGTTCGTGTTCTGGCGCGAATCGGACCTTTTGGCGACCATGATCATCTTAGCATTGGGCATCTCTTGCTTAATCAGCGCGTCGAAGCTGCTTAACCTGCATTTAAATTGGTAACAAAGTTAATCTAGTCTAGCTGGCATATCAATTTGATATGACAGCTACGTCAGCTACCGGTATATACCTATTAGCCTTTTACCTTGATACTTACTTATTTATTTTGGAATCAAGCAAAAATATACCTAACCAATTTGATATTGTTGCTAGCAACCGCGCGAAGAAGACATTAACAGCATACCTAGCCTTCGACAAGCGCATAAGCAGAGATAGTCGAATGTACCAGCACCTGATTACCAACCTACGGATCGTAAAGCGCCGGGCCATCTTCGTGTGGGTGATGCTGGTTGCCAATGGCGTTATCTATGTGGTGAAGCCGCATCTTCTCCCTGGAAAGCATTTAGTAGAAGATTTGCAAGTCCTTTACGGTTAGTAACAGCACTTTGGGGTCAGAGTCAGAACCCTTCACAAATATCATCGAAATATGAATAAAAGTTTCAACGACCATTATGAATTTACGTGCAAGTCGTGCAACGCATTAAATACAGAGTGAAATATTAATCACCTTTCGTATGAAGCGAGGTGATTAGGTAGGTCATACTGAACAACTTCTCCTATGGGACCAACTCCGAAATTTTTGGCATCCCATACAAAGCTACAACATCTGATCGGCCGAAATGTATGAAACAGCCAAAAAAAATTCATATTCAATTTTGGAGCTAACTTCATAATAAAAGATGTTCAGTATGACTTACTTGAAGACCTCGCTCAATATGTACGGAGGTTACGATTTCACCCTGCATAAGTGGTATAAGCGGATATTTTCTACGAAACAGTGCATTCAGCGGTATTTAAATCTTGACCCATTCGGCTATACATTCAAACCAGACCAGTTCTAGCGACCGGGAAAACATGGACTTGAAAGTAGCTATATACTTTTCTTCTATAATCTTTTTACCGTTTTTTCAGGACTGGAGCCAATGCTCGAATCCCCAAATTTCGAACTAGCTCATACTTTGGTGAGTATAGCCGCGATGCTGGCCGTCCATGCGGCAGGATCCACCAGCGCCCTCCTAATAATCGTCACGGGCTATGTTGAAGCACAAATGACAGCACTAAGTTATGAAATACTCCATCTCTGGGACGATGCTCAGGCATTGATATCCGAGGACATTCAGGATGGAAAGAAACTGAGGAGCCAATACATAAAACACCAGCTAGAATCCATCATCCAAGCGCACGCTGGTAACCTATCTCTGTTACGATTAACAGAACGTCTTTTTAGCAACTCCATTGGGTTAGAATTCTGTTTCTTAGGTATGGCTCTTATCGTAGACTTGCTCGGTGGATTAGAGAACACCTATATGGGTATACCTTTTGTTTTAGTCCAAGTCTCCTTGGACTGCTTTACGGGGCAGCGTCTCATAGAAGCGAGTTTAAGGTTTAGAGACGCGGTGTATTCTTGTAACTGGGAGGATTTTGATGTACCGAATATGAAGATTGTGTTGGTTATTCTGCAGAATTCGCAGACCATGGTGCTTTCGGCGGGAGGCATCACGGAACTTCGGTATACGAGTCTTATGGCCGTGCTTAGGTCAATTTATTCGGCATACGCGGCACTGCGCTCTACAATGCACTAGATGGAGAACTGGCCACGTCAGAACCCTTAGTATAGTCCAAGATTCAAGATTTTTTATTCATGACGTACACAATATATTATTACAAACAGACAAATCAAAAATCGTTTCACTAACGTAACGTAACGATTGCGTTTGCATTAATTAGGTCTTCATTTGTATGGGAATTTAACACAACACATCAAGCGGAATATATCAAAAACCGGCCAAGAGCATGTCGGGCCATGCTCAGTGTAGGGTTCCGTAAAACGAGACCATTAATTCAAAAGGTCGTTTCTTACGGGAAATTTGGCGGCGCTTACGTCATTTTTACTTACGTCCTTTCACTATGGGTTTTTGAATGATAACTCAAAAACGGCTCAACCGATTTATTTCAATATAGTTTTCATTGAAGGTACTCATTAGGCCTCAGTTTCATGATTTTTTTCAAAATTTTAGGACCCACGATTCAAAAGTTAGATGGGGGGGAGGCCCTGTTTTAAACTTTCGGAGCTATTATTTTCGAAAGTATTAGTTTTATCCAAAAACTGTTTTAGAAGACCCTAATTCTTTTTAAAAGACCTATCCAACGAACAACGAACCCCACAAAACTTGGTTGGAACGCAAAAAAAATTTCGCCCCCCACTTCACGTGTACGGGAGGTACCCTAACAAAATATATTTTTCTCGTTTTTATTCTACCGTTTTGTCGGTTTGGTTAATGCACATATTCAAACCAAATTTCAGCTTTCTAGTGCTAACGGTCACTGAGCTAGACCGCGGACGGACGGACATGGCGAAACTATAAGGGTTCCGTTTTTGCCATTTTGGCTACGGAACCCTAAAAACTAAACCACCGAGTAGAGATACTTCTATAGCTAATACTCATAAGGGAATAATGGGAGTATCGTCGGTGGGAGAAGAGTGGAAGACAGGACGAGAGTGGGAGATGGGTAGGTGATAGAGTGGTGGGAGACGGTAGGAAACGGGGGTCTTACCCCAGTCTCTTGACTGGACTGATGGAGGAGTGAAGTCAGCTAGTAATCAATAAAATTGTGATGAATACTGCAATTAAATAAGTACGTACCTAATTCATTGAATAAAGTAAATAAAACTTGTATTTAATTGTTCGTTTTTTTTACAATGTTATGCAGCTCAGTTTCAATAGCTAAAAATTATTAAACTAAGACTACCTAAGTTCATTCACGGTTAACTTTGTATGGCCGGACTTTACTGAAAATTGCTGTGTATCCAGTGACACCATAATCACTGTTTTTATTTAGGTGATTAGTTTCCAGTATTCAACTCTCATAACATAAGTAAGGCCGCAATTAGACTATCATTTTTAAATGATCATACATATAGGACTCATTTATAAATGAAGAACCTATGATAGTGTAATAACAATAAATGATTCATAATGGATCATTTATTGTTATTACACTATCATAGGTTCTTCATTTATAAATGAGTCCTATATGTATGATCATTTAAAAATGATAGTCTAATTGCGGCCTAAGGCTAACTTAAATACTGAGCCAAAATAACAAACTTAAATTATTTTCCGATTATGGTTTACAAGTTTGTAGAATCTGTCCGCAAGAGAAACTTAGAATGTATGTATGATCTCAATGAGCTCCCATATAAAGAGCCACGTACACAGTGGTGAAGGATGGGCTAGTGTAAGGGACGCAGTTATGCGTTAGAGGGAGCAAACGATATTGCGATCTCATTCAGTCGTCTGTGTACCTTAAAAGGTTAATACGGGCCATATACAACCGCGGCGCTTACTTTAGGCACTCCACACACCTGATCAAATTCAGTTCTGAATTCATCAATTGTCTATGATTTGATATTCAGTGCTGAATTCAGACCAAGTGTACGGAATGCCTTATGTAACCTTGCTTAAGTTGCTTAATATCAAATTACATAGATGAATCAAAACGCTAAACGTCACTGTCACTGTCACTATCACGAAAACGTCAATAACGTAAATAAAAGTTAAAAACATAACGCTGGATAGACAAAATATTCTAATATGAATAAATTTATATTCACAATATCTTACTAAACATGAAGAGAAACACGCACCTATTTGATCTTTACTGGGAAGATATTATAGTGTCTTTTATTATACCGCACCTCACCTTACGGGAGTGTTTTAATTTCCGCTGCGTTTCTAAAACATGCCTCCAGATAGTAAACATGTATTTTGCGAAGATAAAAGAATTGAAACTAATGAATCAAGGATTCTCGCCACATACATTCAGTGTAAGTTATATATTTAAGTTAAGAACATCCTTGAAATAAATAAAAAGATAGTAAGTCGTCCAAATCTTATCTATTTTTGCAGGTTTTCGCAGCGAACTGTTACAAGCTTACAGTATTAAACCTGAGTCGATGCTCAACAGTCACAGACGCAGACCTGATCCCAGTTTTACGGCATAACGTGAATTTGGTCAATTTGAACCTCAGTCAGTGCAAAAATCTATCGGCAAAGTGTTTACAGCCGGTTATTCTTTACTGCAATCATTTACGTACATTGAAGCTCGCTCGTTGCTCGTGGCTGACTACTGGAGCTATGGAGGCACTGGCTTTACACCAGAGTACTTTAGAAGATGTTGATTTGTCCCATTGTGTAACAATCTCGGAGAGTTGCATACTTATATTTATAAAGAAGTTTAGGCTCCTTAGGATATTTAATTTAGAAGGCAACAAGCAGATTACAGATAAGTGCTTGTATGCTATGTCGAAGAATAGTGTAGTATTGAAAATGCTCAATCTGCAAGGGTGCTCGGATATCACAGATAAAGGAGTCAGGTAAGAAAGTATTTTTGTCTATAGTATTGACATTCAGAAAGATGTGTAGTAGTATTTCATGTGAAGAAAATGGTGTGCATGAGTAGCAATGTGTATACAAAGTTAAAGTTGCTTTGCATACCTTTTTCTCCTTATTTGATACTAGAAATTTTCATAGTTGTATAAATATTACAGGTTACATCACTAAGTGGGTCCATACAGACTGAGTGGCCTCGCAAGGAAATGGCCAAGAGAAGTAGCTTGGGCTGTGTAGATGTGCCAAAGGCAAAGGTGCTAGCGGCCTCGTCGGCCGAGGCATGTCTACAATTTCCCAGCTGCTTTGCAAGGCTGCTCTGTCTGTGTGGATCCGTCTATTTTTAAGGAAAGACAACTTTTGTCAGTATATGTGAGTTCATGCGATTTGCGATTTTAATCATAGTAACACATTGATTGGCTGTTTAGAACTAAATTTTGTGCACTATGTTTGATGGTTGACAGACAAAGAGTAACTGAAGGGTACATGGAAAGAACATGTCTAGTCCCTTTTTTTGTAAAATGAGATTTTTGTATCAAAATATAGAGCTTTCAATAAACTATTAGCAACAACTTCTGTAACAGCTGGAATTTTTAACACAAATCCACTTTTTAACTCATAAAAACCATCTAGCTACGGAAATAGTATGGTTAATTGAATCATTCCAAACTTTAAAACCGCTATAACTCAAAATGTTGTCAAAGTGACTAGACATGTTCTTTTCGTGTACCCTTCAACTTAAATCTTTAGTGATTTTCACTATCTTTTGGCATAAAGAATTTCTTATAAAAAAAAAAAAAAAAAACATTTATTTCGAGTATCTAGTAGACTCTTATTTTACTCTTAGTGGTGTCCTCTCCTGTTAGTCAATGTGATAACATACTTTTTTTACATTTCAGAGCACTAGCCCTCCACTGCCCTAAGCTAGAGGGTCTGCTGGTCCGAGGCTGCACCAAGGTGACCGAGAACAGCCTGCAGCTGATGCGGCCCCGGGTGCACCTGGATCGGAGACCGGTGGAGCCTGTGCCAAGGCCTATTTACATACAGATATAAGGGTGAATTGCAAACATGTGACGTTTTAAACTCAAAGGTACATCGTTATTGTTTGTTGAAAACGTCACAAGTATTGTACTGTAAAACATTCGATTTCCCATTTTGTGAAATGATTTATAGGGCAAAGGAAGTAATCTTGTATGATTTTTTTCTTGTTTATTTATAATTAGTGTGAAGAAAAATGCATAATGTTTTGTATACTAACAAATAGTATAATTTCATTTTTCATAACAACGAATTGCATAATTTCAATTTGTATAATAGATTACATTGCATAAAAACAAAATGCAAAAAGACTTTTTTCATATTTTCATTTCTTATAATACTCATTTTCCATAATTTTAAATTTCATAATAAACCAATGATATAATAGTTCAGATTGCATAAACACGAATCGCATAATTTTAAATTGTATAATAATTAACTTATATAACAACAAATTGCATAACCTACTTTTCGGCAGAAGTTCGTTTCCGTGGGGGTCGCAGTTCTAACCTAACCTAACCTACTTTTCGGCAGAAGTTCGTTTCGGTGGGGGTCGCAGTTCTAACCTAACCTAACCTACTTTTCGGCAGAAGTTCGTTTCCGTAGGGGTCGCAGCTCTAACCTAACCTACTTTTCGGCAGAAAGTTTGTTTCCGTGGGGGTCGCAGTTCTAACCTAACCTACTTTTCGGCAGAAGTCACTTTCCGTGGGGGTCGTAGTTTTAACCTAACTTACTTTTCAACACAAGTTTGTTTCCATAGAGGTCGCAGTTCTAACTAGGGATGCACCGAATATCCGGTTAGTATCCGGTATCCGGCCTATCCGGCCCTTATTTTAGTATCCGGCCGGATACCGGATATCTTCGTACTATCCGGCCGGATACCGGATGTAGTCAGAGTCACTCGCTTCTCACGATAACACTACAAACTTATTTTTTTACACCAAAATACGCTAGCGCGTGTGTACTTTTGAAAGAAGTTACTGCGTACTGACATAATAAAACTCGTTTTGTTGCCTAGAAATGTGTCCGCGCGAACGTTGACTACGAAACAGGTCGAAACTAGTGTCCGACCGAAACATGTTTTTTTGCCGAAACCGAAACCGAAACCGAAGGTTCGGCTCTAGGTGCAGTTTCGGCCGAAACCGAAACCGAAACCGAAACTTTTATAGACACGTTAAAATCGTAGAGTTAAATGTCAATAAGCCGTTGTAACTTGTACAGGATAGGTGGTATAAGAAGAACAAGGTTAGTAAGTTTTGATTGATCATCCTCCTAGCGTTTGTGCTGGCGTTTTCCCACGGACTCAACGGAGCCTGAGGTCCACTTGGCAACCTAATCCCATGATTTTTTCTAGTTTGTACAACTCCAAGTTATTTCGGTGTAAGGCGTATTTTGATCCCTAAATTGGTTTCTTCTTTCAGTTTTTTTTCGCGAAATAAATGCAGAGCACGAAATATTTTCTAATAAAGGTTTCATATGAATAAACATAATTAATGTAAGTTTTTAACAACTGTAACGTAACATTTTACCCCCCTTATTGAAAGTACAATTGTCACAAGTCGACCATGTTTTTGTACATAGATATGTACGCAAACGTGGGAAACAGACAGATGTCTGACATCAGTTTTTTTTACTTTGGTATTTTTTAGGATTTAGGATCTGCTAACGACGTTAAAATTAGCAATAAAATAACCCACACGATTTTAAACTTGACAGATGTATTTTCAGAGTAGAATTACGATCAGTAAACAAAATAAAAATATGAAACTTTGTTCGATACTTGGAGTTAAAGGTTTATAGCATCTATCTCTATGGTTAAAGTAATACGTTTTGTTAAAAAAAAGTACGAAGAATATATGAGTTGGAAAAACAAACATTTGTGCTTTATTAAAATTGGTATGTTTTCTTTAAAATTATGAATACGATTTTTTAAATTTGTGTGTTATTCATTAGTTATACTGCAGTTAGTTATACAGCAAAGTTTCATCGACTGAGACATCAATGCTGTTAACAAGTCTCTATAAAATAATTCTCCAAGATTGCATGGACTATTTTAATTTTACAATCAGTATTTCAAATAAATCGTCAAGTGTTTTTACTTGATTTCTTCGTGTATAATTTTCAGCGTAGGCCGACGCAGTTCTTTGGGCAGTCTCTTGCATGAACTCGAGAGTTTAATGTTAGATAAAATTAATACTTAAATGATATTATCATATTATAATTGATGAAATAATCTTCCAAACACATATGTACACTTTTTTGATATTTATTTATTATAATATTATCACTTAAAAACGTTAATGAGACAGAACTTGTGGACCGATTAAGCTCAATGTTGTAAGTTTCGGCGCGGCCGAAAGGTTCGGCCGTTTTTTGGCCGATACCGAAACTTGGGCCGAAACACGGTTTTTTGGCCGAAACTGGCCGAAACCGAAACCGAAACTTCGGTCGGACACTAGTCGAAACTCAAATTGTAGGTATAGTATCGCCGGCCGAATATTCGGCGGCCGGATACCGAATATTCGGCGGAGCGTCAGGCCGAATATCCGGTATCCGGTATCCGGCCAAACCACTATCCGTTGCATCTCTAGTTCTAACTCTAACCTAACCTTACCTTCTTTTCTGGCATAAGTTCGTTTCCATACATTATTGATTGCGAAGGACATCGATCGTTAATATAATATATCATATTTTTAGACAAAATAAACGTTATACTTAATGTTGTTATGATTATTGAGTAGTATACTAATTAAACATTATGAATTATGAAGTTATACTAAATGACATTAGTGAAAATAAACATTATATCAAATGTTGGTATGAGAAATGAGTATTATGCTAATTAAATGTTATGGCATATAAAATTATGAATTTTGTTGTTATGCAAAACGTTTATTATGCTTTTCAAGCGTATGCTAACTGAAAATATGAATTTTGTTTGTATGAAAAGTGAACCGCACCCCTTCCGGGTGTCGGCCTATCTTTATATAGACTTAGTCAGGCTAACCAAAAAGTATAGTAAACAATAGAAGTGATATACACTCATCCCTTTCTAGTGATGAGGTAAGGAGTAGCGTAAGAAAGAGACAGTATGATTTCCATTATATCTGTCTATGCTTGAAGTTAGACTCTGGCCAAACTATAAACTAATGTGGTTGTGTAATAGAATAGATGCTGTCCATGTCTTAGCGTTGATTAAACTACATATTAAAGTGAATTAATCATCATCATCCTCCTAGAGTTTATCCCGGCTTTTTGGCACGGCTCCATTGAGCCTGCGGTCCGTTCTGCAACCTAGGAATAGACATTGACGTGGGCACTAGTTTTTACGAAAGCGTCTGCCATCTGACTTTCCAACCCACAGGGGAAACTAGGTCCGGTTTCCTCACGATGTTTCCCTTCACCAATAACCGACTGTTATATTTTGTGCATACTTCTATGTTCCGAAAACTCGGTGGTACAAGCCGGGGTTGGATTGAACCCGACACCTCAGGTTTCAAATTCCTCTGACGTCACTGACAGCCTTGAGAGCATCATTTGATCCGATACGAATGTCAAAAATGATGCGAATATTCGCATTATACGAATATGTATAAATATTCGTGACATGACATCCCTATATTATTAGTTAGATATTTTTTTATTTAAATATGAATTATAGAATTTAATGTAGGTAGTCATTGTGCTTGTTTTTCGTCAACACTTGTCAGTTTTTCGTCCATACTTATTTATATTTTTCAAGGTTTTCCAAAATTAAAGCTTAAAATTTAAAAAATCTACTAAAGAATATAGTTTTTCCCATGTATTTGAAGCATTTTAATCATGTGGACGGTAAACTGGCACTGGACGGGATACTAGCATAACCACCCATGTGGTGTGTTGTAATTTCGGCGTGCGTGTGTGTAAATAGTGCTGTTATTACTTAACTACTATTCACGAATGTTTTAGACGATTATAAAATGTTGGAATGGACCAAAATTTATAAGTAGGTACCTACATAGATATATTAATTATCAAGCGTTTAGCATTTTATTTTTAATCCATAAGTTGATTTTAAAGTTTGTTGTATTCGCGCAAAATAAAAGATTTATTTATTCCGTATTTTTATTTCATTTTACTATACTAAAAAAATTTACAGAGTTTCAAATATATCGGAGCAGCCAGGGTACTCAAAAATATCTGATCATGCACTTTATTGCCTTGACAATAGAGACGTTGTTTAGATATTTGTGACTACATTGGCCGCTCCGTATATTTCATGGCGACTGTACTGTATTAAATAGCTAATTAATAATAAACTTCATGTCAGCCCGCTAAAAATATGAAATGCTTGATATTCTAGCTGTTGTACAGTCGACGTCAAAGATATCGGAGCGGCCAAGGTGGTCACAAATATCTGAACAACGCCTCTATAGTCAGGCGATAGTGCATGTTCAGATATTTTTAGTACCCTGGCCGCTCCGATATATCTGGCGACTATACAGTCGCCATCAGATATATCGGAGCGGCCAAGGTGGTCACAAATATCTGAACAACGCCTCTATTGTCAAGACCATAAAGTGTGTGTTCAGATATTTTCGAGTACCTTGGCTGCTCCGATATATCTGATGGCGACTGTACTATATATACGTGTGCTATTCTAATCTTGTCCGCCTAATAGATAAAAATAATTGTAAAAACGTTTTAAGTGTAGGTAAAAAAGTACTTAGGGGAGACTGGGGATATTTGTAACCTAGGTTCGCAAAAATAATTTGTATATAAAGTAAATTGTAAGGCTATCAATACAAACCCATATTTTTATTATTTGTATACTTGAAGGGTGACTCCACTCGCTTACAAGTTTCAACGTGCTTTAAAATAATTTCAACCTTATCTCCAAATATTAAAGTTTAAATTCAATTGCCACGGATGTGGTCAATTTACGTACAGTCACCATCAGATATATCGGAGCGGCCAAGGTGGTCACATATATCTGAACAACGCCGCTATTGTTAAAGCGAAAAAGTGCATGTTCAGATATTTCTGAGTACCCTTATTTCATTTTTCTTTTCGTAGTCATCCACAGTAGTTTTATGATATAATTGGTTTATATGTAACTTGAGTGTGCTGTCTTTAACTGGTGACTTTTAATAATATCACCCACAGATAGATATTGTAAGGCAATATTTATGTAATTATCTGCTATATACAGGGACCGGAACCGGTTACCAATAAAGGGGTTTTAGATAGGGTATTTGATACGGTTGTTTTTACAAACCCCATCAACTCGGTAAGCACGTCATTTGGCTAACCCAAAGGTAAGCGCTTACCGAATCGAAAAACCCCAATAAGGTTACCCTATCAAGTGTTTTTAGAATGCGATCAATCTATTGTAAACTCTATCGATAAGACATTTCAATAGGGAAACCACATTCAATATGGTTAACCCTATTGAAACTAGACATGTAACGAATGTCGGTTTTGGAACATTCGCGAATGCGAATGCGAATATTTGGGTTTTCATACATTTCGTAATTTCACCACATTTTGCTTGTATCGCGGTAACATTTTATTGACGCAGTTCATAACCGGGCGGCGTATTATCTTAGGCGATTATCACACTGGCGACGGATCCGCATGCGGCGCCGGTGCGCGAGCGAGACAGCGCTATACACATGCAGAGCGCTATCTATCTATTGCAGGGTTTTCAATGTAAGCCAACCGACATAGCGGTAGATAGTGAGATACTTTCTTCCATTTTCGGCACAAATAAGGTGCTAAAATATTCGCAAAATATTCGTATTCAATTGTGCGAATGCGAATGCGAATATCTAAAAACATGCGAATATTCGCGAATGCGAATATTCGTTACATGTCTAATTGAAACGGTTACCCTATCGAAAAGATTAATCAAATGAAGGGGTTTTCCGGTCCCTGGCTATTTATATCGTATTGTAAATAAATACAAAGTGACAAGGGCTCGTTTTCAACGCTAATACTACTAAAAAATAAATTATGTTAAACCAACAACGGTGTTTTGATTGTTTCAATTGTTTACCATTATCTAACAGATTTATTATCCATGCCGGGTATATGCCTAGTATCATAGAGTAACTTATATAATAGAGCAGCACAGCCTAAGATCTTTTTGAAACTTAAGTCTATCACGCCATCTAGTTGAGAGCCACTTAAAGATACCCAAAATGTAAGAGGAAATATCACCTCCATCTAGTAATGAATAGCGTACTAGTAGTACACTAGTCGTTACTAGATGGAGCCGATATTTCCTCTTACATTTTGGCTATCTTTAGGTCGCTCTCAACTAGATGGCGCTAAATACTTGGAGCCTCAAAAAGTTCTTAGACTATGGCCGTCTATTATATATTTAAGTCTATGCTAGTATTATGGGTTCTATAGATAATAGACTAATAAAAAACAAATTATACATCATAGACTTTGTCTATATGTTTGATGCCATTTCAAAGATCATGCAATCACTTAAAATGATTGGCATAGATTTGAAAAAATGCAACGCAAATTCTTTTATCACTGATGTCTTCTGGTGTTCATTAATTGTTGAATCGTTAATCATTTATATCATAGACTTAAATTAAATATATAGTAGACGGCCATAGCCTAAGAACTTTTTGAGGCTCCAAGTATTTAGCGCCATCTAGTTCAGAGCCACCTAAACAGAGCCAATATGCATGAGATAAAATCAGCGCCACCTAGTAACGACTAGTGTACTACTAGTACGTTATTCATTACTAGATGGCGCTGATTTTATCTCATGCATATTGGCTCTGAACTAGATGGCGCTAAATACTTGGAGCGTCAAAAAGCTCTTAGGCTATGGCCGTCTACTATATATTTAAGTCACACTACACAGACACCTCATCATTAAACTTTTACAGGGAGCACGAGGTCACCACACATCAGTGCAATGGGGTTGGCCGGTGAAAACTTTTGCAGAGGGCGCTGTTCCAGATTCCATACAATAAGAGAAAGAGATACAAACAATGATAGAAAGAAACAGACGATGAATGGTCCCTAACTTGTATGCAGGCATAAAGCTTTTCTTAGGCAAAAACCTTCCCTATGACGTTAATCAACATCATTTTAATTTTAGTGTATTCCAAAAACGGATGGATTTCAATTTCGGAGCAATTCGAGACAAAACATTGAGTCATTTTCGCGAAAATAAATAAAAACTACTTCGCGCCATACAAATTTAGCTTTTCTAGGGACCAATTTTGAAGATGTCACTTTGACAGTTGCCAACCCCATTTTATTCGTAAATTTCTACGATCCGAACAGCAAATCTCAATAGTATTATACACCAATTTGTAGTATAACAATCCAGGTTCACCTCTGTAACTTGATTTTTGTGGATATTTTTAATCCACATGAGTATTGATCAAAAACGTTACCTTAATTGGAATACGCGGTCGCGCTCTCATACAAAATTAGTACGGGAGCACTGATGCGTGGTGACCCCGAGTTGTACTTATGATCTATGATCTATCGAGTGTTGAGGTTATCTGTGATTTAAGTCTATGCTTATATACATGGAAGAATCTGTAAGGAAAGAGGGCTGTAAAAATAATAAACTCATATTTTCACAAAATTATATTTTGTGTGATAACACCTGCTACATGTCTTATTGTTATTGTATTTACAATAATACTACACATTAGTAACAATAACATTCATAACCTTGGGATGCTCTGCAGCAACGGACAGTTCAAGAACCAGCTGAAAGCTGTGATCAGTGGCGTAACTACACCAAGTGAGGCCCGTGGCAAATTCATCACATGGGGCCCCTTTTACAGAAAATGCCTTTAGTCGTAGCTTCCCAGACTGGGGGCCCGTGGCATTTTCCCAGCTCTGCCACCCTATAGTTACGCCACTGGCTGTGATCTGGTGACCACGACGCACACCAACGAAATATCGAACATTTAAACCGCCAAATTTTTCTTAACATTTTTTAATATAGTGTGTCTACATTGATGACACTTCTTATTGCTTAATTATCTGGAAACATCTAGAAACATTTCGTTAAAAATGTCTCAAAAATCGTCTGATATAAGGACTCTGCGACTGTACGCAAGTCTATACAAATTTCGTTATCGCTTTTTGCACATCTCCGCGGCGGAATCGACTACACGTTTCGACGTGAAACCTGAGCGGATCAAGAGCTAATCAAAAGCGGATACGACACCTAATTCGCTCTTATTTCGCCTTCGAAAAGGTTTAGCGGCGAAAAGTGTAGGGCGGTACCGCGGTGTCGATTCCGCAGCGGAGATATGTAAAGGCCCTATTTCTTTGGAACTGTTTACTGCGACGGTGTGCGTTTCGATCACCACTAGTCTTTATTACTTCCCTGAAACGAACAACGGCCGCTCGGTGGCATCGACGCCTTTTGATATTCTTGAAATGTTCTCTAAAATAAATTCGAAAAAAGTAATACGCCCAAATGTTGCTCACAGTGCATTTTCCGGGTAAATAGCCGCGTTTACACCAGGCGCACCGCCTCGCGAGGAAATTGCCGACGCATTGCGGCCGCGCGTGCGTTTGTCTCGGCCGAGGCACGTCCACACTAGCCGAGCTGCCGCGCGCGGCAATTTCCTCGCGAGGCGGTGCACCTGGTGTAAACGCGGCTATTTAAGCTTTTTCCCGCTTTTTCCAATGCAAGTTTGTTGCAAATTGTACGCAAATATTAGTTATTACTTATCTAAACCTGGTATTATGTCGTATGAAGAGACAGGCCTCGATGGCACCGAGCAAGTACCTACAGATTAGTACAGATCTTAGCAAAATTCAACTGACGGTCGGCGTACGCCTCCTAACACAATTTTAATGTACGTGCAGAAACTAAACGCAACTAACCTAAAAAAACTTAAAACGATACGCGAAATTAAGTGTTAATAACATTTGGCAATAAATTACTGGGATAACACGAAATAATCCTTAAGCGAAACATAACTATCTTAATCATAAAACGTTTTAAATTCTACGAGTGTAAAAGAATACAAAATATTAAAAAAAAGATAACCGTCATTTAGGCCTGTTCATCACTGGTATGGACTTCACATGAATATAGTTTCCAACCACAGAAATATAGGAACAAAAATGTCAAAAATATTTGGGTTTTCTTAGTTAGTATTTTCATATTACGTAATTAATTTATTTTAACACAGTATTAACATTTTCGTGATTTGGAAACTATCTGTGTGTGAAATTGATTTCAACAGATTGAACCAGTGAGTGGAACCAATCCATTCTACTACCGGTATCACATTGACAAATGAAACTCATAATCTATCTTAGTGTTGCTACTTACGCGATCTATATACAGCCTTGTGTTAATTAAATGTAATACATTTACAATATCTTACACGGAAACTAAGCAGAGGGGACGAGAAAGAGGCACTTCGAACAACAGATAACATTAAAATTATAAATTAAGTCGAAGACTGCACTCGGCAGTCAGAGTTCAATGTGTACATACAATGTATACAAAATATACATACTTCGTTATTACGACATACAATATGCGATCCGAAAAACAATTGCACTTTTCAACAAAACCAAAGACTTAACTAATTTCTTTGGGAATTGAGAATATATTAATTTATTATGATTTATTTCATTATGCATGCATCGGACAATCACATCACGAGGTCGATACAAATCGGTACATACAGGGTCACATACAATTTATTGCACTATATAATTATGCTACTCGCCGTCCAATATAAACAGATTTAAATTACAATTTATCCGCAATTTTGTACTTTGTTCAGCTTCTCGCGAGTCCTACAGTTACACTATACAAACGAAAGCTGCCGTACCGATAACGAAACACACGCAAAGCTCCCGCCGGAGCGAAGGCAACCGAAGTGGTGTCATCACTTACGTTATATACAAACTAGACTTACTTATTTGTACTTACGATACGATCGGTTTTTGGTCGATGCGCGTCACAGACGTCCGTTCACAAAAACACTGGAATGCCGCGTGAGTATTTCGAGCACTTCACTAGATTTCATTTTGGTCACCGGGCTTAGTTTTGGGAGACACAAGGAGTTGACAATGCCACATATTTCTCGCACTTCACTAGATATCAGCCCCCGGTACGCCCGGCTAGGGTTTGGCCTCCGACGCAAGGTGGAGTTGAGAATGCCGCGTGAGTATTTCTCGCACTTCACTAGGCATCGCCTGGTTCACCCAAGCTTGAGTTTGGAGTACGCAAGGTTGAGAATGCCGCGGGAGTATTCCTCGCTCAGCCCGCTACGCGCTACCGACGCACGCACTTCACTACTAGGTATTGTCCCCGGGTGCGGCCGGCTTGGGTTTGGGCTACCGACGCATGGTGGAGTTGAGAGTCTGCAGGCCGAGCGCGGAGGGGGCGTTGATGTACCCGTACGCGTACACGTTGGGCTGCTGCGCGCGCGGGTCGGCCGGCGTGTACTGCACGGGCGTGTTCACGTTCATCATCTGCAGGTTGTTGAACTGCTGCTGCGCGTGCGGCATGCGGTACGTGTTGGCGGCGAGGCCGTACTGCGAGATGATGTGCGTGTTCAGGTTGGGCGACATGCGGGACGCGGGCGCCATCTGCATGTGCTGCATGGGCGACAGGTTGCCTGGAACTGACACCACAACATTCTGAGAATCTGGGTTACACTACATTTTAATAATTCGATTAATAAAACGAATCAGTATTAGTTGTGTTATATTTGTGGCCACAAAGGACACATTACTTGGAATGTAATGTGCCAAATTAAGTTTATTTTGGACGAATTTCCACCCCAATTTGTGGAAATTTTATAAGATTTTCCACTAGTAAGTCAATTTTAACGTATTTTCTAAACTTAATGTTTAAATACAAAACGTAATTCCAAATCAAACGAAATACATCCATCCATGCATTGGATTAAAAAAATATAAATTAAAAAAAAAACCGCAGACATGTAAAAACATTAAAATTCACCCATAACTTTAACTTTCTAGTGGGAAAATAAAACTATGTCATATTATTTACGTCACTCTGGGCGGTAAGTGAGATATTACGCCCACGGGCGTAGCGGAAAATCTCGCTTCACACCCAGGAGAAGACGTAAAATTGTGTACGCACCATGGGCGGTAATAAAGAAGGCCTCAGATCGCTTGTCTATGGCCCTTACCTTCGGTTCGGGCCACAAATATCCGCGATCTGAGCCGTTCTTTATTTTACCGCCCTAGGTGCGTAATGTACTATTTCAGCATCATGTGAGATTTAGTGATTTAGCTCCCCACTTAACCCTAAATGCATCACGTACATCATGGGCGCCCCTGAATGAATACATTAACAGAATAGTGTAGTGTAGTGTAGTGTAGTGTAGTGTAGTGTAGACTCACTGGGCGCGGGCGCGGAGTGCGTGCGCGTGCGGGCGGCGTCGAGCTGGTTGGGCGCCGCGTAGTACTTGTGGTAGTGCTGCGTGCCGCCCGCCTGCTGCGCGTACTGCAACACACACACACACACGTCACGTCTAACATCTTTATCTGTGAGCCCGAGTCGCTCTGAGACCACAATACATCCTCCTTCTCAATGAGATTAAACAAGCCAACAGTCACACTAGAACGGCAGCAGCCGCGTGCCGCCTTCCGACTCCGCTCGCCTGGTCTCCTCTTGAACAGTTTTATGCGAAGTGCGACCTTTTTGAGCGATACAGGTCTTTTAAGTAGGTATGTAGATAAAAGTTATTTCACACTAAAAGTGATGGCCGCGCCGCTGCCGACCGCTGCCGTTCCGGTGTGAATTGATCCTTAAACAACCGTTTAAAAAACCCGCCCTGGTAGTGGTGTACCTGCTGGTGGTGGTGCTGCGGCGCCTCGGCCATCTGCTGCAGCTTGGCGAGCGAGCAGGATGGCGCCCAGCCGCCGCCGTGGTACTGCTGCTGCTGCTGGAAGGACAGGTAGCCGCCCTGGTAGTGGTGTACCTGCTGGTGGTGGTGCTGCGGCGCCTCGGCCATCTGCTGCAGCTTGGCGAGCGAGCAGGATGGCGCCCAGCCGCCGCCGTGGTACTGCTGCTGCTGCTGGAAGGACAGGTAGCCGCCCTGGTAGTGGTGTACCTGCTGGTGGTGGTGCTGCGGCGCCTCGGCCATCTGCTGCAGCTTGGCGAGCGAGCAGGATGGCGCCCAGCCGCCGCCGTGGTACTGCTGCTGCTGCTGGAAGGACAGGTAGCCGCCCTGGTAGTGGTGTACCTGCTGGTGGTGGTGCTGCGGCGCCTCGGCCATCTGCTGCAGCTTGGCGAGCGAGCAGGATGGCGCCCAGCCGCCGCCGTGGTACTGCTGCTGCTGCTGGAAGGACAGGTAGCCGCCCTGGTAGTGGTGTACCTGCTGGTGGTGGTGCTGCGGCGCCTCGGCCATCTGCTGCAGCTTGGCGAGCGAGCAGGATGGCGCCCAGCCGCCGCCGTGGTACTGCTGCTGCTGCTGGAAGGACAGGTAGCCGCCCTGGTAGCCCGCGCCACCCGCTCCTGCGCCTCCGCCGCCGCCACCACCCGCTGGAAAAGGAACTGCATTAAACATCATTCGTATATAGAAAACTTTTTTGTCTGTCATCTTTCTGGACTTTTTTACTACTGATCTTGAAGTCCTAAACAGATCAAATGCCTTAAAGCCTTCGTCAGACCGGCGCGTTTAGTGAGCGAGGTGCGAAGCGAGCAATCGTGCACGCGATCTGCGCTCGGACTCGGACGTAGCGCTCCGCTCACATGTACAGATGCAACACACGTAACGCAACACTTGAATTTTGATTCGATTTCGACAGAAACAATAGATTTTTTAGTCGCAAACGATGATTATCGATTTTTATAATGGATAAACGCTGGAATGAGAAAAGTTATCATTATCACAATTCAAACTTAATGGGGTTAGCCGGTCGAAAGTCACACATGGCGTCTGCATAGGTTTTTAAATTTTCTGACCTAGCCTTTTAAACCGGGGACTGTGAAGTTCGAAAATCGACAATACTTTGTCTGTCTTTATCGCTCTAGCATATACGAAAGAGGGTGATGCAAATAGACGATTCGACGAACGAAGCCAGATCCCCTGAAACGATACTAGTGACACTTGACAGGTATAAACCTATACTTTTTTTTCAAATACTTTTTTGTTCAGTCCAGTCACCGCGAAGTGTACGGGCGGCTGGATCCGTAGTGCCTGTCATTTGTTTTAATACTATGTATGATGAAATGATTGATATATATAACGTATACTGGCGCTGTGGCGGAAGTATGGTGAGGTAAGGTGAGGTAATATTACCGTGCGGCTGGTGCGCGGGCGGCGTGGTGCGGTGCCGGGCGGGCGGCGTGTGCGCGCCGCGCAGCCCCGGCTCGCTCTTGGCCGCGCCCCCTCCGGCGCCCCCTCCCGCGCCCCCTCCCGCGCCCGCACCCGCTCCCGCACCGCTACTAGCGGCGTTTCTGTGAACAAGTGAAAATTGTGAACATGCTTCCACGTAGGGAAATATTATACGGAAGAAACGACGATCAAAACTTTCAACGGAAATCGTCGATAAAATATAAATTTCATTGACCTATTGAATAAAGCTACAAGTGAAAATTTACAAGCTAAAGTCTCTTTCTAACCCTCTGTGTTAGAAAGAGATTTCCGCATGTATTGTCACTTGCAGCTTTATTAAATAGGCCTCATGTCTTTGAATTCATTGCAACACACTATAATAGCGAAACAAAATCCATTAATTTAGTTCGGTATAAGCATTAAAATATGAAAGATAAAAATCTCTGTCCCAAAAATGTTATGCGTAGAAACGAGATGTCGATTTTTGTTTAACATTACAAGTTTCCCTTATATCCTGGTTGTATCATAGCTTTTCTGACGCCTTTTACACATGTCCCCTGCGTTATCGACACCACGGTATAGCGCTACACGATAGCGAAACTTAAGCGGATCGAAAGCAAATTAAAAGCGGAAACAACTCCACACGAATTCATCGGTCCGCTCTCAATCCGGTCAGGTTTCGCGGCGAAACGTGTGGCGCGGTAACCCAATATCGATACCGCCGCGGAGATGTGAAAAACCCCTAAAGATGCAACTGTTATAAATGGTTTTATATCGTAAGCTTTGACAAATGTCCTACAAAATATGAAAGAAACTCACCTATTCCTATTATTGATCTTCTGCTGTTTCGGCGGCTGGTTGGGCTGCGTCATTATCGACGGTATATGTATCGCCGAGTGCGGGTACTGGGGACTCGGCGTAGCGTGCATATAGCACGGAGACGCCAAATCAGACCCGATACTTGAGGGCGACTCTAGTCCGAGTTGCGATACATCTAGCTCACATGAAGGGTACTGCACTGAATGTACAGAATTGCTGGTTGAATCGGGAGTGTAGACCCCCATGGATTGCAACGCTGGACTGACAGCTTCGCACATTTCTTCCTTGCTTTCCTTAGGCGATTCCTCTTTTTTCTGCCTACTTTTCTTTTCTATTTCTTTCTCTTGGCTACAAGGCCCGTTGTTGAAGGGAGTTTTGCATCCCGGGGAGGTTAATATTTGAGGACTCTGCTGTCGGTATTCAGCACAACTAGTGACAGCTTCTATTTGTTTGACTTGACGCTGCATCATTTGTTTTATTTGAGCCTCGTTTTGCGCCTGCGATTTCTTCGAATCGCATTGCGTTTGGCAAGCTGTTGTTGTTTTTGATTGCTTGGATGGTTTACAATCGTTCTTTTGCGAACATTCAGAAGCTTTTGAGGTTGGTGCTTTAGTTTCTTTGAAATGCGGAAGGCCTGTAGTGGCATAGATGCCCGAAGAAATAGCGCCGTACGCGATGTTATGGAAGTCTTTCTGGTCATATTTTGGATGTAGTTTTTGAGGCGATTTCTGCATCTGGTCGAGGTGAGGTAGATTAAAACCCTGGAATTTATCCAAATAATTTTTGTCACTGTTTTTCATATCTAGAAATCTGTTATGGTCCCAAGTGCCTTGGAGACGTGCAGGGTCCCAGGGAGGCCACTGATATTGGGCATGAGATGTGTGGTAGTTTGGGATTTGGTTCATGGGATAGTCTTTAGGGACGAGTTCGTTGTCATAGCGTAGTTTCGGTAGCATTTTGTTTAAGTCATTCTGGTCCGGTTTTAGAGCAAGTTGCGGCGTGCAAGTCTTGTCATGTTTGACTGTATTGTTTTTTGAGTCACATTTAGCAGTGTTAGTTTTCTCTTTCTTAAAAAAATCTTGCTTCTTCGGAGCCTCATTGGTTGGTTTTGTTTCTGATTTGCTGGTTACGGGTCCAGCATTAGTGTTTATTACATTTATAGGGACCGACGTCTCTGGTTTTCGTGGATTAGCGTTTTGCTCTGGAAAAAACACGACTTTAGGTTCAGGTGTGCTTCTTGGGGTGTCATTTTTGCTTTTCTTTTCTGGTTTTTCTAATTTGCTGTGAGCAGAGTTCACTCTTACATCTCGAAGCTTGCTTTTCTCCCTTGGTTTTAAGTCTTTGTCCTGTGAGCTACATTGCACGTTCATAGAGCCTCCTAAAGAATTCTGGATAGCATTGCTGTTGGCAAAATTAGGGTCCATTTCGGAGCTCATGACCGCCGCATTGGCGCTTTGGCATCTAGGTAAAAAATTGATGTCTGTTACGTTGGGCACTTTGGGTATCACTGGGTTGATGACCGGGGACGTTATGGGATGCGGCACTTCTAATTTGGTCGGTTTGCTTATCACAGGCGAGTCAGTCATATTATTAGGTCTGTTAGCTTCACTGGTCTTCATAACTTTGTCCGTCTGTACGGCTTGGGACTCTTTACTAACGCTAGCTCTGTGGTTTAGGTAGGAATGCTGAGCGGTATTAATTTGCTGTATCGTCATGGAGTTGCTTACTGAATTTTGGTAGTTGATCATATTTGGTTCTATAACATTTCTCGTGACGACCATCTCGTCTTTTCTTGGATTAACCATGTCATTTCTAAAAGGGATTTCGCTTTCTTTACTAACAATGGGATTTTGGGGTTTATTCCTTTCTATTTCAGGGTAGGAATCTAGTTTAGGTAATTCAGGTAATTTCATATTGCTCATGTCTCTATGAAGGTCCACATTCTGAATTATGGAGTCTGGTTTCGCTGGAGACTTTTTCTCTGGACTTTTAAGCTCGTCCATGGCCTGGTGTTGTATTACTGTTTCCTTCCTTATTTCACACCTTTTCTGTTCACTTTCAGAGTTAACTTTTTCGGGAGTCCTCTTTTGTTTTGGTGACTCATTGATAACAGATTTGTCCAGCTTTGGTGATGTATTTACATGTGGGGAAAGACCATTATCAGACTCCCCTTCGACAACTATAGTCTCTATTTGGTGTATTTTAGGAACAATAAGGTCTACAGGTGGTCTACTAGGGTTCACTTCTTCTTGGATCTTGTGGTCTAACACAATGTGAGCGTTCTCAGTGGACACAACTGGTATAACCTTGGAAGGGCTTTCGTTTTCTTCGACCTCTTTAGGTTTGTTTTCGTTATTTGGTTGAGCTGGTACAGTATTATTTGGTTTGGGAGAGGGTAGTGGACAACTTTGGCTGTTATTGTCGTCTGACTCCGATATGATGATAGTCTCTTTGTCGTCTATCGTATTTTTGGTAGGAGACTTGATTTCGCCATTTTTTACTTCCTGCTCTTCTACTTTTTGCTCCGGTTTTGCTTCAGTAGCGTTAACGACTGGCGTTTCTGCGTTATCTTCACTGGGTTTGTCATTTTTCTCACTGTCTTCAGTTGAGGTTTCTTTGATAACTTGTTCCTTCTCAGCTACAGATTTGGGTGAATCCATATGTATGCTGTCAAGCTCCATGTCACTAGTGTGATGGTCTGTGCTGTTTTCCTCCACTTGCCGGGGACTGGCCGGTTTGCTGGATACGCTTCTTCTATCTTCTACCTCTTCCACGTCCATTTCATCATCAGCCTCGCCAGAAGAGTCTTCAGAACTGTCCGAGTTTTTGGTTTTCTCCTTAGGTTTTTCCACATCCTGACTTTTAGGGGAATCATGATTTTGAACAGGTGATATAGGTTTTTCTTCCTCGATGGAATCGTCGTCAGTTTTGCAATTAGTTTCCTCGTCAAGTTTTGCTTTCTTTGCATCTGGGGAATCAGTTCTGACTTTATTTGCTTTGGTGACCTTTTGTCGCTTCTTAGGGCGACCTCGCCAAGGATGTTTTCGCTTCGCTTTCGCCTTGACACTGGCTGTTGCGGCGACTGGAGAGTCAATGGTATCTTCTTGACTGTCCTGGCTATCGGAGGCGTAAGTCTCCTTTTCTTTAACGCTTTGTCTTCTACTTCTAGGCGTCGGAGTAGGGTTTGAATCTTCATTGAGCTCGTTTTGAGCAACTCTAGAGGAGCGCCTCGCGACGCTTTTACTTCTTTGTTGCCGCGGTGTTTCCTCTGGTTTTTTATCGTCCTCAGTCAAGTTGGACTCTGATCGTTTTCTATTAACGTCCCGTTTCCTCTTCCTACCGCCCTCCTGCGCGAGCGTGGGTGTAGTCTGGTATGTTCCTTCACTATATTTCAGGGGTCTAGTCCGCCGCCGGCCAGATGATGTAACCTCAACTGGTTCTGGAGTCTTCTCCTTTTCAGCTTTGGCTTTCGACTTGGTCTCCGCTTTAGCGACAGGGGTTTCAGGTTCTGTCGCCGTATCTTCACTTTCAGTTTTCATGTCCTCATCGTTCTCAGTGTCCTGATCGGCGGAGCCTTCGTCTGGCGACCTGAAGGGGTTGACAGTTGGTGCCAAAAGCGGCGTCCACCGCAGGCATTCTGGGTCGATTTCCAAACGCGGTCTGCGTCTTAATTTGGTCACATGAGTATCGACCTTATTCCAGTCTATACAGAGTCCTAATTTCATAGATTCATTGTTGGGGAGGTATCTGATGAAACCGAGCAGCTGGAAGGTAACCGCTATGTCGTTCATGTGCATTCCTGACGTATGCGCGATATCCTCAAGCGTGAACGGTTTGTCTTTGTGGTCGTGTAGGAACTCGAGTATGACAGACTTCCAGTAAGCGTGATACGACACTCGACCGAGGTCTGATAGAGGTTTTTCTGGTGTTCCAGGTTGACCTTCCTCTTTCGATAATAAATAACCTGAAACAAAATGCTATTTAATATTTTCGTCCAAAGTAATACGGAATGGGTACTTCTCAAAAAATTATATTTAGGCTGAAATGCACAAGAATAAAACCAGAAATTCATTTATTTATTTTTTATAATTTGTATCTGTTTAAAAGAATGAGAACTTCTTATATATTTATATATATGATACTTATTTTGTGTTATATCAAAATACTTAAGAAGGTATGTATTTTCAATGCTCGTTAAAATTATTTTTACTTATGAGAAAGTACCCTAATAATAAAAAGAAAAGATATGTGATAAAGATTTCACCACTCACTAAAATGGATGAGAAACCGCCCGTAGCCCTGCCTCTGATACTGCGGCATAGTCATAATGCACGACACATTATACTTCTGCTGGCAATGCTTCTCCTTCGAAAAATATCCGACCAAATGACACCCCTTGTTATCATTCTTAGTTAAGACGTAGAAGAGGAATGGTTCTACGTCGTAGTATAGAGTTTTGTGGTCGAGGAACAGTTTGGCGAGCAAGCAGAGGTTCTGGCAGTAGATCTTGTTGGCGTTGCCGTCCACTTCGAACACGGAGATGTCTCCGCAGCGGTAGATCTCGGTGGCGGGAGGATGGCGCCACAGGCACTTGTCGAGGTGCCGCATGAGCACCGCCCGACTCTTGGCGTATTTGAGGCAGAACTCGCAGAGGAATAACTTGGGGAGTCTGGAAAAAAAGAAATTAGTAAGTTTGATGCCTCATTATCAAATAACACGGTTACACTCACGGCACTTCAGTCACATCTCGCGACATGTTAAAAAGTGCCGTGAGTGTACAGTCTGTGAGCTTCTAGAACCTTCGGGGATCGGCGATGACACACGAAGGTAATATTGCTGTTCTGCTTTTTCATGTGTCACTGTTGATTGATACCCGACGTCTCTTTCTAAAACTCAATGTTCTTCTGAGAGCTCACAGACTGTAAGCGTGTTATTTGATAATGTTAATATGTCTCACTAAAGTTTAAATTTAATATTTGATGCCTCATATTTGATGTGACTATGTGGGACATTTTTTTCTGACACATAACTTAAGTGCAAAGAATTTGTATGGCATTGTATGATGGATATCCAATTAGTGGATTTTGACAGTTGCTGTCAAAAGTACTCGACACAGTGCCGCCAGCTAGATTTCTGGAAACCCTCATTATATTAGTTTTCACATTACGGAATACCAAACATAAAATTCTGTCTTCGGTGTTATTTGAAAGGTCAAGTTGCGAGAGCAAGGTAGCTCTTTCGAATACAGAAGCAGAGTATATAGCTGTCTAATGTAATGTGGATCACTTTATGCTCAAAACAATTCAAGGAATCCAGACCTTAACAACACATTGCAAAGCGACGTATGATAGATTTCCAAGAAAGCAACTAACCTGGCATACTCCTGCGGGAAGGGGCTGGAGTACCACGTGTCAATCTCCCACTGGCCGAACTCTATGGCCGATGGGCTCCGGGGCGGGGGCGCCGCGGCCGCCAGCGCAGGCTCGGGCTCCAGAGACCCCACGGCCGCGAGGGCCGCACTGAACAGCGAGGCATCACCCACCGTCACACCAGGCGGTAGCTTCTTGGTTTCTGTGGGGAGATTGGCGTGAGATTGGTATGTAGAATTTGAGGTTGTATGTTCTTGAGAGGTAAGAAGGAAATTAGAATTCTTAAGTCTCAGGAACAGAGGGGTGACCGACTTAGGTCCTGTGTTTGCGTTAATTTTGGAAGGCAGTTGACTGAACATTAGAATCAATTTAATGACACCTTAGAAAACTGACTTGATGTTCAAAATTTTGCCATAATTGGCATCGCGACGATATTAGGAGCTTATACATTAAAAAAAACACAGATGTGTTTAAAGTATATATCAGTCATCTAACTTCAAATATAGTTAGAAAACGAAACTTCTCACTAGTTATATTAAAAATTAAAATATGTAAATAAGAATTGATACATAAAATAATATTTTTACTCTACACATCTCGTTTTCTTACTATATTTGCAAAGGGGTATATTAGGACATGCTTATTTAAGATACCATTGTTTATTTTATTACATATTTGGGGCCTTTTCCACTAAAGTACGTAATTCAAGAGCGCAACATTGTTAAATTGTGCAAAGTTAGTACTTAGACTACCCAATATGCTGCTTTTTACAAGGTTGCGTACTTAAGGAATAAAACAGTACCAAACATTATATTTTACAACCCATACAAAGTACATTGTGTATATGTGAACAGAGCCATCATATTTCATACATTTCCAAATGTGATTTTAATTAATAATCATGATAAAAATAATAATATTGATGGATCTGATCAGAATAGAACAAAACACAAAATAAAAGAGAAATCCAAATTACACTAAATTACAAAAGAGAATGGAAAAAAAAGAAACTGTAAATTAAAAGATTAATCAGAATTAATAGGAAATCAAAAGTAACTCAATCACCACTGTAAAATGATTAGTACATGTGAAATGATAAAATAAAATTTTTGACGCGAGACAAAAGCTATGGGAACTATCATCTGCGTCGCAAACGAGGGAAAAGGACAACACATGACTTGCATCACTTGTATCTTGCGTCAAACATAACCGAAACACGAAAAGCAGTACATTCACGCATGTACGCGAGCGAAAGTGCATGTGTGGTCGCCTAACACAACAGTCATCGGCGCCACCGTCGCGTCGAGCAGAGAATGAGCCAATGAGAGAACACGAGAACCACCGGCCACCAATCAGAGGACGATCCACCACGAGACACTTTCACCCGCAGCACGGAGCCGGCCAATGACTCCGACGCCCGCCGAGGCTTGCACCCTTGAGACCGACGCTTCAGCAGTCTTATGTACGATTCACATCAAACGTCTTGCTAGAGTCAAAGAAATTTGATCCTTTCACAGAGTAGCTAGATTCCATATTTGAATGACAGCATAACGCCTCGCTTGATGCCATATTTAAATATGAAATTTAAGTACTGTATAAAAGGTTCAAATTCCTTTGTCACTAGTAAGATGTGGCCGTTTGGTGTGAATAATACAGCAGTATATCCTTCAGGCGCCCAAATCGACTCAACATCGCTTAAAATTCATCTTTAATATCCGTTTTATCCAAAGTTATCCTTTCTGGTATTCATTGTTCCGATTGTTCAATCTCGTGCAGTGTCGATTTTGACGCTCATATGAAGTCGATATACGGCTTAAAACTTCCTTAGCGCCAAGCTCATCGCATACACGGTACATCAGGTCATTTACACGTCAAAAATTGGTGGCAAAAACCGAGGAAATGTTTGAATTTGTCTCACAAGAAGATTTGATAAGACATTCTTGTATTTTAATCATATATCGTTCTCTTTGGAGGTCACGCAGAAATCGATCTAAGTTTGATGATTTCTGTCAGGGTCGCCATGTAAATGACCTTAGCCACGTAAGGCGGATGGTATGGCGGATGGTCGGTAGGCGTCGGAGTCGGGTCCGGCGGGCGCCTTACCCGTCTGATTGCTGGCCGGTGGGTCCTGCGCGAGCGCGCGGTACAGCTTCTCGCTGTCGCCGCTCTCGTGCCGCTTGGACGCCGCGACGCGTACTAACTGCGAAGCTGTTAGTTTAGTTGGTTGTGTGTAGGTGGTCTCCTCTTTGGGTATGTAATCTGGGAGGGGTAAGCTAGGGCTGCGCTCGCGTTTTAAAGTCTCTAGATGCTTGCGGAACGTGCTGCGCGTCTCTTTTAAGACCTGTCGCTCCGTTTCTCTAGTTTCTGTTATGGATTCGCGTCGGATGGATTTTTCTCTGCGAGGTCGCCCGCGATGCCTCGATTGAGATCTAGATTCAGTTCGTACTGAGTAAAACTCCGACAGGCCGTCGAATAAAGTGGTTAGTAGCCGCTCGCCGCATCTACTGCGGCGCCGCGCTATCCTTCTCGGCTCTAGCTTTTGTTTTCTAGGGGATTCCGAGCGTCGCTTTAATTCTTTAGGCTTTTCTTCGATTTGCTGCTGCTTTTGCGCTTCAGCGGCGAAACCCCAAGCGCCCTTGCACGAGTCGCTGGCGAGGCGTTCGAAGATAGTCGGGGTGTGGACGGGAGATCGAGGGGGTGCGGAGAAGAGTTCCCGGGGCGGGGAAGGGGAAGGGGGCGAGGAGGAGTCGGAGTCGGTGGAGGGTAGCGTTGTGCGGCGGCGCTCGAGGCGCAGCTCCAGGCGCTGCACCCTGGTGACGCGGACTCCGTTGAACCTCGCGCGGTCCCAGCCCTCCCACTCGCTGGAGGAGTCTCTGCGCCGCTTGACGAGGTTGAAGGCGCTGAATCTGAAAAACTTTTGTTTCTCCTTGGACATTCTCTGGTCGATCGGCGCGGGGGGGTCATTACCGTCGGAGGGCTCGGAGTCCGAGGCCGGGCGCCGCGGCGTGCGCGCCTTCTTCGCCCGCGGCGTCCCCGCACCACCCGATCTGTATACAACATTTCGTTTAAGTTACATGTTCAAATATTATCAAATCCAGATTCGGGGTTGCATTTGAATCATGCATTATAGGGAGGGGGAGGGAGAGGGGGGAGGAAGGGGGGAGGGGATAGGAACCCCCCCGACCCCTCCCCAAAGTTAGGAAATCAATAGTTACCACGAAAATTTTTTTTTTATTTTTTGAGGTTATGTTCAATAAAACAACCAAATTAATGGACTTACGACCAAATTAGTATTTTTTGGGGGTGAGCAAATTCTGTTATGTGACTAATATTGTAAATCATACAGCTCCGGCGCTGCGGGAAAGCAGCCCTATCGCCCCTCCGCGCCTCCGGTTTATAAAAAACACTCTAGGGGTAGGGCAGACAAGACCACGTGGAATCTGGGTGGGTAGATTCGATTCTGTGACTAAATAAGTCCTGGTTACCGTTTCCTACACCCTAACCCTAAAAGCTGTCATGTCATAATGATGGCGGAGACGTTCCGTTTCATTGTTATATTTTCTTTTAATTTGTTTTTTTTTCTTTTGTTAATTTTTTATAACACATAAAAATATTTTACAGCAAATTATGTGTAAAACAATAAATAACTATAGTAAAAATTAATATTAAAGACACGTTTAACAAAAAATAACGTTCCGTCACACGTAACATCAAACACATATTAAAAAAAAACCACGCGTCTCCTAGACACAAATCGGGTGTTATTTGAAAGGAGTGACCAACCCCTATAAAATGCCACCCTCCCCCCCTCCCTCCCTACAATGCACGATTCAAATGCCAACCCCAGACATATTTTATAGGAGTCAGGAAGTCGAAATACGATGACAAATATAAAAAAGTCTCTACAGTCGGAGGGGATAAAAGGCTGTTGTACAAGGGTTGTTTTTTTTTTGCCGCCTAAAAAAGATGACACATATGTTCTGAAGTGATGATGATGTGTTACCATCACGAGGTGAGGTAAAGAGAATCAATTGTTTGAGTATTGATATATGGAGTAACGGGGAAGTAGAGAGAATCAATCGTCCAATCATTGAGTTACTGACCGCTTGGGAGTAGCGGGCATCTCCTTGCAGACGGGGCAGCGCCACGGCGGCGGCGCGCAGTGCGCGTGCGCGTAGCGGGGCGCGGCGCCCGCGCAGGAGCCGCAGCGCGCCGCCCAGCCCCCCGCGCCCGCGCCGCCGCACACCGAGCACCACGCGCACTCGCCGCACGACCAGCGCAGCGCCTGAGGGTGAGGAAGTACCAACCTAGCTTAAATCCTGTATCACTAGGAATTGCCATGTTTTTTTTTATATATGGTATCAATCGAGTCGTTTTGTTGTGAATATCAAATGTCTATAGGGCCAATTGCCTTAAAGCAACACTAAAATTAGAAATGAGACTCAATATTAGACATTCGCCAATGATGAAGATGAAGCGAAATGAAGTGAAACTGTGGACAATTTTCTAGATGATCCGACATTAGATTAAAGTGTAAGTCCCGTTTAAAAAAATACTATGTCAAAATTAAGTTTATTTTTGTAAATAAGTACCTAGTAGTAAGTTAAATGTATTTAGGCCATGTTCACAAAAGCTGGCCCGAGATTAATAGATGACTATAAAATTAACATCTCCATCATAAAAAATCATGCCAGCTCTTGTGAATTTACCTACGTACGAACTAGCTATAAGTATATAGTTAAGTATATATTTAATTTTGCGATGCCCTTGCAGGATTCATGTGTCACTTCAATGAATGTAACATCTTATCTACCATGAGTGCAATAAATAAATGAATATGAATATGAACTGTGACGTCACTTCCACAGAATCGCCCTTTTTAACTAAATTTTGTTACAGAATTCAATTTGTGTTATCATCCCTATTGCGCGTTCTAAAGCTGTTTGTCAAAACCTTTAGGGTTAACTAACAATCTGTTTCCTAAGTTTTTGTCAATGATGTTTACTAAAGAATGGAGACCTAAGCTCTCTGAAACATGTCATAAATATAAATGAGTAAAGCTGAGAAATGTATATATGTTGACAAAAATTTCGTTTTAAATACTAGTTGTTCTGTCAACCGTAGACTTCGGAGCACCCCCCCCCCCCCTTTTCGCCCCCTTACCCCCTCCCTCGAAACTTTTTTTTTACAACAACCTCTAAGGAAGTGTGGGCTTGACCTTTTACCCGAAAATGATTGAAATCCGTCTCATAAATAACGCGACAGCAAACTTCCCCCCTTTTCCCCCTCATTTTCCCCCCAATCAAAAAAATGGCTCGACAGTTTTTGGCAAATAAATCAAGCAACGTACATGCCAAGTTTCATCGAAATCGGATGAAAAATGCGACCTCTAGACCGACACTGACCAACCAACCAACCAATACACACACATATAATTTTAAACAAAAAAAGAACCGACTTCACTTAGGATCCGCTATTCCAAGAGGAAGTGGCCGAGTTGCTGTAAAAAATAGTGAAATCACTATAGGTGTGCCTATAATAGTTGAAGAGTTCCCTCGATTTCTCCAGGATCCCATCATCAGACCCCGACTTGGTGACAATGGGACCATCTAGGGTTATACCCGTTCAATTAAAAAAAAAAATTGAAAATCGGTTCACGATTCACGGAGATATCGAGTAACATACAAAAAAAAAACAGTCGAATTGAGAACCTCCTCCTTTTTTTGAAGTCTGTTAAAAATAGAGAGATGATCGTCGTACCAGTGAGAGATCCCAGACTCAATACGCACCCACGCACCCGTGCGGCCTCTCCTTGTGAGTTAAAACGGAGACGTTTGTCGCCTCGCTACGCTCGGCTCCTCAGTCAGCAAGTGCATGGTCAAGTTTGCTTTGCTTTATGGCTCCTCTACATGATGGGCCAGCATAGGGATGCAGCTATGCGTTAGAGGGAGCTAACGATATTGCGATCTCTTTCCGTCGTATAGCTGCGTCCCTATGATGGCCCATCATGTAGAACAGCCATTAGAGACCCACGACATAATCATCAACAAAATTCCAACGACCACGGGTATAACGTTACGCTCGAAACGTAAGGTAAAATAATAAAAGCAAGTACACGATGCTGAAAAACATTTATTTACATAACTAAATATACAGAGGTACTACAGTACAAATACTAAACTAAATTAATAACTAGCTCAAATCTAAACTAGGCCCTTGCGGCATTGTACCAAGGATGCTGGCGGCATTTCCTCGTTGTATCGCAATGCTGATACGCTGTGCGAGGAAACCGCCAGTACACGATTAAGTTCCATTTATTTAGGTTTTGGTTAAGATAATAAATAGTTGCTCATTTTCTGTTTCGTATACTTACCTATTGATCGGTCATAACTAACTAATTTATAACCTAGCAATGTAGTTATTTCAGTCAATTAACACCGTCCGACCGACAAAATTAGATACAGCGATTGTTGGAATAAATTAACGATTAATTTATCAATTCGCCAAAATCAGACGATTCGTGAATGAAGCAAAACGATGTTAAATTTTATTGCCATTCGAAAATCTCGTTTTATGTAACCGGTTGTAACGTTTTAGTCGTTATGAATTGACTGTTTTATGACTACATATTATGTCGCCTCGCCACGTGATTTGATTTTAACTTGTAACATTAAAAACTCTGAAAAAAATGGTATCAAAAATATAATATTATCGATTGTAAACAACTGCATTTTCCTTAGGCAGTCCTCTGTAAGGTATATCTTACTATTTAAACGAATGAATGAAATTACACACACAAATAAATTTGAACAGTTTTCTCTCGTTGACAGGAGATAATATGTACCTATATTTAGATTTGCATTTGACCCGTACAGTCAGACAGTGAGTCAATACTTTACATCTTGGTAATAGTCGTGGCTACTGGCTACATATTTTGGTCACATTAAATGTATCGATATTTTCAAACGTGACCTATTTTGAAAACGACTAATCATCCGTAATCGGTAAATGAAAGTGGACTGTGTTGTTGCAGACTCGTTTCGCTGTACGAGTAACTTATCGACATAATCATCTCATCGCAATGCTACCTCGAACGCGCGATTCGTATGAATCACTCGATCGAAACAAGGAAATGGGTGGGCAAATTCTTGACGCGTACTATGTAACTTTTAAATCTTTCCGATGTTTTTTCATGCTAATGTATTAAACAATGACGAATAGAGTCAACGAAGGATTGTTTTGATTTAGGAACAATTATAATGACTATTACTATATTAGAAGGCAAGATTGAAGCTAGGAGAGGAAGAGGAAAACCACGAGCAAACTATACACAACAACTAAAAGAAAAAGCAAATGTCGTGTCTTACAGGGACCAATACCTAAAAAACCTAGCCGAGGACCGCGAAAACTGGCGCACACTCCACCGACAAGAGCCATGCTCTTAAATTTTGATGATGATGATAATGATTAAGGGGAATTAATAGATTGTAACTTTACATGGTAAAAAGTACCTTCAGTAGATCTTTTATGAACTTTTAATTGATAATTGATTGATTTTATTTAGTTTCACCTGCTCCGTTGTCTGTAATCAAATACTGCAAGTTAAATTCGTCCCGCTTGCCGGTTTCCGATTAAGCTGAAATTTTGATAATGCAATATTATGATGACATGGAGCTGTTCTGATGATGGAGCTGGAAGGTGGATATAGGATAGGAACTCCTCAACTACTCAACATTATCCCGTCGTCTTTGAGCTCGTTGCATTCGTCTTGGTGAGGTATTGTATAAAGACGAGTACAGTTAGCAATAAAGGCTTATCACAAAAATGAAATTAAAAAAACCTTTTTACAACAAAATTACAACTTAATTTGAAGTCAAAATACCAGAAATAAAACGATACTTATAATTGTATGATTCGATTGCCTTTAAGTGACTTAATTTGCAAGAAACATTAAATTGCTTCCGCCGCAAACTGTCTGTAATCATTTACAAACATAATGTAGGTATAATTTGAAATGAATATCGACTAAATGCGATACAACTCCGTCTAAATGAACGATGAAAGTACAGGCGCCATCAGATATATCGGAGCGGCCAAGGTGGTCAAAAATATCTGAACAACGCCTCTATTGTCAAGGCGATAAAGTGCATGTCCAGATATTTTTGAGTACCGTGGCCGCTCCGATCCGATATATTTGACGGCGACTGTACCTGTAACCAAGACTACAAAGAATGTAACGGTCATATCATGCCTATCTATTCTATTATCTTATGTATTAAAAATATAATGAATGGTATTTCAATATCCATTAATTCTATTCTCAACCGTAGTGCTCGACTCAAAATAAAAAATTATTTTATTCCTGTTTCCAAAGTAGATCAACTGGTAACAATAACAATACATTTTGATGACTTCCGTCCAATTTTAACAATAAAAAAACATCAAATTCACTGAATCGCCAGCAACTATTACTATCGACTCTATAGACTCGCGTAAATTGTGTGTTTTATTTTATTCAAGCCGTATCATATTCAAAATAAGTAATCTTAAGATTTAATGTGACATGTGACATAAAACATAAAACTCGCCGAGTTTCTTGACTTCTCAAGTCAGAGGTGTAGGGATAAAACTTAGAACGGGTGCTAGATTTTTTTCTCTTTGACGTTCATAAGTGCATTGTAAGGTGCCTAAATTGAAGAATAAATATCTTTAAATTTCTACCACGTTTTTGCGTTGCACGCAGTTGATATGGAATGCATGCCGGTGAAAGAACATTATGAATATCGTAGTCATGCGAGCGATGGCTCATCGTAAATGTCGCCCTTCTGCTTTTAACGATCGGCAGGCACCTGCCCCGCCGGGCGCCCTAACTGACCTTGGGATGCACCTATATCATAACAGTGTGTCTTAGGGCGATCGATATTTGTCTGTGTGAAAGTATTGATGCCACGTAAGATAATTAACTGTCATCCACATCGATTAGATACAAAAACGGAAGTAACTATACCTGTATACAAGTTGACTGTAGACACTGTAGCAATCTGTAGTTAATGGCCTCTACAATCGGCGCAATTTTGACACAACTCGCGCCCGATTTCGAGAGGTTTCAGTCTAGGTAGGTGCAACGAAATCAAACGATAGATCAAACACCGCAATGAATTAAAAATCGCAGGTGACTAGTCGCTTACGTTTGTTCGCTTAACGTCTTCAATTATTGCTTTCATATCTGTTACAAAATTAAAGACCTACATTTATTCGTAGGACGCCCCTTATCGTAGTTAACCGGTTTATTTTCCAGGTCATAAATTACCCATTCATTGTCAAAACCCCCGTGTATGTTACTAGTTTTTTTATGCGCCGTGCGCGCACGAGCATAATGTGGCCAAGTCCTCGGAAATAATTTCTAATTGAATGACGCGATGCATCCGACGGTTTGTGTAACCGCGATATTGACACCTGCGCTTTTCACAACGAAACTAACATTGTCTGTATTTTACGAAACCACCCTGTTTCGGGGTCGTGGGGTAAGAAAACAAGGCATGACACAGTATTTAAGGGTGAACCTAATGATGTTGCTCATTATTTTTTTGTCAATTCACTTGTATTTCTCTTAAAAAAGGTAAGCAAAATTGCTGTTTTACACCAGAAGATTAAAAATATACCAGTAAATACACTCACTGTGTTTTTTTTAAACACACGTTTATACACAAAACGAAACCGGTGAATGACTGACGTTATATTTTTGGACTTAAATTAGGTCACATACCAAATATAGGTATACCATTTCCAAATCAATAAGCACCTAGAATCGAAAATATTGTGTAAATTTAAACAACACTTTGCCTTATCACTATCAACGAGTAGATATAGATACAAAGAACAACATCAGGGAGCGGAAAATAACGTTGCATACTTATTAACTCCTCCAAAGGTTACGTTTAACGGTTATCGCCTTCCCAAATCCATTTATATGATAATAACGTTAGTTTGGGCTCACCGCACCTTTGGGATCACCGTTCGAATTAGTTAAAATTAATCAGACCGGTAGAACTTAGGGGGCCCACCGACTATCAGTCAGTTGAAACAAAAGTTTGACCGCTCTGAACAACTGACAGGCCAATATCGTCAGGCCGACTGATAGTGGGTGGGCCCCATTATTGTGAGATCTACCCTCAGATCGTACACCGCGTGCAGCTTTCCAAGCGAGTTAAAAAAGGAGGATTTTAAATGATTGTTCAATTATCAATTGAGCAAAGCGGGTATACAAAATAGTCATGGTCGACCCCATCCCCTCAAAAAAGGATGATGACGATGGGGAGGGGTCCCCTTTAAATCATCTTACGTATATTACTGAATGGCGCCCAAGGGTGCGTTTGCGAACTGTAGGTAGCAGTACCTGCTATTGGCGTAAATTAGCCTAAATTCGATTTAGACCACAATTAAATTGTGGTAACAAATTTGTTCAGACCCTCCAACGCGCACAAGCTTAATAGTAAATTAAAACCATCATTAAATAAAAGATCAGCTTAGTTCCCTCTAGGAAGCAAAGGGCGGCAATGTTACGGTATGATTGTTCATCGATCCACATGCATTTAATGCCCCAAGCTTGACCTTACGTTGCACGGCAATGCCATGATTCGGTGCAATGTGATTATATGTATAAAACATGCAATATAAATTATATTCGATCATGACTTTAACGTCCATGTTTATTGTATTTTATTATTGCACACATCAATAAAAGAAAACAGTACAGGTTATGCACCTGTAGTTGATGAATTTTAATCTAACAATTACCATTTACTTGCAACCTCTTTTAGGGCGATCAATACTGGGTGTTTTTTCAATAACTAGCCATATTGTGCGAGGTGATTTGGTAGGCCATACTGTTTAGTACGAAGTTTTACTATGGAACTAAGTCCAAAATCCCAACGTTTTCTATGGCGAGACCAAAATATTTTTTGGGATTTCGAGATTGGCCCCATGGAAAAAATAATACATCTTGTATACATATACATACAAAAGGTATAGTATATTAAATTAAGCATAAACGCCAAAGTGGAAAGGGTCAAACCTTAAGTTTTAACTTTTTCCCAGGCCGCTTCGATCGAGAAGATTTTTACAAAAATCTTCTCTTTAACGTCAACTGTAAGTTGATACCTTAACTTTTCAGTCGACAGATGTATGCAATATCTGAACGATAACATCCTTTGTTACTATTTTAAGCAGTAGGTAATACGAGAGCGTCAGTTTTTATCCCGATTGTTCCCGTGGGAGTTTCGAACACTTATCCCACGACAACCAACAAGCGGCAAGCAATTAGGTTGGATACTAAACATACCGCGAATTTTTAGAGGCCAGTGCTGGAATAGTTATTTTTAATACAGTTGCTCAAAAAAGTGCTTTTCTTGTAGTGGTTTAGCGTGCGGAAAGTTTGATATCGCGCACTAGTGCTTTTTACTTTTCCAGCCAATCACAGCTAATGACAGTGACAGACAGCCAATCACAGCGCCGCACCGCACCGCGCGGAGCGTTCGGATACATGTACTAAAGTAACCTCAAAGTGAATAATTGACAATTTTATAATTTTTTCGCAACTGTATTAAAAAACGTCGTTCGGTACTCGTGAAGTAATGACATACTTTCCGCACTAATATCGAAATGTACTATTGTGCAACAAGAGAGGAAAATTGTTTTTTTCTTGCGAGTGTTGATTTTGAGTCCCGAGTAAGCGAAAGATTCTATAATTGAATCACGAGCAAAGCGAGTGATTCTAAGTTGGAATCTGAGTAGCGAGGGACTCAAAAACACGAGATGTAAAATAACATTGCTCTCGTGTATTAACGAATCGCGATGAGAATGGGATTGAATTAGCTGTCAACCCATACAAATTTTGAGGTAAGCATATGGAAAATCTGTCAACTCTAATCCCATTCTAATCGCGGTCCAGTAATAACACATACAACTTTTCACCTCAGTAGTGAGAACATATCAAAGGTTAAAAAAATCAAGAAGTAAAGTTAACCACATTTATTTTCACCTCAGCAGCTCGAACAGGCCTCCTTCCCTGCGAAGTAGGCTTGTTCGAACTGCTGAGGTGAAAACGATTTTTAATAAAACTTAGTAGGCATATCGAACCAGTTACTTTGGATTTAATAATTGGTTGTCTACTTACTAATTTAATAATGTACAGTCGTCATCGAATATATCGGAGCAGCCAGGGTTGCCAAAAAATATCTGAACATGCGCTTTATCGTCTTGACAGTAGAAGCGTTGTTCAGATATTTGTGACCACCTTGCCTGCTCCGATATATCTGTTGGCGATTGTACAAAGTATGTCAGAAAACTAAAAGCCATAATCGCGCTCGATGTGAAGCGCCTAACATGGTAGAGCAAGCGCAAAAAATAGGTATAATGTTTTATTGCAACTTTCTTTTCAGTTTCAATTATTTTTACAAATTTTTATTTCCTTTGATATTAGACGCTGCTGGTCTGACGGTAAGCCATCAGACTGTTAATTCGAAGGACTCGGGTTCAAACCCTGGCTTGTACAACTGAATTTTTCGGAAATATGTACGAAATTACTTGATATTTACCAGCGGTTTTCGGTGAAGGAAAACATCGTGAGGAAACCGGATCTAATCCCAAAAAGGCCTAGTTTTGCCTCGTCACTTTCGTAAAAACTAGGGGCTAAGCTAATTCCTGGAATTCAGTTGCCGAGCGGACCACAGGCTCTATAGAGCCGAGCCGTGGCAAAAAGCCGGAACAAACACTATGAGAATGGGATTGATACTACACTACGCACTTCCTCGTAGTTTCACAAACCTTTGTTTGTATTGCACAATGTTTTCATCATAATATATATCAGAGTGGCGAAGGTGGTCACAAATATCAGAGCGGCGAAGGTGGTCACAAATATCAGACCAACGTCTCTATTAGAGATGCAACGGATAGTGGTTTGGCCGGATACCGGATACCGAATATTCGGTATCCGGCCACCGAATATTCGGCCGGCGGTACTATACCTACAATTTGAGTTTCGCAGGTGCGCGTCGTGCAGTTTTCGACTTGTTTCCTAGTGATCGTTCGCGCGGACACATTTCTAGGCAACAAAACTAGTTTTATTATGTCATACTCCCGTATTTTTGTGTAAAAATATAAGTTTGTAGTCTTATCGTGAGTAGTGAGTGACTCTTGACTACATCCGGTATCCGGCCGGATAGTACGAAGATATCCGGTATCCGGCCGGATACTTAAATAAGGGCCGGATAGGCCGGATACCGGATAGTAACCGGATATTCGGTGCATCTCTAGTCTCTATTGTCAAAGCGAAGATGCGTTCATGCGTTCCGATACTTTTGAGCATCTTGGACGCTCCGAAATGTTTGAGTACCTTAGCCGCTCCGATATTTGACGATGAGAGTACCTATAGGTAGCGTTGTTATCCGCCTTCCTTGAGAGTTTCTCCATATTGATCCTTGTTATGAACCAATCCAGGGAAAAACCTCCACCTCCATCCACCCTATATCCACCCACTTTCAAGTCTTTCCATGCTATGTTTCTAGGTTTAGTTAATTATCAGGTACTTTTTCTGTTCTGATCTATCTTCTGGCCCTGGGCTCCACGGAAGACCAGCGCTGTGGCATATCTAATATGCTAGAGCATATGCTGAGTGGTGACCCTTTGCAGCCTCTATTACAGCATCAATATTTGTATGTCCTTAATGTACGTTACTTTAAGCAATATGTACTTAAGGCCATTGCACACCGAGAGCGCGGGGCGGTAGCGGCGCGCCGCGGAGCGTGCGCGGCGCGCTGTATAGCAATGGATTAAATACGGTGATTCACAGCGCCGGCGGGCCCGCGCGCGCCCCGCGCCGCGCCCGCCCCGCTTTCCTCCCGCCCGATCACAACAGCGCGGTGGCGGGGCGCGCGCGGGAGCAGCGCGTGCGCGGCGCGGAGCGGCGCGGCGCGGCGCGGCGCGGAGCGGAGCGGGGCGTGCGCGGCGCGGCGCGGAGCGGAGCGGGGCGTGCGCGGAGCGCCGCGTAAGCGGAGTGGCGCAAGGCCCTAGTAATTTTTTTGTGTGAATTGAAATCAATTGTAATTAACGTGTTAGTGCTTTGCGAGTAAATAATTAGAGAATTATTATTTAGCTTTTTCTCAAAAAAATATGCGTTAATATAATTTTTAGTGCAGATTGAATAGTTAAGTTATGGTTAAGTTTACTAACACATATTATGGATTGCAAAAATCGGAATTAAATGTTTTTTTTAAATAGATAATTGACATTAATAATTTACCTAACTATTAACTGAACGCGGAACTAGATAAAGCTACGTGGTTTTTGTTTGATTTTGACTCGACGTTCACGGTAGGTATTTAAAGTAAAAAGCGAAATATTTTTTTTGTATTTGTTGTTATAGCGGCAACAGAAATCATCATCTGTGAAAATTTCAACTGTCTATCACGGTTCATTAGTTACAGCCTGGTAACAGACGGACAGACAGACAATTAAAGACTTTAAATGCGTATTAGGTAGGTATGTGTGATAAACTTCACTTGCTTACACTTTTCTGATCACGACAGAAACGGCAAAAAAATCAAAATAGGTATAAACAAACGCAACACGGAGGCATCGTCCTATAGTAGCCCTCAACCAATGTGACGACCGGGGCCATAAAACCCTTGAGCTCGCGTTATCCGTTATCCATTGTGTTGCATTGTGGACTTTTATGGCCCCGGTCGTCACATTGGTTGAGGGCTACTATAACAGAATGCGAGTGGGCGATCATCGTAAGTTTGCGGGAATCGCCGCGAAATGCCGGACACGGGACAAAACGACGTAACACACACACACATACACACGCCCTTTGCCATATAAAATCAGACCTTATTACGATGTGATAAGATACTTTCGATCGCAAGTGGCGGCAGCAAGGCGGCATATATCAAAGGTAGGCAAAGCGCCTGCCGCCCTTTGATATATGCCGCCTTGCCGCCGCGAGTAGTTTCATATTTTTCGGGAGTCACTTTAGACGGAGAGCTGGCCACGTCAGATATGACACAATAATGAGAGCAACGAAACCCCTCTAGTTAGTTTGCTATACTATGCTTATTTCTAGATCCGGACATCTGGCAGCTGTAAAGTGGTGGAGGTAAAAGAAAGCAAATAACTTGAAGAAAATAAATTCTAGAGTTCTGGTTTTGATCCAATATTATGAAAAATTATGTAATTAATTAGATTATATAATATCCAAAAGTTTCGGTTGGGGGAAGTAGTGCCAAATGATGTATAATGTAATTTTTGGTTACTCGCCTACTGTTTTTGTTTGCGCAATAATACACAATGTTTTTTGTTCTAATGTTAAAATATAGGCCCTGTTCTCTATAAATGACACAACTTCAGCAGTTTTTACCTATTTCGGTATTACTTTTTTTTAACTTAAAAACTTTGTTGGTCTGTCATTCTGATCTCCACCCATTTAAAGCTGCCAGATACCCGGATCTAGCAATAAGGATGGTTATGCAATCTAACTGGACTGATTACAATGCTCTCATTATTGTGTCACATCTGACGTGGCCAGCTCTTAGACCACTTGTTTTTATCTCTTTCTTCTGAGGTCAAATCAGCTTCCGATATTGTGGCTGACTGTACTTTAGAAAATCAAGGAGTACTCATCGGGACGATTCTAATAAACTCAAACTCAATCTGGTTGTGGTACTTTATGGCAGAGTTCTTATGGCCACCTCCTGTCTCCATCATCAGACCAGCTCGATGGTACCAAAATATTGTATTGTCATCCAAGTTACGCAAGTGTGCTAAATTTCAGTTCAATCGGACATCAAGAACTGGTTCAAATCTGCCTCGCAAGATTCTACCTAAACATCTAACAAACACACTAACATACCTATCTACACTGACAAACACTGTGAGTTGAATAAAAACTTGTAATTACGACATTATTATAAATATAATAAAAGCTTGTAATAATAAAAAATATAAAAATAGCGCTCAAAGGTGCGCCGCGGTACCGCGACGGGCCCGCCGCGGGCCCGCGCGGGCCCGTCGCGGGCCCGCGGCGTGCGCGCCGCGGTGGTATGCAGGCGGTGTCGGTGTGTATCAGACCGCGCGTGTCACGCGCGCCGGGCGCGCGCACTCCGCGCTGCTGGCGTCCCGCTACCGCCCCGCGCTTCGGTGTGCAATGGCCTTTAGTCTTAAGCTTTTAGTGAATAAGATTATCATTTATCTTAACTTATGTGGTGCTGTATCTGGATGGTCTCTGCAATAAATGTTTTTCTTTCTTTCTTTCTTTCTTTCTTTCTTATTGTGTCTTGGAAATTCTATGGTATCCGAGGAGTAACCGCGACTTTTCCGGAACGCCTGCGTTATAAAAAAAACCTTTCACTGCCAAATCTCCTGTAAGGTCACTAACCTTCAAAGTAGTTGTAGTGGTGTGGTCCAAGAGGTTGAGGCACGTGGGGTGCGCGTACGACTTGCACTGCTGGCAGCTGATGAGGGCCTCGGGCTCGCCGCTGCTATTCCGCGCCTCCGTGCCGAGACACTCCGCGCAGATTGGGAGGCCTTCGGGGCTCTGCAAACAAATGAGGGTTGGTGGATTGTTCTGCTATGAATAACGTAAAGGCGATCTTTTGCTAGTTTAATAGACTAATAGTACAAAAACTGCCTTAAAAGGCCGCCTAGACTTGCATTGCGTTGGAGATCTCCGTGGCGGAATCGACATCGCGGAAGCGTGCCGCACGTTTCGCTCTCGGTCCGCTGAGGTTTCGGGACGAAACGAGAAGCGCGGTTTTCGCGGTGTCGATTCCGCCGCGGAAATGTCCAAAGGCTCTGCAGGTTTGAAAAGAGACCCTATGTTTGTAGGTCCTATATGGAGGAAAAAGAAACTTGAAGGTATGCAGCGACGGTGTGCAAGCATGACCGCGCTATACACATGCAGAGGGCTATCCTGCTCGCGCACCGGCGCCGCATGCGGAAACCGCAGCAGTGTGAAAGCCGTCAAATGTTGGGGAGAATCCCAGTAAAGCAAAAAAAAAAAGTTTTTAGTTAGCAGTGAAGAACAACCAGAGGGCTCATTGCGAACTTTGCGAGACCTATTTATTATTTAACCAGATCATAAGAATTCCTTTTAAAAATAACTAGAGAGCATGAAATCAAGGAAGCCATACAAACATTGCAATTTTGTTAATCATTGTTAGTTTCATTTATGTTCAAGAAAAAAGGTTATTGTTGGCTGACATAAAAAAAAACATTCTTAACTGATTCAGTCACCTATTTTTTGCCCATGAGTCATATCATATCATATCACAGTGTAACATATACAATACCTAGTTGTTTGATATCCACCAATATTTGAGTACAGGCAGCAGCAGAAGTAGCTAAGCGGGTGAGGTGTTCAAAATTATCTTGGCACAATTTCATTGTTAAGAGAATAAAAGTGCATGACATGTGTAGGTTATTTTGAACAATTTGAACACCTCACCTGCTTAGCTACTTATGCTGCTGACTGTACATACAATGGTAAAATTAATCCCATAATAATAAAATTAACCCAGAAGAAAATAAAAAAAACAGAAGCAGAAAATTTTACAATAAGAAATTTTTTAATTCAATTTGGTACTATCCTCATTTAGCATTGCATTGCATTATGCCCATACTAATGCATAAATAAGATTGACTGTCCGTAGCTAAATTAAACATTATGTAACACAACCTTGATAGACTTGAGAGGTCAATGACCTTGCCATTGAATCATCTACATCATTCTGCAGCGAGAATTCGAAGCAAAAAGCCTACTGGTTACTACTAAATGATCCTGTCTGGTAAATACTTGTTTGTAAGTCTTAATTTATGGCCTGTGACAATGTTGGAGGTAGGTCATAAATATGTATACTGTTTTTACGTGGATCAATGGAATTTTGGTGGTTAATTTAACCATTTGTGGAGTTATCATTTTAATTTATCAGTAATGTAAGGACAGTAATGATCTTTAAGAACAGAAAAGTTGGTGTTGTAGTTAATACATACATTATGTATATCACATATTTGATACCAAGCTGAAATGTAAAGAAGGCCTGTTTAGTATAGATTAAATGACATACTTATGTAAATGGAAATCATCAACCTTTTTTCATTGCTCCCCCCATTTCTAAATAGAGCGTACAAAAAAAATATTATCCAACTTTTTGAGTTTCTACTCAGAGTAAAGGCTATGTAGCAAGCTCTGGTGGTTGGTATGGCAATAGTGTCTTTAATTTACCATCACTGCAGTATAAAATAACAAATATATCTAAGTCAGGCCTAGTCAAGAAAGAAAAACTAATGACTTATGGCATTAAGACGGCTACGGAAAGAAAAACATGTACTTATGGCATTAAAGCTGCTTTCCCACTAGAGATTAGCGAGGATTTTAATCCAAAGTTAGCTCCAGCTTGCCTATGAATAATTTTGACCCGCTGCCACTGATACCTACATAAATATTTATATATACAGAAAACATCCATAACCCAGGAAGAAATATTTGTGATAAACACAAGATGTTCAATAAATCCATAAACTTTACAGCATATTTTTTTAAGATGTCGGAATTGTAGGTAGAATTCATTAGTAAGATCTGCCTGTGGCGGATTTCATCTTGTAAAGTTTGATTGTTATGTGACGAAGCCTGTGGTTGACCTATTTTGGCATCTGTCTGACGAAGCCTACGGCGTGGATTATAAAATTGTGGATAAAATAATTATTAATTAATAAATTATTATTTAATATTAGTAAGATTCAGACATCTTAAAAATTACTATCTTACAAGCATTGAAATTAAAGATATTTCCTATCTAGAAACAACTTGATTTGTGAACGAAGGTAGTTGAAGATAAGTTTGTTTACAAACAAGCATGCAACTGTTATCAGTTATAGGTTATGTTCTGTTCATTCACAGAATGCAATGAATGTCTTTTCAATTAATATATTGAATGAATGAAAAATATATGTAGCACACCATTTACCATTGAAAAAGGTTGTCTGGAAGAGATCGCTTTATAGCGATAAGACCGCCTGTTGTTACCTAAATTGTATGTAACTGTACTCTGTAACGATTTCTGTTTTGGTGCAATAAAGAATTTTTACTTACTTACTTACCATCCGTAGGGGCTTAACTCTATTATTTCATCATCATCATCTCAGCCATAAGACGTCGACTGCTGAACATAGGCGTACCCTTTGATTAAAGGGGGGAGTTTGCCATACGCGCCACGCTTGGCAGGCAGGTTGGCGCGCGCAGTTTTATTTTTGTTTATTGTTGTTTAGGCTTTCAGAAGATGCTGCTGCCCATCTCCCGGTATATTCCCTTAGCAGACTCCTACTGCAACCACGGGACAATATGGTGGGGACAATTCTAAGGCCGGGCACCCCACAACACTTTATTAGTTATTTAAACTTTATTGCACATAAAATATACCAACTACTGGCATTCTCTACCATTCAACCGCTGGGCCAAAAACAGATACTTGTTTGGTGCAGGCTTTACTAAACAATGTATTGAGACTATCACAGTTACTAAATACAAAATAAACTGCATTATGAGATTTTCTTGAGTATATGAGGCGTTTTCAAGTCAAAGGTACATACATCATTGTTAGATGTTAATAATAGAGTTTATATCTAAATGATTTTTATATCAATATTGCCTTATTGAGAACCAACAATGATGACCTTTTACTTGAAAATGCCACATATTTTTTTTTATATAGTTGCCATATTATTTATTCCTATAATATTTCTTAATCATGCACATTGCAATATACTAACATGTTTATTAATTTAAGAGACAATAGATTTTGTATTTTCCTTATTGTTAGATTACAATAAGTAAGATCTGGCTAATTAGAAAATATGCAAGCTAGGTATCACATTACAAACAATTCAATGAAAGATTTTAATAAGCACTCCAATAAGAATTTCAAGAAACAAGAACCCAATAAAATTTTCACAATCTGTTGCAAAAAATCATTCAAAAAAAAAACTGAGCAGACATTCAAACTTACTGTTCACTCTTTGTCTACAAAAGTTGTTAAACATAGCTAAGCACATTCAGCATAGCATTCTTACCTTTTCTGATTCTTGATTCTTCTTCTGCTTCGGAGTCCTCTCATGTGACCCTGCTCTTGGTCTCTCCGCAGCTTTATAAAATCCCTGATGATGGGTTATTAACCCCCTAGTGACGGCACGCTTCGCTGCCGCCTTCAACACTGAACGAACATCAACTTCAGGGTCCACAGTCACTTGGTACGCCTGTTGCAGATGTTTCTCTATCGTCTTTAAGTCACTACCGTCCCGTTCACCTAACTCACGCACTGCTTTAGCCACTGCCCGCGACACATCGATGTCAGCAGCTATCCTAAGAGTCCTGCTTTGTAACCCCCCTGGGTCCTTGTACGAGCTCTGTCCCTTGTTGTACACTTTCAGAACGGCGCCCTCGCGCACGGCCCGCTCCAGACGCTCGGAGACCACGTCCTCATGATAGTTATGATGCTGCCTGATAGCGTGACAGATCCGCTCCACGCTTGGCCGCTGTTTTTGTGAACGTATTTTCCGAATCGCCTCGAGTATCCATCGCTTCCACACATCCTTTCCGACGTCGTCTGGCTCGCTCATCTTTGTCTACGATTATTTTGATCGGCCGTCGGAGTAACGGTACGGTACTGGAGCGCTGTCAACACCCATCGTATTTTGGCGCCTCAAGCGAAATTCCATTTTACGAAATGGAACCTCGCCGGAAGGGGCCGGAGAGCGCGGCTCGCCGCCCGACGCCGGCTCACAGCATGTTGGCGGCCAACCAGGCGCCCGCGGGTGACACATAGCGTTTTGAGAGCGGGTTTCGGCGGAGCGAGCATCCGATGGCGGCCATCTTGTGACAATCCAAATGTACGTCGAAGGAATACACGCGACGTAAATGCTTTGGTTCAATTACACCTCACTAAATAACTACAACAAAAGAGTAACTTGATATATTGTTCCTTATTTAACTCTCACTAAATGTAAAATAAAACCTAATACAGCGGAGTCCTTTCCGGTTCTTTTTTTTTCACAATGCGACTTCACAAACAAACAACACAAAGTAATGACATGTAATGATTTGGTTTTTATAGCCCGCAATGATTTTCCAATAGCCGATTCACTTTTATATTAATGGTTTATTACAAAATTTACTTGAAAACATTCACAAAACACCAACAAAAGGCTCTTCAAAATGGCTATCAATCAGTTGCTATATGAAAAAATATTTTTGATATCCTGCTTGTCGCCGCAAAATGTATTGCCATTTTAATTACAATTAATTTACCAAAAAATATGTTTTTACACGATTATTATCTATGGTCACACTCATTACGATTTTTATTAGATTCCTTGTTGAATTATGTAAATTTTTTGTTGAATTATGTAAAGTTTGCATGTTTTGTGCTAGCAATTCATTAAAGAAAATATTTGTTTAACTATTTATTTAAATAATTCTACTTTGTCATTCATTCCAGTTTGACAAACAGCATGACAGCAGAGAGCAACGTGTTTAGATTTAATCATTTTAAAAACACCTTTATGGAATGCGCGGTCAGCGAGTTTTTACGAAATCCAAAACAATATTTTTGAAGATAGGTATTTGTGTGATTGATGAAACATTATTTAAAAGCGTATTGTTATCAGACTATTGTCTACCTGCAAAGAACAGTAGTTAACAGTGGCAAGAGATTTAAATACCTATCAAGAAGAAAAACCGTGCTACTGTATCACAACACCTAACCGTGCAGTCTTCAAAATAAGTTTTAGTTTTAGCGTTATAATGCCGTAAGTATTAAACACTTACATAGGTACGACGTGCATAAATTATATTTTTTCGGATAATTAAACAACGACATTACATAAATTTTGTGTTTATACCTTGCAACAAAATCTACTGCATGGATGCACAAAAAACATGCGGAGGTAGAGTAGGTAAGTTTTTATTTTATTCGCAAGTAGGTAGATATAAAGTGATTTGCCTACTTAATTCTTTTTCTACCTACCTGAATAAAAGAAGCATCTTTTTATAGTTTACTAACAACTAAAGTAGTATTTTTTAACATTTTTAATTCAAGACAGTAATCATACATAATTAACCACTTTGTATGGCAAGGGCTGTCAGATTAGGACTATTGAATGGAAGTACTCCTGTGGTTGTAAATGGGTTGTAAACACTCTAAATTTGTACGTATTACTGGGTCAATGTAGCCACTTTACTGAAATGATATTAATAAAACCAAAAATAAATTAGAAAATTCCTTTATTCTACAACAAATACAAACATAAGTACAATCATAACATGGTATTTCATCAACAAATGTAAAACCACTGTATTTTACAGGTCTAAAAGAACCAAGAAGAGGAAAGAGTCGAAATTAAATAGCATTACAATAAAAGACAAAAAATACAATTTAAATTTAGAAGATGTGCCGAAGGTTATATTTCGGATTAATCCCGATTTGTACAATGGTCGAGTTACGAGAGGGATTACAAAGATGCTGAACCATATTAAGGATTTTATAATAGTTGAAGTTTACAGATGTATGCCTTTGTTAGGTGATGAGGAGGAAAATGCCCCTGATTGGACGGTGCATATTGTCCGCTATGATATAGTTTTTATAGAGAAATGAATGCCCCAGTGGGGCCTTAGTCCCATGCCTGCCTTGCGCTGTGATGTCATGGTGAGGTTGCCAGCTACAGTAGCCACTCACCTTGCATCGTTTGGTGACATTGCCATGGCGTCCTAGTGAGGCAGGATTCTTAGTCATATAAAATACAAACCTAAAATTAGTTTCCCATTAAGAATCTGTATGTTTTTTTGTATGAAGCTAAGACACATTAGTATTTTTAATTATTCTGACTGTAAAGCCTGTTGCTAGATAATTTAACTTGCCATTTATATGGTTAGCTAGTGCTAACCATATTAATTTAACATAATTCATATAATTTGTTTTATATCATTGGGTAGTTATTGTTATTGCAATATGTGTAAAATCTTTAAAATATGTGGTGTGGTTGTAGTTGTGTGGTTGTGTTTTTAGTGTAAATCTGAGGTGCTACACAGACTGATTAAAAAATAGGTCTGAATCTAACTTTAACATAACTTATTTAATGTATACATCTATGTAAAACATAGCTTGCATATAGGCTAGAAATAGCAATACTTTTATATAAATAATTTGGCTGGACCAAGCATAAACGCATTAAATATACATGTGTATACATGTGTGTAATTAGTGTTAGCTTTTTAATTATTCTGTTACAGTTTTCAAATTGTTTTCATTGTTAAAGTATAGGTTTATAAGATAAAATTCTTTCCTGATATTTATAAACAACATAATACCCATTGCTTTTGCATCTATTTGTATGACAACGATTTTCCTTTTAACAATTGTAATATAAAGTAATATTACATACAACTAATTGTTACACATATTGTTAAGCCTTGCATTCATGGTGCTGCATGAGAAGGAGGCAGTTATTAGCTAGAATGAGAAAGAGACTGTACAGTCAGCAGCAGAAGTAGCTAAGCAGATGAGGTGGTCAAAATGAGCTGAACACGACTTTACTGTTAAGATAATAAGTGTGTTAAGGTCATTTTGAACACCTCACTGCCTTAGCTACTTCTGCGGAAGCCTGTACTATCTTACATTAGCAGATAGCAAGGAAAATGATACTAAAGTAGATTTCTTAATTGATAAAGTAATTTGACAGCAGAGACAGCACTTTACATACATATGTAAACAGCTTTGTATGAAAACAGCTATGTAAGAAGCTCTCATATTACTCTACTTAACCCTTTACCGCATGAATATTAAAAAAAATGTTCAAATTTGAACTGTGATGGGGCATTCCACGAGCTGTCCTGTACAAACGCATATGTATCTCTGTCATTAGTCACTAGAGTTATCTTTGCAATTTTAATTGGAATATTATAATTCTGACCATAATTTGACTCTATTGACGCAGATAAAGGATCTACAAAACTTACCAATTTTCTGAAAATTCGTGTTCGTACGGGACAATGGTAGATTTTTCCGTGGAATGCTCCTGATACATGTCAACAGATTTGAAAATAATAACGCTCATGCGGGAAAGAGTTCATTAATAATTCTACCTTAAGTTTAACATTGCGTGTTGGTGCCTTTTCTTGTACAAAAAGTTATGTGTACAAATATTTACTTTATCATATAAAACTTTTGGACAAAAAGTCTCAATGGGTAAATTTGTGTAACTAATTTACCATGCCATACTTAGATGTAAGACAAACTTTATATTAATTATAAGTATTGCTCAAATGCTAGATTTTATTACTAAGTTTTGACTTTTATTACTTAGTTTTAAGAGAACGTAACATTTCATTAATTCTTAAATAAATCCAAAAAATTCGTGTTCTAAGATTATATGTATTGCTCTTTGTAAAAGTACTTAATACAGAAATTAATATCACACACTTAATACATGTAATTGACATCAGATCCACATTATATTCGATAAATCTGTTTAAAAAATTTCTATAACAAGTAACTAAGTACTTAGTTTGGTGTTATTACACAGCTGTATGATTCATACAATATAACACATATAAAACAACCAACATGTTATAATTTTTTACACTATTCCTATGAATTACAAGAATGGTACACCTGGAATTATTTATGCAGATTTTCATCCCTTTAAATTCGTCTAAAATGGTTGTGGCTCGAGTTTTGTTTTACTGTAGTACAAATCTCTGCCCAGATGGCGCCGCAAGCGCAAAAAAACAAACACTTTGTTGGTTATGGTTTGTATAAGTCTAATCCATACAGTCTATGGTACAGACAAAGTCTCTAAGACTACAGAAAGCACAATTTATAAGCTGTGTATTTTATCATCATTTATTTTGTGAGTATTCTAAGGATCATACTATTTAGTCTTTAGTTAATATGTACAACTTATTGTATTGATAAATATTAATAATTTGTACGAAACCTACATAAATATAGGTAATTTTAATAATGTTAAGTGGTTCTGTATTGCGTGACCCATTTGCATTTAATTACATAATTTACAAATTACATAGGGAACTTTTAATTAATTAAACAAGGCATGAAATAAAGTTACAGGAAAAGAATAAGTAAATGATCTTTATGTAGCAACACCACATACAAATCTATATAGTTAATATTAAGGTAGGAATTTGAAATTACGTTTGAATAAGTATAAAATACATATGAGATGGAGTTCCTCTAATCTGACTCTGCAAACATTTAACCCGCTTATTCATAAACGTGTTTCAAACCTATCTAACTAAATAATTGTTTGTCCTTCTCTGTCACTATGATAGTTGGGTTTGTTAGACGACGCAGACAAAGAATAATATGACTAAATGAGGTTTGAAACTCGTTTATGAATAAGCAGGTATGTGTGGAACTGGCACGAATGGCAATCTTTATATAAATTTAAGCTGGAAACAAATTACGGGACGCGGCAGACGAACGCGGCTCACAGCCGCGACTGATAAGTGTGCAGTCAAAAACATCAAACGCTCAAGGTCAGCACAAGGTTACGTTCACGGCTTACGTCCGATAGTTTGCACACTTCAGTGTATATTCATTATCTAGATACCTATAAGTCGCGGCTGTGAGCCGCGTCCGTCTGCCGCGTGCCATAATTTGTTTCCAGCTTTATCATTTATGCTGACACTTTGTTGCTCGTTGCTCATAAAGTCCGTGCAATGCAAGTTAGCCTAGTCAGACTCTATCAGAAAGTTAAATAAGTATTTCAAATAATAGTCTGAAGTACTTTATCCATCCCTATGAGGTACAGTAATCTTTACCTCTACCTAATAGAGACAATATGTATTACAGGTCTTAAAATACACATTTTGATTCATAGAGTCCGACCTTCGCAACTCTGCATAAACTTAACTACAACAAAAGGCGCAACACACACTTGAGTGGAATTCAGCAATCATAGACAAAAATCAGCCGGAAGTCGCATATTTAATTGTCTATGGTAGTTGCAATGGTATGGAGCCCACAGACAAAATCCAACCGGAAGTTGAATTTTTCCATGTTCCAGCAGATTTTTGTCTATGATAGCTAGATTCTGCAACGAACTCGGCTCAAGTTTTGCGCCAAAATGTGGAAAGGTCATCCATTCAAATGTATGTTTGTCTGTGGTGTTGCGTTCAGAAACTATCTACTAAACTATCCCTTAAAATATCACATAACTAAAACCTAGCTAGATTTAAAGTCGCTAACGCCGCTTAGCGTGCAGCCGGACTGCTGTATAACATGAGTGGCCGCGTAAACACCGCACTTAACACAAGTCGTATAATCAGTCTCTAAAACCATTTGGCTCAAAAACCCGCCCGCAAAAGCATCGCCCGCACCATTCGTGTCTATGATCTGGTCTCTTGACAGTTTGTTGACAGGCACTAGGATTACTTTACCGTTTTCTACCAATATTACCGGTTCGCAGCCTTGCGTGATTACGACTACGCGCGGTCGTGATTGGTTGAGTTTGGGCATGGATGATATTTTGAGGGCGATCGCTTGGAGGTCTTTTTCGTTGATGCCGAATGCTGTCGCGAAGGCTTCGGCTTCCTGTAATGTATTTGTTGTATGTTCAGTTGATAGAAATGTTGAGATGGGACAATAGAATACTCCTTTATTGGTATTATCGCACACACTCTGCAAATTCTAAATATCTTTTCCATTGGCATACATTTTAAGACTCTTTCAAAGAAAGAATTTCAAGGGATCTTTAATAGTAGACCCCCTTTGCTTATTTGGTTGCCTAATACTCACAGTGAATGGTCCAATCTAAAGTAAACCTTAAATAAGTCAACAATGAAAACCGGTATTACACCCTAAATTGGGCCCTAACGACAATGGTGCCTCAATACGTAAAGGTCGTGAAGCAACATCTCCAAACGTGTCTAGCGTATTGCAGCGTCCTTGTATTTAGAAACCGATTTAGGCAGGTGTAATACTGGTATAAATCCCGGTCTTTTGCATTTTTAATTTTTTCATAATCACATATGAACAGTCGGCCAAAAATGTGGTCTATCACCTTACGGTTGAGGTTCGTTTGAACGTCATGAGACAACAAGGTCGTGCATGTTTTAAACTCCGTTAGAAAAGTCAACCTTAGCAATCGTTAGATCTCACAGAAACTTTTGTCATAACTGCACGCCTAGCACATGACTGATGCGACAGTATCTCGCGCGCGAGATAGACTACCCGTCTCTTTTTAATTGACACAGTCAGAAAAGGACGGACAGACTATCTCGCACGCGAGATACTGACGTGTCAATCATGTGCTAGGCGTACTGGTAGACCACTTTCTTGACCCACTGTACCATCGGGTTCAGAATTGCATTACCAATTTATGAGTGAATTCATTTATGAATTGACCATGCAATTCTGAACCCGATATTACCTACCTACTCATTATAAGTTGTCCGGGTTAGTGTGTCGTATAAGTTCGAACAAAAAATCCGAGCAATGTGTAGTGTGTAACTATATTAAAAACTTACACTCTCATTTCCAAAGAGTACATCAACATAAGGTAAGATCTTCTCCAGCGGGTCCTTGTAGAACTGAGACACAAACGGCGCTGACAGGTTCATGATGAACGCATGGCCGCCTAAGTGGGAGCGCTCGGCTAGTTGAAGTATAGATTCAGGGGATACTGCTACGAAGAAGCCCTGGAAAATAAATAATAGAAAGCTTTTAGTAGACATTTCAACCAACTTCAAGATTTCGAAGGAGGAGGTTCTCAATTCGTCGGGATCTTTTTTTTTTAATGTACCTATGTTCGCCTATTATTCGAAGCCGGCTGGACCAATTTGGAAAAATTTTTTTTGTTTGAAAGAGTATACTTCGCAGTTGGTCCCATTGTCACTAGGATGGATTTGATGATGGGATCCTGAAGAAATCGAGGGAACTCTTCAACTATTATAAGTACACCTATAGTGATTTCAGTATTTTTTACAGCAACTCTGGCAATTCCTCTTGGAAAAGCGGAACCTAAGTGAAGTCGGTTCTTTATTTGTTTAAAATTATTATTTGCCTCGTTTATAGCAAGTGGCTCCTTGGTATGGCTTTGCGCTGCGTCTAGAAATTACTCCCACAATATTTTTCCAAAATCGATGATATTATCGTAAGCAATCGCTCGGTGGATTGGCGATTATTATAAGTAGGGATGTCACGAATATTCGCATTCGTATAATGCGAATATTCGCATCATTTTTGACATTCGTATCAACATTCGCATTCGCATGAAATGATGCGAATATTTTCCGAATGCGAATGTGGACAGAACCCATCCTGTTTTGACCGCGCTGACCCGGCTTATAGTCATATGCTTGCTCATACACAGGAAGTGAAAACGACGGTATCACTTGTCTCCTTTTGTTCAATAATATAGGACTCCTTTACATAATCATGTTCTGTATTTATAAACTATGGAATCATAAAAATGATAAACAAGATTTACTTTTTGAATCTACTCCGTAACATTCTTATTCGCATTCGCATTCGGACATTCGCATCCTGAATATTCGCATTCGCGAATGTGAGAAAAACGACATTCGTGACATCCCTGATTATAAGTACAGAATAGGGTAATAACTACAAGTGGAAAATAAAAGCTTTACGAATTGATTATGATTAGTTGATTACTTGATTAGGTTTGTTGAGTTACATAGAGCGAGAATTTGATACGATTCTTGTATTCAAAGTTGTTCGCCCTGTCTAAGTGCGATACAGTAGGTAATGTACTTAGTTCACGTGACGATATGTGACGTTTTCAACTCAAAGGTACATCATTAACGGCCTCCTAGCCTAGTGGGTAGTGAACCTGCCTATGAAGCAGGAGGTCCCGGGTTCGAATCCTGGTCAGGGCATTTATTTGTGTGTTTATCACGGATATTTGTCAGCGAGGTGTGAACCCGTACCGCGCCATGCGCAGCGATAAGTTTGCCCACCTCCTCCGCACACCAGAACACGACCTACGCAAGTCGGAGAAGTCGGTGTATGTGATGGGCCCGGCTGTATACAACAGATTGCCAGACACTATTAAAAAGGATGCGGCTTCCATAGTGGCCTTTAAGCTTAAACTACGTAGGTGGCTCCTTGACCATACGTTTTATTCTGTAGATGAATTGTATGAGCTTCCTACTCAATGACTTTAATGACTGAAATTATTCTTATGTTAAATACTTATATAACTACCTGTACCGATTTATTGTACATTACGCAATACCAAATGTATTTCCTAGACCTAAGACTGACTTGTAACTTGGCGTTATACATAAATTATTTGTATTTGTATTTGTTTCTGAGTTATGGATGTTATCTATGTATTTAAGTATTTATCTGTATCTACCTATTATATATATCGTCGCCTGGTACCCACAACACAAGCCTTATTGAGCTTACTGTGGGACTAGGTTGATTTGTGTAAGATTGTCCCATTATATTTATATTTATTTATTTATTTATATTTATTTATTGTCAGTTGTCAATAAGGCGTTACTGACATAAAAAATAATTTATAGGGTCAAAACACACCTAGCGGAATCACAGCGGAATTAAGCCAATTCATAGACAAAATGCTTAAATTTGTCTATGGTAGCTGATTTTTTGTATGGAAGCCATAGACAAACTTCCGCTACCATAGACAAATTTAAGCTACCATAGACAAAATTAAGCATTTTGTCTACGAATTGGCTTAATTCCGTTAGGTCTGTTTTGACCCATAAATAAACTCTTAATAACCAGCAATGATGTATTATCGGGTTCAGAATTGCATGGCCAATTTATCAATGAATTCATTCATAAATTGATAATGCAATTCTGAACCCGATGATACATAGCTTGGACTTGAAAGAGTAGCATATATTTATTATTGTGTTACGATAATCGTGCAGTAGACGTCAAAGACGAGTTTTTGCTCCTTCCATCTTCGTAACAAGAGACATATTGGATGCTAACTCTACAATCGAGGTGAAAACTCGTTGGTACCAACTGTACCAAGTAAATGGCTAATATGACTACATATAACCCAGGGCCGTAGCCAGCCAAGATAGGGCAGTGCTAATTTAAGGTAGGGCATTAACTTGATTTTCATACTTTTTCGACCCGAATGTAGTTTTTAAGGTAAGGTAGGGCGATGCCCCATAATGCCCCCCTATCTACGGCCCTATAGGTATACAACTTACCGAGGCATAAAAGTACTTGGCTTTCTTGATAGCGTCCTGGCACTCAGGTTTCGCGAGGTGCACGGGAGTGAACTTCTGCGCTGCCGCCAAGTTTGCGCACAGCGACCGGTGCGTCCCCGTCACGAGGACCGCGCAAGTGCCCGTGGGGGCTTCTTCGGTCACCTGGTACTTTACGATCACGCCGTCTGCGCTGTGAAGTAAAACAGTAGATTTATTTTACATAGACAGGAATACTAAGGTAAGTGCATAATATTGTAGCCGCAAGTTTTACAACTAAAAGTAGATGGCGCTATACGGTTTTTAGTAACTCGATTGATTAACAGACTTGTGCAAACTGGGTTACGCGAAGCCTTACTCCTTAGGGTTAGGTTGCCGAGCGTCCCCAAGGCTCAATAGAGCTCAAAAAAGCCGGGACAAACGCTAGGAGGATGATAATATTCACGTTGTTACATGAAATAATAGAATAGTATAATCATTTACTTGCATTGAATTGAATGTATTGGTGGTGAAAAGATAATTTTGTCTAAGTTTATTTTCACCATGACATATCAATTATTATTCAGCTACGTGATGAAATTTTGTGAAAGATATAGCTGTAGCTACGGAAATTACTTGCACGTATATCTATACCAGAGACTATAGAGATATAGACGACCACAGTCTAAGAACTTTTTGAAGCTCAAGTCAATTGCGCCTTCTGTCCGAAAGCCGCCTAAAGATACCGAAATTGTAAGAGGAAATGTCACCTGCACTGCTACTCCACCTAGTAGCTATTACAAGTATACTACTAGTACGCTACTTATTTGTTACTAGGCGGAGTAGCAGTGCAGGTAACATTTCCTCTTACAATTTCGGTATCTTTAGGCGGTTTTCGGACAGAGGGCGCAATTGACATGAGCTTCAATAAGTTCTTAGTACTTCTTAGGCTGTGGACGTCTATATCTCTATATTCTCTGCCTATACTTACCTACTGATAGATTGATTCGCCCATGGGCAATTGTATGATGGCATTTCAATAAGCGCTCATTTAGTCGCAATTATCTACCGTATAATAATGAACAATTCCCTCGAGTACTGCGATGCGATATAAATAATTCATATGATCACATCACTGCTTTAGTATGAGTGCATATTATTGCAGTTTCATATAATTGTGTGCTTTACCAGCGTTGCGTTTTGTATATTTGCGAAATATCTGTTACGAATACACCACACTAGCCGAGCTGCCTCGCGCGGCAATGGTGCGCCAGGTGTGGACATCGCGCCAAGGATATCCACAATGACAATGCATTTTTCATTGTTTGCGTGCCTAACCGGTAAAATATATCATTGTACAGAAATATCTAGTCAATACCATCTTATTGTACCATATTTTTTGCAAATAAACAATTTATGATTATGAATGACGGACGGTGCGTAGCCTTTAGCCTACTCCTACGATCTTCGGCGTTCCACCTTGTTGGGAGCCTCTACTTCATCTTTATATAATATAATATGTTAGCCTATATACGTCCCACTGCAAGGCACAGGCCTCCTTCCATACACGAGAGGGATCGGGCTATAGTTCCCACGCTGGCCCAAAACGGGTTGGCAACTTCAGTAACTTCACATAGGTACACCTTTGAATTTCTCCGCGGATGTATACCTACAGAGATTTCCTCACGATGTTTTCCTTCATCTTTATATAACCAGAATAAACTACGCTATATGAAATATTACATCATACGAGTGAGAGTAGGTATAGAATAACATATCGTTATCGCATGGAGTTCTGTTTGACTATGACATCATTTTAAGTAGATGGCTCTAACGCACTTGTGACTTTAAGGAAAGTTTCTAAAATATGTTAAATGATCGAAATAGAGAAATCAAATGTAAGCATATGAAAAAGCTGGTTTGAAATTAAATATACAACTACTTATTTTCATTGACAATGGGTAAATTCTGCACTAAGTATAATGTTGAATTGATAACATAGGTGCAACTGTTTTGTCGTCAACCAATGTTTAAAGAACCTAGCAGTTGAATAAATATCGATAGCGAGAGCAAATGTTATCAGAGGCCACACATCTTACGCGCATATCTCTTATCTACACCTCACTGCTCCAGTTACCTCTGTTATTCGATGTTTTAGAGGCAATATTATATTAATTTCTGACACTGGATTTGTACTAATTCAACTAGACAAATGTGTATGGTGATGATTTGTCGTATAGCACATTTTTGCCCCTTACACCGTTATAATGTATAGGTAAAAGTGTGAACATATCTTTAACGTCGACTGTAACTGGGTAATAAATTGGTGAATTCGTAGTTTTGGTTGAGCGGGAATAAACTAGAGCAACTGATTTTTCTTTAGTTTGTCATTTTAACAGTCACATCTATTTTTCATATAACTCAACGCGTATTACGATTTATCGACCACATCAGTGTCGATTGAATTTCAACCTTAATATTTCGGTGTAAGATTTAACTAGCTAGGAGTAATTCATTTGTGAAGTTTTCAAGCAAAAGGTACATCATTGTCGTTTGTAAATAAGGCATTACTGCCATAATAATTCATTTAGAAATAAACTCTATTAACAACCGACAATGATGTACCTTTTGCTTGAAAAAGTCACAAATGAATTACTAAAACGTTACTATTTTGAACATTTTGAAGATATTTGGGATTTGTTAAAGGATCTTCTGGATTGGTGCAACCTGTTAAAAAGTTGAGGAGCGATTGAATTGTGCATGTGCCTGCACATTATATAGCGTTTAAATAACTATAGGTTGCAATAAAAAGGTAAAGGTTGAGGTAGACATTATAAATTCATTACTTTACTTATCAGATCAGATTTACAGTGTATTAAAAACGCCTTCGCATATATTATAATGTATGTTAGTTTTCCGGGCCTTAAAATATTCAGCACAAAAGGAAAATATTGATACCTACTCGAATCTACGGCCCTTGGGACAAACCCGAGTAACATGAGGAAAACTTTATACCTAACATTAACATAGACATCTTAAGAGATCTACAATACACTTGTATCTTCACATTGATTGACGTTATCAGGTTTTTAGTGAATAGATAGTACACATGTTGTGCTTATCATAGAGAAAGATCAATAAAGATAAATCTACTCAATGTCTAAAACATGATAACGCCAGACTTAGAGGATCAAACTTATCAGTCAACATTTAAAGTGATTTAAAGAATCATTATAATCTTTTTTGATTAACCTAAGCTCTGCAGTGTTTAATTAATCACTTTCTTTTGTTGTGATATATTCGTTGTTTGCAGCATAGCATAGTATATTTGAATGGGACCCATCCACTATCAGCCGATGTCGTCAGGGACAGGCAGGCTGATGGTTGGTGGACCCCCTAAGGGAGGGGATTGAAATTTCAAGGTTAGAAACCTCCCAGCCATGACCTTGATAGCATTAACTGATCAAACTCACAATGTCCGTGAAGTTGACCGCCCCAAACTCAGTATCCGTAAATTACGTATCTATATCGTTAGTTCATCGTTAGTTCACGTTAGTTCAGTATTTTAAATCGTAAGGACCCGACTCCAACATCGATTTTTTTTTTAAACAAAATGGGGCGGTCAACTTCACGCAACCGCCCCAAAAAATCAGTTTTGTTTTGTTCCTCATTATGATTATGGACTCTTTAAGGGAAGCTTCAAAAGACCCATGACTATTTAGTAATTTGGGGCCTTGTTACTATCCCTAGGGATGCCTTTAAGTATTTCCAAGGTTTTAAAGATTTACTAGACATTTTGCCATTATGAACCACACAACACACCAAATATCCAAGAGTTGATTTGATGCTGTAAAAATGTATTAATCTATAAATAGGTACTTAGGCACTTACACAGCTCTTGTCTCAAGAATTTTCGCATACTCGTCGTTGCCGACGCAGCCAAAATAAGTGCACACACCCGGTCTCTTCAGGATCCACTGCGCGACACGGAGGGTATTCTGTACACTGCCCCCTGCTATGAACTCAGCATTGTATCTGTAAGTAACAGTTTGGGATAACTATTTGAAGATAATTTCAAGTGAAGCACTCTTATACGTTGCAGGCTGCAATTCAACTATGTAAATATTTCTCTGGTTGTTCTTGAGTTGGGTTAGACAATTTTTTCAGAAAACTGGTTATAATTTTAACTATACCTCGCGGCACGTAACTTTAGCACTGACCGTTATTTCTGCGCATGTTCTTCCATAGCCCTTCACCCCCTGTATCCCCCCGCGCGACCTATTTTCGACTTCTGCGCAATAACGGTCATCGCTAGAGTTACGTGCCGCGGCCTGTACCATGCTTAGGATGCAACAAAAAATACTTTAACCATTTCTTAATGGTGGGTAATAAGCCTTGAAAACAACCACACACTGTACATATTATAATCTAAAAGATAAAAAAAAAGATAAAAGATATTTATTCTTCAATTTAGGCACATTACAATGCACTTATGAACGTCAGAGAGAAAAAGAAACTACCACCGGTTCTAAACCTACACCTCTGACCCAAGAAGTATTACTTAATCTTTTTTTTTAAGTTGGTGACTCTCTTAAAAAGTTAGGCTTCAGTAAATAAAACACTCATTGACTTGTTAATGACAAAGTGGTCCACAGAAAAAGGACACACTCACTTTTTCGATCGTGGCAAGATAAATAGAAATATTAGATTGTGACTGCCAACCTTCGAAAGTTGGAGAGCCGCTAGAAAATAAGATTACTAATATATATATATTTTTTAAATTTGTTAGAAAAAAATAAACATACTTCTCCATAATTTCTTTATACAGGGGCATATGTTTTTCCTCCGCCATGATAGCATCATCTGGTTTCATGTCGTACTTGGCTAGCAGAGTGTCATCCACTGAAGCTGAAATATCCAGCAAAGGATTCCCAATGCCCACCAACAGGCCCTCACTACAATCGCACGCGCTGAAATGGTAATAATAAATTAATATATATATACTACAAGTACACACCTGCGCCAGTTCTCGAAAATGGTCGTGCCACGCTCTATTGGGATCGATCTATTATCACGGACAGGACTATTGTAGCCAATAAGCCTGATATAGTGATAATAGACCGATCGCAACGCCGGGCCATGCTCGTCGACATCACCGTTCCATGTGACGTTAACCTCGTGAAGGCTGAGAAGGACAAATCCAGCAAGTACCTAGACTTAGCTCACGAGGTAACCGCCATGTGGGAGGTTGATTCGGCGATCATTGTGCCGATAGTTGTTTCTGCGAACGGTCTCATAGCGAAGAGTCTCAACCAACATCTTGAGAGGCTTTCGCTACGAGGTTGTGGTTGGATCAAGGGTCAGATACAGAAGGCGGTAATCCTGGACACGGCGCGTATAGTCCGAAGGTTCCTCTCTCTGCGGCCCTGACCACCGGCAGCCTGGGCCTTGCTCCGTTGCCGGCGGCACCCTAGGTTAGGTTTTTTATAATGTTTTTATTGTTTTTGTATGTTTTTGATGTATTTTTGTATTTTACTTTTGTAAAAATATTATAAAACCTAACCTAAGACGAAAAATAAATAAAGAAAATTAATATATAACTGAAATGGTAATTATAAATTTATATGAAAAAACAATATTACTGTGAAGGTTTGTTTAATATCATATTGTTTTATTTATGAATATATGTTCTTCTATAAGGTAAGACTAAGTTGAACCCACAAGTGATATGAATAACTTTGGTTAATAACGAGATTTGTTACGCTACTGAAATACATAGAAAATTTAAACCAGCGAAGTCTAGTATCGTTTACTAGCATCTGAGACTGTAGCGCATTATAATAGCTATACGAAAAGGATCATATTGTCGCCAATTAATTCAAATTAAGACAATCAGCATGGAAGGAAGTTGTTAAAATAGCTCACCTTGTGTTCATTATGTAATATTTGTATTTTACCGGCGTAAATTAACTAAACTTAGCCAGTTACGAAACACGACTGATAGACTCGAGTTATCTGCGTAATCTGAGAATGAAATCACCGCATGTTTTTGTTGATAATATATAATTTAAAACGTGGTTATAACGCTCTCCCCCGTGCGTGAGAGAGATATGTCAAAAAAAGTGGACGTCAAAGTGACAGCGCATCACTAGGGATGCGAATAAACAAAATTTACCGATTCAATGGGAAGTTGATCTTGCTCATGTGTCATAGCTTTAGAATTCACAATGCTGCCATCATATTCAACAAAATCCATTCTTTCGCACGTCTTTTGTCTTTGAATTTCGGATCATTCACTCATTACATCACACAGCATTTTGTTAATTTTATTTTAATTCATTCATTCGCAGAGGTAACCTAGAACCGGCGGTAGATCACGTTTTACGATCCCAGTGAGAAACTTCGAGAAGTAAAGGTTTGAACCCTTTATTTAAACGTTATATTCGCATTTATATCACTTCAAAATGTTGCGATTACCTCGAGTTGTCCGCCATTCCATCTCGCTAAACAAATGTCACCAAAACGCCAGATTTTATGCAAAAGATGTGAGATTCGGTGCTGATGTAAGAGCCCTCATGCTGCAAGGTGTGGACGTCCTGGCCGATGCGGTAGCAGTCACAATGGGCCCGAAAGGCCGAAACGTCATTTTGGAGCAATCGTGGGGCTCTCCGAAAATAACCAAAGACGGTGTGACAGTTGCTAAGGGAGTAGAATTGAAAGATAAATTCCAGAACATCGGCGCTAAACTGGTGCAGAACGTGGCCAACAACACCAACGAAGAGGCCGGCGATGGTACCACGACCGCCACGGTGCTCGCGCGCGCTATCGCGAAGGAGGGTTTCGAGAAAATCTCAAAGGGTGCGAATCCCATTGAAATCAGGCGCGGGGTGATGCTTGCGGTCAACGCTGTTAAGGACAAGCTCAAGTCGATGTCGAAGCCGGTAACGACGCCCGAGGAGATCGCGCAGGTCGCGACCATCTCTGCCAACGGCGATACCGCCATCGGCCAGCTCATCTCCGACGCCATGAAGCGAGTCGGCAAGGACGGAGTTATCACAGTAAAGGACGGGAAGACCCTCACCGACGAACTCGAAGTCATTGAAGGTATGAAATTCGACAGAGGTTATATTTCACCATATTTCATCAACTCATCCAAGGGAGCTAAAGTTGAGTTCCAGGATGCTCTGGTTCTGTTTTCTGAGAAGAAGATCAGCAATGTGCAGACTATTATTCCTGCCTTGGAGCTGGCTAACCAACAGAGGAAGCCTCTGGTCATTATTGCTGAAGATGTTGATGGTGAGGCTCTGTCCACCTTGGTTGTGAACAGACTGAAGATTGGTCTCCAGGTAGCTGCTGTCAAGGCTCCCGGCTTTGGTGACAACCGCAAGGCCACCCTAAGTGACATGGCTATTGCTGCTGGTGGTGTTGTCTTCGGAGATGATGCAAACCTAATCAAGCTTGAAGATGTGCAGCTTTCAGACCTCGGACAGGTCGGTGAAGTCACAATTACTAAGGACGACACCCTGCTACTGAAAGGAAAAGGCAAAAAGTCTGACATTGACAGGAGGGCTGAGCAGATTCGTGATCAGATTCAGGAGACCACTTCGGAGTATGAAAAGGAGAAACTGCAAGAGCGCTTGGCGCGTCTCGCCTCTGGCGTTGCTGTTCTCCATGTTGGAGGCTCCAGCGAGGTTGAAGTCAATGAGAAGAAGGACCGCGTCAATGATGCTCTGAATGCCACTCGTGCAGCTGTAGAGGAAGGTATTGTCCCCGGAGGTGGTTCGGCCCTCCTCAGATGCATCCCAACGCTGGAATCCCTCAAAACCACTAACACTGACCAGTCCACAGGTGTAGAGATCATCAAGAAGGCCCTGAGAATGCCATGCATGACCATTGCCCGTAACGCTGGCATTGATGGATCTGTCGTTGTTGCCAAGGTTGAGGACTTAGGACCGGAGTTTGGATATGACGCCCTTAACAACGAATATGTTAACATGATTGAGAAGGGAATTATCGATCCCACCAAGGTTGTCAGAACTGCTCTTACTGATGCCAGCGGAGTGGCATCCCTATTGACCACAGCTGAAGCAGTGATCTGTGACATCCCTACTGAGAAGGAACCCAACCCTATGGCCGGCATGGGAGGCATGGGCGGCATGGGAGGTATGGGAGGCATGATGTAAACCGCCTTTACAATTTAACCAATGCATTTATGGTATAGAAGGACTTATAGTGCATCCCTTATTAAGGTATTGAAATATCGTAGTCTGAATGTTATACAAATGTGAAGTGAATGAATATTTTTTTTATTGAAGTCTGATTGTGTTACAAATGTAGAAAGACGATTTTCTGTCTTTATTTAGTTTTAATTTAGCTTGAGAACTTGAGCGGTGTTATTTTTAATAAAAAATAATGTTATCAAAAATGTTAAATTGATTTGTTTTATTCCTAATTAGCATTTTCCTATTAGTTTAAGTGTGTCAGGACAACTGCCCTTTCATATTCACGAGAAAAAATTAAGCATTAGGTTTTGAATTCTATTTAATTTGAGAGATCTAATTTGGAAACCACATTAGTGTGGTCTGGTAGCTAAAGATGTGTCTGGAATTTGCAACAGAAATTATGTTGATTCTTATTAGAAAGTTACCAACAGAACTTGATCAGTAAATTGGTGCTCAGACTTAGCTAGAAATACCACATAAATCCTTGACTTTTTTATTAATACAAGAAAGATTATCTTTTTTTACAAATGAAAATTAAATATTGTTTTTTTATACATCTGCTATTTATTTATAATTCACTACGTAAATCGGATTACTACTGCCTCTAGTAGTCAATGTAGTGATTTAGCTGCCTATTTCAATTCAATAAAGCACCTAGCTACCTACATTTAACATGCTTGATGAAGTTTCCAGTTGATCTTTGCTCTCTTCAAGCTAAAAGCGAAAGTGGACTTTGCAACTTGCAGAGATATCCAGTTATTACACCGGACTATCTTATCGCAATCATAATATACCAACGCGACGGTCAAATTACCTATACTATACCATACCGTCATAAAATCCGGTTCCTGAACATATTACAGTACTTATGTACTTACATTTAATTTGTTAAATATGTAAAGCCCATCACGGCCATCACAGACGGAGCTATAATATAATAAAAAAATCGCACATGGCCCTTATTTCTATGGCTAACCAAACATTTTCTATGAAATAGTATGAAGAAGTCCCTCGGACAACGAGAAAGGTACAGTCGCCATCAGATATATCGGAGCGGCCAAGGTGATCACTAATATCTGAATAACACCTCTATTGTAAAGGCGATAAAGTGCATGTTCAGATATTTTTGAGTAACGTGGCCGCTCCGATTTACGAACATTAAAAAGGTGAGTCGCCCATTTACATCTCATCACATTTACAGTATTTACACCTTTGGTGTTGTAGGTAGGGCTTGCAATTCGAATATTCGAATTATTCGAATATTCGCCCTATTTTGGTATTCGAATAATTCCATGTTATTATTCGAATATTCGAATATTTTTTTTCTATTTGTTGCAATTAAAATTGTAATAAATAAAATATTTTTAAACATTTTGAATCGCGTATCATAACGAAATAGCTATATCCGTAATGTTTAGAGCACTTTACAGCGCCCATTAGCACAGGTTTTACATCCTGTAATCCTTAATATACGCGATTTAATCCTTGTTTCATTTAATTGGAATATTTTTCAGTATTTAATATCTCTCTCTGTAGTCACTCCTTCACACCTGAAGACAGTTATCACCTGCCGTCTTTCCGGATAGTATGACTTGTTTGTAATAAATCCTTTTTTCCTGGCTATTTCACACAACTTGTTTTCTTCTTGACCTGATCACTCCACCGCGTCGGAGGTTTACGTTCGCTGTTGCCTTCCACCTTCACCTCTATGACTACTTTCTCAAGGTTGTTATCCTCGCGTCTAGTAATGTGGCCGAAGTATGACAGTCTGCGGCAATGTCAGATAGTGGATAGGCAGTCTTTAACGTGGAATCTAGTAAGCATCGATGCACTAGTTCGTCTAGCTGTCCGCGTTATACGTAACATTCGCCTCAAGCACCAATTTCTGAATGCATTGATTTTAATTCATTATTTTGCCAGGATAGTAGCCCACGTCTCTACACCATACCATTTACGGGGAATACGAGCACTCGAACCAGTCTCAACCTCGTCTTAATCGTAATTCCCCACCTTTTTCATATTTATTGACGTGCTTTGCGTCTCTCCCCATGGCGATCAGACTTTTTTTTCTGGGCACAGCTACCGTTGTTAGAGATGTAAAAATCGAGGATATGTGAAGTTGTTTACTACGTCGATAGTGCAATCCCTGCATACCGATGGTCCACCTAGATTTTCAGTTCGGTCTACTATCAAAAGGTTAATAAGTTTAGTTTTTTTTTAATTGAGTTTTGACTATCTTACGACTTTAATACTAAACAAATCATATAATGAGTGTATGTAATGAGTGTGAGTATGTGTAATGAGAATCAAGTCACAAAACACGAATACTCTGAGGCTTCAGGGTAATTGTCTTGAAAATACTCTGTCCTTTGCGTATCTTGGAAGCACAGTAACTATGCAGGGCGGAGCAGATGCAGATATTGCCGCTAGAATAAACCAAGCGAAGGCCGAGTTTGCTCAGCTCAAACCAGTGTGGGAGTCAAACGTATTTACCCGCCGCATAAAATTGGGCCTTTTTGAATCAATCGTGAAGTCGGTCCAACTTTTTGGTTGCGAGACTTGGAAACTAACTCAAGGCTAACAAAACAAGCTTCAAGTTTTTGTTAACAAGTGCCTAAGATCGATCCTCCGTAACTTTTGGCAAAATAGGATTCGCAACAAGGAACTGTGGGCCCAGTGTAGACAAATCCCGATGGGGCAAAAAATCGCAAAGCGAAAGTGGAGACGGTTCGGGCATACGATCCGCCGCGGCGATGATAATATCGCATGCACTGCCCTGAACTGGAAACCCCTAAGAGGCGAAATCATATAAGCTGTGCATTAAAAGATGATTATTTTGTTCTTTTGATTTGCTTGCGCATCCGTACAATAATTTGTCGAGGTTTTTTTTACATATATTATGAGTAAATTGACGATTTTGTTAATTTTAGAAGATTTTATTTGATTAAAAAGACTTAAAATACACAAATACAATCGTTATATGTGTTTTTTTGAAAAACCCCAACTATTCGAATAGTATTCGAATCATTCGAATATCTCCAAAAAAAATGTCGAATATTCGAATATCTGAAGTCGTCGAATATTTGCAAGCCCTAGTTGTAGGCTCCATAGGCTACCTGCCCTGCTACCAACGTGCTATTAAAAATAATCTATGCCGGTAGAGTGAGTTGGGTTATCGACCACCTGCTAAAATGTCCCTAATCTTCGATAACGCTACTTACCTAGTACATCCATTTATTTTAACCTTTAATTCGTGATTTTAACACCACATTCACACCTCCTTCTTATCATTATAAAGACAACCGTTTCTAGATTCGCTATTCGTCGCGTAACTATTGCGTAACTCACAATACTATCGGTACCTACCCACGATAACAGAGCTCCTATCACTGTTCGGTTTTAAGTACTTAAGGGGGTAACTTACTTAATTTTTGCCACGTTTTCGATGTAATAGTTAACGTAGTAGGTATTTATTTACGATAAGTAACTTAATATACCTATAATCATAACCGTATCACGAATACGAAGTTATAAATATCTTAATTAAGAGCGATATTAAAAAGAGTAGGTTAACGTCTACCTTAGTAACTGGGACGAGTAAAAACCTACGCGTGAAGTAAATAAATATCTAGTCATTATCATTAATCATCTTGCAGCGGCTGCTAGCCCCGGCCCCTGGCCCGTCATCATAGTCCTCGTCGCAATTTTATACCGGTCAGCGGCATTCCTGTCCCTCACCGCGGCCGAAGCTGCCCAGCACGAGAGCCCCCCCAGCCAACACTCAGGAGTACTCTCCCTTACAGAAAGTTCTCCCTGTACGGAAGCCGCCAGACAGGTACTTGGCAGCATCGGTAAGAAATCCTTGGAGTTGGCTAACGGTTGTCCCCGGGGAGCACCGTCTACCCTTGATGGCTTTGGTCCTTCCCTTTCCCCAGATCATCAAGAAAGAATGAGGAGGGCACTGGCACTCTTAGGAGAATTCTATGTTGATTCTATGTTGGATTGTTTTGTTTTAATTTTCTTTTTTTGCTATAAATAGCACCGCCCACAATCTCTCTGCTTTGCCCCAAGGTTGACTGGTAGAGAATGCCCTATGGCATTAAGTCCGCCTTTTGTACTTTAAGTTGTTTCTTTTGTGCAATAAAGTTTAAATAAATAAATAAATAATTCTTGTCGTAAGAACAGCAAACCCTTATTTTACCTACGAGAGAACTTGACGAAAGGGGTTCCTAAATCGAAAACTCCCAATTTGGTTTGGCCTAACTCGCAAACTCTAAAAAAACTTAGCTAGAGGAGCGAGATCTTAAGAAAACAATCTCTCTAAAACTGAGCTTAATAGAAGCAAAGTAATCAAACCCAGTTTCTCATAAAAGCAATTTTATTTTGTTATTTTATTTGTACCTTAATGTAGGTATTGTAGGTGTAAACTTTGATCATATCTACAGCGCAACAGCGCATTATAAAAATATCTACTTTAGCTTAGATTAGCCAGCTTTATTGTATGCTAATTCATGAGTAGATACATAGGCCTTAATAACGGTTTCCTAAAATCTTACTACCGTTACTACCGTACCGTAACATTGGAATCAAGTCAGTTTCTTAAATCTTGGCATTGTGTTGTGATGTGATGTCACACCGCAACGTGGGAAGAAAGAATATACGTTACATAATTTATTCAAATTTATTGTTAAGTATTCTCCGACGTTTAACTACCTAAAACTGCGTTGCTCGGTCTGTCGCATTGCTAAAAATTATAATAACGATTCGTTTAAAAAAAAATTGCTTACATATAGGGAGACATAAATAGGTATAATAAGCCGTCACCAGTGTCACCACACACTACTGATGTGCCTGCCTACCTACTTGTTTGTTTGATGTACGAACTAATGATTAGCATCTTGGTGTTGATAATTGTAGCGAATCCTCATATCAAACATAACCGCATTGTGGATATACCGGACCAAAAACCTGCCCGACTGGGAAATTTGAAAAGGTTTCTATCATAGATTTCTATTATATTTACGATCGATAGTCAATTATTCTTCTTCAATTAAGATTAGTACTCGTAAGCGTCTTTTGTTTTCGATTGCACGAAGATAAAGGCAATTTAAAAATAAATGGCATTTATTAATTTGTCTCCTTAAATCTATTGATAACATTCAATAATACGTATTAAATACATGTATCTTACATTGTCCTATAAAAAGGGTAAATGTTTATAAAAATATCTGATCCTCATCAGAGTCTCCAGCACCGTATATAAAACGTCTTTTCACAACATTATCGTCAGCTATTGCACTCTCGGTGGGGTTGTTCTTGCAAGGAGTCACTGGGTACCGAACAGGGCCCAGCCATCTCCTCCCAAGACCATAGTTTCTTGGCAGCGCTACGTTTTTCGAAGAAGAACTCTTCACCGATTTATCTAAACTGTCGATAGAGGACTGGATTGAGGGTAATGAGTTTTTCATGTGGTCATCTAAATCTAGATTGACATCGGTGGGTATGCTCATGCTTAGAGGTCGTCGTTTTGGCCTACTATTGGGTATTTGACCTCTCCAAGTGTTGAATTTCGTACCTTTTTTCTGGGGAGTACTTTCTTGGGAAGAGTAGTTTCCTATATCGGATTCCTCGTATACTTTTATCTCTGAGAAACATTTTTGCAGGTTACTTTTTATCGGCGTGTTTTGCCGGCTCGCCTTGTCCTGCATTCGGCTTATAACTTTTTCTTTCGTCAGTTTTATTAAAGCGTAAATCGTCTTTAAAGCTTCTTCGTTAAGTAATTCGTCATCTGTAATATCTCCATCTAGGGCAACAGCGCTATTTGTAATTTCGTTTTTAACTCTGGGATTTTCTAACACACCTATTGTATCAAACTTAGAATCCATTGTAGAATTTTTCTTCAAGTTTTGTAGAACAATTAGTTCTACGACTTTTGGAGCTGACTGCAACATTGACAATGCTTTGTCGTACTTTACGTTAAGTAAAGTTTGTCCATTGACTGATATAATTTGGTCCCCAGGTAAAAGTTTTCTGCATAAATCAGCTGGTCCTCCAGAAGTGATTGATTTTATGTAGACATTGCCATCTGAACCTTCAGCCACTTGCAATCCCAAGGCATTCATTTGATCTCTTTCTAGAGTGGCTGTTACAAATATTCTTTCGCCTTGAACACATTCCATATTATCTAACTTTTCGAATAGAGAAGTGTTCATGCAAGAATCGTTACTGACAGCATTGTAGTTGAATGCATCAGGGTACACCTTGGGGGACTCTAGGACATAAGCAGTTGCTGTATGCGTCAGTGCTTGATGGTATTGTCTTTCTGGTAACAGCTTCATACTGTTAACATCGCAATGTTGCCTCAGTTCTAAGTCGTCCGAATCACTTTGCGTCGTCGTTAAATCGCAGTCTGTTCTTACGCAACTTTCTGGTCTGCGATTTGGTTTGTCTACAACAGGTTTCATTCCATTGAAGACTCTTGTGCCCATTTTGACTCCTCGTCTCCTTGGCAAGCTGCAGCTTTCGGATGATGAGAATCCATCATTGGACGTGTTTCCCTGGTTGGAGCAATTCGTCAAATTCTCTTCACTCGGTTGGGGCGAGAGTATCCGCCTTAACAATTCTTCCGTGTTAGGTTTTGCGTTTTCCTTGTCTTGAGTCTTTTTATCTCCGAAAATATCTACTCTAAACCTCCGTTTAATAGGTCTTCTATTTCTTAATTGGTTTCTAACAGCCAAATTGTAACTGTCCTCGTAATTACTGCATTCGGCTTTCTTGGGAGTGCCATCTTTATTCAAAGGGCAACTGAGTTCATCTGATAAATAATTGATGAAGTCCTCTTTTGCATACAATTTTAAATATAACCTGTGATGCAATGAAGCTAACCAGAATGTAAAGTAGCTTTTATTATCAGTCATTTTTAACTTGTATTTAACGCCAATTTTGGACAGACCTGAGTGTGAATTAGGCATTATGTACAGACTTTTTTTGTTGTAATAGAATGTGTGTATATGGTGCCATGGCAAGCTTTGTAAGACTATGCGGTTTGTCGTTCCTGATTCATCAGAAATGTGGTTGCTTCTGGAGTAAAGCGTTACGCCTCTTGGCCCAATGGAGAGCCACACGTCGCGACAAAACCCATCTCTAGTCGCCCATATTGCTGAGTAAAAATGCGCCCCATAGTCCCTGAATGTCTGTGCCAGAGTAATGAAGTTTATAATAGCCTTATTCCTGTCCAATCCTCGTCTAGATTCATGCGCCCTTTTCATCCTTAACTTTACATCTGCCATATCATCAGTAATGGCAGCTTCTGGCAGATAATGTTCAAGTAAAAAATAATCTGCCGAACCATGTTCTCTATAGGAGAACTCTCCAAACTCTATGTGTAAAGCATACCCTGCTAATAGTATGAGATTCTGAATCACAGAAGTTAATTGTCCCTCAACAGTTGCTCTTCTTAGTTGTAAATATACTCTGTGTCTCCATTCCCCACCTTGGATGTTCCTGGCTATGTTTGTGGGTAAGAAGAATTTTATCCTTAAGAACACTGTTAAGGCAATTTCTTCTTCAACAAACTTCTTTTTATTACCAGTCTTATGCCAGGCATCTGGAGCAATCTTCTTGATCTTATAATCATCGGGTAGGAAGACAAAGTCCCCACCAATCAAGATGGCAATTCCCAGCATGAAATTATGCTCATATTTCTCACTGTGAACAAGTGCTTCAAAAAGTTGCCCCGCTGTTACCACATTAGGGTCACAAAGGATTTCCACCTTCTGCCCGTTAAGGAGAACCACAGTTATTACCCGCTTCTCTGAGATTGCCGAGACTGTCAAATCCATATGCTTGGCTGGCTGGGAGGCGCGAACTATGAATTCCGGTCCCACACAGCCATCTTTCCCTTTACTGACTCCATCCGCTTTGTATAATCTTGAAGCAGCTCTTTGAACGGGTTTTCCTCTTCTAAAATTGGTTGGTAGTTTCCTGATACCTTTCTCCGCAGCAATAGAAGACAAAGATACCGCGTTATTAGAGATATGTGGTTGCTCTAATGGGCTTTTTCCTATTTCTAAAGTGGAATGTGCATTAGACAGACCGCCCATTCTCGTATTATCAAATAATTGGAAGATGGAATTTCTGTTGTGTTTTGATACTCTGCAGCTTGGGAAGGGTTCCCTTTCATCAGGGGATTTGATGAGATCTACATAGCTACGTGGACGGATGCTAACTTTTAAATCGGTGTTGGTACTTGCTTCGTGGGTCTTAGAATATCTAGATTTAGTATCTATGGAATGTGCTTGTTCTCGGCAGTCTATAATTGGGCTCAAGCCTATGGAAGCGGCTGAACACGAGCTGCGGCCCGAGTCTTCATCGCAGCTTCGAAGCATGGCTGAAAATAAAAAAGGGAATATTATTATACCTAGAACATAAATTTTCAGAATATTTCAAAATATCAGTTATTGAAATAACTGATATTTTGAAATATTCTCCCTACAAACAATTCAAACAACGTATATTCACATGTTAAATAGACCTTGCCAATCATTACAGCCCCCACCTAAGCATAATGGTAATGAATGAGAGATTACCATAAATGGTCATTATCACCGAGACGTCTAATAAATATTCAAGTTCTTCAACTCGAATCACTCTTCATAGGGAAAGTGCGTGAGAAATCCTCAAATAAATAAACTTGCTTCTAATTGTCGGTAACCCAATTAAAATGATCAATAAGCAAAAATGTGAACAGTGAATAAATAACAAAATATTCAAAACTTAAATCACTGACAATAACTCACCTACCTGTTTTTTAGTATTTCTAACGCCGATGATTCATTGTTGCACTAAAACTTTACATGCTCTTTACCACAGTTGCTTCCTTTCACTTTCATTATCATTAAAATCAACCATTTTACTAAAACATCGAAAAGTTGTCGGTTTAGTTTGATTTTGTTGATAAAGCAAATTACAAAGCGTTCAACACTTGTCGCGAGCACTTGCTTCGCTCGGCTCGAGTCGCAAGCGCATGAAGCGCAAGGTAGGTGTTGCTTTGCTTGCGTGCGAAAGGAAATAGCATGCAATGAAGACGTGAGAAAGAAGGAGACAAAGAAATGTGTTGATCAATGGTTGGTCATTACATTAGTCATTGACTCATTACGAATTCAATAACAATTTATGAAACATCTGATAGTATTAAACAGAAACAAAAGATGATTTATAAAATTTACAAATACAACTTATTTTTTACAGTTTTCCAAATAAAAAAAAAGTGTGTCAAAATAAGATGCAGAATCTAAACGCAATATCCAAAGGTGTTACCAACAGTAGAATTTTCCAACATTACAGGTAAATTGGGATCTTTCGATAGAAGTAAGAACAATCTCATGAAGGAGAGGAACGAAATGGTTCTAAAATCTTCAGTTGATGCGATACAACTCCGGCAGCTTAATAGACGGATCTCCAAGTCCATTACCTGCGATCTTCGCTTATTTAATACGAACCGTATTCACGAAGCTATCGAGCGGAACAAGGGCTGTAAAGTATTCTCAAGAGTTCTGTCTATTGGGCAAAGCCAGCTCGCTAAATTACGGACTGAAGATGGTAGAATGGTTTCATCTAAACCCGAGCTACTGAGAGAGATAGAGCGCTTTTATGGGCAGTTATATAGATCAACTCGTGGACCCGAAGTTAGCCTGGCGAATGACCATAGAGCTAGGCTTACCCGACACTATACCGATGACATCCCGGACATCAGCTTGTACGAGATCAGAATGGCCCTGAAGCAGCTCAAAAATAACAAGGCGCCAGGTGAAGATGGAATTACAGCCGAACTCCTGAAGGCGGGTGGAAAACCGGTCCTTATGGCCCTTCAGAAGCTGTTTAATTCCGTCTTACTTGAAGGGAGAACGCCAAAGGCATGGAACAGAGGGGTGGTGGTGTTGTTCTTCAAAAAAGGTGATAGCACCTTGCTGAAGAACTACCGACCCATCACACTTCTGAGCCATGTCTATAAGCTGTTTTCTAGAGTCATTACAAATCGACTCTCGTACAGGTTAGACGACTTCCAGCCTCCCGAACAAGCCGGTTTCCGAAGAGGGTTCAGTACCGTAGACCACATTCATACGCTGCGTCAGGTTATACAGAAGACTGAGGAGTATAACCTGCCCCTCTGTTTAGCGTTTGTGGACTACGAGAAAGCCTTCGATTCGATCGAGACTTGGGCTGTACTACAGGCTCTCCAGAGGTGCCAAGTGGACTACCGTTATGTCGAGGTAATGAAGTGTTTGTACGAGAACGCCTCTATGTCAGTCCGACTCCAGGACCAGAACTCGAGATCCATACCGCTGCAGCGGGGAGTCAGGCAAGGAGATGTAATTTCTCCAAAACTGTTCACCGCTGCCCTGGAGGACATTTTCAAGGGTTTGGACTGGGGAAGGCTTGGCATCAACATCAACGGCGAGTGCATCACTCATCTTCGATTTGCCGACGATATCGTAGTCCTGGCTGAGACCATGGAGGACTTAAGTACGATGCTCGACGACCTCAGTAAAGGCTCTGAGAGGGTTGGTCTAAGGATGAACATGGATAAGACGAAAGTCATGTCTAACGCCCATGTAGTACCAACCCCTATTACAGTCGGAGACTTTACGCTCGAAGTTGTAGACGATTATGTATACCTCGGACAGACAGTCCAGCTAGGTAGGTCCAATTTCGAGAAAGAGGTCAATCGTCGAATCCGTCTCGGTTGGGCAGCGTTTGGGAAGCTGAAACATATCTTTTCGTCCAATATTCCGCAGTGTCTCAAGACGAAAGTCTTTGACCAGTGTGTGTTGCCAGTGATGACCTATGGCTCTGAAACGTGGTCGCTCACAATGGGCCTCATTAAAAAGCTTAAAGTCACCCAAAGAGCAATGGAGAGGGCTTTGTTAGGAGTTTCTTTGCGTGACCGTATCAGAAACGATACTATCCGTAGCAGAACCAAAGTAACCGACATAGCCCGTTGGATCGCTAAACTTAAGTGGCAATGGGCAGGGCACATTGCACGGAGAACCGATGGCCGTTGGGGCACTAAGGTTCTCGAATGGCGACCATACACCGGAAGGCGAAGAGTTGGTAGGCCCCCTACAAGGTGGACTGATGACCTGGTGAAGGTCGCTGGAGTCCGCTGGATGCGGGTGGCACAGGACCGGTCATTGTGGCGTTCAGTGGGGGAGGCCTATGTCCAGCAGTGGACGTCTTTCGGCTGAAATGATGATGATGAAGAACAATATTTAGAATCGTATCGACCTTTTGTTTTGTACTAAAGTAGCAGCAAGAGCAATACCACTAAGATTTTCCAGCAGTCAACATTTTTAATTTAAATTAATTCAATACTAAACTCGTGTTTCTTCATTTAATACTTTTTATTTGCGATTTTTTTTATGTTTGATGTAGCAACATTATGATTCACCTGTCATTGTCATGATGTGTTGTTCGACGACAGTGTATTTGTATTATTGAATTTCCGAAAAATAAAACCTAATATATGAATAAGGCTATAATTCTAGAAATTGGTAATTATGGCTACGTTAATTCAGTCTTATGAGCAACAATATTCAGTGCTGACTGCGGACATAACATCTAAAATTGGACGTCTGAAGTCGGGCAATGAAGGTACGTGTTGATAAATATCGTGATTAAAGGAATTCTAATTATGTACAACTGTTTATATTTAACAGATTGATTGTCTTGATTGTGATTTAGATAATCGCGATCAGCTGACACGGGAAATTCAAGCAAACTTCGAAGAAGCCAATGATCTTGTGAGTATTAATAGAATTGCATGTTTTTATCTCTGTGTGCATTTTACTTTCACAGAGCTTCGTGTTTTGCGGACGATAACCCACTTCAGGTTATATATAAACGGGTTTACAGTAATTGCTCAAGTGACCTTGCATTTTACTTGCAAAAACATGAGTAAAATGTATGGAGTACTTGTAATTTGCCCATTTTTGCCATCAACCTTTGTAACAATTTATTATGATAAACTATAGCATCCGCAGAATTAAGTGGCGACTGAGTTAATAACGCTGTCTCCTTCTCCCTTGCCGTGGTGTTGCAAGTGTGAAAGAGAAGTTTTATGACCTCAGTCGCCACTTAATCTTGCGGTTATATACATGTAACTTTTTACATGCCTTGAACATGAGTATAAAGTCCCATTTGTTAAATATTAATTAGCCGTGCTTACACCAGGCGCACCGCCTCGCGAGGAAATTGACGCGCGCGCCAGCTCGGCTAGTGTAGGCTGGCCTCGCCCGAAGCCTGCGGCCGCGCTTACGTTTGCCTTGGGTGACCCACGTCCACACTAGCCGAGCTGCCTCGCGCGGCAATTTCCTCGCGAGGCAGTGCGCCAGGTGTAAACACGGCTATTATTTTCATAACAGGAACTTTTGTTGTATTATGTTATTAAAGGGTAGGCAACGCGCATGTGAATCCTCTGGGGTTGCAAGCGTCCATAGGCTGCGGTAGCTGCTTACCATCAGGCGGGCCGTATGCTTGTTTGCCGCCGTCGTGGTATAAAAAAAAAAAATAATTTACTTAGAATAACAAGCTCTCTTAGTTTACTTAGAACGTTAGCCGAGTGTACGTATCTTATAAGTATCTTCTATCAATGACAAATTTCTTGTAAATAGCTTGAGCAGTTGGAACTTGAGTCGCGCGGCGGCGCCGGCTCGCGCGTAGCCGCGTACCGCGCCGAGTTACAACGAGTGCGCGACGAGTACCGCTCCGTTACGAACAACTCTGGTGGATGTGAGTAGTATATTTATTAACTTGGTTTTGGAAATGTCCTAAGTGAACGTTAGGGAAGCGAAATTGCTTAACTTGGCTTGAATTTGTCTGGCACTTTTTAACGTCTCTAGCCATTGTGGCCGCGCGTGCGTTTGTCTCGGGCGAGGCACGTCCACACTAGCCGAGCGGCAATTTCCATGCGAGGCGGTGCATCAGGTGTGTCTAGCAACACGAAAGAATTGGGCGTTACGCTACGCTCTGCCGTGGATTCGAACAACAGCGTAAAATAATATTAAACCTTTAAGCAAAACATGTCCCTATTTAATCAGCGGCACCTTTTTAGAACAGAGCTATACATAGAAACAGTCAAAAAAAAATTAATTTAAAATTATTTTATTTCATTTCAGACACAGATGGAGAAGAAAACTTCGACGATTGGACGTCAAATGACCAGCGACAGAAGCTCCTGGACAACACGGAGAGGCTGGAGCGCACGGGGAAGACGCTCACGGACGGCTACAGGGTGGTGCTGGAGACGGAGCAGATCGGGGCCGCGGTGCTGCAGGACCTGAGTCTGCAGCGGGAGACTATTGAGCGCTCCAGAGGAAGGGTGAGTCTTTTTCAATAGCCGAGGCTACACCTGGCGCAACGCCTCGCGAGGATATTGCCGCGCGCGGCAGCTCGGCTAGTGTGCATGTGCCTCGGCCGAGACAAACGCACGCGCGGCCGCAATGCCTCGTTCGAGACATGTCCACACTAGCCGTGCTGCCGCGCGTTGCAATTTCCTCGCGAGGCGGTGCGCCACGTGTAGACACAGCTAATGATGATATAAGCAAGGGTTGTTACCTTTATTTTTCACACCCCAATAGTTGGTGGTATACCAAGGAATACATTTATTCGATTCTTATCGCCGAAAGGTTAAGAATGACTGTTTTAAAGAGAAATCGTACTTGTAAAAGATTACAGATAATGGAGCGAATTTCAATCTTATGACGCCGTGTGGCGGCGCGATTGCGGTTCATTCAAAATTATACATTTTGATTGTGCGATGGTGCGATTGGTCTCTGAGCGAAGGCGCGAGCGACTTGATTAAAATGTAGATTTGAATGAACTGTTTTAGACAACATCGACTAACTGAGCCCCTTTGACCCGCAGCTTCGTGAAACGGACGAGCAGCTGAACCGCTCGTCCCGCCTCATGAACTCCATGCTGATGCGAGCGCTGCAGGACCGCTTCGTGCTGGTGATGGTCTTCTTAGTCCTCGGCGTGATGCTGTGCATCAGCCTCTACTTCTACGTCACGTAACACTGTGACTCAACATGTTTTCTATTACGAGAGCTCTCGCTTCAATGGTTTGTTCCCATCTGTGCCTACCAGGGATACAAATGGGAATGTACTGCGCCAACGCCTCTAGATAGGGGGCTTAATTCCACTAAAAAAAAATCGTTTTTATTATTGCTTAAGCAAAAAATATGCAAGAAAATAATATTTTTGCCGAAAGTTAGTGATACTTGCTTAATTCTTCAAAAATAATTCTATTACCAAGGCGTATGGTCTTGGATACATGTTTTTGACACATCAAAATGTATCCATATTTTCAGAAGTGACTTTGTCATTCATTTTAATAAGTTGTGCTACTTAAGTTCCTCATAAAAATAATCTGTCCTCTTAACTATATTTATTTATGGATTATGTAATTTATGCAAGACTAACTGTAAATAACGTCTTATTTATCAATCTATTAGCAGACCTAGGAATCGATGGGGCAAAATTGTATGACAGGTAAGGAGCATATCGATAAACTCAATTATCGATGCTTTTTCCATATACTAGTGATCACCCCCAGCATTGTATGGATTATTGGTGGGTATTGTTCTGAAGACTAGTATAATGTTTTAACAAAGCATATTTTAAATGATCGCTAGGTAATAAATACCATCGTACTATGAAATAGTTAATATTATGACTTTGTCAAATCCTTTTTATATAATTAGATAAAGATAAGTTACCCTTATTATTTTATAATATTTATATTTTTTGATTAAATCATATTTTGACAAAAAAAACCTGGAGTGGTCACTAGTATATGGAACAAATATCGATACTTGAGTTTATCGAGTTCCCTACCTGTCAACAAGTTTTGCCCCATCGATTCCTAGGTCTGTTCATTATATATAATTAAATTTTATTTAACTTTTTCATAAAATTAGAAACTACTATGGCACTTCTCGTTGACATTAGTGTACGGAACTCTATCGGTAAGAATGGAATTTCTTACAACTTGATATCATAAAAAATAAAAATAAAAATATTAAAGGCAAATAATGAAACAACTTGTATATAATCATGGAAACTTTACTAAAACTCTAATTATACGCGGTCAATATAAAGATTAACAACACTTAAAACGTCAGTAATTAAGAACAATATGTAGGTACTTTGACAACAACAATTAAAAACTATATGTTTCAAATGGACTAACGCATAATTAGCATGAGTACAAAGAAATATGTAATTTTATCACATTATTCAGGTATTTATATTGCAATCACGGAGAAATAAAGTAAAGACTGCCTATGATCATACAAATTGCAGAGAATTTAATTATTAAAGATAACCATTTAGAAAGTCTAGGTCCAGGTCCATCTAGATATAATTCTAGTCCGAAAACCTCTAGTTATTGGCCGTTTGTTAGATCACTGCACCTGCAGGTACCCTGTTCTGGTTGAATGCGATTATCGGTTTTCTCTTTTAATGCATTTATCTCAGTGGCATAGATTTTAATGAGGTCATCCAGTGATTTCTGCATGGTGTAGATTATTTGCAACTTTTTGTCGAGGTTCTCCACATCTGATGCAGGATAGGCTTTGTTCACGGTACTCTCAGGACACTTCTCTGAAACGATGGGGTCCGTGTATCCTTGTGTGACTAATGACTGGACAACTTGTGCGTTTAATTCCAAAGTGGGTTCGTATTGTTCGGAGCAGGCCAGGATCTTCTTCACCACCCCTCTCTCCACGACGATCTCCCCGGCGCCCGACACCGGGTTCCCGGCGAGGAAGCTCGACGTGCGTGTCGCCCCCTGGTGGTGACTCGACAGGTATAGTTTACCGTCAGGTGCCATGACGAAGATGGCGGCCGGTCCCACGTGCCCTGGATCGGCGTCGCTCGTGTCCACCAGAGAATCGGTAGAATTGTACAGCCTTCCTTCTTTAACATACACTTCAAATGCGGATCTCTCAGGTTCGTTATAATAAGTGACAAGTTGACACTGCTCAGCGCTCTGTTCACACGTTACATGCTCGTTCTTATATTGGTTTCGCAAATTATTAGTACTGTAAGCCATGGCAAAACTCCTAAACGATGATGTTTTGATAAAATCCTCACAGTTATCCTCGTTCACCCATTTGCAGATACTTGAGTCATCATCTTGCACATACAAAGAGCCGTTGAATGCTACTATATTCCTCGAGAAACCAATATTTTTTAAATAATCACAGTAAGTAGCTGTAGGATCGGAACACTTCGACAGATCTCCTACATTTGTTAGAATGTACATATTCTTTCTTATATTTTGCAAGTCTGTAATGGGATTGTTCGCCTGATATATTTGGGAGCATGTAGTGCCTTTGCTTAAAGAACAGTGCATCAATTGTCCCGTTATCAAACCAGCGTATATACTGTTGTTGATATGAATCAATGCATAAGCTTTGTGCTTTAATATATGTAACGTTCGGCAATTGGCTTGGTATAATTCACATTCCTGAATAGTCCCATTTTCAAGTGCCATGAGAAGATATCCTCTGACCCTTATTAACGACATCACATTTAACCTGCCATCGTAGAATGTATGGCATGAGTACTTTATATTAACATGGCATCTTAAAATCACGCCGGAAGCTAAACCAGCGTACACATACTCTCCACTTATCACCACAGCGTTAATAGGACTAATGGTTTGATAAAAAATCTCGCAGGCACTATCGCGGGAGCATCTAAAAAGTTCTCCACCATGTCCACCGATAAATGTCACAGGAGAGGAGTCAATCGAGTCGCTATACGGAGCCGCGTGGCCGCGCTCCGGGGGCCCGCTGTCGCCGGCTGCGATCACGACCGCCACCAGCACACACGCGAGCAGGATGGTCTGCTTGATACTTGCTTGCCGCATGCTTGAGTGTTCGGAGCGAGAGAAGTTCGCCAACTGAATGCCGGTAAGGTCTATGAGCCGCCTTTATATCTAAAAGGAGATAAGACGTAGTGTGGACGGGGTTAAAAGGTCACATTAGCACTTCAACAGTCGTTAATGGGTCTAGGTGGTGGTGGTGGTGAGGCCGCAAAAATATATGACATGCTCTTATGGCCCTATAAATAAAAGCGTGTCACATATTGTTCATTCCTTCATCTAGGAAGATACTCTTGCCGGTGACTGTATGCTAACGTGTTACATCAAGCGATTTTGCCTTTTTTATAACCTTCAAATTAACCTACAGTCGAATACTTCTATATCTATACACATGACCGTTCAAAAATATATGTAGGTACACGACATTAGGGATAATAAACGGATAATAATAATAATTTATTTATTAAATCCTTATTAAACCCATACAAATAAGTTTGTGTTCATACATTTTTGAACGTCCGTGTGTACCTACAGATATTGGCAAATTCGACTATACTTCGCGTTGAATTTTCGTTTCACAAGATTAATAGTCGACGCTATGAGTTTACGAGGAAGGGTCGCCAAAAGTTGGCATGGGCCTCTCAGACCCAGTGAATAGTTTCGTAAAAAAATTATAGCCATTATTATGCAAATAGCTGCTCTAAGGGACGACATTACGATGCTGCCACTTTTTAATCTCTACAATTTAATTTTTGTAGGAATACATTTGAATACTTGTCAATTCCGTACTATTAAGCAGCAAATAAAAGATAAACGATAAACGATTAAGAAATAACGCAAAAAAACATTTTATGCCACACCTGGCCATACGGAAAAAGACGCTATCTGGCCAAATGTAGACATAAAACGATGTACACAACACGGGAGGTAATAAAGAATGCCCTCGATCGCATATTTACGTCCCTCGCTTGCAGTTCGGGCCGCAAACTTCTGCGATCTCGGCCTTTCTTTGTTTTACCAACCTAGTTGTGTAATGTACTATTAAGTAATTGAAAAACATTATGCGTCACAGATTTTTTTGATCTATGGAACTTTGAAATATCCTGGTTTCCAGTTAGAGTCATTTATTTAATTGCGAAACCATTTACGAACTTTGCATTCATTCTTATTTATGTTTTCCATGGGATATAATTATGTTTTGTCAAGAATATATAAAACTATAAAACCATATAAATATACTAGCTTTTGCCCGCGACTTCGTCTGCGTGGAATTAGTAATCCCCCGTTAATTAATGAATTCTGGATATCAACTATTCTATATCCTTCCCCAGAGCTCAAACTATATCCAGCATTCAACGGCTATTGATTCCCCATACAAACTTTCAACCCCGTTTTTACCCCATAAAGGGTTGATTTTCGGGATAAAAACTATCATATTTTATTTCCCGGGCCTCAAACTATTTATGTACCAAGTTTCATCTTAATCGTCGGTTCAGCGGTTAATAATTCGCCATACAAACTTCCAACCCCCTTTTCACCCCCTCCTGGGTTGATTTTCGGGACGAAAACCATCCTGTCGTTTCCCGGGACTCAAATTATCTCCATACTAATTTTCATCTAAATCGGTTAAGCGGTTAAAAATTCTCCATACAAACTTTCAACCCAACTTTTACCCCTTCCAGGGTTGATTTTCGGGATAAAATCTATCCTATGTCCTTTCCCGGGACTCAAACTACCTATACAAAATTTCATCAAAATCCGTTCAGCCGTTTTCACGTGATGCGCGGTCACATAAACAGACAAACAGATAAACAGACAAAAATTCTAAAAACTGTTGGAACGTGTTCTGTTATCGATTCTAAATTTCCCCAGCCAACTTTTATTCGAATATCTTCCATGTACAGACTTTCGACCCTCTTCAGCTTTATTATATGTATAGAAGAAGATAGATTGTATTTAGGAAACGGAGTTGAGCATGACTACTGTGTCATAGGTATTAATATAAAAAATTACATATTTTGATCCTCAATTTATCCGTAGTCCTTTTTAACCCCTTTTGCTCGCTCGCCCTTACTCCTTTAACTCATTTCTCTCTTTTTTTCTTTCCATGCTTTAATTCTCTCCCATTTATCATGTAACTGTACACCTTTTTGACATTTTCCTTATTTCACCTATACCTTTTTACCCTATAAACATTTTAACCCTTTTCACCTTACACATAGTATCAGTTTTACATTTTTCCCGTTACACTCTTTTCACCATTTTACTCTTTCATTTCACCTTAGGTGCATTACAATTATTTAAAATAAAAAATACTAAAAAGTCGACGCTGCTGGCTATTAATTAAGAATACAGTAGTAAATTTTCCCATTTCATGTAATATATAAAAAATCATTTTGTTACACTTTCCCTATTGTATTTATACACACGTTTTCCTAGCTGGCTAATACCTCAACTTCAGTGTAATCAGTGAGTCAGTCGGGCAGTCAGTGTTAAAAATTGTTATTTTCGAACGTCAATATCACGCGAACGGTAAGAGGTTTTTAGCTTAGTTTCAGGATTCAGTAATAAGAACAACCTTACAATACTCACACAATGGAAGTATCAACTGGACTTGTGGTCAACTAGGTTTTAAGTTATTTGGAGGTTCAAAAGTGGCTCCAAATGGTTAGTGTAAATATAACCTTGCCTATTTTGTCAGTGAACTTGGCTAACACACTGCAAAAAATCTCTTCAAGTGTAATTGAAAGTTTAAGTTGTTTTGTATACTTGGTCAAATTTGACTTTTTATCAATGTGATAGTAATTAATTATAACCAATCTATTTATTATTACACAATTCATTACAAGTCAGTCAACGCAGATTACGAATTAATTTGGTTCTTAATTAAATTGCAACAAACTGTTATCACAGTTTGGCGAGAAACATGATATTGTTAAATGTTTTAAAATTAGTTTTTAAGTTAGCAACAAAGTTATAGTCCCTATCTATGACGGAGTGTATGTTTTTGACCCCATGGCACCGAGATAAAATATCATAAAACATAATATCTTCTACGGTTGCCGCGATAGTTATTCATGAAATAAAACAACTTTGAACGATGTAATTTAAAATTCAGTATACGCGATATAATCCGTTCAAAGTTGTTTTATTTTATCATAAAACAATTCGCTTACGGCTAATCACTCTAATCAGTCACGTCTTTTTTGCACAAAGGCCATGGCAGGATAAGGGAACATCTGGTGCCTTAATAGCTTTTACGGCTAATTTTTTTTGTGATGATGGGCCCTGCTGTTAGTAACACTTATACAAAATTACAGCATTCTCCTCTTCTTACTTTCCAAGAAAAAAAATAGTTAAGAAAAATAATTTTTCATGAATATTTCCGCTTCTGTAGATTTAATTAATTCGTGCTTTAAACATATAATACACTTAGCCGAGACGGACAATATGACACTATAAATCGCATAACATTCCATAGACAGTTTCTTTATTTTAAGGGTTAACATTTTTCATTTTTTTGTTCATAAGTTCTAAGATAGGGACACCTCCAATTTTTTAACACATAATAGCCTTTTTGATGGCCTGTAACATATATAAAATTCAAGCTTCTAGCATTGGTGCATCATAAAAAAGAAGTCTTAACTTAATCGTCGTCGTCACTAATAGTTTTTCTTTTTATCGATATGTCAAAATTATGATGTCAGAAATAGTACTATAATATCAGGCCAGTGATAAATCATTTATAAACATTTACAAAAAGGTTTAATATAAGATGAATTTATTTCTTTTTTATTACGTCACAGGGACTTACCAACTTTTATTTTAATAATTTTTGTACTATGCACCAATGCTAGAAGCTTGAACTTAATTTATGTTATAGGCCATCAAAAAGGCTATTATGTGTTAAAAAATTGGAGGTGTCCCTCTCTCAGAACTTATGAATAAAAAATAATGAAAAATGTTAACCCTTAAAATAAAGAAACTGTCTATGGAATGTTATGCGGTTTATAGTGACATATTGTCCGTCTCGGCTATGTGTATAATATGTTTAAAGCACGAATTAATTAAATCTACAGAAGCGGAAATATTCATGAAAAATGATTTTTCTTAATAATTTTTTTTCTTGGAAAGTAAGAAGAGGAGAATGCTGTAATTTTGTATAACTGTTACTAACAGCAGGGCCCATTATCACAAAAAAAAATTAGCCGGAAAAGCTATTAAGGCACAAGATGTTTCCTTATCCTGCCATGGCCATTGTGTGTGAATGTATTAAGTAGCAGAATATTTGTTAACCTACATACATAAAAGGCACATTTATTAAAGTCATTCAGCTCACCTAGAATCATTTTTTTAATTAATGTAGCTTAAATGTTTATTCATATACCTAACTGACGTTCAGAAACCGGTATTTTTATGACAATTATGACTGACTTATTCACTTATAGATCCGAAAACCTAACCCAAATATAGATAACTTAGAAACTTCATATTTGGCGTCAAGATAGACTTTTAGGCGTATATTACTAGAAAAGTCTGAAACCTAAAAATTAATGAAAACTATCAAAAAAATCATAATATCAACATTCTGTGCGAAAAAGAAGTGTCGTGATTTTTATGGGGCTCAATACAAATTACAAACTAAGTACGACACTTCTCCTTCCGCACAGACTGTAGATAGAACCCTGGCTAAACCTAATCCACTTCCAGGTGACTTAAAAACTTGATATTTGGTATCAATGATAAACTTTTAGGCGCAAACAAAGGAAACATTCTGAAAACTGAAATTATTCATAATTAACGCTTTGTGGTCAAATGAGCCCACAAACACTTAGCCCGCGTGCTGACAAAAAAAATACAAAGTTACGGACATCAGTATATTCCGACCAAAAAGTGGCAACATCGTAGTGTCGTCCCGTTTTCTTATATTGATTTGAAAGGGACGACACTACTAAGTTGCCACTTTTTAGGGTTCCGTAGCCAAAATGGCAAAAACGGAACCCTTATAGTTTCGCCATGTCCGTCCGTCCGTCCGTCCGTCCGTCCATCGGCGGTCTAGCTCAGTGACCGTTAGCACTAGAAAGCTGAAATTTGGTTTTAATATGTGCATTAACCAAGCCGACAAAACGGTAGAATAAAAACGCGAAAAATATTTTTTGTTAGTGTACCTCCCGTACACGTGAAGTGGGGGGCGAATTTTTTTTTTGTTCCAACTAAGTTGTGTGGGGTATCGTTGGATAGGTATTTTAGAAAGAATTAGGGTCCTCTAAAACAGTTTTTGGATAAAACGAATTCTCTCGGAAATAATAGCTCCGAAAGTTTAAAACAGGGCGTCCCCCCCATCTAACTTTTGAATCGTGGATCCTAAAATTTTGAAAAAATTCATGAAACTGAGGCCTAATGAGTACCTTCAATGAAAACTATATTGAAATAAGTCGGTTGAGCCGTTTTTGAGTCATCATTCAAAAACCCATAGTGAAAGGACGTAAGTAAAAATGACGTAAGCACCGCTAAATTTCCCGTAAGAAACGACCTTTTGAATTAATGGTCTCAGTTTACGGAACCCTACACTGAGCATGGCCCGACATGGGGGGAAGTCCTATTTAAAATTTACGGAGCTATTATTTCCGAAAGTATTAGTTTTATCCAAAAACTGTTTTAGAAGACCCTAATTCTTTTTAAAAGACCTATCCAACGATACCCCACACGACTTGGTTGAAACGAAAAAAAAATTCGCCCCCCACTTCACTTGTACGGGAGGTACCCTAACAAAATATATTTTTCTCAAACATGCAATGAAATGTCTTCGTTATGTGCGTCATAATAGGCTTCAATTTAGGGCTATCACGTTTAGGGAGGATCAACTCCAGAGAACAGGTAACGATTTTCATATAAAATTGAAGGCCTAGGCCGGGAAGTATTTTTTTTTTAATTTCCATTCCACATGTTTGTGGCACAGGATCACGGCATTCAGCCATTTAAGGTTATAAGCGATATTTACTTTTTGGTTCATTTGACATTCTGCCACTACTTATGCATATAAAAAAAAACAATATTCAAAATATTATTTTTTCCATTTTTTTTTTCCTTTTTTTCTTGGTTTTATGTTTTTTTTTTTTTTTTTTTGTTGAAACTTTTTTTTGTTTATTTTTGGAAAAAAAAATATTTGCTTAATTTTTTTTAGCAAAAATTTCTTGTTTATTAAAAAAAAAAATATTGTTTATTTTTGAAAAAAAAAATTTTTTTATTTTAATTTTTGATTTTTTGTAACGTTCTGAATTTATTCAGTTACCATAAACATTATTAATACAAGTTTACGAATAGACTTTTGCCTTACGTATGTCGGAAAAAAATTGGATAATTATAAGCTTTTATTTAGTTTCATCTGTCCCGTTGTCTGTAATCAAATCTTGCAAGTTAAATTTGACACATTTCCCGGTTTCCGATTGAGCTGAAATTTGGCACGCATATGTAAATCGCATGACAATGCAATATTATGATGACATGGAGCTGTTCTGATGATGGAGCTGGAAGGTAAGCTATCAGTTCCTGCGTTGTCCGAAACGAAACGTGCAAGTTAAATTTGACCTACTTCCTGGTTTCCGATTGAGCTGACATTTTGCACGGAAATGTATATTGAGTGACAATGCAATAATATGATGACATGGAGCTGACGTGATGATGGAGCTGGAAGGTAAGCTTTCATTTAATTGTTCCTGCGCTGCCTGTAATCAAATCTTGCAAGTTAAATTTCACCCACTTCCCGGTTTCCGATTGAGCAGAAATTTTGCACGCATATGTATATCGCGTGACAATGCATTATTATGATGACATGGAGCTGATCTAATGATGGAGCTGGAAGATGGCCACAGGAACTCTGTAATTGAACGACGCAACCCCATCGAATTTGGGCTCATTTAGTTCGTCTTGACGAATAATTTATCTTTAGATTGTATCCAGAGTCTGGTGATGGGGCTGGAAGGTGGCCATAGGAACTGTGTAATAAAACGACATAAACCCGTCGAGTTAGGGCTCGTATGATTTGTTTTGATGAGTATTTTGTCTCTAGATAGTATCCGATGATGAGCTGATGATCTGATGATGGAGCTGGAAGATGGCCTCAGGAACTCTGTAATGAAACAACGCAACCCCATCGAATTTGGGCTCGTTTAGTTCGTGTTGACGAATAATTTATCTTTAGATTGTGTCCAGAGTCAGGTGATGGGGCTGGAAGGTGGCCATAGGAACTGTGTAATAAAACGACATAAACCCGTCGAGTTTGGGCTCGTGTGATTTGGTTTGAGGAGTATTTTGTCTCTAGATAGTATCTGATGATGAGCTGATTTGATGATGGAGCTGGAAGGTATGGTTTTAGTTCCTGCGTTGTCCGAAACAAATCTTGCAAGTTAAATTTAACCCACTTCCAGGTTTCCGATTGAGCTGAATTTTTGCACTCATATATTATGTACCTATATCGAATGACAATGCAATAATACGATGACACGGAGCTGATATGATGATGGATCTGGAAGGTGGCATAGGAACTCCTTGACTACTCCACATTATCCGGTCGTTTTTGGGCTTGTTGCATTCGTCTTGGTGATCAAATAGGGATTTCATAAAGAAGAGTACAATCAGCAATAAAAGCTTATCACAAAAATGATATTTTTGAAAAAAACTTATTTTCATATTTATTTCATTGCATGTTTGAGAAAAGCACTATACATACCTCGGCGTGAAAAGGGGATGCCAGCCTCGTAACTATCCGGCCTCGCTACGCTCGGCCGTCTATATAACTCAGCCGGCAACCCCCTACTTCCCGGCCTCTGTAGTAATGTACTATTTCGCGTTTTTATTCTACCGTTTTGTCGGCTTGGTTAATGCACATATTTAAACCAAATTTCAGCTTTCTAGTGCTAACGGTCACTGAGCTAGACCGCGGACCGACGGACGGACGGACGGACATGGCGAAACTATAAGGGTTCCGTTTTTGCCATTTTGGCTACGGAACCCTAAAAATGCCCTATTTACAAGCATAATGGATGATCATTATCAATTCTAACTCCCGTCATTTATTTTATCCCTAACGTAATATTTCCTCAAAACTTTCCTTCCCAATCTCCCGAAAGTTTACCGCGTTTGTCCAAACATGCAAACTAAAACTAAATTTCATATTTCACTAAATTTCAAACTATTACAACTTTAATTACAACCATAAAGCAAATATCCAGAAATAGGGGAGGGGATATAACTGCACTGTTCTACCACCAGAGTGCAGCACTAGCACATCGGTATACCATAACTAAACTAAACTAACTCCTCTGGCTTAGCGACCCGAAGTGAGTCTTGGCCTCCGACACGAGATGGCGCCAAAGCGTCCTGTTTTGTGCGATCTCCTCCCAGTTTTCTGCTTGTAGGGCGCCTAGATCTCTTTCGACCTGGTCTCTCCAGCGGTACCTAGGACGACCTGATGGACGTCGACCTAGAGGACGTCCAACGTAAGCTCTTTTGGCCGCCCTATCGCCTGGCATTCTCTCAAGGTGTCCAAGCCAGCGGAGTCTTGCTGACTTGGTCTCTCCGATAATGTTTGGCTCAGACACCAAGTCTTCTATCTCCTGATTTCTCCGGTATACCATAGAGTTTTTAATACTTAGTAGGTCTTAAACAACGTTTAACAAGTTTTCATAGATAATTTATAACGAATAAATATGCCATTTGTGCACCAAGGCGGTTTGTTTACAAAGGGCCTATCTAGAAACGAGAGAATCGAAATTTTGACATCTGCCTCTCTATCGCTCGAATAAGTAAGAGTGACAGAGAACCGGAGGGCCTACCGCGAAGTTCGAAAATCGACAAAACGATGGTCCCGTCTCTATCGCTCTTGCATATACGAAAGAGAGGGATGCAAATAGACGATTCGATAAACGAAGTGCTTCGCGGTTATAGGCCAGGTAACGAAATTATTATTTTCGTGTTTCGCGGTAGGCCCTTCGTTAATGCTAGTGCCGCCCCCTACGCAGAGTTTTGCGTAATATTTCCGATTGCGAACTATTCGTAACTAGCTATTAGGACATTTATTTTCCATATATATTTAATGCAAGTACGGAAAGACTCGGGCAAGGGAAAATAGTACAGTCGCTTTCGTTAATATCTACACGTCCAACTCACCAAAAATATGTGAACACAACCTTGTTTTGTTTGTATGGGTATAAGGTCGGCTACACATATTTTTGTTCAGTTGGACGCGTCGATATTATTGAACGCGACTGTGAATTGTGCATTAAGGGAGGTAACGGAGAAACCCAAATTAAATTTTTCATTATACTATATAATAAATAGTAGATTGTATTACAAGGGAGCAAAATAACTTGTTTCAGTCGAGGGTAGCGTGTTGAATCCCGAACGAGGCGAAAGATTTCAGAATATCTTTTTTTCTCGCTACGCTCGGGATTCTAACGTGGAATCCTGAGCGTAGTGAGGGATTCAAGTGACCCGAGATCGAAATAATTTTGCTACCGCGTAGTACACTCTACTTTTCACTCCTTCTATGAGAAAAATGAAAACAAAAGTACTAAACTAGCTATCTGCTAGAAAGAGAAGTTATATAATGTTGTCTCATTTTAATCGGTTGCAAAGACAAGGAAAATTTAAAAAAACGCAGAGGAATCAAAAGTCACTTTTGCTCCCTGTAAATAGGCATCAAATCGCAGAGGGATCAAAAGTCACTTTTGCTCCCTGTAATCGCAAATTACCCTTTTTCGAATAGTAGGGGTGAAAATGTTATTTAACTTTTTCATAAAATTAGAAACTACTATGTCACTTCTCGTTGACATTAGTGTACGGAACTCTATCAGCAGACCTAGGAATCGATGGGGCAAAATTTTATGACAGGTAAGGAGTTCCCATATCGATAAACTCAATTATCGATGCTTTTTCCATATACTACTCGTAGTGATCACCCCCAGCATTGTATGTATTATTTGTGAGTATTGGTTCTGAAGACGAGTATAATGTTCTAACAAAGCATATTTTCAATGACCGCTAGGTAATAAATACCATCGTACCATGAAATAGTTAATATTATGTCCTTATCAAACCCTTTTTATATAATTAGATAAAGATAAGTTACCCTTATTATTTTATTCTATTTATAATTTTTAATTAAATCATATTTTTGACAAACAAAACCTGGAGTGGTCACTAGTATATGGAACAAATATCGATACTTTAGTTTATCGATATGGGAACTCTCTATCCGTCAAAAAGTTTTGCCCCATCGATTCCTAGGTCTGTCTATTAGCTTTTATTTACTTAAGCCATTTTTGGCATTGTATATAGTAAGAAAAGATTATTATATTTAAACTTTCGTGAGACATGCTAACAATTTAAAATATAACGGTTACTCACGTCACTGAATATGGAGTCCCATACAGCCATATTAGTCGCATTTACCACATTTTGTCGACACATTGTGTAAACACAAAAATATTTGTTACCATTTTTGGTCGCCGTTACGAAATTGTTCGGTTGAGGCGACTAAATTATTGTATGAGTTTTAAAAAGTGGGGACGAGTCGACACAGTCGCATTTTGGTTACTTTGTTACGTCGCCGTGTCGTAACATTGTTACCAGTTTGCAACCACTTATAGCGCAAATCATTCATTCATTCGTTCACTTCATTTGCTGTCACTGCTATCAGTTCACAAAGTTGACGTAAGTAAAATTGTTAAACGTTAAAGTAAACAAATATGGAAAGTGGTTAATAGGCATAGAAACAAAGTAGCCCCCGTAGCAATAGGCATAGGCAATCGTATAATTAAAACCGATCAGGTGATAAGTGATCCCCAGAAGCAGGCTGATCTTTTCTCCGAAGTTTTTGATCATGGTAAAGGGGTTTTCACAGGAGACACTCGAACATCTTTAGAGCTACTTACAAAAAATACGCATAGGGTTGATATACCCATGAGCTTTGAAAGAGTAACTCCACTTGAAATAAGCCAGATTGTGAGAGCCATGGAATCAAAGTCATCAGTAGGTCATGACGAGATTCCTATAACCGTGATTAAAGAGAATGTGGACCTATTGGCTGGGCCGCTTGCGACCTTATATAACGAGTGCGTCGATTTATGTGTTTTCCCAGCAGAGTTTAGAATTGCCAAAATATTGCCTATCCATAAAAAAGGCAAACTAAGTGATCCTTTCAATTACAGACCAATATCACTGTTGCCAGTTCTTTCAAAGATCTTTGAAAAACTTATAAAGGCTCGACTAGTAAGGCATCTTGTTCGTAACAATGTGCTCAACAACCGTCAATTCGGGTATCAAAAAAGTATTGGCACTAGTGAGGCAATCGAAACCTTGATTAATGATATCGTCGCTAAGCTTAATGACAAAAAAAAAGTAGCTGGACTTTTCTTGGACCTCAGCTCGGCATTTGACATGGTCGATCATAATATCCTATTGGTCAAATTGGAGCATTATGGCGTTAGAGATACTGTACTGCAACTATTTAAATCTTATCTTACCAACAGGAAACAGTACGTAGAATTGAAGTCAGTAGCCAACGATAGTGAAGCAGTGGTTAAGTCTAAAATGATAACAGTAAATCGTGGTGTCCCCCAGGGTTCAATACTGGGACCATTATTTTTCATAGTTTTTATTAACGACATGTTTGATCACATAGTTAGGTCAGTACCATGTACAAATCTAACTGTTTTCGCTGACGATACTAATGCTGTTATCTCAGCTGACAACACGACTCAGCTAAATGAAAGGATCAATGCTGCTTTGATAGTTTTTAACAAATGGTTTGAAATCAACAACCTGAAACTTAATTCTAGCAAAACTAATGTAATACTTTTCAAATCCACTAGTAGAAATGCTGATCTCTTAGACATAAAACTAAATGGGGAAAAAATTGAACAAACAGATGCAGTAAAATTCTTGGGAGTTCATATTGACGCATTCCTAAACTGGAAACGGGAACTACAGCATCTAAATAATTCTATAAGTTCTGCTTGCTATGCTCTACGTAGCCTTCGCGACGTGTTACAAATTAAGCAACTCAGGATTGTCTACCATGCTTTAGTGGAATCAAAGTTGCGGTATAGTGTCAAACTATGGGGCAACAGCTATAACTACAATACTGATTCTGCCTTCAAGTTGCAAAAAAGAGCCATTCGCGTGATTGCTCGAATCCCGCAGATAGAAACATGTAGGGTACTTTTCATTGATCTCAAGGTCTTAACTATGCCATGTCTTTACATTCTCGTGCTTCTCACAGATTTTGTAAAGCACTTAAATAAGTGGGAGAGCATACCGGAAAGGGATCGCCGATTGACAAGTAGACGTAAGGACTTTTCCTGCAACATTGTCCCTAGACTGAACGTGGTGAAGCATGCAGCATACTTTCAGGCCGTGCGTCTATTTAATGGATTACCACTGGAGTTGAAAACTATTCTAAATAGTAAAATTTTCAATGCAAAGCTCAAGTTGCACCTCTTAGGGAAATCATATTATTGTATTGATGACTACATAAATAAGGTAATGTAATATAGTAGAATAAGAATGTAGATAGTTCTAGTCAACCCTCTATATATATATAGATTTTTGAAATCTCAATTTAATTAACAATTTTGACATCCTTAAATTCATTGTAAATTGACATACCTATACATAAATAGAAGAATCTCAGATTGTTTTGTTATATAGTTTTTAAGCGAAATGTATTCACACACAATGTATATTGTTTTTGAATAAAATAAATAACAAAAATAACAAATGTTAAATATATTTGGGAACGCCATTGCTGTTATGGACGAAAATATTTATTTTAAGTTTTCGGACATTTTTCGTGTTTCCAGGATGTTAACATTATTGCGCAAAGAAGTACGCTGTGTTATTTTATTTAAAAATTTCAAATTTGCCAACGCGCCACTAAAATAATTGGAGTTTAACGATTGTAAACAAATGTAATATTGATTTTACTAAACTTATTTTTACATTTTCAGACTTAAAAAGCTTCTCATAAGGTAGAGCAACGATTGCTAATAACAAAAAAAAGCTAGTGTGGTATTAAAAAACCATTTTACTATAAAATATTTAAAAAAGAAACTATTTTTAAGAACATACATAATTCAGTTAGAATCGGTCACAAAGTTACCACATTATGTCGACACAGTGTCGACTTAAAACTCTAACATTATCAAGTTTATAAAATGGTGGACCGTCCTTTTATGTTTCCAGCGATTCTCAAACTTCGGGAAGATATGGAAATACCATTTTGAATAGTTTCGACGATGGAAGGCACTTCTTGACACACGTATGATATCGCTTGTTTAAAGCAAGTGGGTTGTTGATAATAATTTTAGTTATCTTTTTTTTTACCAATGGCTATAAAACAGCGAACTCAATTTTTATTTCATGTACACGATTCTCATAATCTACCCTAAGGTTATTGAATTTAAACTTTCGTGGGGACAAATTAACATCCTACCAGTAATAAGTATAAGAGTCCATGACACTGACTGAACTTAGTTCGATAAGTCTCCCAGATGAGATATATATAATTAGTTACGTCAATGCCTATGCTGCAATGCAAAAAAGTGGCGGCACAATATTTTTTTTGAAAATTAAATGAAAATCGGTTTCTAGTACGATAAGTCTCCCAGGTTTCCTTTGTACCTCGAAGCAGAGGAGAGTTAGGACTATTCGATAATGCGGTGCTGCAGCAGTGGTTTTTCTTACACAAAAATTTTAGATCTTTCTGATGAGCATTGGTTTAAGAGGAGACTGATCATACTAGACACCTAATAAAACCGATCCCTTATAATGCTGCAGCAACTGACAAGGCCAGTCACCGGGGCTTGCAGCACTGCATTATCGTATAGTCCTAACACTCCTCTGCTTTGAGGAACAACGGAAACCTGGGGGACTTATCCTACTAAAAACCGAATTTTTGGTGATTAAAAAAATATATTATGCCACAAATTTTTTGCATTACAGCATAGGTATTTCGTGTTCTCCTATTAAATACGTGACTAATTATATATATAGGTATCATCTGGGAGACTTATCGAACTAGGTTCAGTGTCATGGGCTCTTCTACTATAAAACTTTATGTTTTTGGACCACCCTACTGTGCAATAAATATTATTAATCTAATCTCATGATTTATGTAGCAGAGTGAGATGCTGATATGTGAACTGACAACAAAGTTTGGGAGACTTTGGAGTTTCTAGTGACGTTTACAATTTATTTTAGTAACAAAGTGTAGGAACATTCACGTAACTTTACCACACCCTGTGTCGACTTTTAGTAACAAAGTGTCTACACAGTTACTAAACATTGTTTCTAAAGTGTACACTAGTCGCAATATACACGCAATGTGTATAAAATGTTTCGACGCAAAGTTACAGTAATGTGTGGACACAATGACCACACTTAATTACTAAAAATCACTCGGTCACATTGTGTGCACACTGTTACCACACATTGAAACCAAACCAAACACAGTTACATTGTGTCGTAACAGTTACGAAATATTTTGTACTTGCAACTACTTTCACAAATCTGCTACCGAAAATGGCTGTCTGGGGTGATACCTAGGCTCAACGAAACATGTCGCGCGAAGTGACTAAAGTGACGTGAGTAACCGTTATATTTTGTAGTGTAACAAAGATGTTAAATTAAATGTATGAATAATGACCTTGTTTAGAAAGTTTGCTCTCATTATTTAAATTTTTACTGACCACTTGTCCACGAAACAAGGAGTTTGATAATAATTTTATTAATGCCACAGTTAAATTTTGTCACTTTACACAATTAAGAGATACTGAAATAAAAGCATTCCTGTAGCAAGATGTTCTTATATAGAAGTTAACCCTTTGACCGCCAAAGACGTCAAATCACGCGTACGGAAAGTCGTGCCCTCAGCGCGCTCGCGCGTTTTGGCGTCAGTGACGCTTTTTTGGTCATGAATGAATGAATGAATGAATGAATGAATGAATGAATAAATGCTTTATTGCACACCTCAAAAATTACAACACAGTAGAAAAAGATATAATTAACAAAAAAGAAGCAAACAACAGGCGGTCTTATCGCTAAAAAGCGATCTCTTCCAGACAACCTTGCTCATGCTTGGTGGGCAAAGGGTTAAATCGCTAGTAAAAGATGAAACTGATCTGTTACTAATGAATTAGATTATGTTAAAAATAAGCAAGAAATAAATTTAATAAATTATATAACTATGTAAGAATATATAGGTATGTTTGTAAAATACATTCTCTGCCTTCCTTAATTATAGTAAGTTTTTCATCATTACCATAAATTTTGTTTTTGGTTTGACTGTCATAGGTAAATGTATGTTTTAATTTGTGACGTAGATAGATCTTGATAATTGTACCTATACAAGGTGTAACAAAAAAGCTGATGATCCCTTTAAGGTCATAAACTTATAATTGGTATCGTTTCTAATTATGAAAAAGTAAGATAAAAAAATTCTCGCGAGAAAAAAGTTTTGGTCGGCTGGAACGACGTGTTCCATACAAAACATTTTTTTTCGCGTGCATAAATTTTTTCTCCTACTTTTTCTTACTCGCAATACGATACCAATTATGCCCTTAAACGGATCACCAGTATTTTTGTTACATCTCGTATTAGTCCGTTATTTTATTGTAATATCGTTTATTCTTATTTAATATTAAGTTATTATAATCGTTATTAACTGAAATATACAGTGAGATGCTTTAAACCAATGAGTGTTTTAATATAATTATTTGTATTCAAGTCAAAGGTACCTCATTGTCGGTTATCGATAAGGCGTTATACTGCCATATATAAATTCATTTCAATAAACTCTATTAACAATCAACCTCTTACCTGAGGACATCCGCCTAGAACGAAACCTACGTATTTTTAAGAGAAAATTAAAGTTTTATTTATTAAACACACTGCCGTAGTAAATATAAATGTGTAGAACTAAGTATAATTAAAATAGTCTGTTTAGTTTTAATTGAGGAGATAGTGGCTGCACCCAATATTATCGGCGAGACGAAAGCACACCGGCTCCGTTGGCTCGGCCACGTTGTTAGGATGGATGAGGATCACGGTGCTAAGCTGGCTTACCTGGGTCGCGTAGCGGGACGCAGGCCAATAGGTCGTCCAAGGTATCGCTGGGGCGATGCTATGGAATCAGACCTGCGCGATCTCCAAGTTGTTAACTGGTGGGAGACTGCGCTAGATCGAGACAACTGGCGTAAACTCGTGTCGGGGGCCAGGACTCACTTTGGGTCGGTGCGCCAATGAGTAGTAGTAGTAGTTTTAACTCCTTCCTGCAGTCAAACTATTGAGATAGTTTTGCAGGGTCTCTGTCTAAAATGTAATTTTTGTTGTTGGTATAATAAATTAATAAATAATAATAATAAATAACGGACAGTGATGTATGTACCTTTGACTTGAAAATGTCACTTTGTCCCCAATCCTTAAAGTATAGATTTATTTGAATTAAAACACCAATCATAATATGTACAATATTTAATTATATAATGTTGTCTATAAATAAACAATTTCACACTTTTATATAATAAATAATACAGTCGATTTAAAAAATACAGTCACACGAGCAGTGTCTAACAAATAATTATAACAAGATTCAGAAAAAAAAAAATTTTTTTTTGGGAGGTCAATTTTTCAACTAGCTATACCTACTATAATTATATAGAATATCATAATATGAATGGCAAAGATCAATAAAAAGTATTATTTGTCAAGTTATGGAATCAGGCGCTACTTTGCGGAAGTCCATATTATCAACTACAATACAATAATATTGCTTTGCTATTCTGCGGATGTAGTTGATATAGTGTGTCAGTTGCTAGTTTACTTGCGGCAAGTAGGGACGCAGCCAGGGCTGGGAAATGAAACCGGTTTTCGCAAAAACCCCTAATTAACCGAAAATGTTTCTATAGCAAGTAAACTTGCAAGTGTACGAGCCCCTTTAACCTTTTGACCGCCAAGCATCGGACGGAAAAATCAAGGCAAACCGGTTATATTTTGGACGTGATATCACGTCCTGACGCTGACGGCACGACTTTCCGTGCGCGTGATATGACGACTTTGGCGATCAATGGGTTAAACACTATGTTTTAGAATGTCTTCTGTCATAAGTCCTTAAAATTAATAGTACAGACAGCGGAATGATATTGCACGTATAAACACAGGCATATTCAGATATGAGAGAACACAAACACACAAAATTAGGAAACTTACAGTAAAAACTAGAATTAGTTTCTGCGTGCAAATAAAAATAAAAAACTTTTTCGCCGCCATGTCAAGAAATGTCGTTCGTGTTGCACAAGCCAAAACATTTCTCAAGAGTGCAAAAATAAAGCCCCGACTTGATATCAAGTCGTGGCGTATTGTGGGGCACGAAATGTTCTGACTTCATATCAAGTCGATGGCGGCGAAAAGATTAAGTGTGTTTGTTACCTATAAAATCAATATTTTAATTCGTTAATTATTGATTAATTTTAAATAGAATCCGATACACATTTTACAGTACGCCTCCTGATTAATATTGTCATGACTTCTTATAAGGATTTTGAAAGTACTATAATATGAGTAATTATATTAAATTATGAGTGCAGAATTTTCATAGCACCCTAAGAAATAATAGGATTCTCACATTTAATTTTTTTATATGAAATTGATGCTACAAAAATTTCCAAAATGCTCTCTAATATTTTCTTTTCTAGACTGAACCTTATTTATATATACAAGGTCTATTTTATAAACGAAAATGGATATTTTTTTTGAATAATCGTGTATTGTGCTAACATGGTTGCTCTTTAAACGAGCTTTATATACAAGTGCATAAAACACATATTGGCTTAACAGTTCATTGATATTGACACAAATTATTGATTTTGACTGACTTATCATTTTGCCGTAATGGCACAGTCCCCATCAAATATATCCGAGCGGTCAATACTCAAAATATCTGAACATGGACTTTATCGCCTTGACAATAGAGGCCGTTCAGATATGTGTGACCTTGGCCGCTCCGATATATCTGATGGCGACTGTACTTGCAGGGAACCAATCGATAGAGGCGGCCTTCTAAATGTTAACGTACATTTTGCAAAAAAAAAGAGGCATTTCGAGACTAAAATCAACAAATACATCACGGCTGTTGGTTTGTCTCTCGACGAGAGTTATTCTGCGTCCCTTTACAAGTCTGCAACATAGTTATACAACATACAATACATGTGTGTCATTGGGCCAAGAAAGTGGTCTGGACAAAAGTTTCTGCGAGGTCTAACGATCGTTAAGGTTGACTTTTCTAACGGAGTTTAAAACATGCACGATCTTGTTGTCTCACGTTCAAACGAACCTCAACCGTAGGGTGGTAGACCACATTTTTGGCCGACTGTACATGACATCTAGAACAAATTTTGGGCGCCATGTTTGGCGGTTGACAGCTGTCACTGAATTTAAAATCACTATAGACTTGTATTGATTTTCACTACAACTTTTGGGACAAAAACATTCTTCTGTTACTCAATGTAGTTAACAAGTTGGCAACATTACGCGTGTGGAGTCTCTGCCGAGTCGTCGACGGGGTGCCCGAGCGAAGCGAGCTTCGCTTTGTATTCATTCAGCTTTATGTCCTGAAATAGGAAACATAGAAACATTACCTAGAAATGTCCCAAAATCTGTAATAGTATTTTATACAATCGTGACGTAATGAAGAGCTTTTCAGTCGAGTACCGTGTTTAGGCCACAAAGCTGGTTGAGTGATCTAAGTAAGGTACGAGATTGATTATGTCACTATTGTGTACAATACTTTTTCTGCTCTAAGATTTTCTATGAGTGCTAAAAATAGGCAAGCCGGTAAGAATTAAGTTCGCAAATATCTTACACTGCTACCTCCCTCTATAAAATTTAGTACCTAATTTCAATGTTCTGGTGGATCGCACCGTTATATAACATTGTATGAAAATCCGTTTCAGCATAGTCTGCGATGCTAAAATTTGCGACCATAAAACCTCAATCGAAAAGTATGCGCTAGTAGTTCGGTCTACAAAATCTCAATTTAAGCATTATAGTATACTCGACGAGATGTAAAAAGCAGTTTTGATTCATAACAATAATAAAAAAATAATAGAATGTTTCCTTCGAGTACTTAAAACAAGCCACAAGGCAAACTGGTTATATTTTGGACGTGATATCACGTCCTGGCGCTGACGGCACGACTTTCCGTGCGCATGATATGACCGCTTTTGCTGTCAAAGTCAAAGGGTTAACGTTTTGAAGTATAGTTCCCGTCCGGGACCCTTATTCCACCCTGTATGATAGTTTACCTGGTCCGCCAACAGCTCCAGCAAGTCATCCTGGTCCTTCTTCGTCTTCTCTAACTCTTCAACCGCCTTGGTCTCCGCTTCTCTCGCCTTCTCCAACTCCCCATCTAACCTGGTGTGGACAAATTAAATTAATTTATACTAGTAGTCCTCCTCGAACTGAGACCTCGCGATTTACTTGCAAACAAGCTGACCAATATAACAAGACCCTTATGAAGTTTTATTTCGCCTTCTAGCTCCATAACCCCTTGTTCGATCCTGCTCATATACGAGCTCTCAAATTTTAGTATCTCTGCTACAACCCCAACAAATTTCATAAAGATCAGGAAAACGTTACTCAAGTTCGCGGAACAAACCCTCAAAATTAAAAAGCCATCGAAATGACGAGACGGCCCCCGTGGTGTGAGTTAAGAGGTTATGAGTCGTTTAGGCTAGTCTAGTAGGTAAGTTAGACACACATACAACTTACCTAGTGACTTCCAATGTCAACTGGTTGAGTCTGGCTTCATATTCTGAATTGTCCGCGGCTGCCGGGGCTGCCGGGACTGACTTGGCGGCCGACACTTGGGCTTTCAGGAGGGTGTTCTCGTCCTTGAGGTGAGAGTTGGAAGCTATGGAGTCGTTTAGGGCGCTCTGCAAATAATGACATGTTTTTAGTAAATAAAAATACAAAAACAGAGTTTACAGTAACATTAAAAATATTGGAAGTGGTAAATTACTAACTAGTATGTGTGAGTTGTGTGACCGAGTCACAGTGCTAAAGTAAAAGTGTAGTAAAGCAACCTGGCAGCTTGTTATCGGAAGATGTTCTTGTAAATATTGTTCTAATGAGACATTATCAGGAGATGCAGATTATTTGTATTTGCAAATACCGGAAATCTAGTATTCACACAAAAAATCTAAGAACAGAAAAGCCCTAAATAGACAATAAAGTGACCTACCTGTAGTTACCGAAATTCAAGGCGAGAACGGTGTCGTGATGGGCACCTTACCTAGCAGTGGCGGAGCGACCATATAACTCGACTTCCACCGGCTTCCCTTATTTTCAGCCGGCTGAAAACTTTTACGACAGCTCATAGGGAAAAGGAAGGCCAAATTTAGCCCCGGCTTCCCTAAGAATTATTTTGACGTACCGCCACTGTTACCTAGAGAGTGAATTTTTATTTGGAAGTACCTGTAATTGGTTATTATGCTGTATGAGCCCCTCGACCTGCTGCATGAGCTGCTGCAGCCGGGCGTCCTGCTGCCGGATGAGGTTCTTGTACTGCTCCAGCGTGGCGTCATCTGGTGACGCTCTCTCGGGCTCCGCGCTGCCATTCTCTTGCTTCACTGTTAGACTTTGGGTCACTACGCCTGGAATGTCACATGGTATACAAGTTAGTAACAAACAACTCCCAAAAATAATTTTCTATACCTACACACTTTTATTGCTAACTGTATTTATTAGGTATGCCAAATTTTAACTCAATCAGACACCGGGAAGTGTCAACAAATAAATATACGGAGGCAAGCTAAATAAAAATAAAAAAGTGTGTAAAAACAATAATAGTTGTTCTAGACAAAAAATTTCACAATAAAGCACGAGGCTACTTTGGAATTTAACAATGTATAAGGAATATAAGATCAACAAAATAACGATGACATAAGAGTACAGAGTTCAGTACTATAATCTGATCAACCATTTTCGTCGTTGGGTTAATAAAAATAGTTACTAGCGTCTACATTTTTTAAATAATATCCTGTTGTTTGTCAGACTCTAATATTAGTAATATATACGTGCGCAACTGTACAATGTAAGTACATATTTATCCACTCACGCAAACACTCTCACAAAATAAAAAAAATAAAAACACACATCCACCTCAACACAGGGTCACATCAATCACAACTTACGAAACACAGTCGTCACACGCCACCATTGAAACACATACCTCATAATATACATACATCGCACACACATGTACATAAAACACACCACTTACACACACACATGCACACACCACTTGGTTCTGTAACTCTAAAAGCGTAATAATTTTTACATTTGCTGAAACATTTACAAGAGTAAGACAACTTTTTCTAATAAATAATATACCTACATTGTTAGCGCGCATAATCTCACACACAAAATGTCACTTCAAACAATTGCAAGCGCAAAATTACCCTTTAGTACTAAAATCGTAAGTTGTAATGTGCCTAAATTTAAGAATAAATATCTTCTATCTTTTAATCAAAAACAATAACATAAGATATGATCACGAGTTTAATGTAATTTACGTTTTATTAAATTTAAACTTTCGTGAGATATACTAACACTATAAAATATAACGGTTACTCACGTCACTTTAGTTTAGTCACTTCGCGCGCCATGTTTCGGAGAGCCTAAAGTGACGTGAGTGTAACTATTATATTTTATAGTAATCCTGGCTTTAACTTAAGTTTAGTGTCATTATGTGAGTTTATTATTTCGCACTAACCCCAAAATATAGACCCATACTCACTTTCAAGCACCTTAAACAGCCTACAGAACTCATAATCGATAAGTATCTCGGACGCCATCTTGACTCTCAGCTGCGGATGTTTAGCCGCCTTATTATAAAGCTCATGTTTAGTCACTTCACTGAGCTTCGCGGTGAACGTTTCGATCCCAATGCGCTTTAGGAGAAGCTGTTTGAGAGAGTCCTTGGAGTAGCTCTCTACGGAGTCGTCGTTGAAGTGTATGCAGATGGCTAGGAGGAATGCTGAGAGGCCTGGGGATCAAAAAAATATTTAGTTTAAAAGTCATACTTAAAAACAACTTTAAGAATTACTTTCTTTGACCGCCAAGCATGGGACGAAAGAACTTTGCCAGCGCGCGCAAGCGTTATATTTTGGATGTGATTACGCGCTGGCGCTAAGTTCCGTGCACGTGATTTGACGTCCTTGGCGGTCAAAGGGTTTAAGAAATTCATCATTACCACCCCATTTTAGGGCGCAAACTTTCTCCTTTGGTAGGGTTTGGGCTGTAGGCTTTAGGCTAATTCAATGCGGATTGGTTGGACATTACAGACTTTTCATTTCATCGCAGATGTATACAACTATGCAGGTTTTAAGGTCAATTAAGAGAGAGTATTCGCCGAACTTCTTGGAATATTTTTACAGACATGTTCGCTTGTATGTTAGCGGCGTGGAGATCTATTTAAAAAAATTGGCGTTACGTGTCTGCCCTTGGGTCGCTGACTTACATATATATATATAAAAATTCAACTCAATCGGTCCAGTAGTTTCTGAGAAAATTCGTTTTTTGACAGACAGACAGATAGAGTCGCACCATAAGGCTTCCTTTTTTTACCATTTGCTACGGAACCCTAATATCCAAATGTAGATACTTTATAGTTTATACTTCGTCGAATGAGTGTCCAAATAATCATTTGGTAAAAACTCTAATATTAATCGTACCCTCTGCGCTCTCTGTCCGCATGCAAGAGGAAATGTCACCTGCACTGCTACTCCACCTAGTAACGAATTGCGTACTAGTAGTACACTAGTAAGGTGACATTTCCTCTTACATTTTGTCGTATCTTTAGGGGGCATTCGGACAGAGGGCCCAATGGGGTTGGCCGGTGAAAACTTTTGCAGAGGGCGCTGTTCCAGATTCCATACAATAAGAGAAAGAGATACAAACAATAAAAGATAAAAGATAAAAAAGATAAAAGATATTTATTCTTCAATTTAGGCACATTACAATGCACTTATGAACGTCAGAGAGAAAAGAAACTACCACCGGTTCTAACCCTACACCTCTGACCCGAGAAGTATTACTTATTACCGGCAAGAAACTCGGCGGGACTTATTTTTTCAAAACAGTACTACAAATACATTAAAGATACTATATACAATAATGCGTAGTTCTTCAAGAAGGCATATCAAAACAGCTTGAGAGACAGACATGTACCTGCCTATTGTGTAATTAAAATGAAAAATAAAAATAAAATCCAAATCTGACTGCTTCGCAATACGTTTGATATTCTTTCTTACTTGAACTGTGTCCTCTAAATGTTAGATGATTTTATAGATTCTGGTTTGGGCCATGCATATATGTCTGTCATATAGTCCTCGACCCTGTAATAACCCTTTGACATTAAAGTTTTTTTCAAGTATTTCTTAAGAGCGGGAAATGATAGATTCAATGATAGAAAGAAACAGACGATGAATGGTCCCTAACTTGTATGCAGGCATAAAGGTTTTCTTAGGCAAAAACCTTCCCTATGGCGTTAATCTACATCATTTTAATTTTAGTGTATTCCAAAAACGGATGGATTTAAATTTCGGAGCAATTCGAGACAAAACATTGAGTCATTTTCGCGAAAATAAATAAAAACTACTTCGCGCCTTACAAATTTAGCTTTTCTAGGGACCAATTTTGAAGATGTCACTTTGACAGTTGCCAACCCCATTGAATTGAGCTTCAAAAAGTTCTCAGGCTGTGCTGCTCTACTATATAAGTTACTCTATGATCGTACCTTGCAGTAAGTACTCGTTTTCGTCGTGTTCATTGGAGCAGGTCTGGTTGACCAGGTACCCGACTCCGCCGGGCACCTTGAGGAAGGCACTGACGGCGGCCGGGCAGTGTGCCGTCCACTGGGACAGGAGCATTAGTAGCGCCACCTAGAATAGACAGACATCTTTTAGAAGCTTTTGATATAAGGTTCAGAATCCAAAAAGTATTTGTAACATTCTGGAGGTTTTGGTATTCAGGGTCAGGTGGTCGGCAGTGAAACAATTTTTTATTGAGTGCCCATAACTCGGAAACCAATGATCATAGGAGATCGATTCAGAAGGATATTTTATACCAGGGCGGTGGTAAACAAGCATACGACCCGCCTGATGGTAGGCAGCTACTGTTCCAGAAGTGTCACATGCGCATGAATTTTGTTTCATGTAGGTATCTATCGATTCGTTTTGTTGTGAGGATCAATGACTATATGAGGGAAATTTCGTTAAAGCAGTTCGTTTTCGTCAGATGAATAAAGGTGATAAAGGGACTTTTCTGTTGTGACTGTTGTGAGTATATCAAACGGACATTTTAGACAGAGAGATATAAAGTACAATCATCTATTCATCTGTTAAACGGACATTTTACGAGTGGGCCAAAGAGACAATGAGGGTTTCCGCGATCGAGTTTTTCGTCAGATGACATTTCGTCAGATGAATAATGGATAAAGGGACTTTTGTAAGTATGTTAAAGGGACATTTTGTGAGTGAGTTAGAGGGATCTTTTAAGAGTAGATTTAATGGAAAAGGGGTCATTGAGAATTTTTACACATTGAAACATCTTACCTTAGGTTGTAATTTAGTAGTCTGCTGTAAAGTTAGAGTACACTGATGCAACAGCGAGACGGGTGCACTCCCTATATTAGTGGCTAGCAGCACTCGTAGCAACTGTTCTTTTTGTCCGGGGTTCTCTATGAGGGCGTGTGTGAGCGCCACGGCCGCGAACCAGTTTGAGAGAACGTCAGATGAGAAAAGTCCTGGAAAATAAACGGAAATAATGTTATACTCGTGATTTAATTGAGACTTCAGATATTATAGGCGCGAAAAATCAATTACATTTACATACAGATTGTAACAAAAATACTAGTGATCCGTTTAAGGCCATAATTAATATCTTATTGCGAGTAAGAAAAATTCACGACCTAATTAAAAAGTAAAAAAGAATTTCATGAAATTTTGTGTTAACAGTTCTCCAAAACGCACGCGGGTGAAGCCGCAGGAACAGCTAGTACTTTAATAAGGTATAGACAAAGGATTTACTAAGATACGTTAAGAGTAGTTCTAAATATACTTCAACTTGTGTTCATTATACTAGGTATCCATTTTTGCCCAATTTTTTGACACCCTGCTACTACTTGCATTTTTTTACGCGTCTAGCAATCACATAATTCCCGAATTTATTTAGCTAATAGTCTCTCAAAACCAAGTACTCACCGCCGCATAACAGGTGACCACTAGTGAGGCTCGAAACGTCAGAGGAGGAAGGCAGGAGCGTCTGAACTAGGCTGGCCTGCGACATCTCGTTGTGATACAGGTAGCATTGGAAGCAGTATAACACGGCGCATCTGAAAATGTATTACTTCTTTAAATATCAATGAAACATAAATAAACTAGTAATTCTCTTCAAGCTAAAAACTCGCGATTCTTGCGAGTATTAGTTGACCAGTATCACAATACCCCACGGCAAGAGACAGTTTCGCATGGCAAAAGCTTGGAGAGCCCTATGCTGCAAAGCAAGACAGTCAGTGACAAAAAAAAAAGTGTGTGGTCCTTCGAGCCCTGGGTAAGCGGCTATCCCCTCCCAGCCACACTCAAGTAGGCTAGAAAAAGTAAAACTTACCTCAAAGAAAACGGTTGTTTCTCATTAACCATAGACATGAGCAGCACCACGATGGCGGGCCGCGGTGGGTTGGAGGGCGCCATCACATTCCCCATAAACTCCTGGTTCACCGCGTCCCCGCGCACCACCTCCCCCACCGTATTAATGGTCTCCGTCAGTATATCCGCCGGCACACCACTCGCCATCAGAATATTACACAAGGCATCCAAGAGACCAACATTCTTCATGATCTTCTGACAGTTTGAGATGATTTGAATAGCATTGCTCGGTGATACTAAAGTCCTCACGATTTGCAGCATACAGTGTACGTTTGATACTTTCTGCGGTGACCAGCCATAGTCCTCCGATTCCGGGGTATTAAACATTGGAAGCATCTTCTGTATATAGCTGCCTTCTTTAAAGAAATTTATGTTACTGCTGTTGTTTTTAAGCAAATTCAACATTAGTAATAGACAGTCTTCTACAATAATTCCTCCGTCGGAGTAACCTTCAGTCGATACTATATCAAAGAGCCTATCGAAAGCGTTTTCAAATGCAACTATTTTCTGTATATTTGCATTTCCTCTAGTAAGTTTAATAAGTAATAACAACGTCTCATTCCTGATGACTTCCCTCGGATCACCCAATAAATCCATCATTTTTGATACACCCATAGGTTTCACTAAGATTATCTCTTGTATATCTTTCGGTCTGTTAGTCAATAACGAAGTTAACAGTTGGACTGCAGAGAGTCGTACTCTGAAGTCAAACTCATCTAGTAAGTCTAGTATGAGTTGTATGTTGTGATGGTCTTTGATGAACATTTCAGTGAACTGTTCCCCGATGTTCATGGGCACATGGGGGTTGTCCTCCTCCTCCTCGAACTGTGTGGGGTACATAACGTTGTTTAGGGTGTCTAGTGCGTAGTTTATTGTTTCATTGTCTGCTCGATCGAGCTCTAAGACCTGCAACAATTGTTAAGATGTGAAATTTGATGTACTTAATAACTTGCTTGTGTTAAGGTCTTATTACTTCAACTTAGATGGTGATGGATGGGCCACACACCACACTTTTAGTATAGTAGCCCGCAACACCAGGCCTTCAGGAAAAGACTTCAATAAAAAGTAAGCAGCACCTGTTTGAGCGTATCCATGCCGTGCGCGCCCACGTCCACCCGGTACTTGCGCGACATCGCCTTAAGCGCGCGGCACGCGTCCCGCCTGTCCTCCAGCAACGTCGAGTTGTTCACGCGGTCTACTAAGCGCTCCACCTGTAGACAACAATAGAGTTAACTCAATCTCGCCAGTGACATCAAATCACGCACATGGAAAGTCGTGCCCTCAGCGCAAAATACAGGACCGTCATCCGAGCGTCGTCGTCGCGTCGGCGTCTTGCCAGCGTCGACGCGACGTCAGCGCTACGCAACCCCCCGCACCACCTCTCAGCGGGGGGAAGACGCTAGTGTGGGGTTAGCCTAAGACCATAAAAAAAAGTTATGGGGCTTCGAAAATCAGATTTTGGATGATTTATCAAAAAAAAAAAAGTATCTCCAGATCCGTGGCTCCTAGGACCAAGGTTCCAAGGAAGAAAGGGAAGGAAATGACACCACGAACCCCCCAAAAAATTTTGTCTGTACATGTGCCAAACACCTGTATTAAGCGAGTTGCGGCGCTGAGAGCAAAATTTTTCTGTCCAATGATTGGCGGTCAAAGGGTTAAAGAGATTAGATTCGTCAAATCCAGAGCCAAAAAGAAATACTATCTATAACAAAAATAGCACCTCCTCCAATTTCTAAGGAGCCAATCAGAATCAGAATCAATTGTTTTATTCATGATCAACCTAAATTATATACAAAAGTATAACAAAAAAACAGTAGAAATTCAGAACAACACAGAGTTTACCACACAACCGCCTCAGCATCATGCTGACACGAAAGCCAGCACTATAAGTTAAATAGTGTACTTTTTGAAGCTAATAAGTTAAATAGTACTAAACGAGCCAAATTGAATAAACCGGTCCAGCTTAATGAGTCAGCGCGAATCGAGTTCCCCGACAAACTCCAATCTAAGCTCCAAGGCACAACGTATGACCCTTTCGAGTCTGCCGGGTTAACTTGGGATAAATTTAAAACCTTCTCTCTCGAAACAGCTAAGCAAGCCGAAGCTACACACAAAACCTCAAGACCCAAAGCTGACTGGATGAGCACTGAAACCTGGGATAAAATTAAAGAAAGGAAAGCTTGTAAAGAGAATGGCTTACACTCTGATCAGGATAGATGCCGATACGCAGAGCTCCATAATGAGATCCAGAAACTTTGTAGGAAAGACAGAAATGACTACATCGATAGGATATGCACCGACATAGAAAAGTTGTCACACACAGCACACACGAGGGACTTGTTCCAGAAGGTTAAACTACTCGCCAGCGAATTCAAACCTAAACAATGGACAATTGAAGACGAGAAAGGTGACGCATTAGTGGATAAAAGTGCAGTCCTAGAAAGATGGCGGCAGTACTGTCAGCAGCTGTATAGTGATCCCATTGAGGACGATACTGACCCAATGGATTACATTGAGAGATAACCGGACATTCTTCTGAGCGAGGTCGAATCAGCCATCCAGGCACTGAAGCTCAATGCTTGCGGAAGCGATGGCATTACCGCGCAGATGCTAAAAAGTATAGGAGACGAGGGACGGAAAATATTACACAGGATATGTCAGAAGGTCTGGAGAACAGGTGTATGGCCGGAGGACTGGACCGAATCCATAGTGATACCCCTGCACAAGAAAGGTTCTACGCGTAAGTGTCAAAACTACCGCACTATATCGCTTATATCACATGCCAGCAAAGTTTTCTTGCGAATCCTGAACAAGCGTCTGGAAAATTATATCGCTCGGCAAATACCTAAGGAGCAGGCAGGATTTGTAAGAGGCAGAGGTACCCGGGAACAAATTCTCAACGTGAGGCAATTAATAGAAAAATGCAGAGGACACGACGTGTTGATGGTTATGTGCTTTATCGACTACGCAAAGGCTTTTGATTGCATCAATTGGGAAAAAATGTTCAGGGTTATGAGCGAGATGGGGATACCACAACACCTAACCTTTCTGGTGCAAAACCTATACTCGTGCAGCGTGTCTAGAGTGCGAATAGAGGACACTGTGTCGCAACCCTTTAGGGCTGAAAGAGGAGTGCGCCAAGGATGCATCTTGTCGCCGCAGCTATTCAACCTCATCGGCGAGCACATAATGAGAAGGGTATTGGAAGGCTGGGAGGGTGGCATCCAAGTTGGTGGCCAACTAATCAATAACCTCCGCTTCGCAGATGACACGACAATAATAGGTGCCTCAGAAAGAGAACTAGCGGTCCTTTTGCAAAGGATTGAGCTGATCAGCCGTGAATATGGCCTTAAAATTAACAGGAGCAAGACCAAATTAATGTTCATTGATCGCCCTGGTACCATGCAGAGAACCAATGAGTTACGCGATCTTGAGGTTGTCCACAAGTTTGTCTACTTGGGCTCGCAAATAAGTGACGATGGCGACTGCTACCAGGAGGTTGTAAGAAGATCCCAGATGGCTAAAGCTGCGGTGAAACGACTCGAGAAGATATGGGTGAACAGAAGTATAAACCGCAAAACAAAAATGAAACTAATGCGGAGCCTTGTCTTCTCGATCTTTCTGTATGCTTCAGAAACCTGGACCATTAAACAAGACACCCGCCTTAGGATAGATGCGTTCGAGATGTGGTGTTGGCGCAGAATGCTCCGGATCTCTTGGACTGAACGCCGCACAAATGTGTCTATCCTCGACGAGCTCAAGATCACCACGAGGCTCTCTACTATCTGCACCCAACGTGTACTAAGTTTCTTCGGCCATCTGAGCAGATCCGGGCCAGAGAGTCTGGAGAAGCATATAATGACTGGACGCTTGTCAAGGGCGAGAAGGAAAGGCTCTATGGCTACTCGTTGGGCAGATAGGATAACATCCATCACAAAAGCCACACTACAGGCAAGCATGCATCGGGCCCTGGATCGAGTGGCCTGGAGAGTGTTGGTGAAAAGTGTCCACAATCGTCACGTCCCTCAGCCATGAGGATACGACAAAGAAGAAGAAGTTAAATAGTGTACTTTTTTAAACTAATAGGTTAAATAGTGTACTTTTTTATTGTGTACATGGGCAGCTAATATACTGCTTCTCTATTTGTTACGAAGACATGTCACCAAAGCATACTATTTGGTCCATTCAACTTTATACATTGTATATTGCACAGATTCACTACAGTATTCAAGCAATAAAAGCGCAAGTACCGACTGCCAAATGGTACCCTTTCATCTAGACTACCACATTTATTTTTGTCACACCTCATGCTTGAATAGCCCAAAGACTTAATAACCAATCAAAACATATTAAAATTTACAGTAGGTAGGGGTTGGGCCGTTTGGGCGGGTTTAATAAAATGCCTTACATTTGTTTGCATGAGTTTCATTCCCACCATTCGAAATGTGTTGAATATGTTTGCTAAACTAATCATACTATTATCATGTTTGATAATTAAAACACTTTTTCCATTTCACAGTCCACTGATTCTGAATTATTAGTAACTACACAACATAATTTATGTATAAATATACACTTTGGTTAGGTATTCAGATGCCGAAAAATTATAGCCCGATAGCTTTTGCACTTTTCTGATTTGTAATTTTAAAAAATATATACATATAAATATTAAATTTTCTGATACGAATACGATGAACGTATGTATATTTTAAGTTCAAGATTACATAAATTTATTCTTATAATTGAGTAAAAAGCAGAAATATAAAATAAATATTGACATAAGTGTTTTACTAAAAATCAGTCTCGGATTCTGATATACAATGAGTGTCACACTAGTCATAAAGTCGCGGTAGAATTGCCTTGCATGCCTATGATATGAAGGTCCCGGGACTATATTTAACATTAGAAACATTTTTGATACAAATCCAACATCGTACCGTCTCCGCACCCGATGGAGTTTGGCCGGGCTCCGGCGCCCCCAGAACGGTTTTTAAGCCGCTCTTCAAGAAATCCATCGTAGTTCTTCTATTTGCCTTCTAACACCATACACTACTATTATTATAAACAATTAATTAGCACGTAAAATAGAGAAATATGTAATCGTATTAACCCAAATATTCGACACGTCAAAGGAGTTGACACAACTTTTGACAAGTGATAACAAACGTAGCTTATCTGAGCCATAGCGGCCAATTAAATGCAATATCTAAACGCAATTATGGATGCGTTCATACATTTTTGTCTAAGGCGCTCTACTGACCTCACGCGATTTTAGGGTGACATCTCCAACACTGGTCCTTAGTAGTAGTCCTAGTTAAATTGTATGGCGCGAAGTAGTTTTTAATTATTTTCGCGATAACAACTCATATCAATAGTTTGGCTCGAATTGCTCCGAAATTAAAATCCACCGGTTTCGGAAATAATAAAATGAAAATGCTGTAGATTAATGCCACACGGACTAGAAATGTTTTTGGCAATTTTGGCTAAGAAAAGCTTTTTTACGGGTCGCCACACACCTAGCGGTTTTCCTCGCGGAATTACCGGAAGTAGCGGAAATTTGTCTATGGTAGCGGAAATTTGTCTATGGTAGCAGATTTTATAGGGTCGCCACATACCTAGCGGTTTTCCTCGCGGAATTACCGGAAGTAGCGGAAATTTGTCTATGGTAGCGGAAATTTGTCTATGGTAGCAGATTTTTTGTATGGAAGCCATAGACAAATTACCGGAAGTAGCGGAAATTCATAGACAAAATGCTTAATTTGTCTATGAATTTCCGCTACTTCCGGTAATTCCGCGAGGAAAACCGCTAGGTGTGTGGCGACCCTTATATGGAAGCCATAACCAAATTACCGGAAGTAGCGGAAATTCATAGACAAAATGCTTAATTTGTCTATGAATTTCCGCTACTTCCGGTAATTCCGCGAGGAAAACCGCTAGGTATGTGGCGACCCTACGGGTCGCCACACACCTAGCGGTTTTCCTCGCGGAATTACCGGAAGTAGCGGAAATTTGTCTATGGTAGCGGAAATTTGTCTATGGTAGCAGATTTTTTGTATGGAAGCCATAGACAAATTACCGGAAGTAGAGGAATTTCATAGACAAAAAGCTTAATTTGTCTATGAATTTCCGCTACTTCCGGTAATTCCGCGAGGAAAACCGCTAGGTGTGTGGCGACCCTACTTCATACTCAGGAGAACAGCGCCCTCTACAAAAAGTTTTTACCGGCCTTCCCCATTGCCGGCGAGTTTAAAGTCGAAATCATGTCGACATTGCGTCGAGTGTAGACCTCTTAAAAACGACGTAAACAACTGTCAAAATTTTATGACAGCTACGTGTTTTGGTCTGAAATTCTAATAAAATTTATAGAAAACTGTCGATTTCTAATAAATCTACTCAACTTTATTCATAATGTCGACCGATTTAAACGCTAGCTTCAATGAGCAGTTTATGAACATAAACACTAAACTGAAAAAGTAAGTTACACCGAGAACACGTACTATATTTAGCTCTTTATAGTTTTAATCATAAAAACAAGTATTTACAGGCGTTTCTTGAGGAAGCCGAATATTTCTGAAGCTACCAACGAGTTCATAGCGCTAGCCATCCAGTGCGAGTACTCCGAGCAACCTACATTTGCTGGACATTGCTATATTGGAGCAGCCAAATGTGAGGCGTCCGTTGGCAATTTCTTGGGCGAAGCGGAGTATCTAGTGACGGCAGCGAGACAGTTTATGAAAGCGGAGAAAAAGCTAAATTCCTTAAAGTTTTGTAGTCCTGACAGAGAAAATTTAGAGGTGAGATAGCCAGTTTGTTAATAACAGAAATGCATTATAGTATTTTTAGTTCTATCCATTTCCTATAAGTGCAAGAGCTTTCGTTTTCATTAATATTGACCGAACAAGTAAAGTGCCCTTATTACAGCCTTTGTATGTCTCAAACAATTCTCGTAAAATTTTATAAGAAGGTTTCATATTTCTTTACTTTTCGTCTTTTTATGGTTCTGTACCAATTTAGTAATTTTTTTTTTATATCTTCAAAATGGCATTGACCTAAGACTACTATGCAATATGCATGGTAAAACACCTGGAAGACTACTAATAAATAAATATGTTAGATAATATCCAGTATCTTTGTTATAATGAATGCTTACCGCGCTTACTGACTGTCCCAATTCTCACTGATTCCAGGCAGCCATTGGATGCTTCACCCAAGCTCTGACCAAGTATCCAGACAAGTCTTCCATCCGCCTCTCCTTGCTGAGCGAGCTGGCCACTGATCTGGTGGCATTGAACCTCAAGTGTGAGGCAGTGTCTTACTACGAGCAGGCACTGGCTTTGGTACAGGAACCAACCATGAGAGTTATGTTTGTGAAGAATTATATAAATCTCCTTATTGACTGTGGTAATTCTTTTCAATTGTTTAACCCTTTGACTGCCAAAGACGTCAAATCATGCGCATGGAAAGTCTTGTCCTCAGCGCCAGGACGTGATATCACGTCCAAAATATAATCAGTTTGGTTTGCGAGGTCTCGTGTGCTGGCGCTGAGGGCACGCTTTGGCCGTCCGATGCTTGGCATTCAAAAAGTTAATTTAGCATTTCTTCAAGTGCAATAAATGCCATCTAATTTTTATGCTTATTTTTCAGGAAAATATGATGTAGCCTTAGAAAAAGCAAATGAACTTATAGACTCCAAAGTAAATTTACCAGAAGATGTTCTTGCAGAGTAAGTTTACACTAAAAACCTTACACATTTTTCTTATACATTGTTTCAATAAATTATCAAAGTACCACATTTTTGTTTTTAAAACATAGCTTCTTCCTTTTCACTATTTTTTTTCGATTACTAAATTCGCTATCTCTCTCTCTCTCCATCTCTCTCTTTCTCTTTCTAGATTTGACTAAATATAGTCAATTAAGGTTGCCTTTCATTCTTCTATATTTTTTATTTTGTCCTCAGAATTCAACTAAGCCGAATTCTACTTTCACTTCATATGGACCCTGCAGGTGATGCCAAGACAGACTCTCTAAAACAACTGTTCACTGATATACTGAATGATGCTGAAAGTGATGGTAAGTAACAATATATTTTTATATTTCACTAGTTATTAAAAAATATTGCCATGTTAATATACATTATAAAATGAAATATGTATCAAGGATTAAACATTCATTTTTATTGGTTTTTATTTAAACGAATACTTAATAATTGGTTTAGTTAGAGTTTTACATTTTAAAGTTTTCTTACTTTTTTTTGTTTTTAATTTTTAATAGACGCTAAAACAATTTAGGTGCCTTATTTTTTACTTTCTTATGTTAGTACATATAAATTACAGTTATTAATCCTTTACTACAAAAATAATACCAGTAAAAAAAAATAGAAAACACATTTCTCTCTCCAGCAATACCATTGAACGTGGACTTACGTCTGAAGCTACAATCAGCCGTGCTGTGTCTCGCGACTCGCGACGCGCCGGCGCTGGCGCGCGCGGCCTGCGCCGGCGCCTGCTCCGTGCGGCCCGCGCTCACGCACGCGCAGAGCGAGCTCCTCACTACGCTAGCTAAGAGCGTACACGATAAGTGAAGTAGCGGGTACACTCTCTGTGACAACACCGAAAGCTTTATTTTCGCATTTACAGCAGCATTTGCCTTAAAACTTTGGGCTTTATTGTCAATGCATCAAAACAGTTTATTCGGAAAAAGTGTAGGAAGATTTAAGCCTCTATGTGAACTTAAAAAGGGCAAAAAAATGTGTACAGTCAGCAGCAGAAGTAGCTAAGCGGGTAAGGTATTCAAAATGACCTACACGCTCTTATTATTTTAACAATAAAGTCGTGTCCAGCTTATTTTGAACACCCTACCCGCTTAGCTATATTTGCTGCTGACTGTACTCCATTGTACACAACATTAATCCCATTTACAATAAGGTAATGTACATACATTGTAATCCAAAAATCGGATCGATATTTTAGACGTGAGTGTTTAAACAGTCAACTGTAGAAACATAAGTACAATGTGCAATTATTTATTTTAAAATATAAATGTTACTTTTTCAGTAATTTTATTTTGTCAATGTTTAAACCTGTTCCGAGCCATTCTGGAGTTTGTGGCCGTTCTGTTTGGGTTAGACGCCCGCGGATCCTTCCATAAATCTTTGTGTACTACTCCTAGCACTTTGCTGCTAATCTTTTCTAGGCCTGTGATTGTCTTGAACATCCCTTCGGCACTATCCACAGAGACACCTTTGCTTTTGAAGAACTGGAACATAAATCAATACAATGCTTAAGACATTCAAGGCATTTTTTTAGAACAGGGATTTTATTATTTTTGATAGTGAATATATTTATGCAATGTATTTGAAAATGGCAAGGTACAGTCGCCATCAAATATATTGGAGCGGCCAGGGTACTCAAAAATATCTGAACATGCGCTTTATCGGCTTGACAATAGAGGTGTTGTTAAGATATTTGTGACCACCTTGTGTGCTCCGATATACTTGATGGCGACTGTACATAAATAATACATAATTAGCATTAGAGTTCATCTATTTTTGTGTGTGTGTAAAAAGCAGAAATTGTGAGCTAGGTCAGAAATTGCTTGTCGTAAATTATATTGTTATTATATTACTTACCATTGATACAAACTGGCAGTCTGTCATCAGCTTCATTAAAGCCATAGGGTGATCTCTTTTCACAGAATGTGACCATCCTATAAAATACAATTTGTTCAACCAAAGGATTTTACTGGTAGAGAGACTCCCATGTATAAACCCCAACTTGTTATACCAAGTGTCTATTTCTTCTACAATTTCAGAATATGCAGCACCAAACATTTCAGCTGGGAGTGTTGATATTGATGAAGCACTTTCCTGATTATTTCCGATGAAACTCATGATCAGAACATTTTTATTCTTATACACAGGATGTGGAGCATTGTTAGAAAAATGTTGACTCCGTAAAATGTCTAAATGTTCGTATTCTTTATGCACTCTCTTAAATATTGCATTGTTCTTTTCAGCGTCATTACTCAATTTGTATACTTTAACAGCATTGCCATTAGGGAAATAAGTGTGATAATTCCCATAGCAATGTGCGTGTATCACTACCGTGTTAGTACCTTTACTGACAACATTGTGAAATTCGCCTGAGAGTTGTAGGTCAATGAGCATTTGTAAAATTTGTGTTGTTGATCTATCAAATTTATAATACGAAGGTGGTCTGACAATAGCTTTGCCGTTCTCAATCATTTTATATTCTTTTAGCTTTCTCCGTTGAGTCATTTGTTTTTGTTTGGAGTTTTTTACATTTGAAACAGGTTGAAAATCGTCCCAGTATTTCTCTTCATCTAAATATGTCTCGCCCATAACATTTTTCATATAGTTTTTATTTTGACTTACTTCAATGTTGTTTTCTATGTAGTAGGTAAAGTTGCCTTTTGATTTTCCTTAACCCTTTGAGATAATGATAACTCTGAGTAACACTTAATTCTTAAAACTTTATTAAATTACAATTTTTTATATATATGGCAATCACAATTAGATAAATAATTATATAAGTTCCAAATAAACAAAGTTACTCGCGATGGAATTTTATTGGAGACTTGTTTTAAACTAGAGCTCCCGCTACACGTGTAACACGCGGAAACGAATACCCGTGTACTTAAGACCGGCGGTGCTAAGGAACCGGTTTACACGAACCCGCCAAGATTCGGAAACGTGTCCGGGAAACGTTTCCAGGAGACGTTTCTCAGACACGTTTCCCCGGTTACACGGGTACTTAATACCGGCCCGAACGGTTCCGAAGCTCCGAAGCAGTTAGAGCTGATTCAAATAAGGTTTACTATTGAATGCTCTAATTGTGAACTGCATTATTATGCACCACACACTTGAGCGAAATTCAGCGCGGAATTCAGGCAAAAAAGCTGAATGCCGCTCAAATGTGTGGCGCTCCTTATTATATGAGGTTGAATGGATTCGTATCATATAGATTTACTTTAAAATAAAAATTCTTTACCCAATTCCACAAAAACCATAATTGTTTTGGAGTCCTTTATTACATACCTACAAGGATAATTATTATTATATAATTATATTGAATATTTACGTATGTTAAATAAAATAATATTAAAATTAATTACCATGCATATATTATATAACGAAGTTCACAATCTTACTAATTACGGCGAAAATGTTGTTGTAATTAGTACCATAGTGCACACATTTAAAGTCTAAATTCAAACAACATTTTCGCCGTAATTAGTACGATCGTGAACTTGGGTATCGATATTACAGGTAGGATTAGGTTAGGACGCGTCCAACTGAACAAAAATATGTGAACACGACCTTATACCCATACGAATAAGGTTGTGTTCACATATTAACGGATATTAATGGACTCGACTGTACATTGCCGGAAAGGAGGCAATAATTGCCTCCCGACTTTCTTATTAAAACTTTACACAGTGATAACAGCAAATCAATATAAATATTATACACTGATGTAGGTAATGTAAAAGTACCTATCTGAATTCATAGCTGTAGAGACATAATGCAATAACTAGGTATTAATTATAATATTGATATTCTCTTATTTTTATCTCTTTCTTTGTTTAACCGAGCATAAAGAACACGCGCGACGGCTCCTACAAAAATAGTAACTAGGTACGAATTTAAGTGAATGATAATATGACTTATTGGGATAAGCTTAGATCATAAAATGGGAAATCCTTTATTTTTACTTGAGTGACTTTCACGCTAACGTCCCGGCGGTCCAGGTAATAAAATTAAATGTGTCATTTTATGACATCTTTTTGTGCGCTATTTTGACCAAAACGTTTTGTTTTCAAATCTTAAATGTAATAATAGTAATAAAGCTTAAAATAGGTAGATACCTATTTTAAGCTTTATGACGATGTTATAAAGTCAACACGTCTGTAAAAAAACGTTAAAAACATTAAAATTCCCACAAATGTAATAGTTTCGCTGTGGTAATTTAAGAGCACCCTCTACAATACAACTAGAATAAATAAAAATAAATATTCCTAAGAATTTTTCGAATTTTCCTAAGCATCTTGTTATTTTAAAACCCGCAATCAAAGAGGTATATTATAGAGGTATGCCCGGGCTTAAAACTAGGTAATTATCATTGAATTAAAAATAATAGAAGACGGAAATAACCAAAATATCACCATATTTAAATATGATATGAGGATTCTGGTTATTAAAAAAGTTTTGTTTAATAAATTCAACACGTCTAATAAATGTTTAACTACATAATACATATCAAACTAATACAAAATTAATTTGATAGCTAAGTTTTATTTACGATGTTAAACTTCAATGTTTTTGCTCTAGTTAGTGATCTATTTGTGCAAAATTTACCTGCTATTCTATTACCATCATAAAAAGGCACACCCACAGTAACCATTTATTAAATTTCTACTCTACGGACCTCACAATAAGATTCAAAATCACCAAACTCCCCAAATGTATCATATATTCATTCGTACCGTTTGAACGACTCGATCCGTTCGACTCTTACCGCCAAGGACGTTTCCAGATCCGCGTGTATTTAAGACACGGTTTTTTCGACTACACGTTTAACCGTGGACACGGATCTTAATTACACGTTTCTTAATTACACGTGCGAAACGGGCCAGAAAACCGTGTCGCGTGTTATTCGGACACGGGTATTCGAAACGGTTACACGAGACCCGGAAACGACCGCGAGCCCTATTTTAAACTGGTATTGGTGTTTCGCTTAGAGCATGTGTTTCGCAATGATTTTGACGCACAAACAAGGAAACTTGATCAATTTTACCTCTTAAATATCCACCAAGTCAGCAGTTGGCAATCCTGTACATCTGTCATTTTATAGAACAGTCAAGGACGAAATTGACCATGGGGCTGTACAAACGAAACAATTTATCAATACAACATTAGATTAGGCTCGCTGTTTGTAATGATGGGGAAGGCAACTGACAAAGTGACATCTCCAATATTGGTCCTTAGACTCCTTAGAAAAGCTAAATGTGTATGACGCGAAGTAGTTTTTATTTATTTTTGCGAAATTGACTTAATGTTTTGTCTCGATTTGCTCCAAAATGGAAATACACCGGTTTCTGAAATACACTATTTAGGTATTAGCCTCCGCATGAACCACATATGAGATGACACCCTTGTAACTCAGCCCTAATCAACTCAATTCATCGACTAGTAGCGCCATCTGTCGCGCCACTCAGGTACTAATGTCGCCCGGTGCTAGCGCCAGGCTGATTTCTCCTCAGTACGCTTTTGTAACTCAGCCGAGCAACACGTGCACAATCAAGTTTAAAAAATATCGAAAAGTAAATTACAAATGCAAATTGTGTAACGATTGTTGCTATTTCAGATAAGTGATGTAGCACAATTTACTTTTGTAATTTATTTTGTGCAAATTGCTCAAAAAATGGAAAAGCAAATAGTATAATGACTTCAGATATTGTGAAATTCCGCTCGGTGCCCGTGGCCCAGCGACGAGACGCAGTGACCTCCAATAGGCACCGTCAAAATATATCCGTCTTCCCGTGAGACGCAGATATTGTGAAATTCCGTTCGGTGCCCATGGCCCAGCGACGAGACGCAGTGACCTCCAATAGGCACCGTCAAAACACATCCGTCTTCCCGTAAGACGCAAATATTGTGAAATTCCGCTCGGTGCCCATGGCCCAGCGACGAGACGCAGTGACCTCCAGAAGGCACCGTCAAAACGCATGCGTCGTCCCGTGAGACGACAGGCGTCGTCCCGTGAGACGATAGGCGTCGTCCTGTGAGACGACAGGCGTCGTCCTGTGAGACGACATGCGTCGTCCCGTGAGACGACAGGCGTCGTCCCGTGAGACGACAGGCGTCGTCCCGTGAGACGACAGGCGTCGTCCTGTCAGACGACATGCGTCGTCCCGTGAGGTGACTTACGTCGTCCCGTGAGACGACGGGCGTCGTCCCGTGAGACGACAGGCGTCGTCCCGTGAGACGACAGGCGTCGTCCCGTGAGACGACATGCGTCGTCCTGTCAGACGACATGCGTCGTCCCGTGAGGTGACTTGCGTCGTCCCGTGAGACGACAGGCGTCGTCCTGTGAGACGAAATTGCGTCGATCCGTGAGACGAAATGCGTTGGCCCAGGAGTCGACATTGCATAATTTGGTGAGTGCAACATTGCGTCATCTGTTTAGACGACATGCGTCGTCCTGAGACTCCTGAGAAACGATATGGGTCGTGCATCATCCCGTCTGTGTGTCATGTATCGTTGAGACGCTATGTAATGTCCATGCATCATCTTGTAGCTGGTCGCTCCACAGGTTATGTACATCTATCTATATCTGTGGATACCGTTGGAAAACTGCCACCTTAATGTCTGATTTATCCCATTAACAAACGACGCCAACGGTTGCATTTTGGTTTTAACATTGGCATGGTAACAATATATTAAACGACATAATGCCCATCTATTAAATTTCTCGTATATCAGACACGAAAAATAGAATAAGCTAATTCTTTGAACCACTAATAAAACATGGTTCATGGGTAAAACAACTATCTGGTACATCTTTTAAGAAGAATGGTAGACACGCAGCCTCTCGTAGACTGGCTTGTATGAACCCAGGAAAATATTGCCAAATACGGCTTATACTACGAATTTATGCGACTTAACGCAAAATAATGGTTTGGAATAAGCTGTTTCGATCATGCAAAAAGGGGAAGTAAAAACCAGCAAGGTTTTACAAGCATTTACAGCCCTCAACCAGGTCCTATACTTTAAAAAGGAGGGGGAGGCAAGTAAAAACAACCTTGGACGTAGGAAGTCTATATCTTTCTCCTCCGGTAACCGGAATAGGTATTGTTTTAGAAAGCAATAGCTTAACCGTTTTGGCTTTGACCCATAACACGTAGGCACATGTGAGTCAAATCCTGGTAGTGTCTTGAGGCATACTAAAGCACCTCAAAAATATTATTTCTTAGTTACCAAATTAAAATAATTGCTGGTCACAAAGAAGGATTGCTGTTTAGCCAAGCAACAAAATATTAATGAACACCGAAATAATTTAACTAGTAATCTAGTAAATTAACACCGAAATCAAAAATCAACAAATGTAGCTGTGTAAACAAAAACATTTACCTATATCACCTCAGTTACAACAAACACGTAAAAACGTCTGTGTTTAGTTCGACGACTGAGACGTCTCAGTTAATGTTACACTTAAACTGAAAGATCATCATCATCAATGTACGATAGGCACCCTGCCTGAAAACTGTAATAGAGCAACGGTTCAATAGACTTGCATTTAGTATGACAACAGAGGCGTTAGATGGATGAAGTGAGGCATAAAGATAAAGGTTACAGGATTCCATTTCGATAGAATTAACCCCCACTATAGGCACGACAAAAAACTTACAATATGTAAAAATAGTGGAAACTTGCCTAACTTTTCCCTATATTTATAGTCGTCCTTATCGTTTTCGATGCTGGTGAACTTAAAAGCAAACCTGACGGAAGTTTGTTATTCTGATCTCTAATATGGCTGGCTAGGCCGAACTTGTACAGAACGCCATGGACAAAAGCCGATGGAGACGTTTCATACACGCAAAGTACAGATCATCCGGTGATGACCACGATCCTCAGTCATGAGGGAACGACCGAAGAGAGAGGCCGAACTTGGTTTTAAATACTCCTTAACACGTATAGTAGCAGAGCTCGCTAGTTGTGATGGACGTATTGGACGTGTACACTTAGGAGGGCTTTGATATCTCTATAGAGATTCGGAAGTCTCATTTAAGGTGTAAGAGTAAACAAAGAAGATTTGCCACTTCTTCATCGTCAAAACATCGTCATGTAAATTCCTGTAGCAGAGTTGGGCCTTCCTGTTGTCCTGTGATATGCCACTGATTCAGTAGACGAGTGGCAAAACATCTAACGCCGAAATGGGATCACAAAAGAATTTAACCAATACTCTAGATTCAACACAAATTGAATGATCGCTTCAATATCCTCAAAGCAGTTGGGACTGCGGGGCAAATCAGGTGAATAATTACGACAAGATATAAACAAAAATTGAAAATACCTGTTTCTAAAATAGAGTCGGTTGGCTATTTCGACTGCTTGTCTAATGAGAGGTACCCCTCTCAGAAACTTAAGTGCTTACGGAATGTTACACAAACTTTTTGCATTGTGAAGGCAAAATTGGATGAAAATTTTAATATATTTCAAGGGTTACCCATTTGGAGACCCATTAAAATATTACTTAAACACTAACTTGCTATAAGATAGTCAAGTACATAGGTAGCGGTATCAAAGCAACCATAAAACCCGATTCCCGATGCCTTGCCTAATTTTTAATAAGTTAGGCATTTTTCTACAGACAACGATGAAAAGGATAGCCAAATTAATTACAACTTGACTACGAATATTTTGGACTTGTTATCTCTAGTAGGTAGTCTGAAACGAATCCTAATAGGTACACTGTTAGAGTCATAAAACGCATATAACTACATTAACACCTTCGAGGTTTTAAATATGCATGAGATAGACGCACATCAAGGCTCTTCAAAGACGCTGAACTTGGCTCTCGTAGTGACTTAAGACTACAATATAGTCGCCGGTCTTATACAAGCGAAAACAAACAGTCGCTAGTGAGTTCTAGTAGATAGGTTAAACTAGTACACAATGATCTCGCATAGATCGGTTCCATCCACGTGCCACGGTTTGGCTTGTCGAATAAGGGTCCAGAATGAATCCAACATGTTCTCAAAATCGATGACAGTTATTATGTTACCAGTGTATAGCCTACCTGAATAGTAGCAGGCTTAGTTTAGAACTTAGTAGACAATATTGACAGCGTAACCAAAAAAGAGCTGAGACTATCCTAAATACGATTCTATCTGATATCATGTCGTGATTATAAGACAAAGGGACGATGAAAATGCAGCTGCTTATAAAGTTTAGGAAAAAGGCTTTACAAGATTCTATTATAATTTCAGTCAAGTCATATATTTGTATAGGTACTTAAGAATGCACAGTTTATCAGAAGATAATACGCTTGTAAAATACTCAATAGGTCTGAGACATAAACATGTGAGTTGTGGTTGTACTAAAGCTCAAGGCGAACGTTTCATCTCTTTGAGTCTAGTATTATTTCGAGTTTATACAATCTCTGGGAGTAAACAAAGGTTTACCTTTGAATGTTAACTTTAATATTATAATACTAGTCACTGCCAATGACTTTAACCGCCAAAGATTTCAAAATGGCTGAATCTCTTTTTCACGCCGTTACAGGTTAAATTTGAAAAAGCTTTCTCTCAATGGAGCTCCAAAACATCAAAACTGTTTAGAGTTATTGTTGTGTGTCAGTATCGAAACAAAGTGATTTACTAAATAATAATTTACTGGCGTACATACATATGACGTAGATATTGGATAACAAAATATCGGATAACTATACTTATCAGTACACAATTACGGCATAAAAGCTCTTCCTCTGGTTTTGTGAATCAGATCGCCGCTACCTACAGAGGGTATATACGTAAAACGTCAAATTACAGACCCGAACAATCCTTGCGAACCCAATGATCTCCATCCCGGCTGTAGAAAATAACTGCATACACAAAAATTATAGTTCACTGAAAAATTTACTCTGTAGACGTACGCTCAGCTAGTAAATGGTATAGGTATTTAAATGCAGAGAAAAGCGTCAAACACACAATAGTCATAGTAATTAATATACCTACAGCCGTTGAAGACGATAGCATATTTTTCATTAACATTCTTATCGGTATGTTGGTTTCAAAGTTCAAAGTTTTTATTGTATATGAGGATCAGGTTACATGTTGCAGTTTAGTTACACTGAAACTCTACGTTACCTTTGCAGGTGTCTATACATTGTTATACATATATCTATACCTATCATATGTTCGTCCCTCTCTAAAATCTATAAACATAATACGATAATTGAAAATCATACAAACTAACTAGGAGCCTGCTTACCGGGTATACCATACCTGATCTGTTTTTGGTGGAGTATTGTTGATGTAGCAGTACCATTTTGTTCCTAAAATTGATAGTTGCCGTCGGCAACATTTAGCATTCTCATAACACTCATCTACTCAAAACTCTAATTTAAATCCATAAGTTGTGGATGTAATAGCAACGGCTTTCTTTTAGAGACGTCTAAAAATATACTAGTAAGGATATCGCGTAATTACCTGCATTTCCCATTTGGTTTTTATATCATTTCACTAATAAATGATCGCTACCTAATAGGCCTGATCCATGCCGCAATGCGGTCGTAGCATGCGGCACTTGAACACATCATAGAGAGCTTATGTGTATAGATAAAGCAGCGTATGTAACTGAACATACATAATTAGACTTTAAAATATTCGTGTAATGTTATTGAGACAATAAGTTATTAATACTTACATCACATCGGGCTTTAAAGAGCCGATTAATACTAAAAAGTCGAACAAATATTGATGTAAAACCCACTTTCTCAATTAAGAACAACTTTTAAAACAGTTCTATTTATATAACTTTCAATCTGGCCATATTATAATAAATAATAATGGTACATCATACAAACTAGTAATCAAATAACACTTTACATCATCCATAAGTGATACAAGGAAATTATCCGGTGTAAAATGTCGCGTTTGACGAAAAGCTTACCTTAGGTTATCAACGAAATATTTCCAACTGGGAATACCGAAGTTTGCCTAGTTAAAAATTACGAGTACACGAATAAAGGATCGGCTATTTAAGGGTATATCAGACAACTGTTTACCTGTCTTAATAATTTAAATAAATAGATCCCATTGACTATATAAGCTAAACTGCTAATTACTGCAGATAAGAATATTAACTACAGATCAAAAAAAAAAAAAAAAGTCAACGCTAGTTCAATTGATACTGTAACGCGAAATAAAAACGTTTACGGTATACGGTATGGCAAAATTAATCTGATGTGTACATATTTTGTTCCGATATTTTTGTTGGTTAATGTCTACTCATCACAGTACGCCCGGGCCAGCGCCGGCAGAGGTTTAAACACGTCTCATATGTGGTTCATGCGGAGGCTAATACCTAAATAAAACCGTTTTTCCCCCGAAGGGTAAAAAACGGATATTTAGGTTTTTGCCGTAGCATGAACCACACCTAAGGCCCTTGCCGGTTTACTTAAGGTACTGAGGAGAAATCAGCCTGGCGCTAGCACCGGGCGACATTAGTACCTGAGTGGCGCGACAGATGGCGCTACTAGTCGATGAATTGAGTTGATTAGGGCTGAGTTACAAGGGTGTCATCTCATATGTGGTTCATGCTTCGGCAAAAACCTAAATATCCGTTTTTTACCCTTCGGGGGAAAAACGGTTTTAAAATTACAATGCTGTCGATTAACGCTATAGGGAAGGATTTTGCCTAAGAAAAGCTCTTTGCCTGCATACTATTTAGGCTCAAAACACACCTAGCGGAATGGAGGCAGTAATGTAAGGAGCTTTGTCAATGGTAGCTTAAATTTGTCTATGGCCTCCATACATTACTGCCTCCATTCCGCTAGGTGTGATTTGAGCCTTAAGCTGGAATAAAATTATGGGACGCGGCAGACAGACGTGTAAAAAAAAAAGGACCATCGTATGCAACGCCTTCCCCGTACATTCTTGATGGAAAAGTTTCCATGTACTATTCCAGCTGGAAGTAGCCGCTCAAGATCGCGACAAATGGAAAACTCTTCTGCGAGCCCTATGTCCCTAATGAGGGATAACAGGAAGAAATCATCATCATTCCAGCTTTGTTATACCACTATTCATTTTATTTATCGAACGAGCGGAGCGCGAGCGAAGCGAGTTCTTACAAACAACTCGCTACTGCAGTATACTGGGACGTCTCAGCATTTCGAGGGCTTTTTGATTTTAAGAGTCCGTGGTGGTTCCTATGACAATAAGGATTATGGAATCTAGACGTGAGTAGACCCTAAAAGTAATGCAGTGATGCATACTGCCAACATCACAGAATTTGACGTACAATCGGTACAATCAGATACAAATCGTATATTGCATTAAAAAATGTTTGCAAATAATTGTGAAATACATTGTTTACGTGTACCACAACAGGTATTTCTATTTATTTAAGTCTTTTAAACAGTGATATTTCTCTGTAATCTGTAATATAATAAATTCTGACACACTCCTTTCTGTGATATTATAATTTAAGTTAAATAATGTCTAAACAATGGAAAAAACTGTGCTCTATGCAAAACAATGCTAATGAAGACCATTTCCTGAAAATGTGCGAAGATATGAAGAGACTTAATGACCAGATGGACGAAGACTTTGTCTGGGTAAACTTACCCGAAGTAGAACGAGGTGATACGATACGTGAAGAGTCGCTCCTAGATAGCAGTTCCTCAAATATTGTGCAATCTAGGATTGAGTATTCCAGTACAAACGAGGAACCAACTGACCAAAGTTTTTGTGATAGTGATGTATCTGAAGAAGAGCATATATTAGAGGCACAATTTATTGACCAATACACAAAAAACAAAGTTAAACCGTTTCAATCCCATAAACTGAAATATCCTAAACCTTATTGGTTGAAAATTCAGGAACGCGGTATTTATAGAGAAAAGAGTGGGAGAGAAAATAAAAAATGTAGTGAGCAAGAAAATAGACTACTTCCTAAAATGAAGCTCGATTCCTTAACAACTCAAGTTCTAGAGTCGTTAATGTATAACAGGTATCTTGGGCAAATTAATGAATTAGTTTATACTGGGAAGAATTCAATAGTGTTCCACGCCTATTGCAGTAGGAACAACTGCATTACTACACCATCTAACATAGCTGTTAAGATCTACAAGATTAGTAAAGATGAGGAGAAAAATAAAATAATTTATAAAAAAGTTCAGAAAGAATTTGAACATTTAAATATTCTGCAGCGTTTGAAGAGAGTCAGAGATCATAACGTTTGGCCTATAAGAGCCAGAAAGAATGTAATTTTATTAGGATTTATTGGATCTGAACATATAAAATCTGGAAATATAGAAGATTATCCATTTGAATACAATCAAGCAATGTATAATATTATTGTAGACTATATAGACAACTGTTATAATATTGCTAATTTGGTACATGGAAACTTATCTCCCAAGAAGATATTATACTGGATTCCTTATACGGGAATCCCAGTACTGCAATTTGTTGGATGGTCGAGCTCTGTCAAAAGAAAGCACCCAATGGCATTACCAAAACTGATGAGAGATTGTCATTTCGTTACTGAGGTAAATGACATATTTTAGAAGACAAATATCCGATGAAATCATATTTTCAATCACTTTTTTGTTTGGTTATTTTGATTTGATTTGACTGTGTTAACCCTTTCACCGCCACAGTCTGCTATGGCCGACACCAAAAGTCGTGCCATGGACGCCACCGTCGGCAACAGCCTCGTAGTGCAATAGGGACCTATGCGGGCGTCCGCAAAGTTCAATTTCGCTTGACAAAACGCGATTACGTGGCGTCGGTGGCGCGTCATTTTTGTTCAATGCTTCGCGGCGAAAAGGTTAAGCATATTACCATTTTGTATTAACCACAATCTGTTTATTCTGTTGCAGTTTTTTAAAAGCAAAGGTGTTGCTGTGAAATCAACAATAGATCTTTTCAAGCAGATAACAAGGATGGAAACAGTTGAGGGGAGACTGTTAGAAATTGGAGAAGGCAAAGATTTACTTGACAAGTATGATACTAATCCTAATAGACGAATCACAAGCCCAAAGCCTTTTACAAACAGAAGGTTTAAATGATGTTTCTTAGACACTAGTAGTCCGCCTCGAACTGAGAACTCGCGATTAGGCGTGTCCAGACCAAGCGCACAGCCTCGCGAGGAAATTGCCGCGCGAGGCAAACGACCAATCGACCATTCCTCGCGCGGCAGCGTGTTTGTGTACATTTTTAGTAGGGTAGGGACGTTTGCCTCGCGAGGAAAGCCCGAGCCAAATTGCTCGGCAAGATGGCGTCCCTCTGTCAGCTGTTCAAAATGGCGTCACATGTGTTAACAGCCGTGGCTTATGTTACGTTTATTTTGGTTTTTAAAGCTATACCACAGAATAATATAATAGTATTTCATACAGAAGTTCATCTTCCCTACAAAATCAGTGACACATGACGTCTCCATACAATTTTATCTTTCGACGTACGACGTACTAGTAAAGTACGCAATTAGTATTATTGCTTCACCTGCCCCAATCTGCCTCAATCTTCCTAATCGATCAGTAATTTTAATACAAAACTAGATATATGTCAAATTTATCACCTTATTTGCCCAATTTAATTATTATTTTAATACAAAACTATAACTTTAGACAATTGCAAAATAACCGTTATTTCTTTTGCAACGTGTAAAGCCCTCTGTACATATTGGGCCAACGTTGGCCCAACTAAAGGACGCAGCTATGCGTTAGAGGGAGCAAGAGATATCGCAACTCGTTCTGTCGTATAGCTGCGTCCCTTAGATTGGCCGACGTTGGCCAATCTAAAGAATGCAGTTATGCGTTAGAGGGAGCAAAAAATATCGTATCTCCATTGTTAGGCGTTTCTACACCTGGCACACTACCTCACGAGGAATGACGGATACCAATAAATAATAATATTTAGAAGGCGGTAATCCTGGACACGGCGCGCATAGTCCGAAGGTTCCTCTCTCTGCGGCCCTAACCACCGGCAGCCTGGGCCTTGCTCCGTTGCCGGCGGCACCCTAGGTTTTTTATAATGTTTTTATCATTTTTGTATGTTTTTGATGTATTTTTGTATTTTACTTTCATAAAAATATTGTAAATAACCTAACCTGAGAAAAAATATAAATAAAGGAAATAATAATATTATTATTCCAAAGCCCTCATAAGTTTTGCATTTATCCAACATCATTGTGATGTTGCTTCATATACCTACTGAAAAACCCTTCAGGTTACGTATTTAGGGCCTTAGTTCATTTCCGCCAAGGGTTCTATACCGTGGAACCACACTTCAAGTTTCGCCGCAAAACCTGAGCGGACCGAGAACAACAACGCTCGTTTCACGGGCAAACGCACGACGCGTAGATGTGCAAAGGCCTCTTAACGTTACATTAAGGAAAATTGAAAATTAAAGAATATAGTCAAAGTTAGTTATACAAGGTGGCAGTTTATTGTGTAACATACAAAGAGTACATTGTACACGTAGATTTCACACAAACACCTACTCTACCTACAGGTAGCAAAACTATGCTTTCAATTAGCTCCAACTGCATCCTTACAAATTGAGTATACCATGGACTCTACACAATCTTTTAAGACTTTTTCTCCTTCTCAGTACTACCTATACCTCCAACTGAAGTTACATTTACATCAATAACATTTCCAAAGTTAGTTTCCTTATCAATTATAGATGTAGTTGGTTCAGGCACAGTAACTTCATTGCCAAAGCTGGTTGCTGTATCAACAGCCTTTGTCTTCAGCGCGTGAGTCCACATTTCCTCAAACTCATCATCGTCAGAATCTATATCAGAGTCACTCTTTTGTTTTGTTTCACTGCTCTTATTCCAACAGTATTCGAATGGGTAGCTCACATTCCTGTTATCGTCCGGAGCAATTTCGAAGCGGGATGACAGCGAGTTGTAGGTTGTGTGGACTCCCTCCAACAAGTTGACGTCCACTTCTTCAAAGCCTGTGATGGACTTGAAGAGCTCCTCAGCTGTCTTTACGTCTGGTACCCCCTTTTTGTCGAAGAACTGAAATGTAACAAGCATTTATGAAAAAAAAAAAATAAGAAAACAGTAATACCTATTGAAATTTCTGAATAATAATGAAACATGACAATGACAGCATATGTATTCTTATAAAATTACGCCATCCAAAGACAATTTAGGGATATTTCGATGTGTCTAGATACAATACATTATAGTTAGGGAGGCGAGGTAGCTAAATGGCGTAATTCAACGGCGCCGTCGAGACCTATCAAAATCGAAAGATAAAATAATTTCGAAAAGAAAAGCTCTTATGGCAAAAACCATTTTAGCGGTGGGTTTGGCGTGTACGGTTTTTCAAAAATGTTAAAAAAAACAGTTACTTGGGCATTCTCGAGCGCGTCAGATATTCATACTACGTATGCCCCGAGTGCCTCTGATAACAACGGTATACTAATCTGCCGGTTTGCGTGGTGGGGGTAGGCATATAAAGTAGTCAAAAATGCAAAAAAAAAAAAAAATTACTCGAGCGCGTCAGATTTTCGGAAGGGGTGTTAAGTAGGCCCCAAGGAAGCTCCCTTTAAAAAAACTGACGATTTCGGCGTGACGATAAGTTACGATGAATTTTTGAAAATGCAAAAAAAAAAGTTCTTTTGAAATACTCGAGCGCGTCAGATTTTCATAGGGGAGGTTTATCTCGGTATCCTGAAAGCATATTTTTTTAATCTGACAAAAATGTTGGTGGGTTCTCTTAATCTGACCGGGAGTTTGAGTTTTTATGATGCTTCAAGTCAAAAAGTTTTAACTTTGGACAAAAATGTAAAGAGACCTTTTTTGTGTAAAATAAAATTACCTTTTTTGTTCATTTAAACTTTTTTTTTTTTAAATGTATCGTTCGCGACTTATATGCCGTAACGCGTTCTTAGGAAGACGAATTGGCTCCTCCACACTTCCGGTCATGCGGAAACCGGCAGATTTTGTATTTTTAGTAAGTTTTAGATTATATTCTTCAATATAAAAAAATAAAATATCGCGCTCGAGAATGCCGGATTAACGTTTTTTTTTTACAAGTTCGCGACCCTATAACTCGGCGGCGTCAAGGACTTATCGTCAGATTAGTTAAATTTAGTCTTTAAACACTAAAATCAACCCCCAATATCTTAATCTGATGCGCTCGAGTATTTCAGACTATCCATTTTTTTTTACTAATCTGATCGTCTATCCTAGGCGCGCGTCACTACATATAGAGCTAAATACTTTACAAGGTTGTTCTATTAGGTCTAAGGTATCTCTCATATCTTAAACTGCCACGCTCGAGTATTGCAGAAAATTCCCCTATTCGCCTCCCTAACTATTAATACAACAACACAGTGATGTCATAGATATGACGTCACTATTGTTATAAATAGTTTTTAAATACAAGCGGTATTGCATAACGTGTGTAATGAGATACTAGTTTTACAAAAACAGTTTATAAGATGACCTTGTGTTTATGCAAAAGCAAATGTGTTTACGATGCAGAAACTAATAAAATTCATGAGTCATGTTCCCATGTTGTGTAATAACTGTACTAAGTTTGGGCATAAACTATGCATGTTACTAAATAATTTCTTACATTGCTGATGTTACGGCAATCTCTGAGCAGGAACTCCAGCCCATTGGGATGGTCAGGCTGCACCGACTGTGACACGTCAATGAACCAGCACTTGTTCTCCCACCACAAGATGTTATACTCCGACAGGTCCGCGTGGATCATGTGCCCCTCCTTGTACAGCTTGTGGACACCATCCACAACCTCCTTGTATACACTCTCCCATTTCTCCGGACTCAAGATTGCGTCTCGCAGCTTTGGCGCAGGCTTATTGTCCCTGCCAATGAAGGACATAACCAAGATATGCTTTTTAAGACAAATCATGTCAGGGCAGTTCATTCCAATCTTTTGCATCCTCATCATGTTATGCATCTCCTTCTCAGCCCACATGTGAACAATTTTCCTTGGATTTTGCTTTGAGAAGCGATCTTTGAAGCGGTAATCAGCTTTAATGTACTTATCGCGAGTTTTGAATTCATTCAAAGTAGTTTTGAACACTTTGATGGCACATTCTTTTGGAAGGATCATGTCTGGGAACGAAGGGTCGCTGTTAGCATGGAGTACAACAGATTCCTTCCCGGTTGAGATTATACCATTAATATCCTCCAACATTCCATTGTTGATGAGCTTGAACAGAATGAGACGAGTAGCTTCATCAAGACCCATTTCAGCAGTAGCTTGGCTTTCTTTTCGGTCCAGCATTTTATGTCTACGCGACTGGTGGTGTCTAGTTTGTTCTTTTAAATGGTTGAACACAGAATTTGGCAATTTCATGTCGAATCCTGCGCCGTCGCCCGTGCAGACCTCAGGAGGGAAAGCCATGATGCGGCACGCGTTCCTGCGGCCGTTGATAACGCTGTCGTGCTTAGTTACCATTTCTCCATCTTTCATAATAAACCCTCGCTTCGGTAGACTTGCGTATTCCTTCTGATTAGTCTCGAACCTATCCCAATCTCTCTTAGCAGCAACTTCGACATCTTCATCTTCCGAATCCGTGTCGTATACGAGATTTTCGGGCACATTCCGGTAATTATCATACGATACGGATACCTTGGCGTCTCCGTTACGCTTCTTCTCGACTCTCTTGATTTCGTCATCATATTCTTTGTCGAATTGACATTGCAAAACCTTGGCAATAATAGCATCCGAATCGCAGTATTCTGTCAAGTTAGTATCCTGTAACTGCTGCAGGATCTCCGGAGGAATATCGTCGGAAGAAGACGCACATACTTGCTGATCAGATATCAGCTCCGCGAACTTTATTTCTTCTTGGACTTGCAGTCCTTTCGCATATTGTTCAGACATTATGTCCGATAAGTTTTCTGCCACTACGGGCGCTGCAACTTTCTTCCAGGGATTCGACATTTTCTGTTACTTATTGAATAAGAATATCACAGACGTTTCTTAATAAATAAATAAAGTTTTAAGGTAAAAATAAGTTATTTCACAATAATTTTCAACACGATGTACGACAAATATACTGTGAACTGAACCACAGACAGATTATAAAGTAAAATTCATAGACAAATAAAATAAACAGCAAGACCATAGATATACCACCCATAGATCTGACACGGAACTAATAATACCAAGATAGAACGGGATGGTCTTATTACACTTTCAATAGATACGGCAGAGAGGTGCTATTATCGTTGGTCCTTGTCATAGTTTCTGTTACCCTCCACGCGTTACTTCTAGCAGTGGAGGGTAACAAACAGATATAATGCGCGATTTCTTCAAGAATTTATGTGATTGCTACGAGAAAAGCTGTTAGTTTTCCTAGAAAGTTGTGTCGGTTAAGGAAAAGATTGGTAAATTGTTCTGTTTTATGCTGTAGAAGTGATTATGGGCATCTATATATCTATCCCATACGGGGGTACACGTGTGCGGGCTCTAGTTAATACTTGCTTTGAGAGCAAGACGCATGCAAGACCACAGAGTAAATAATAGTATAACAGAGAGACCTCTGTAATGTCACGTAACGTCACGAATCATGTTGTCCCTTCTTAACGCATGACAAGTTCTTTTTCGCACTTATGCAAACGTATCGGATACGTCGTGTCAAACTCAAATTTTTTGACAGATTTACTTTGAGTTGTACCCCCCTGGCAAGACGTCAAATTCCATAAACAATGCTTAATTTTTCTACGGGCACAGGCACAGGCAATGAACAGCATACAGCCAAAGGGGTATTACACACAAAAATATATTATAATGGGGTTGGCCGGTGAAAACTTTTTGCAGAGGGCGCTGTTCCAGATTCCATACAATAAGAGAAAGAGATACATACAATGATAGAAAGAAACAGACGATGAATGGTCCCTAACTTGTATGCAGGCATAAAGCTTTTCTTAGGCAAAAACCTTCCCTATGGCGTTAATCTACATCATTTTAATTTTAGTGTATTCCAAAAACGGATGGATTTCAATTTCGGAGCAATTCGAGACAAAACATTGAGTCATTTTCGCGAAAATAAATAAAAACTACTTCGCGCCATACAAATTTAGCTTTTCTAGGGACCAATTTTGAAGATGTCACTTTGACAGTTGCCAACCCCATTCAAAATATATTTATTAAATATATCTATTTCAGAAACAAAATAATTGACACATTTTTTGGAAGGTCAAGTACCATTTGCGGAAGGCGCTTACGTTCTATGGATTAAATATTTTATTCAAGCAGTAAAAGCGTAGCCAGCCACCAAGTAGTATATAGGAGAGGCTTTTGATTAAGGTACTATATCATCATCATCATCATAACACACAAATAAATGCCCTGTCCAGGATTCGAAATTGGGACCTCCTGCTTCATAGGCAGGGTCACTGCAGACTAGGCTAGGAGGCCGTGATATTGATAAGAAAGTTAATCACACACTGCAGAAATTTTAGTCACACGTCATCTTTAGACGCTTCGTCGGCTCGGCTTGATAAATAAAGAATATTGTTTCTTGACTTAACAGTGGTAATGCCAGCTCACATCTTCAGATCAGGTGTAATAAAAAAATAAAATTTAAATTAGATGGCGACAACAAAGTGGAATGAAACTCCATCTGATTTTTAGCTTTTATTTATACCCTAAGAAAGTCATTTCGCGGCCTTCTTGCTGATCCTGGGGTTGGCCTGTTGCGCTTTGTACACCTTCACGAGCTTCTGTTCCTCAATCAAGAAAGCGCGGACAATGCGCTGCTTGACGCACTTGTGGCACAGCACGCCGCCGTACGCGCGCTTCACGGTCTTCTTGCGGTAGCACAGGCGCGAGCGCTCGGCGGGCCGGGCCGGCTGGATGCCGCGGAGCTTGCTCTTGCAGTTACCACATCTCGGGATCTTCTTGGGCTTCTTGACGTATTGGTAGACTAGGCGGCCACCAGGGGTGCGGACTCTGTAATTGAGAGAGGTAGAGGTAAGTATCACACATTATGCATATTCATATGTAGAATCCAAATTAACAGGTCACTTAAAGAGCAATAGGTATGTAAAAAATGGCCTATTTTAATTGGTATTTCTCTTACCACATAAGAAATATAGCCATTGAAATTTTGTTTGCAAATATCTGAGAAATAGTCAACCATAGGTTCAGTTAAGGTAAGGGGTATGGCAGTAACCATGGTTGTCAAAACAGTCGGACACTGCGGGCACAAGGTGCATAATTTTTTTCAGGAATTAGACTAAGGGAGAGGCAGTAACCCGCATTCTGGATCATGGCTTGTTCAACAAGTCTCCATCTCCATCGCATCCAAGAGTTATGGGAAATTTCGGACCAGGGATGATGCAGAACAAGTTTTAGGTTAGTTAGTTTATACTAAGTTAAATAAGTCAGTTATTCTTTTGATAAACATACTATTAATATTTTATACCTTATTGTAAATAGACAAAGATTTAATTATTGTCAAAGAAAAATAAAGTCTAAATATTTTATTAACTGACTTCAAATTTTTTTTTTGTATGTATGTTACTCTATATCTCCGTGAATCGTGAACCGATATTCAAAATTATTTTTTTTCAATCGAACAGTGATAGCCCTTAGATGGTCCCATTGTCACCAAGTCGGGGTCTGATGATGGGATCCTGGAGATATCGAGGGAACCCTTCAACTATTATAGGCATTAGGCACACCTATAGTGATTACACTATTTTTTACAGCAACTCTGCCACTTCCTCTTGGAATAGCAGATCCTAAGTACAATCGGTTCTTTTTTTGTCTAAAATTATATTTTTGTAAAGTACTCCTATAGGTATTTGGCCTTTACAAGGAACTCTAGTACTCTATGAAAGTTAGCAACAAAAGTGGGTCAAACAGGGAAGATACTATTTGGGTATAATTAGCTCACAAACAATCCAAAAACTTTGTTGTATCCTACGGAACTATGGTAAATTTACTATACAGCTTATAAAGGTGAAACTGTACTGTATTTCAGCAGCTGTACTATTCCTTTCATATTAAGCAGGGCAACAGGCGATTTGTTTTCAGCAGCTATGCAACAGTATTATTAAAGGTTAGGAAAGGTTACAAATTCAACAGGAAGTTTGGTAGATTTTATAGTCACCTTACTTAAAAAAAACATCAACAGGCTTTATGTTTTACTTTACTCCTCCATTCAACTCCACTTATAGAATTATATAAAGTACTAATTTCATTGAATGATAAACAGGAGAGAAAACAACATTGAAATACCTATATGATTACTGTAACTATAAATTACGTGGAACAAAATTATCATGATGAATTATATGAAAGGCACTTTTAAGCGGTAGTTAGAATAAAATGAGACACATGTCTTCGAAATATCTGCCTAGGACGAAATCCAGTTACCGACTTTAGAGGTTATATTTAAGGTAAACTTTAAGAATACAAAGCAAATATATTTCAATGATCATGTAATTATAATTATGTTACCTGTAACGGCCTGCTAGGGTATTATTGTCATAAAACAAGTAGAAACACTCACATCCTCCTCTGGTTTGATTTGGTATTGTACGACAGACGTCGTCTGAACGTAAGCCGCTGCACCATCTTGAAGCTGAAATATTACAGAAATTATGAATTACACATACACGGCACTGTAATGCACTCTTTACTGCAACAATTTTATAGTAATAATCGCAGGATTAATATAGATTTCATGAATTCTTTTATAAACACACAAATGTCCAACCTTTTTGACAGCTCTTGACAAGAAAAGAAAAATAGATATTACGTTGGCAATACCGTCGAGTAGTTAGTTCTCATTGGTAATTCCAAGTTTTAATTAATTTTATTGAATAATAAAATATCAATAGCCTTTAAAAATAGAGTAGAATAGAATGTCTACAAGAAAATATGCACATAAAAATTACGCCACTGAATTTCGTAAGTGAAAGCTTTTAATAAATATGACTGGGACTGAACTTTTGTTATTGAGTAAGCAATTATAGTCACTATTTGTGGCTTCTTAATGTTAAACTAGTAATTCTATCACTATAATTAAGATAATTTGATTAGTGAAATAAAAATATATTCATCGTATTTTGAATTTTTGACGCGTTTCAACCAAGGAGAACATACAAAATAAAAAGAATGTTTTTTTAGTGCTTGCAACCCACAAATTGTAAAATGGCCGCTGTGTGATGTTTGTGGTGATGTTATTTGTGTTTTGTATTACTGATCCGTGTTTTTAAAGTGAAATTTGGGTGATAATGGGTGAGTTTTATTGTTTTCTAATATCATATTACCTAAGGTTTAAGTTGTAACAGTAGTAATTGGTTCAATAGCACTGTAACTAAATTAGAGTAAAAAAACCAGTATCCTTCTAGTTTGTCCGAGTTCCTACTCTCAGAGAGTTTACTTGCATGTAAATTGAGGTATAGCACGTCTAAATAATGTATAAATTATTATTGTTGAGGCCATGCTAAAGATTAGATCAATTATTGTAAATTAAAAGTTACTTGGGCTGTTACAGTTAAATGAAAAAAAAAACTGAGTCCTGTATTGCTCTGGTTTTGTTCAACTGTTTATTTTATTAGCTATTCATTAACTATAAATATATTGTTCATTAATGAACATATGTTATTTAATATCGTATTTATTTAAAACACGAAATGTATTGAATTCACTGAAAAAGCAGTCAACAGGTGTATGACTTGGTGAAGCTTATTTCGTACTTTTGTTCCTTTAATTATTTTCTCATTTATATCCAAAACTCAGTTGATTTTGATTTGATGAGTTGATTTCATTCCATTTTAGGTGCTAATACTAATCAGACAAGAAATGCTTGTATTGTTGTTATCCTACAGATCTGTTAACATATTTGTCAGTAGATGTCACTGCAGTACAGTTTCTATTAGGCTAGATACCTAATAGAAACTGTACTGCAGGATGTCAACCGTGGAGATACACACAAACAAAAACATTACCAGCATGGAAACTATAAAGGACAAGTCCTCTTATACCAACAGGTTTATGCTTTGTAAGATTTGCAGCATGTTTTTATGCTTACCAACAAGTTTGAATTAGGAACAGGCTTTTAACAGCCCCTGTAGTTCTTTCTACAATCTGAAGCAGAAATTTACCTTTTTTGTGGTTGTGGATAATTTTGCATACTTAAGATATGGGTCAATCGCAGAATTTTTGTAAGTCCCATCCTTTCTTAATTTTATCAGTTTCGTTACGAAAATTAGCCATACATTTGTATGGCTAATTAATCTAATTATCGTCTCGAACCTGAGAAAATGAAGAAAAGTAAAAATAAAATTTTCTTCATTATCTCAGTTTGGTTACAATAAATAGCCATACAAATGTATGGCTAATTTTCGTATCAAAACAGGAGTCAGCAGCAAATTTTGTTTGAATCTCAGGCTACAGTGTACAGACAGGCACCAGCAATAGTATCATGCTACATGATGGCAGCAAAAGTATGTGACACACTCTTATTTGTAGGGCCATAAGAGAGTGTGTCACATATTTTTGCAGCCTTCATGTAGGAAGATACTATTGCTGGTGACTGTACCTATATGCCTCAATTTGGAACTCCAGTCCACCTATTTTTCTAATAATTTGTATGTATCTTTTAATTTATTTCTATGGTCATTGGCTTGGCTTGTACAATGGGTTTGATTACACTACCTGATTTATATAGAAATAAAAATCTGTATAATTATTTAGAGAATTCTAAGGCTAAAATGCCAAATGCACCTAAAAAGTAGTGCAATCTTACTGCTCTTTACATAAGGTATAATTTTACTTGGCTTCTGAAAAAGCTGTAATCTACATGTTGCCGGCACCAATGCCAATTTTCAATAAACCATAATTTAAATTTTAATCACTACTTTGACTGAGTTGAATTCAAATCTTCAAATTGTGACTTCAATTGAGTTAAATGATCCTGATGTCATGAACAATAAGTCCTTGTCAATTTTAAATGTAAAATGAGTTTATAGTTTCATAAAGACATAGTGGAATGGAGGAAGTGAAAGAGAAATAAGTAGAGGAGCACAGTCTAAGAACTTTTTGAGTCTCCAAGTTTAATAGCTTTTCTAGATGGCGCTGCAGAGCCCCCATTTATTATGTGGAAAGTCTGATTCAGATGGTGCTTCCCTCCTCTGTTTAATATTCTCTTTAGTAGGGACCAATATTTAGCAGAAATTTTCATCTAATAATCTCATATCAAGTTAGAAAGAGTGTCAATTGATATAAATTGACCATCATGTGACTGTGAGTAAGTTAATATTGTTTAAGGCACCATAAATGAAAACCAAATTTAGAAACATATTTGCAAAGTAAACAAAAGTAGCAACAAGTTATTTCTAAATGAGGGCTTGCGACTATTTTATTTAACTAGAATTTTGTAAAAGACTTTTGTTAGTTTGGATTTTACTTGCAACATTAAGAAAAGAATACGTAGTTCTACCTTGTTATTATGTAAGTATAGCTAACATGTGTATGTATGGTATAATTAAAAATTACTATAGGTACTTACTTTTTTAAGACACTGAAAGGTGTTCAATGTAGTAATAAAAACTTAACCACATTTCCTGCCACATTCTTCGTGATATTCTCACTCTAAAGACGTGGAGCAAGATTCATTCTCCCGCATAAATCGGGTCCGTGTTGAATCCAATTTCGTGGTTACCCATTTAAGGTAATATGAGGGCTCATGTATGGTGCTGGTAGGGCTGTCGCCGTAACGAACGTGGGAGCCTGGTAGGGCGGTAGTGGTAGGTATTCAAACTTTTACCCGCTTATTCATAAACGTGTTTCAAACCTCATTTAGTTAAAATGTATTTTGTCTGTTTCTAACAAACACAACTGTCAATGTGACAGATAAGGACAAAAGATGATTTAGTTAAATGAGGTTTACAATACGTTTATGAATAAGCGGGTTATACTGTTTAGAGCTAGGTACAGTCACGTATTTGTAGGGCCGTAAGAGCGTGTCACATATTTTTTCGGCCTTCGTTGGCTTCGTTGATATAGCAGTTGAGTAGGTGACTGTACAGTATTCAGTAGAAGGCACTGAGCGGGAAATGTGTCCAATAGAACAAACGCATATTTTGTAAACTGATATTTATTTTCATTAATTTTCGGTAAGAAGGGTAATGTTTTAGATGGCCGTTAACCCTTTGACCGCCAAAGACGTCAAATCACGCGCCCGGAAAGTCGCGCCCTCAGCGCCAGCACGCAGCACGTGATATCACGTCCAAAATATAACCGGTTTCCCTCGTGCGTTCGCGCGCGCTAGCGCTGAGGTAGAGTTGTGCCGTTCTCGAAAATTCTTGTCAACGTTTCCTGTTCTGTATGGGAAACGTTCTCGCTCGGAACTATTTCCTATAGTAAACGGAGAGCGTTCTCGAGAACGACACATCTCTACGCTGAGGGCACGATTTTTCCGTCCAATGCTTGGTGTTCAAAAGGTTGCCAACAGGACCTAGATACTTTCTCGTAAATAAATGGCGTCGTAAAAAAGGATAAAGGAGTAGGTAACAAGGTAGGTACGCTTGTAAGAATAAACATGTTTGTTATTTATTATTTTTATATTTAAAATTACTTAAGTACATATTAAAATTGACTCAGACTTTTATCAATAGAGCTGCAATTTAGATCTTAGGTTATAATAAGATGACGTTATAAGTAGTTATAACAGATACGTAATTTTATATTCGTAAATACTCCAGGGATAATATGAATCATTATTATACTACCTGCAACTGTCAGCCCTGTATGAATTGTATAGTATCGGACGCACGGTATAAATATTCAGACCAGTATTGTAATTTGTAATATATACATAGGATACTTGGCGTTCGCACGGCGCATCACGGCTTTACTCAGTCTACTTCAACTTTAATTATAAACATTATTATGAAAATCTAACACTTTCGTTGTGCCAAGATTTTGCTACTTGAAAAAGTGATCGGTGTTGCGCGTAAATGTGGCGGTATCAGTAAAGTAGATTGCAATCAAGATACAAATAATTTTAAACAAAAAGAACCGACTTCACTTAGGATCCGCTTTTCCAAGAGGAAATGCCCGAGGTGCTGTAAAAAATACTGAAATCACTATAGGTGTGCCTATTATAGTTCAAGAGTTCCCTCGATTCATCCAGGATCTCATCATCAGATCCGGACTTGGTGACAATGGGACTAACTGTGAAGTATACTCTTTCAAACAAAAGAAGAACTTTTCAAATCGGTCCAGCCGTCTACAAATAATCGGTGAACATACATAAAAAAAAACAAAGATCCCGACGAAATGATAACCTCCTCCTTCGAAATCTTGAAGTCGGTTGAAAACTAAAGCTCGTTTATATGTCTATATGTCTTGGAATTCAAGTGAGTGAACTCATTGTACTGGTTATATTTTCAATGCGCCGTAGGTGTCAGAATAAGCGCAGCGTAGGTACAAAGAGGCTTCTCCGAATCGTCCGACATTGAGATGGGTCGTCTTTAATAACAATAAATGGATATAACCGTAGATATCGTTAGAGCTGAGTGTGTATACGTTTGTATTAAAACATGGAATAAAATAAATTCAGTTTACTTATTAGACACCTCTCTCTTTCTAGTCCCCTTGGATCATAACCATATGCAATTGTTCCCTCATGGATCATAACCATATGCAATTGTCCTCCGTGCAGTCCAGTTTTTTTGCTAATTTTTCTGCCTGTAGAGGCTTCGCTTCATCGCACTGGAATGGGACCTTTACTACGCTCGTCTTCCACGTATCAAAGAATTATTTTGTTTCTCCAGACAATGGCTACTAGACATGTAACGAATATTCGCATTCGCATTCGCGAATATTCGTTAGTTTTTAGATATTCGCATTCGCATTCGCACAATTGAATGCGAATATTTTGCGAATATTTTAGCACCTTATTTGGCGATGGATCCGCATGCGGCGCCAGTGTGATAATCGCCTAAGATACGCCGCCCGGTTATGAACTGCGTCAATAATAAAATGTTACCGCGATACAAGCAAAATGTGGTGAAATTACGAAATGTATGAAAACCCAAATATTCGCATTCGCATTCGCATTCGCGAATATTAATTGCAAATATTCGCATTCGCATTCGCATTCGCGAATGTTCTAAAACCGACATTCGTTACATGTCTAATGGCTACCTAATAGATACTAGTGTGATGTAGAGTGATGAACTAGCGTTGTATCTACACCTATATGATCTTGGTTGTTCAGGTCTAATAAAGTCTTATATTAATTGTTACAATGTAAAGTACAAGTTTCTCCACCATACTTTGGAAGTCGTGAAAAATATAGATGCACCAAAGATATAAGATAATATCTCGTCCTATTTCAACTAAACTATATAAACATTATCAACGTATTCATAATTACTTGCAATGTGACATGGCCCTTTGCCCTCACATTGTAACGCCTCTGAAATCTTTTCCCTTATTAGTACAGGTGACTGTACCCATATTTAATGTCCTTGACTGCACTATGAACGTTTACAAACCTGCCCCCATTAATCCCCCGAACCTGCTCAAAGGCCGCCTCGCCCACTCGCCATTGTATTCAGAGGCTATGGTTATGCGGAGACGTCAGCTCGCGCCCGTATGACAATGTACAATGCGTCCAGCCCCCTGCAATCCCTGCATTGCTTAACAGTGATGGAAACATCAATATTCTGATGTCTTTCTGGAATTATTTTGTAATTAAAATTTTGAGCGGCATTTGTTGGTTGAAGTGAGGTCTAAGGTTATGCACTGACTTGATGTTTTCTCATGGTTCAGCCACGGCTTAAGCCTTAGGATCGTCAAATTGAAAAAAAATCGCTTACCTCAAAATCCCGGGCACTTGGGCCTTATTTTATGACGTTTCTGATATAGTTTTAGCCTGTACTTGTACCGTAAGAATATTGTTTCTCGCTATGTTGACCAGAAAAAAAAACCGAAGTCGAGAAAAATAAAATCGACCTAATTGGGTAAAAGCTTAATTCAATCGTTTATGACCGATCAATATCTCTTTTTCAAGCAGAAACAAGAAACAAGTCCATAATGACTGAATTTTGGGCTGGTCCATTTTGTTTTAACAAAACTTAATATTTTTAGTCTTAACTCATTAAATATGCTGCAAAAGGAACTAGCCTAGTTCTTGCTGGTCGTAAGGAAGTTGTTCTTTCTTATATGTATGCAGATAAGGTAAATTCACGTGACACCAAACTAGGCTTGACAAGATCTACATTTATGGAATGGAATGTTTCCATAACAGGCATAGCGATTTAGTTTTTAGTTTAGAACAATACAAGTATTTGTATTGCATAAAATAACTTGTAAAGACTGTGTACGTTAAAATCCGGCCACGCATGGTATGATACATCTTTTTATTGAATGTGCATATTCAACCAACACTTCTAATTAATAATTTGGGGTTATCAAGCTACATAATAAAATTTAAAACATAATATAAACGTTACGTTGTCTATGAGTTTGATTGATCACTATATATTCCACAGTGCCTATATTTTTTTGTCCACAGTGTTCTGACAGTGTTTACCAAATTTTCCTGTTAAAAATAGTTTTTTATTATAAATAAGATGAATCAAATGATACCTTATTAAATTCTCTTTTCACCATAGCTAACATTTTTCTAAGTGTATTTAGATTGAAATAGTTCGGAGGTGTTCTAACTTTGGTGAGTTTGACTTTTTGACAAAAAAATGGCTGCCATATAAAAATTACTTTCAGTGCTTGGAGTAGAAAGTTTTCCTGACTACCTCAAGTAGTATAGAGTTTCAAAACATTTTTTTTTGTAAGATGACATTCTATTGACCATAAAACCGGTTGTGAAAATATAAATACAATTGTGGTATTGTAGCAGGAAGCGAGTGAAGATTATCAAAAAACGCTGGACAAAACATTAAAGATATGATGAAATACCTTCAGTAAAAACTGAGACAAGCCCATACAATTGTAATATGATTCTATTTTTATTATATATTACTATGATTAGAGATTATTTATAAAAAAGAACTGCTTGAAAATGTGTATCCGAAAGGGAGATGTACCATACCATGCGTGGCCGGATTTTAACGTACACAGTCTTTAATATAGGCATGAGGCCTTGTAATCAATTACAAGATGCTCAAGTTTATAGCGACCGCCGTCTGGCTTTCCAATATTCGGAGAAAACTAGGTCTTGAAGGGATATTGGTTTCTTTTACGATAATATCAATTAAAGTATGGCGAGGAATGACGTAGCATGCCTATACCAAAATCATTAAAACCATCAGACGAGCAATGATCCTAATGGACCAACGTATTGTACATTTCCAATCTCCATTAACAATGGATTGATCCGTAGCTCGATCAGATAATTCTCAAAACACGAGTATTGTTGTCGTCGAGCCAAAAAACGAGATGATTTACAAATTTATATCTAAAGCCAGATTGAGCGATACATAAATTGAATTGAAGCTGCCACCGATTTAACTTTGGTCGCCAGATTAATGAAAACGATAAGCTTTTGAAGATCTTAGTAAGGAATGTGATCATTTTAATGATTTTTATCATTACTATATATGTATGTGTAAGCTGCGATATTTAGAAGATACATAAGTTTTTCGGGCATTTTATTGTGATACTTAAGTGTGATTGAGTCCAACCGCATAGAGGATGATGCATAAAATTCTATATTTTAGTATTTAAACACCTCAGGCCTTAAGTACAGTCTTACATACACAGAGTTGTGGGTTTTTAGAAGTTTCATGCAGACTGCACGTAGACACAGTTCTTGTGAATTTGTGAGTCCGGTAATCATTTTCCTCCTTCACGAAATAGAAAGTAAGTAATGACAGAGGCTCTCGTGGCATCCACATATAGAGTTTATATCTGGTCGGATTCGAAAGTTAGTTTGGATATTTAAAATACTAAAGCATGTCGCGTCTAAAGCGTTACTTAAACAACTATATTTAACTTTAGCACAGTCGGTTATGACTTATTGTATTCCTGTATGGGGTGGTGCAAACAAGACCAAATTTATTGATGCGGAAAGGGGCCAAAGATGCCTTCTTAAAGTTATATACTCTAAACCCTATAGATATCCTACCACTGAACTGTACAAGGATTGTGAGTTACTTACTATGAGGAAACTATACATTGTAAATTCATTAATAAAGCTACACAAAACAATAATTTTTAAACCCCTCACAGAAACACGAAGGAGGAAACCAAATGTAGTTGAAAGCCCACTCACTAAATCTGTTTATGCAAAAAGACAATTTGCAAGCCAGTCTGCTTACCTATATAATAACATAGATAAAATTATTTCTATATATCCTTTGGAATTTTATAGTTGTAAGAAAGAAATAGTTAAATGGATAACAAAATTAGACTATGAGGAAACAGAAGCACTTTTACAAAAATAGAAAATAAAAATTTTGAATACAAAGGTATGTACTATATGTATATATACACCCACAAAAACAAACAAACGCACACACACACACACACACACACACACACACACACACACACACACACACACACACACACACACACACACATGCACGCACACCTTAGTTTAATATATTCTTAAACAATGTAAATTTAAATTTAGTTTAATGATATGTTGTCATTTATGTATATGTTCGGTTACTATGAATATAACTTTGTTAAGAAGAGCGGGATCTCCTGCCACAAGTATAAATTTACTTACTGGGAGATTCCAACCCTTATTTGTTGTACACAATATTGTAACCAATAAACATTTTCATTTTCATTTTCATTTTCATTTCATTTCATTTTCAGTAATACGTATAAATGTTACGTTACGTCAGAAAGATTCCTGGTCCTGCAAATTTTATTGACGGCGACCAGTCCAAATCCTGGCATTTACAAATCGTCAGACATTCCGTTCTCAATAATATGGATCACGTCCAAATTTATTCGCATCGTCTGACGTCACGATTCTTTCGTTACGACTACGCGTACAAATCCACACACCGTTTTGTTTACCAGCCGACAACCGAAAGGAAATACGAACAAAGTTTACACGTTGGGCCGTTTACCTCTCTAAAATGAGGTATTTGTTCTACAACAAGCCTTTGTTTAGGTTTAAACAATGTATGGATAGCCATACAACATTATGCGTACAGACTGCGCGACCTGATTTCGATCAGTGGCCGTTTACAGTTGTTTGTTTCATTGCAGTTCATTTATTGACCGTTTTTCTACTCTGCTGGTTGTCGTGGGAATACTCTGGAAAGGGCATGATCCATGTTCAATGTCGTTCATTCTTGTCTTATCTGCGTCGAGTAGGTACTTTTTTATAGTATTAATGGTTACAAATTATTTCAAATGACTGCTTTCAGTTATTACTAAGTTCGCCTTTAATAGGTACAATTAGTTTTCGATAATGAATGATCTAGACCGATATTCCGTGAATTTGTCCCATTAGAACGAAATCAACAATCTAAAATCTTTGATATTAAGTATAGTCCCCTCCGTTATGGGAGAGGGCCTAAGTGATAGTTCAGATCTGGATACGGTTACCAACTTTTAGTATGTTGTTGGGCACGACACTAGGACCCCAAAACTGCCGAGAGACCGGGACGTCGATGAATGTCTCCCGTGTAATGACGTCATCAAAATGGCTGCCGCTTTGTTGCGAAAAGTGTAAATTTCATCCAAACTGTGCATTGCACCTATACGTGTGTAGTATCAAATGAAAGAAGATTAAATGTACTATATTGTTGTAATATATTTTATACTACTGTATATTACAGTTTGACAGCTATAAACGAAAATCCAAAATCAGGCTAAAAAATAATTCGGATATTTGCATTTTACAACAAAATTATAAGTCCAACTTTAAAGCCGAGTACTACAATAACAAAACAGGCTATTTAAGCTATACATTGCAATAAAAATTATTAAAATCTGGTAATAATTGTGGCAGCTATGTTAAAAAACATGTCGGCACTGCCAAGCTATTTCCTTAGAGTGAAAAAATAACAATTTTCACATATTACAGAATATCCGCAGAAGCTTCGAGTATATTGTTGGTCAAATAATTTGGAGCCCCTAAATGTCGGAAAAATATCTCTATAGTGCCTGAGGTCCAAATAATGACGTCATGAACGTGACCGCTACCGAAATTTGTAAAACATAAATTAAAGCTATACCATGACACATACACACATGTGCGTAGCATCGATCGAAAGCTTATTGAATTTACTACAATACATACATACATTATTTGTGAAAATAATGTATAGTTTAGGAGTTGTTGGCAAAATAAAATATTTTTTTAGGAAAATAAAATGTATATGTTAAGTCTGTGGCCAAAGAAAATACAATACACTAATGTTTTGTATAGCATTAAAAACACCAACTATTCAGCTTTAAAACACAGTTTGAATTTATAAAATTTGATAAGAACTATAAAAGTTGTGCTTACAACTCTAAAGCACACTCACTATTTTACCTACAATGCACTCATACTATGAGAAGCTTGGGCCTAATTATTGACTAGTTTTTAATAAATTTTGTAAGGATTTAGGGTTCCTTGTCATTAAAGTAAATAAAAAAATTGGCCAAGTGCGAGTTGACTCGCGCTCCGAGGGTTCCATACACATCACACAATTTTAACAATTTGTATTTTTAAGACCAACTTACGCTTGACCGCAGACTTATTAGTGTTTTTTTCTGTAATGTACAGGTAAAGAACTATATTACGAATTTTTTTCTTAAATGTAGGTTCGTCGGTTTCCGGGGGACGGAGAGCAATGGAAAATTTTCGCCTTATTTCTTAAATTACTTACAAACTATACCTTGTTATATATCAAATGAAAGGATTTGATGTGAAAACTACAAATATATAACTTTTATAATTTATAGTTATTCAAGAATAAAGGCGAAAATTGACCATTCCCCTCCGTCTCTCGGAAACCGAAGAAACTACATTTTAGAAAAAAAAACCTAATATAGTTTTTTGCCTGTACATTAAAGAAAAAAACACTAAAAAGTCTGCGGTCAAGCGTAAGTTGGTCTTAAAAATACAAATTGTTAAAATTGTGTGATGTATATGGAACCCTCGGAGCGCGAGTCCAACTTGCACTTGGCCGGTTTTTTTATTTACTTTAATGGCAAGGAACCCTAAATCCTTACAAAATTTAGAAAAAACTAGTCAATAATTAGGCCAAAGCTTCTCATAGTATGAGTGCATTGTAGGTAAAATAGTTAGTGTGCTTTAGAGTTGTAAGCACAACTTTTATAGTTCTTATCAAATTTTGTAACTTCAAACTGTGTTTTAAAGCTGAATAGTTGGTGTTTTTAATGCTATACAAAACATTAGTGTATTGTATTTTCTTTGGCCACAGAATTAACATATACATTTTATTTTCCTAAAAAAATATTTTATTTTGTCATCAACTCCTAAACTATACATTATTTTCACAAATAATGTATGTATGTATTGTAGTAAATTCAATAAGCTTTCGATCTATGCTACGCACATGTGTGTATGTGTCATGGTATAGCTTTAATTTATGTTTTACAAATTTCGGTAGCGGTCACGTTCATGACGTCATTATTTGGACCTCAGGCACTATAGAGATATTTTTCCGACATTTAGGGGCTCCAAATTATTTGACCAACAATATACTCGAAGCTTCTGCGGATATTCTGTAAATTGTGAAAATTGTTATTTTTTCACCCTAAGGAAATAGCTTGGCAGTGCCGACATGTTTTTTTAACATAGCTGCCACAATTATTACCAGATTTTAATAATTTTTATAGCATTGTATAGCTTAAATAGCCTGTTTTGTTATTTTAGTACTCGGCTTTAAAGTTGGACTTATAATTTTGTTGTAAAATGCAAATATCCGAATTATTTTTTAGCCTGATTTTGGGTTTTCGTTTATAGCTGTCAAACTGTAATATACAGTAGTATATAATGTATTACAACAATATAGCACATTTAATCTTCTTTCGTTTGATACTACACACGTATAGGTGCAATGCACAGTTTGGATGAAATTTACACTTTTCGCAACGAAACGGCAGCCATTTTTATGACGTCATTACTCGGGAGACATTCATCGACGTCCCCGTCTCTCGGCAGTTTTGGGGTCCTAGTGTCGTGCCCAACAACATACTAAAAGAAGGTAACCGTATCCAGCTCTGAACTATATTCCCATAAGGGAGAGCACTAGTATGTATGAGATCAGTTAAGTAAAGCTAAATTAGCACAAACGTTAAATAAGAGTATGTATTCTAAACCGCCTTATTTAATATATTTAAACATGTTATTGCATACGTTATTGGCTATTGCTTAAAATTTTCGATTAACTCAATATACATTTTTCATAAGCATTCAACAAACTTGCTTGCCCTAATCTCTCTCGGTTTTCAATAATAGAAAATTAATTCGCGCTATCAACATAATGAATTCAAGATCTTAATGTATCTCAAGACCATATGAATAGTTAAGTGGGGTCGTAAGGGCAGATAAAATACCCGCTAACATTCGAAGCGAGGAGATCTCCAGATAGCTTGGGTGTGGGCATGAGCATTGATGTAAGCTCGATATTAAAGCAATTTTACACGGAATCGAATGAGCATCGACTCAAACACGTGGGTTTCTGTAATGTAAGCATTGCGATTTGAACAGCCGATATGAGTGTAACGAATTGTTATGGAGACGGCTAGACGCGCCGTGTTTTGGTTTTGTTTCTTGTTATTTTTATGTAATAGCGTTTAGAATTACAAGCGGTTTTATAAGTATGTATTTTTTAAATCTCCCACGTATCGGTATGAAGAGATAGTACCTATTAAATTATAAGTGCGTTTAGTTATCGTCAAAATTGCTGTAAATGACTTGTACAATTGCCATCATTATGTCTGTTTTATATATTTCTATAACGCGCCTCTTTAATATATTTAGATTTATAAATGATAATCATGTACAGTAGTACAGTGGAAGAATCATTGTTCTTATCATCATCAAAGTTGTGCCTGGACAGTGCCCCGTCCCGTGAGCCCTAATTCTTTCTTAAACTATAAGGATATTGTCGGTTGCCCTCTAAGCTACAAATACATCCTACTAATTCCAGACGAAGCTTACTTCGACACTGATCCTGTAATCCTGTTATTTATTCTTCCTCCTGAACCTGCGCGGTCCTAATACCATCATATTAGTTATTTATTTTGGAACTCTGCTGCGCCGGGATGTAAGCCCTGCTTAATGGCCACTTTCCGTCTTTACGACGTATTTAAAGGATTCACACTTAATTTGAAAAACATGTTTGACGGATTTTTGGATTACAATTTCTAAATTAAGAATTCGTGTTTTTGTTGGGTAAGAAAGGGCGCGTAGGTTTTTATTTGTTTAAAAACAGGAAATGGCTTAATAGCATCAAATCGAAAAAAAAACTAAATTTTTTGAAAATATAACACTGTGTTTTTTTTTTCAATAATTTGACATTTACGTGAGTCTAATAACTGTGTCGATTTCAACCCTTGAATATTTCCAGTCCTCTGGAAATTTATTTTCCAACTTCACTTGCGAATTAAAATATCCCTCAAACATAGAAACGAAGACTCCAATGCCTGTATTGAACAGTCGCCATCAAATATATTGGAGCGGCCACGGTACTCAAAAATATCTAAACATGCACTTTATCGCCTTGACAATAGAGGCGTTGTTCAGATATTGATGACCACCTTGGCCGCTCCGATATATTCGATGGCGACTGAACATGAACAGGCTCACGTAAATGCCTAATAGTGTAACGGGATGCGGTTTTGCTGTTGCGGTGAGCAAGGAGCAATTCTGCCAGTAATGGGGAAGTCGTGATAGTGCGTCTGCACATCACATAGACTAGTCGGTGGTTATGTACCGATGGAAAATCTTGAAAAATTAATGATTCTACAAGTTCAACATGAATCTTTACTAATGCTCCTTGGTTAGATAATTGTTTAGTGTTTTGCTCAACTGATAAAGAACATGTTGCAACGAAATTATTTGAAATATAAAATATTGATTTAAAATATGTAATATGTTTTTCCTTGCCTTTGAAGAAGGTTGAAAATGCTGAAATGATAGGAGCTGAGCGAGACCCACCCTCTTCCTAATGATACACCTGTCTTACTGTGTATTAAAAAAACTCGGAAAGACTTTGTTGTCTTCGGAAATGTATAAAATGAGCTGTAACTTGGATAGTATACAATTTACAAACACAATTATCATACCAATATGTTCATAATAGGACCGCAATACTTGGTGTCAATACAGTGGGGACGCCAAACATTGCTAATTGCTGATTGTGATTATGATTGGTACCCAAACCAAACCTTCAACCACAGACTCTAGTGCACTGAAATGCGTTTTCCAACACGACCAGCAAATCGACCTGTAATTCCTCCAATTGATATCCTCAGATGTGTTATTATTGATGCCCCGCTCGCGATTGGCAGTGCGTGGTGTAGCTGTGTCCGCGCTCCGCTGCGCAACCATCTGCAATTTGAACGTACGTGCGAATGGTCCTTCCCTAATTGCAGTTCTTGTTCGAATTTCTACGTCGGAAATGACCAATTATTTGACAGTCCGGCGAAGCTAATGCCAACATATTACCCCTCATTTTCTTAGTTAATATTGAGACCTGTCAAGTAATTGCGTATTTTTGCACGAGTGCGTATGAGAACTGTAATTTTCTTTATGTGCTTAGAGTTTTCTCTTCAGTTGGCACGGAGTACATACAGCATTACATATGTCTAAAGCTAAAACGCTGGCGCGTTCGTTTAATGGCTGGCTTGCAACAGAATGCCACTTAAAGTCGGCATGGACACGTCCGCGGCTCCACGTATTTTATTGAACGTTGGTAATCTGTGTTCCTATTAGGGCAGCGGTGGTGCGGGCGCGCATATATGGGCATTAAATGGTCGCCGCGACCCGCAGTACCGCGGTTAACACGCCCGGCGTCGTTTTTTGTGGGAAGTTCCTTGCAAACGAAATTACGCCCGATTCGGCGCCAAGCGGCCGCCTCCGCTCCTCTTTTTGCCTCGTCCTTCTACTTTATTATTTTTATTTAACACCTGCGCCCGGTAATCTGTGTTCGACGATCTCCCGAACGCTTAACTCTTTTTCTTATTGGTCTCGTCCGATTTATAGCGTCGGAGTTTTGTCGAGCGTTAGGTGTCGTTTAATTTTCCCGCCCGTCGCGGTGACAATCGATTATGCTCGCCCTTGATTAAGAATTCTTTTGTGGGTCGACCTCTTGCCAGATTCGTCGGATTATTTAAATAAATCGTGAGCTTAACTTAAGCCTGCGAGACGCAGAAATATTGATTCTGATTTGTTTATTTAAATCTTTTATTCAATATTCGGAATTTTCTAATACCCACCCATAAAATGTGTGATTTCTTAATGATACACATAATGCTTCTCAGAGTTCTTCGTCATTCCTTTTCAACGTTATGCTGATCAGTATTTTTTGTTCATGGACCAAAAGATTTCTCTATTTTCTAACCGGAGCGGACTATGAAATTACCGACCACCAAATCCAGTTTGCCCTTATCACCTGAAAATCTATTAAGTTTGAAATTCCTCATCCTTGTAAGGCCCTAGCGTATTAGTTAATGATGTATTGTGCCGTTATTCGTGAAGAGCCCTAATTGCCGCTACCGCGGCTGCGCCGGCGCCGACCCTATTATTAAGTTATCTCTAACGCGCAGCATTCATACTTTCGCTGACTCATCGGGAATTGTAACACACACCTTTATCACGACTTACAAATTGTTTTCATATGATACAGGTAGGTACAACCAACATTATATGTTGCTGATGGAGAGGTATTATTAACTTAACTCTCAGTGCCTTTACCATAGAATAGATTCGTTTCCTATCGAAATATTTTAGTGTAATTTATTGCTTAGACTATTTGAAGACCTTATCTGGTTCTAATAGGGTTTAAAAATGGTCTTTTCATAGTGACATAGCCGACGATAGTGGTTAGCTGCTGGCAATGCTGGCATGGAATTAAGTCAAAGTGCTGTGTTATAGAAGTTTATGTACATTTGAATGATGATCTGCCGCCTGCGTCGATCGATACCGTCTGATGATATCGTCTTATCAGCTGAACTTTTAAAATAATTTCAGTTTGACTTCTACATATTTTGAATAAATGCGAATTTGACAATATCTTTAGGTACCTATGTTTTTCATTGAACAAAGTTTGATTGGATTAGTCGAGAATATATTCGCTATTATAAGTACTAAGTTTGTTTTACTTTCACATTAAAGTCTACCCTGCACTGAATCTGTCTACACATACACATACATTTACACACTAGAAAGGATCTGAAATGTAGATCCTGCGTGGCACGGCGTATCAACACTACTTATTGTGATCACTGATCGAGCATCGCAGACGTTACGCAAGCTCTCCGATCCGATATTTAAATACGCGGCGCCGGCGCACGGGAAAATTACAATCACGTTGTTTGAGATCGAGACTATCCAGGGTTACCACACAGGGTTAGGTGAATATATGAAAAACCGGCCAAGTGCGTATCGGACCACGCATAATGCAAATGGTGGGTTCCGTTCCGTACCTAGGTACTATCGAAAAAACTAAAATCAAAAGGTCTTATCTGCCTATACAAGAAGTTTTTTGCAGATAACTCAAAAACGCGTTAACCGATAAAGTTTCAAACAATTTTCGTTGAAATAATCGTATCGTATCGTAATCGTATCGTAATCGTGTACAATAATCTATACCTTCTCAATTTTTTTTCATAATTTTTGGATCTCTGCCGTGCTGGCATGACTTACGTTGTCGTACGACTCTCCATACTTCAGGAGCGGAGCGACTCGAAGTATACAGTCGCGCGCGACAACGCATGTTATGCTAAGCCGCCTGGTTCAAAAGTTACATAATTTTTTCGACTTTGAGGGCGATTAATTTTGAAACTATTCACTTCATTTTTTTTTCAATTCAAAGCAACCTCAATGTGATTTTAAGAGACGTATCGATAGTATCGATTGATATTTAAAAAAAAGATTGACATTTACTCCATTAAAATTTGCCATGTCATGAATTTTTTTTCTTAAGTCTCGACCCTACCAATCCTACCATCCAACTATGAACAGTATGAACGTGTTCGTTATGATGTAAAACAATTATCTCGAGGCTGTTTAAGTTTAATAATCATTTTACCAAGAATACAATAATATATACCTATACTAGTGTTATCAGCCAAATTTCAATTAGAATATTTTGTTCTAATTCCGGAGGTGACCTTATTGGCTATCAGACGGTTTAATTAAGTTAATGAATGTGTTAATATGGGCATAATTATAATGTGGGCGCTAATCTTAACGTTTTGGGTTTCCGTGTTTCTGATAATTATTAGTGGTGTAAGCGTTCTTAGCCCATATCCACCTCGGTTACTTTTGTTTAGATGTAATGTGTAATTAAAACGTTTAAAAAGAAGCTTCTAAAAGAGCTGAATCAGTGTTCTACAAAATTTATCATTGTTCTGATAATGGCGGACTTGTAATTAGTGACTTTCTTAGTTTTTATCGAGTGAGTGTAAAGGTACGAATCTTTGATGCAATTACAGACTAAACTCTACTTACACCATTTATAACTCAAGAATGACTGAAAAGATTTAATGATGTTTGGTTTTTTGGATATATGGCCCCTAATAGAATAACTATTAAGATATTGGAGAAATATAAAAAAAATGTCGGCGGTACGAAGTACGCCGGGTCAGCTAGTTACCTTATAAATGACAGTTCGATCCCAATAAATGACAGTCCTGTAATAATAATTGATTGGGAAGATTAAATAATCGAACTATCATTTTATTATCTGTAATATAAACACAATTTATAATCCGTTTTCTACAGAATTCGGTACCAGCTCAGTCATAAATCAAGCTAATAAGTTTATCAGTTATAGCCATAATATCCACATAAAGGACATCCAATTAAACGTGTTGGTGTCCAGTTTAGATAAGGCGGGCTACTGTTGAATTGCGAAATTGCACTAAAGCCCCGAAGGCACGAGTTTACCTGCCTCCACGGCAAAAAAACACACGCAGTATATGTAAACTCAACACATTATTGGTGTGTTGTAGTGTTGAAGCAGAACGTCGTAACTTCATATCGTTCTCGAGATACGAGGGTTTTTGGGCTGGGGAGCTGTAGTGTAGGTAATAGTAATAGTACATTGTTGTAGAGGCTGGAAAGTAAGCTATAGGTGGATCGAGTTAGTTCGAGGGCCGACCCGCCAGGGGAGGCCCTCGAAGATACGAGTCCACCTATAGCGCTTTCGGCCGAGACATTACATAGTGCTTTTCACGACTACTGTGAGGAAATAAAATAAAAATTAATTAATAGATACTATTTATAGGTTATTGACGGTTCATATCTGCTTTTCACAAGCACGATAAAGTAAACGAGCATGTAACTTTCTGCAAATAAATGCTTCTTTTCGCCATCCTTCCATAATATGAATTGTTCGTCGGATATTATATTGTATACAAAATATCACTGTTCATGGGCCTTCTTATTTAGGACGCGATTTCACTGGTAACAAATTTCTACGCCTGTGAAGTTTCTTGAATTTCGGTGGGCGCCAACGTATTAATAACATTTTCTACACTTATTGAACTCATTTTTACTGCATAAATACAACTTTCTTGTTTTTCAGTCAAACATTATCCAATTCAATATGTATTTTTCTCGCTCCACATTTATTACTTTTTTTTTCACTTCTAAGTAGCGTTTTACGATGTTTGCTTCAATCCGACTCAAACGGCTATTAGACATTGCAACCTGCAGGGCCCAATCTGTCAGGTTGGTAGGTATAATTAAAGGTAGGGCCCGTAGGGAGCTGAAGGAGGGAGAGGCAGGGTACACAACTGATTGGGCCCTGCAAGTTGCCATGTCTAATAGCCGGTTCACTCCTTACCCACTTTTTGATAGAAAACCACAAACGGTTAAAAAGGTAAAAACGCCTTAAGGGTGATCTGAATGATTTTGACGTTTCTTTTTTTTAAACAAGTAAATTGGTTCGATAAACAACCTTATTTTATTTTAGAATGAAAAAGTGGTGCCAAAAAAAGACCTTTTTAATGTTTTAAATGATTCTCATTGGCGGGTCCAATGCAATGACATCTGGATTTTACTTTTCTACTATGACATTTCATTGCTGCAAAATAGCAATTCTTGTAGTGGTTGTTCAGATGCTACAGCAATTGCTTACTTTCCAGCTTGGATTTTGATCTTCTTTTGCCACATTTCCGAGCAGGTGGCGTGAAAAAATATTTTCTCGTTCCATATTTAGGTAACTACATCGGCTAATCATATTTCTGCTTCAGTTTGTAGTTAAGTCCATGATGTGTCTCTACAATTGGTTTCGCACTTGATAGAGGTCGTCAATGCAATCGCGATCCAAAGACCCGAAACAGACCAGAAAATGGCTCAATGCTTTAGAATTTATCTGTTATTAAAACAATACTATACAGTATTCATAAGTCGGATCGGTATTCCGACTGGACCCGCATTATAAAATAAAAACAAAGTTTTGAGAAACACGGCCCCGTGGCGCCTGCGCCGACCTTCCAACTAATCTCTTCAAGTTGCACACGCCATCGCCTATATCTGCTTAAAATAAGGGCGTATATTAGTTTGTACAACTGTATTTGTAAGTTTGTTTGATTATAAATCATATTCGCCTCCTCGTGCCCTCAGAACGCGTGTTTTTACACGAATCTATCTCATCAAGAAAACGAATAAAAATAATGTTTTTATGAAAAACGGCTGACAGTTCGAATGAAATCTCGGTAATTATCATCGGCGTGAGGAGATTGTGTTTGCAGTCTGACAAATTAGTTTAAAGAAATACATTAGCCTTCCAAATGCGACGGTACTCGTATGATAATATCAATCCATCAGTCCCAAAATAGGATTAAGCTTTTGAAAATTGTGACCCAACAACCCAAGACCTGGTTCGTAAATTATTATCAAAATTTGAAAATAGGATTATTTTAATTAAAAACAAAACTCAAGTCAGCAAAAAACAAAACAGCAGTTGTATATTTCCAAGGAAAGAGAACGTTTTACATCGAAGGTACTTGTATTTATATGGTTTCTCTAAAAGGAGTTATGGTCATTGTTGATGGATAATTTAAAAATAAGTTGTCATTTAATTATATAGACATGTCATAAAATTAATCGACTCCATCGATGTGTTAATTAAGATCAAACCGTCGTATTTCAAGGCGATTTATTCTGTCGAGACAATTTTAAAAGACCTCAGCATTTACGCCGGAATCGCCGGATCTCTGCTTTTTAATTTTAATTAATGTTCCCACAAATCTGAACATTTAATTCCACGATCGGGTAAGCCGGCGATATCAAAGCTTTTTTTCGATCCATTAGATTTATAGTTTTTTGTGCAAAGCTATCAATTATAGTTATGCAAAATGTACAAAAACAATAATTAAATAAGGGACTTATGGATCTACGGAAATGCCTCTAGTTTTAATCTTTCCTTTTTCTAAAAACTTCGTGTTTAAATAAATTGTAAAACTTTTAAGTCAACTAAAGTTATTATGAATAGTTTAGGCATTAATTTTGTTAATGGTTTTTTAAAGCCTTTCTTTTTCTTTATCGACAGGAAGCTAAACATGGGAGGTACGTCAATTTAAATGTATAATGATCGTCTGTTAATATTGGTTTAAGATATATTTAATCGGACTATGATACTTTAATTTCCATATAAAGACACACAGAGCACGAGCAAAAGAACAGATGGTTATATAATTTCTTATTAAGTAAGAATTTAAGAAATGATAGTCTTGTTTTGTCTTGGTCTGTAGAATCTTTAATTCTATGTCTTTCGAATAAAAGTAAGAGACAGCAATTTAATTAATTAAGTTGGCCACTTTAAAAATGATTACCGTGCTTTTCAATTCTTATGAGCACACCTATCAATATCAGGTACTCATTGAATTGAAAGTCACATCTACTCACACCGCCGTTTTGTAAAGACATGTTGGGTTCGGTTGGATGACGCAAGTTATCCGATTCTCCCAGTCACGATATTCCTGAAATGGTTCGTTATAACTGGTCATATCTCAGCATCAGCCGCCATTGTCGTGATTGACAGCTCGCTTTGCTTCGTTAAGCCTCTTCACCTCCATCCCCGTGCATAACACGGCCTTTTACGATGTGTGATATTTCATGTGGGTCTAAAACGGTTTTTGTGGTCGTCCTGAGATTCTGTTGTGGACGTTGTGGTTTATTTCCTGTGTTCGACTGTGGTTATTGTTGTTTCTGATTCGATATTGTAATAGCTCTCGTAAAGTTATTTTTCATATAATTTTTATATTTGTTTGTAGGTATTTTTAACTATTATTGGTAAATTAACATTTCGCTGGCTATTCAGCGGGGTAATGCTGCCAGTATCTTTGGAACGTTCGGACCGGGTGAGTATCGGGGTGGGGTCTAAAATGTAATGTGAATTTGTGTTTGTATTTAGTTTTAGTGTTGTTGACGAAACCTGTTGTGGATTTGAACTGTGTATTTGACGAAGCATGTTGTGGAAGTTATTATGTTGGGAATCTGGACGAAGCCTGCGATGTGGATTTAAATTATCAATGTTAATTTTATTCTGTCTAAATAAATGTTTAATTCAATTAACATTCAAAATCTTGATACATTTCCGTGAATCAATTCGGAATAACCTGCGATGGTATTCCTATTATTGTACTTACCTATTTCACACTGTTTTCTCTTAACTAACACGCTCTTTGCCTCACTTCCTTCTCGCTAATCGTTGACGATGGTTTGGATCCAGCTGCCTTAAAACCCCTTTTCATCCTGACTTGGACTTCATGAAATTCAAAGGTTTCTTTTTGGACTACCTATGCACTCTCTGTTTATAAAGCCTGTATACATGTCGGCTCGCATTGTGTCGGGTGATTGACGCACCGGTTACAGGAACGGTCAGATAAAACGAACCACGGGTTTATTGCCTGAAATATTTACTTTATTACTGCTTTCATGTTCGTGTTTTACTTACTGCTTGCATCATAAAGTTAGATATACATCCTTGCCTACTGATTTCTCGAATTCAAACGTAACCTTGTTTTCGATGATTCAGGCAGGCATAAAGTTATTTATGGTTTATTTTTAATTTAAAATATACCTAGCGTGTATAATTTGAATAATTTTTAGGTATATTGAGTGGGTTGTAAATATATACTTTACATTTAATATGGTTTTGGTTGTTTCAGGTACGTATTACTGATCAACGTGACTGCCCATACAAAGTTCAGTCTTAAGGTATGCGTCGGCAAGAGGCTGCCGCGACCCGGCAGTCGCTGCCCGGCAGTCACTGCCCGGCAGTCGCCCTACTGCTTTATAGGGATTTGTATGACACACCGTCCGCAGCAGGCGGCTGAGCGGCGCGGCCGTGGTCGCGCGACCTCGGCAGCGCCGCCGAGCCGCTCCCGTAGCAGTACGGCAGCGCTGCTCGCTCGCAGCGGTCGCAAAAATGGTGTCTTTTAACAGTTTTAACGAAGAAAACGACGAGTATTTAGTGGAGCTTATTGCTAAACATCCAGCGCTTTATGATTTTCGACTGAAAGCTTCTACTCCTCTTTGATGAAAGTAAAATCATCATTATTTCATCAATTTCATCATCTTATTCTTCGTCTTTAAATTGTCAAACATCGTTATTTTTAATAATACGCAACCGAATCGCACAACTGCTAGCACTGACTCCTATGTGACAACTGCGCGTGGCAGTCGGCAGCCGCCGCCCGGTCGCGCCTATCCGAATGCTTAGGGCGGCGCTGCCCAGCAGTCACGTTCGGCGGCGGCGGTCGGTCGCGGCAGTCGGGTCGCGGCAGCGTCTTGCCGAATGCTAGCTTTAAGTAGATTAAGACAGTATCGCAATTTCAGGCTATTATATACACTCTTCCATTTAAGATATATGTGGTATCAACGTCTTCAATTGTAATAAGAATTAAAATTGCTTGAACTTCACACTCTACACATTCATGATGTTGTACAATTATTTTCTAATACTGCGTTCAATGTTGTAGACTGTTCCCTAAAATCCAGCCGAGTGGGCGAGAACGACGCAATAACGTTTAATGCGCGCCATAAAACTTTTATCATAGCATCTCACTCTCCACTCCCGACTCCATTTCGAAATCTCTAAAACCTACACACCAAAAAAATGTAAATTTAGTTTCGTTACGGTTAAATAAATGATTTCCTGTCAACTTGCAGTCACGCGAGAGCACAAAGGGTTCTCATTAACGACCCGCGCCGGATCTAATCCTTTAGTTAGACCTCTATTGTGACCCGGTCCGGCTCCGAACCCGCACCGTGTACTTCTTAAATAATACGTCATTAAGCCAAAGAAAACCAGAGAAACCACTTAATCCTTACACGGAGTTGAAAGTGTTTTTTGCTGCAATTTATTCACTTGAACACTAAATTGGTTCGTATATTTTTGTGAAAAAACGCGGATTTTGCCTCGTTACAAGTGACTTAATGAATACCAGACAGACAACAAAATTTCACTTTATACAGCGCAATTACGTACCCGCTTTAGAAGTCACAAGTCCGAAGTTATAATATAAGTTTTCTATTGAAAAATATTTTAAACGCACAAAAACCAGTGCCACTTTGTAGATTCATTACAATTTATCAGAATGTAATATTTCAACAAACTTGTCATTAGAGTGTTTTCCATTTACTCCATCTCCCGGCTCCCCTTATCTAGGCGTTTTAGATCTAATTCAATTTACCTTAGTTATTACAGTAAATACGGGCTGTTTATCTATATATATAAAAGAAGAAGCTGACTGACTGACTGACATATCAACGCACAGCCCAAACCGCTGGTTCTAGAGATTCCAAATTTGGCACGTAGGTGCCTTATAAGGTCTAGGGGTGCACTAAGAAAGGATTTTTCAAAATTCACCCCGTAAGGGGGTAAAATGGGGGTCCAAAGTTTGTATGGAGAAACCAGATTAGTTTGACTATGTTATTTGAAACTTCACCGAATTATTCCTAACAATAAATGAGTAAATACGTGTGTCAGCTTTTTTGAAAATTCAACCCCTTTAAGGAGGAAATGGGGGTGAAAAAATCTGAAAATCAATATGGGTATTGTTTCTATGGTTTATCGGGTCGCTGATTAAGAAAACAACAACCATTTTATTGTACAACGTGGCAGGCGTGAAATATCATCCCCCAGGGGATGAAATAGGGGTCCAAAGTTTGTATGGGGAAACAAGATTATTTTGACTATCGTATTTGAAACTTCACCGAAGTATTCCTAACAATAAATGAGTAAACACGTGTTTCAGCTTTTTTGAAAATTCAACCTCTTTAAGGGGGAAATGGGGGTGAAAAAATATAAAATCAATATGGGTATCGTTTCTATGGTTTATCGGGTCGCTGATTAAGAAAACAACAACCATTTTAATATACAATGTAGCAGGCGTGAAATATTATCCCCCAGGGGGTGAAATGGGGGTCCAAAGTTTGTATGGGGAAACAAGATTAGTTAGACTGTTTTATTTGAAACTTCACAGGATTATTCCTAACAATAAATGCGTAAACACGTGTTACAGGTTTTTTAAAATTCAACCCCATAAAGGGGGAAATGGGGGTGACAAAGTCTGAAAATCAACATGGGTATAGTTTCTATGGTTTATTGGGTAGCTGATTACGAAAAAAACAATGATTTTATAATACAACGTGGTGGGCGTGAAATATCATCCCCCTGTTAGGGTGTGATAGGGTTGAAATGGCTAAATATCAATATGGGTGTCGATTTATGGTTTTGGGACGTTAATTACGAAAATGGCATCGATTTTGAAATATTGGTATAGAAATAGTTTTAATCCCGGGAAAAGACATAGATTAGGGCAGCCCTTAAGGGGCTGAAAAGGTGATTGGAATGGAATGTTGTATGGATAATTTTTAACCGTTGAACTGATTTAAATGAAACATGGTATAATAGATAGTTTAAATTTCGGGAAACGACTAAGGGTAGTTTTCATTGAAAAAAAAGTAACCCTTAAAGGGGTGAAAAGAGGTTTGGAAGTTTCTATGGGATTTGTTAAAATCGGGGTACCGACTCCGATTCGCACTCAGCCGCGATAAATTCTCATGAAATCATTTATTTATTTATTTATTTATTCAAATTATTCGTTACACAGCATTACAGTAAAAACCAAGGCACTGCGAACTACAAACCAAAATATATAATAAAAAAAATATATAAACAAAATATATCATGCTGAAAGCGTCTTTTAAAAAAATGGAATAAAAAAAAAGTTCTCTTGAGAAAAACTCTTGAGGCGCAAGTAAGACCCACACTTGCCGGGTTTTTTTATTTCCTAAAATCATTACTTAAGGGGGTGAAATGGGGGTTGAAAGATTTAATGGGGCTTTTTTAAACGTTGAACCGATTGAGATGAAACTTGGTATAGAGATAGTTTGTGTCCCGAGAAGCGACAAAATAGTATTTATTCCGAAAAACAACTCTTACGGGGTGCAAAGTAAAGGGGTTGGAAGTTTTATAGAGAATTATTTACAGCTGAACCGATTTAGATGAAATTCGGTATAGACATAGTTTGAGTCTCGGAAAACGACATAGGACACTTTTATCCGGAAAATCAACCCTTTTAGAGGTGAAAAGGAGGTTGAAGGTATGTATCGGGAATTGATAACCGCTTAACCTATTTAGATGATTTGGTATGGAGGTAGTTTGAGTTCTGGGGAAGGATACATAATAGTTGTTATTCCAGAAGTCATTCCCTAAGAGGGTAAAAAGGGGGATCTATTACTAATTCCACGCAGAGGAAGTTGCGGGGAAAAACTTTTATTCATTAGAGTAGAAATCTGCATTAATCATAATCTCTTAGTAAATAAGTTACTACAAGCAAGTCGTTGCTGGCGATGGCGTAACAATAAAAGAAATATTGCAACCATTTCATTAAAAAAATAAATAAGGGAAAGCCTCCATCAAAATGTCATATACCGAAACCTCCAGAAAGTAACAAATGCTTTTCCGAAAAGCGCATCTAAATCGGTTCAGCCAAACGCGAGATAATCGCGGACAAACATACATACAATACAGAAATGAGGGTCAAACTGATAATCTCCTTTTTAGTACTTTTAGTACGCGGGCGAAGCCGCGGGCAACTGCTAGTTCAAATTATATGCGATTTATTTGTATGTCGTGGGTACAAGTGGCTCGTGCTATAAACTAGATCCGATCTGAATGTAGCACGACTAAATATTTGCCGAACAATCGCAAATTAGTTCAGTTTAACTGCTAATAGAAATGCCAATGTTGAAATGTTTCTAGGTCACAGGTATCGCTGATCTTGCAATAGTTTTACTACCTACTACATTTTGCACATTTCCAGTTTTCAGATCATGTTCAATTAGAATCGGATATAGTTATAAGTATACATACATACGCAGATTCAGATTATGTTGTTGATTTGGTTTATTACTCTTATAGCAAAAACAAAGTCAGCGAACATATAACTCCTTAATAGTATTCCAGTAACGACTCGTTCTTAGAAATCAAAAGGATAACGTTTAATATGATTGAAACAGACTGCTAGCTCTAATCGGATGACACAACGCCGCCGAATATTTGTCCAATTGTTATAGATTAAGCTCCCATTGCATGAAACCTTACCTCACACGGTGGCAGAGCAGACACATACTACAGCGATAGATAATACTTAGGAACACTGGACTATAGTAGGTTGCCATGGCACAGCCTGGAAGAACATAGTTTTTTTTGAATTTTAAAACGTCATTTTTTACCAAAATTTACATCATAAGGTGGCAGATTGAAACCTTTACCCATCGAAAGAGACCCCTTTGGTGACCCGAACCCGCATAGGTTGCCAGCCCTAAACCTGGTAGATTTCCAGGTCAGCCATGTTTTATGAGGTCAAAAAATGGGGTAATTTACCTCATCAGGTGGCAAGCTGAAATTGATGCAGATCGATAGCCCTTGGCGTGCCATTCACGAATATATAGGGTTGCCTGCCATCATCAGCCTGGTAGTTTTTCTGGTCAGCCTCCTCAAAGTATCGATTTAGTAACTTGGACCAACGAGAAATTCATGTACAGAAGCTAAAATTCGAGGAATATTTTAGTGCGAACCGTGATATTTAATTAAAATCTATATATTGACAGTCTTGCAATGCATACGTGTTGAAATAATAGGGTAAATGAACCAGTTCTGGTCATTTCTCACTAATTATATAGGTGACTACCGGAAAACTTAGACTGCGGGTAATATTGAGGACGCTGCGACAATAAATCATCAGTGTGTGACGTAAAATTGGTTAATCACCTCATTTCCGCAATCTCCTATTACTGCTTCGCTTAAATATGCTCAATCTGTGGGTGAAAAAACACCCTGACTTGGGTACTTTGATTACTGCGTGAAGTCATAATATATACGACCGACGCCTACCAGAGCACTCTCTAATACTGAAGGGTAAGCATCCTTCATGCGCATAGACTATAGGGCTGCTATCCCCTGGAAATAGGCCGCGCCCGTGCATCCCGTATCCGTCATGACAGTATTTTCAAATATGGGAAATAAATGTTTCCGTTTAAGTTCAAAGTTCACTTAATGTTAAACGTGACATATACCTAAGATCTACGTACGGTCATGGTGGATATTATAATTATGTAGAAATCATAGGACATCATTAATCACTAAATATTTTGTTTTTACCTCTTTTCCATTTCAATTGGGATTGGGCCTCTTCGTATGTAGGCACCAGGACTTTCAGTCTTGGGTATTCGATGGTTCGTTATTCAGGGCCGAACCCGCATAGGTCGCCAGCCCCAAGCCTGAGAGATTTCAAGGTCAACCATGTTCCATGAGGCCAGTAAATGGGATAATTTACCCTATCAGATGGCAAGATGAAACTGATTTAGGGTCACAACACACCTAGCGGAATTCCTCGCGGAATTAGCGGAAGTAGCGGAAATTTGTCTATGGTAGCAAATTTTTTGTATGGAAGCCATAGACAAATTTCCGCTACCATAGACAAATTTCCGCTACTTCCGCTAATTCCGCGAGGAATTCCGCTAGGTGTATTGTCACCCGTAGATCGATAGCTCTAGGCGTTCCATTCACGAGAATATAGGTTTGCCTGCCATCAGCCTGGCAGTTTTTTTGGTTAGCCTCCCTAAACTATCGATGTTAATATCTTGGAAACAAGAGAAATTCGCGTAGAGATACTAACATTCAAAGTATATTTAAATGCAAACCTTGATATTTAATTAAATCTACACATTGTGAGTCTCGCATTTCATACGTGTTGAAATAATAGGGCAAATGAATCAGTTGTGGGCATTTCTCATTGGTATTTTCGGTTTTTAGGGTTCCGTAGCCAAAATGGCAAAAACGGAACCCTTATAGTTTCGCCATGTCCTTTCGTCCGTCCGTCCGCGGTCTAGCTCAGTGACCGTTAGCACTAGAAAGCTGAAATTTGGTTTGAATATGTGAATTAACCAAACCAACAAAACAGTAGAATAAAAACGTGAAAAATATATTTTGTTAGGGTACCTCCCGTACACGTGAAGTGGGGGGCGAAATTTTTTTTCGTTCCAACCAAGTTGTGTGGGGTATCGTTGGATAGGTCTTTTAAAAAGAATTAGGGTCTTTTAAAACAGTTTTTGGATAAAACTAATACTTTCGGAAATAATAGCTCCAAAAGTTTAAAACGAATCGTGGGTCCAACTTTTGAATCGTGAGTCCTAAAATTAAAAAAAAAAAAACATAAACTGACACCCAATGAGTACCTTCAATGAAAACTATATTGAAATAAATCGGTTAAACCGTTTTTGAGTTATCATTCAAAAACCCATAGTGAAAGGACATAAGTAAAAATGACGTAAGCGCCGCCAAATTTCCCGTAAGAAATGACCTTTTGAATTAATGGTCTCAGTTTACTGAACCCTACACTGAGCATGGCCCGACATGCTCTTGGCCGGTTTTTCTTTCAATGTAGTGATCCTACTAACTCCAAGGTTTTTTTACATCTCGTGTTCTTGAGATCCCTCGCTACGCTCAAGATTCAAACTTAGAATCACTCGTTTCGCTCGTGATTCAATTATAGAATCTTTCTCTTACTCGGGACTCAAAATCAACACTCGCAAGAAAAACCAACTTTCCTCTCTTGTTGCACAAATAACTATTTCCAGTTTTTATTCTACCATTTAGTCGGCTTAGATCATGCACATATTCAAACCAAATTTCAGCTTTCTAGTGCTAGAGGTCACTAAGCTAGACCGCGGACGGACGGACGGACGGAAGGACGGGCAGCGGAATCTAAGTATTAGGGTCCCGTTTTTAGGGTTCCGTAGCCTAAATGGCAAAAACTGAACCCTTATTGATTCGCCATGTCCGTCCATCCATCCGTCCGTCCATCCGTCCGTCCGTCCGTCCATCCGTCCGTCCGCGGTCTAGCTTAGTGACCTCTAGCACTAGAAAGCTGAAATTTGGTTTGAATATGTGCATGATCTAAGCCGACTAAATGGTAGAATAAAAACTGGAAATAGTTATTTGTGCAACAAGAGAGGAAAGTTGGTTTTTCTTGCGAGTGTTGATTTTGAGTCCCGAGTAAGCGAAAGATTCTATAATTGCATCACGAGCGAAGCGAGTGATTCTAAGTTTGAATCTTGAGCGTAGCGAGGGATCTCAAGAACACGAGATGTAAAAAAACCTTGAAGTTAGTAGGATCACTACATTGAAAGAAAAACCGGCCAAGAGCATGTCGGGCCATGCTCAGTGTAGGGTTCAGTAAACTGAGACCATTAATTCAAAAGGTCATTTCTTACGGGAAATTTGGCGGCGCTTACGTCATTTTTACTTATGTCCTTTCACTATGGGTTTTTGAATGATTACTCAAAAACGGCTCAAATAATTTATTTCAATATAGTTTTCATTGAAGGTACTCATTAGGCCTCAGTTTTTTTTTTTTTTTTTTAATTTTAGGACTCACGATTCAAAAGTTGGACCCATGATTCGTTTTAAACTTTTTGAGCTATTATTTCCGAAAGTATTAGTTTTATCCAAAAACTGTTGTAAAAGACCCTAATTCTTTTTAAAAGACCTATCCGACGATACCCCACACAACTTGGTTGGAACGAAAAAAAATTTCGCCCCCCACTTCACGTGTACGGGAGGTAACCTATCAAAATATATTTTTCGCGTTTTTATTCTACTGTTTTGTCGGTTTGGTTAATTCACATATTCAAACCAAATTTCAGCTTTCTAGTGCTAACGGTCACTGAGCTAGACCGCGGATGGACGGACGGACGGACATGGCGAAACTATAAGGGTTCCGTTTTTGCCATTTTGTCTACGGAACCCTAAAAACCAAAAATACCAATGAGAAATGCCCACAACTGATTCTTTTGCCCTATTATTTCAACACGTATGAAGTAGGGATGCCACGAATATTCGCATTCGCATTCGTATAATACGAATATTCGCATCATTTTTAACATTCGTATCAACATTCGCATTCGCATGAAATGATGCGAATATTTTCCGAATGCGAATGTGGGCAGAACGCATCCTATTTTGACCGCGCTGACCCGGCCGATGGTTATATGCTTGCTCATACACAGGAACTGAAAACGACGTTATCACTTGTCTTTTTTTGATAAATAATATAGGACTCAATCATATATCATGTTCCGTATTTATGAACTATGGAAGCATAACAATGATAAGCAAGATTAACTTTTTTGAATCTACTCCGCAACATTCGTATTCGCATTCGCATTCGGACATTCGCATCCTGAATATTCGCATTCGCGAATGTGAGAAAAAGACATTCGTGACATCCCTGGTATGAAGTGCGAGACTCACAATGTGTAGATTTAATTAAATATCAAGGTTTGCATTTAAATATACTTTGAATGTTATTATCTCTACGCGAATTTCTCTTGTTTCCAAGATATTAACATCGATAGTTTAGGGAGGCTAACCAAAAAAACTGTCAGGCTGATGGCAGGCAAACCTATATTTTCGTGAATGGAACGCCTAGAGCTATCGATCTACATCAGTTTCATCTTGCCATCTGATAGGGTAAATTATCCCATTTACTGGCCTCATGGAACATGGTTGACCTTGAAATCTCTCAGGCTTGGGGCTGGCGACCTATGCGGGTTCGGCCCTGAATAACGAACCATCGAATACCCAAGACTGAAAGTCCTGGTGCCTACATACGAAGAGACCCAATCCCAATTGAAATGGAAAAGAGGTAAAAACAAAATACTTAGTGATTAATGATGTCCTATGATTTCTACATAATTATAATATCCAGCATGACCGTACGTAGATCTTAGATATATGTCACGTTTTAAGTGAACTTTGAACTTAAACGGAAAGATTTATTTCCCATATTTGAAAATACTGTCATGACGGATACGGGATGCACGGGCGCGGTCTATTTCCAGGGGATAGCAGCCCTATAGTCTATGCGCATGAAGGATGCTTACCCTTCAGTAGTAGAGAGTGCTCTGGTAGGCGTCGGTCGTATATATTATGACTTCACGCAGTAATCAAAGTACCCAAGTCAGGGTGTTTTTTCATCCACAGATTGAGCATATTTAAGCGAAGCAGTAATAGGAGATTGCGGAAATGAGGTGATTAACCAATTTTACGTCACACACTGATGATTTATTGTCGCGGCGTCCTCAATATTACCCGCAGTCTAAGTTTTCCGGTAGTCATCTATATAATTAGTGAGAAATGACCAGAACTGGTTCATTTACCCTATTATTTCAACACGTATGCATTGCAAGACTGTCAATATATAGATTTTAATTAAATATCACGGTTCGCACTAAAATATTCCTCGAATTTTAGCTTCTGTACATGAATTTCTCGTTGGTCCAAGTTACTAAATCGATACTTTGAGGAGGCTGACCAGAAAAACTACCAGGCTGATGGCAGGCAACCCTATATATTCGTGAATGGCACGCCAAGGGCTATCGATCTGCATCAATTTCAGCTTGCCACCTGATGAGGTAAATTACCCCATTTTTTGGCCTCATAAAACATGGCTGACCTGGAAATCTACCAGGTTTAGGGCTGGCAACCTATGCGGGTTCGGGTCACCAAAGGGGTCTCTTTCGATGGGTAAAGGTTTCAATCTGCCACCTTATGATGTAAATTTTGGTAAAAAATGACGTTTTAAAATTCAAAAAAAACTATGTTCTTCCAGGCTGTGCCATGGCAACCTACTATAGTCCAGTGTTCCTAAGTATTATCTATCGCTGTAGTATGTGTCTGCTCTGCCACCGTGTGAGGTAAGGTTTCATGCAATGGGAGCTTAATCTATTACCCCGCCCGCGTTACTTCGATGATCTCATGCGTCTAAACGGCAGATTGTTGCAGATATACATCTCATTCATAAGCTCAATGTGCTCATTCAATTTATAAACAATCAATTCTCAATTATGGTGATTACTGATCTATGCATTGTGATTTATCAGCACTAGAAACTTGCTTCTCCGCTTGGATTGGTTTTTCGAAGGCGGAGTAAGATTAGATTAGTATGTGTCGCTGTCGTAAATACCTATTATAAGTAGGTATAAGTACTTACATAAAATCCACTTTCATGTAATAGGTTTCCTTTGAAATTTATACTAGGTATTTACTACTTACAAATTGTAATGATTTTTCTTGCCTTTTGGAAAGTTATACAAAAGATTTGGCCATGGTGGAATAAGAAGTAAGGTGTGTTCAATTTTTGACAGCTCGTCCGAAAAGACCTCACTTACGTCACTAATGATGCCATTCGTTGACATCTTCAAATCAGTCAGGGAGTTTTGTGAATATACGATTCATGATTAAAAAATGTTAGCGTGTCGTTACTCATTTTATAATATGGTTTTTAATCATTTTATGTTGCAAATAAACATCATATCAATATATATAATTAAATACAAGACTTTTAGTTAGTAAGTCATTTACGTCATGTAATTTAATGAGGACTTTTTTTAACCTAGTGGCAATACAAGGATTTGGCGAGCAATCACACTGACAGTCGGCCATATTGTATTATCTGTATTTCATTTTAACTTATCGCGCTGTTTCATATTTGACTGAGATTCCCAAATATTTATGAGTTTTAATTTATACAATTATTAAGCGCAAATGTGTGTACCTAATACGCCATGGTTGGTTGCTCCGTGATAAATTGTAAAAATCGGAGCGAAAAAAGCAGTCCTGTAATTTTTTTTAGTGTTCCAAAGGATGATTCAGCAGCTCATGAGTGGCTCAAGATTTGTAAATCTAAAAGAACGAAACGATATGGTAAGCGACTTATAAAATTGCAATTTATAATGAATTATTATTAATTGACAATTAATTTGTGCAAGAATATAAGCGGCTGGCTTATTACTTTTCCTTTTTTCGGTTCATATCAGCGAAATTGGCATTGAGTTAGGGACAATAGCGGACGATACAAGCGTCCGTCGGTCGACGCCGCGTCGTCGCTGCGCGGACGCTCGCGCGATGTCGACGCTCGAATGACGCTAGTGTGGGGTGGCTCTAAGGTTATCTAATGACACATGGTAAGCAGCTACCGTAGCCTATGGACGCCTGAACCACCAGAGGTGTCACATGCGCGTTGCCGGCCCTTTAAAAACAGGAGGATTCACTGTGTTGACGGCTAAAGGAACAAGAGAGGTCCCTTGTCGTCAACACACAGGGTCCTCTTTGAGCTCTTTGGCAACCTTACTCACCAGCAGGAACACAACACTATTAATCGAACTCCGGAGCGTAAGCGAAGTGAGTTCTTACAAACAACTCGAGACCGAACTGTCACCTGGCTACTGGGACGTCTCGGCATTTGGATGGCTTTTTGATTTCGATAGTTTCTCCGACGATAACTTTAGTAACGTTTTTCTGATCTTTATAAAATTTATTGTGGCTGTAGCAGAGATACATAAAATTAGAGCTAGAAGGAGAAAAAAAACCTCCTTAGGGTCTTGTTATATTGGTCAACTCGTTTGCAAGTAAATCGCGAGTTCTCAGTTAGAGGCGGACTACCTACTAGTTACATATCAAATAATTTTCCCTATTTTTGGACTTTGAGAACCGCAGCGTTCCCTGATGACGTCAGTGAGGTCAGGGTAATCGTGACAAATCGTGAGCTGTCAAAAATTTACAATACCTTGTCTTCTTGTACCATGGATTTGGCTAGAGCTTTGAAATCTAATTGAAATCGGCTATTTTGTTAACCAGTACATTCCACTACTACAAATAGCACTTTAATAAAGGGAATGTCGGAAATTAAAGCTTGTTTGAAGAAATTGGAATCCAACGTGGTCATCGTCATTTTTCTTAGTGTCGTCTATATAGTTCCCGATTAAGCTCGGATAAACGTTAGTAAAAAGTAAAGCGGCTGCATCAAAGTGAGCTTTTATCTCTCGGTGACAGCTTACAAAATCCTTTTAATTAGCCCGGCGTGTCACTCCCACGCCGAGGCTACACTTTTTTATTGACTCAATATCTGATTTAAACCTTTTTGCGCACTTGTTTCGATGCTTTAATTGATTATGTTGTCTTTGTCAGATTTGAAATTGCCTTCGCCATTTATGCATTGTACTGTCTTCATGTGTTTTTAACACTCATGTTTTCCGATACGTCTTGATAATATCACGTTTTATTTCGTATTCATTGTCACTGACGCGACCCATAAAATGCATTTAGATGCGCTTATGGCATGATTTATACAGTCATAAATCAGAGACACATTGTTGGAACTGATTTCGTTAGATAGTTACGACTGAAGCGTCTAATTCTGAGTAGAGATGTTAAAATCCATTTACTTGCAAACTTAACAGTGCAATAACTATTCCGGAACACACCCCGACATCTTTACCAGTCGGTCTAGACCCTGCGATCTCTCGCGTTGTTCTAGTTCATCATATTTAAAAGCTTATCTAAGGGCATGTAGAGGATCAAGCTGAATTGGCGACTGCCTGTGTTCGCTGAATGAACGTAATCGGTCCACTCGTAAAGGGCGGTCTTATCGGCGGCTCGACTCATAAAAGTCCGCATAAACTTTATGCCGTTCGCCGTATGAAAACGCTAGGCTATTTATATATTTGTGGATTTACTGCCGAGGAAGCCTACGGCTACGGGCATCCGTCCGGACCGAAATACACGTCGCTAGATTCCGCGACGTCTCGAAGGGTTAACGAACTCTTAATTATATGCTCAGCGCAATGATAACGACTATATTATACTCATTATTATCGAACACATGTTTTCGAGTAAATTTCCAGAGCAACACTGTGTTATTTTAGCGCCCTTTTTAAAAGGGAAAATGTGTTCTCGATTGTTAAATTATGGGACGCCGTTACGAACGTCTCGACAGTCAACGACCGTTTAATAAAAAGGTCTTTGTCAACGCAAATCTCATCAATTACTCGAGGTTGCTGCATTTTTATTCGATAAAGAGTCGATGAAACCATTCGATTAAAAGTTCGATCACCGAACGATCATTTATAACTAGTACTTAAATTCGTTTCTGAGCCAGTAAAGATTACTGATAAACGTGGTCGGAATGTTCAAGCCCACAAATACAAAATGGTGATCTGGTGTGCTGGGGATGGTGTGAAGTCCTGCCGAGCCCAATTACTCTGCCGGCGGTGGTCGGCGCCGCGTATCGCGCTCACCATCGATACGAACCGGTTCCTTTTCGTTTATGGGTCGTACCATCTAGATACCCGCAGCGAACCACCACGCCACTGCATTATTCAAGTTTTCATTACAAAAAGTATACAAATCTAAGCTCCAAAAAAGGACTTCGCTTTATAAAGAATTTCGACCCCTAGACTTAAATACTTGGACCCTATGTCAATTTTTTCCTTGTTTTCTTGTTACTCATATGACATAAAAAGGACCAATTATAAATTCTATGACAGTTCTGTCTGGAAGGGAAGAAAACACATTAAATAAAATGGTTTGCCTGAAAATATAAATTCTTAGATCGTCGTTATCTTTTAACTGCTCCCCAATCCTAAATCTTAATATAATAAAATACGCCTGCCTATACTGTATAAAAAAAACATGGTAAGATCCTATATAGCATTTTACTTGGCTTCTTTTGCATGTTGTAGCCGTTGTAGGAGCATAGTGAGTCGGTAAGTGGTATCTTTTACTTAGCACAGATTTTTCAAGTTACCATTTATTAAATTATTTAAATTGTGACCATGCTCACGGCGCCTAGTGTTTTGAAATACTTGCGTCCGCCTCTGGTAATGACTTATTCATTATTTTCATTCAACAAGGGATTTCCAGATAAGGCAATACAACTTACAGTTAGTCAGACTTGTTTAATCTCTGCTATTGTGAGTTAATAACTGACACCAGTGGGTAAATACTCCTAACAAACATGTGTAAAGTGAATCTTATTCCTTCGATATTAGTGATATTACTATTAGGTCTATCAATACACGGTTGTCTTGGACGGTACAACTGTCCTTAAAGATTCGCTGATTTTGTTTGAAATACAAGAACACTGACTATGAGTTCCTTACCGTACGTTAAGAATGTTAAGATAAACATTAATAGTTGCACGATATTCAATGCATTTTACATGGCACTTTATTGTCTATTTTAATTAAAGCTGGTAATTGGAATCGCTGGAGGGCAATCCAGGAGTTATGCGCAAATTGCTGCTACTCTTAGGAGCAATATAAATTCCCCGCGGAACTGCTTCTGTTATAATTACGAACTTAGTATCTTCAATTACCTTCGTTAGACAAGGCCCTGTCATTATGGAGGTAGGTAATGAGTAATGACTATTACTACTTTGACGCTCCACTTCGTTCCATAATTAATTAGGAATGATTGGGCGTTACTGCAATTTTCTTAACATTGTTGGTGGCATATCGTGTTAACGGGTGATTTAAGTCGGTTGGGTCAAAAGTAAGTACCATGTCCTAGTCAGAGTTTGGCCTTGAAAATAGTTGCATGTTTGCCCATACAATTCCTTAGAATTACGCTCTTCGTATCTAAACGCCTGCTTCATCCTTTCTTAGTAGAAAACTTGGGGAAACTTTTACCTCCCCATAGCTTTGCCATCGGCCTCGCTTTGGTGACTGCAATTTAACCCTCTAAAGTCTAAGTCTAATCCTTAAGAGGAAATTAAGTCTTTGAGATGGAATCAAGTGAGAATTTGAGTGGACCTTTTCGGATAACATGCGTCTTCAAGATCTGACAATACAACGACTGAGCGTCACGAACCACAATCCATATGTCATCTCTCTAACTCTGCTAACTGTATCTTTATCGCCGCCATCTAGGATCCGTGGTTCTATAAAACATCTCGTTTAATTCGGTTCCCACATGACCCCGTTCTCGGGCCGTGAGATAATCGCGAACGGTAGTGTCCGAGCACGTACCGCCGCCTTATTAGGCTGACGAGATTTTTTCCGCGCTGGTGCGTGCATGCATGATGCCGACCGCTGCTACTACGAACTACTCAGGATTTATGTAGTCGTTATGGATTTCTGTTCTGGGTATTAGCTGGTTCACTCTTGGAGTACTGTGCTAGATTTCCCATGGAGTTCTCTTGATCCTGTTTATCATCCGTGAACGAAAAGTATCGTCCTTAGATCTGATTATAAGTGTTTGACTGTTGCCTGCTGATGATTGCTATAAACTATGTACCGGCAAATGAAGTCGATATGTCTTTAGTGTCTAAGGACGCAATATGCTTTTAATTAACGATCATGTTATGTTTATTTATATTCATTTGATTTCTGTCTGGCTCGTTACACCGATTAAAAGGATTTCTAGCATGGGATCTACTTTACTATCTCAAGGCAACAGTAGTATAATTAAACCGCCTCAAGCTCGGGAAACTCACAAATCTCATCAGCCGTAAACGAGCCTAATCACATAAAAGTCAGCCACGAGTGTTACAGTGAAATATGATAATTTTTCCCCATCACTTGCGCGCCGGACAAAACAAAATAATATAATCCTCGGCCGGCGCCAGCGGTCCTGCGCGCCGTCAATTTTAAAACGACCCTGGTTTTTATTCCATTCCAGTATGGACCATTGAAATGAGCAGAATTTTAACATAACTTCACTAAGAGTAAAGCATTCGCGCTGTGTTCTGACGACACCATAAAATCAGGCGTTCATTGTTAACTCTGCCGTAATTACGACCTGAAGAAATCATCTCTTAACAAGGTTCGAAGTAGCGGGCATTCGCCCCAGACGGACTCTGACCATATCTATAAAAGCTGAGACCATGTGAAGCAAACCGCGATTTATTGAACATATTAGCGACCATTTTAGGTCGCAATGAGGTCCCATAAGGCAACCCGGAAGCTCGCGAATGTAGCGCGACTCGCGCCCTTATGAATTATCCAAACGGACGGCGTCGCGGCGGCGCCGGCGCCGCATCCACCAACAATTAGAGAACTCAAGTAAAGTCAGTAAACACTGCACGAGATAATAAACGCATGCGTTTACTGTACATGCTTCCACTCGACACTCGACGTGTAAATCATAAACTTGCTACAAATATGGACTGCCTTGAGCAACCGCCGCGCGCCCCGGATTCTCACCGCGTGCTTTGTATTAATTAAAGGCGTTGAAAGTAAAAATACGCTTAATGCCCTTACAAGTGCTTACGTAATTACTATTTAAATACGTTATTCTCCTTTTTAAAACGAGCGACCGACGTTACACTCTTTTGTTTTCTTGAATAATTTGTTTCTTGTATGTATTACATTACATCGATTGCATGGTAATGTGAAAAAATCTCATGTGATCCGTCTCTGTCCCCATTGGAGCTGTCATAAAATTCAATAAGTTTCCTTGTAGGGTCATATTATCGAGTTTGTACTTGCAGCTATTAAATTTTATTATAATGCTTGCTAATCGATTGCTACTTATTTTATTTCCATTTTATTAGTGTGGGAGTTGCTGAGAGGACGTTATCTATAGTTGTTGTAGCAATAAAAGTACCTACGCTCGGGACACTCGGAATTACTAGCGTAGCGTTACCATATGGTCGGGATTCGTTTCTCCTAGCCGATTTTTATTACGATATCACCCGGAAAAATATAAAAACTTCCGATAAAACGGTTTTATTTTGGCGTTTACTAATAATTTAGTTTTGTCCAATTTCAACCAATGTGAAATAAACGAATTAAACTAATTAGGGGCCGAATGGTGGTCATTTATTTAATTATTAAAATATACAGTAAAATTACGCCATTCTAAAATTTTGCCCAGATAATTTAATCTGATCTAGCTACAGAGAAGGGTATAGTAAAAAAGGAAGGAGTTTGCCTATTATAGAGACCGAAATAAGTGCTTTTGGTTGTAACACTAATGGAAAACTAGTAAAAGCATTCTAACCGCTTTTGCTAACTTTTTATCAACATTTAAAGTAATTTCAAATAAATGAATTGCGAAATGTCGTGTTTATAGTTCCATCATCCATGTTATCATTGTATGTACATAATTTATCTATTTATTACAATTACCTATGGTCTTTTGTAAAGGCATTAAAGAGCAGACACTCACTAGTCACTACATCATTTTAGGTTAATGATATTGATTTACCGTCAAATTTAAATGTTAATTTATTAATTCCGGACGCATACAGGCAATTTATTAGCCGGAAAGTGAGATTTACTATTTGTATTAACAATAAAACTATTTTTACGACTTACGAGGCGACTTGTTGAAATAATAAACACCGAGTCCTCGCCTCGCCGCAGCCCCACGGTGTTGCCTACAATCTTCTGTTTATTTTTCTGATGGCAACATACAATTTTGTTTACGCAATAAATATTATTAGGGACGTTAGTTTCGTTCATATTTACAATAATGTGTACGCAGCCGACATCATCGCTGCGTATCTCAAACCAAAAAGCCATTAGTCTCCCAGCTTTAAACGCTTTAACGCCCTTTTAGTATGAGAGAGCAAATATTTATGGTTTACATTAATAATAATGACCTGTTTTGATCACCGATCAACATTAAGTTAACGGTTGTGGCCGGCGTCCGGAAACACGTCATCTATCGTCAGACAAACGCTCCGTTTAACGACATGTTCCATGTCGTGACCGGGTTACGGCGGCGAACCGGCAGATATCGGACGATAGTGGTCCCTCAAACACAAGTGCCTGGTAAATCATTTGGCCAAAATCTGCTTTCTGCAAAATGTCTAGCATAAAATATACATCCATTAAAATTTACAGAACTTAATGTGTAAGTTACATAAGATCCTAAATGCCTTTAGAGATTACTACTCGTCAAATAAACTACGTACAATGATCACTAAATATGTATAGTCAACGCCAAAAATATGTTTACACCTTTGCACCTTATTCCTTTGTAATGAATAAGGTTCACAAATGTATAAGGACAAAAAGTCGTCCATATTCCGGAGTATTACAGACTACTTTTTATCTTACCCCTAAAAAAATACCTTTCTATCTTACCCCAACGCACCTTACATAATTTTGGTGTTGATTGTACCAATTGATGACCAACTAAAATAACATTACATACTACTATTGAAAGAATTGAAACAGTCACCTTCATTTTCCTAATTTAACATATTGTAATTATTTATTTTCTATGCTCATTTAGCATATTGTAAATTTTGCGTTATGTACATTATGTTCCGGAGCTTTTTTTGCATCATCATAAAACACAACAGTATCTGTAGTATTAATGGAGCCGGCAGTTAAACCAAAAAGTAGTTTTAAATTTATTAAACCGGTTCCAACAGCCATAAAACTTTTAGCCGTCTTTTATTCTTAGACCGTTTCTAGTTCTTGATTGAGGAGAGCAGATAAAACTTTTTACAAACGCCGGAAGACTTGATGATTTGCATATAAAAGTTGTTATATTTTATTGGAGATGATCTCTAATTAATTTATTTTATGGGTCCACTCGTGCAGGTGTTAATACGTACGAAGCAAGGAGTGCCTCCGACACACTGATTAATGTACGTGTGATATGAATACGTATTTCTTGTTTAATTCTTCGCAATCACTCAAATTGCCCCGCTAATTGGTGTTTCAGTGGCGGTGATTTTTTACAATCACTTTAAATTGAATATCTTCATCAAAAAGGCTTCCATGTTTAAAAACAAGTTTTGAAATTATTCAATTTTACAGCCAGTTACGACATCCATCGCACACTGCAGCACAGTTTTCATGTATAACTTTAAACTTAACTTCACTGATTTCTATTATCAATAAAAAGAGCGAAAAAGTAATTAATGCGAATCTAAACGTGCATAAAAAGGCGCAGACAATTTTGATTCTAAGACTGAAGATTCAGAAGAACAATGAAATTTAACCCTGTTAAGTTTCCTAGCTATAACCGAAGTCACTAAAAGCATCCTAGCGGCTAGAAATTCTATCTCAGGAAGACAATAGTGATCCCTCGATTACGCGCGCAATCAACTATCAAGCCAAGCCACCCAGGCTGAAACTGATACCAATCTAGCCAACGACGAGTAATTAGCCTCGAAATCAGGACGCGTCGTACTGGCTTTAATTAATTGTAATGTACGCCACAAGCTCATGAATGGTCCGCTACGAGCGGCCCCGTGGAATACCTAATTCGGCAACGCTGGGTGAACACGTACGGTTGGCGCCACATGAGATAATCACTATGAACGTAAACACAACACAACAGTTCATAAAACATCTTGAAATCGTCTCTATGGATATCCATCGGAGCCTGATTCTAATTTAAGAACGAAATATTATGTGCTCGCGGATAAGTTTCATACTCGTCCAAATGTGAGCTTTGTGAATTGGCCATATGGTCTTGTAAGAAAATTTTCTTTTGGTGAACTAGTAACCAGTATCACACGTTTAGAACTTATGCACAGTTGTTTCTAATCTTGGGTTCCAGTTATAATAGTCGAGTACTGAAGAATTGTGATTTAGGAAAGGATTAAGGTAGCTTTTTGCAGTGTACATTAGCTATGATTGGTGCGTTTGCGTAACAGGTGGATGTAGGCTTTTGATTAATTGCTTAATGCTGTCGTTTTACGACAGTGGACCTCATTAGAAAGCCTGAGAGCTTTGGACTTCGGTTCGAACCTAAACTGGATGGTAGAAACTTCTCCATATTAGAGTCGAAACTTCAATTAGCAGTCATTTTGCTTGTAAGATTTTATATATTATAGCTTTATAAGCGTTATTGATTCATGCCTAATGTATTTAATTATGTTATGTATATATGTATGCCTGCTCCTCATTACTCATACACAATATATAGAGTTAAACTAAGCGTAACAAAATTGACTTATTTGATTACGCTTCACTTATTAGATTTCTTTTCTGTCAGTTTTGTTTCTGTGCTTTTTTTATTTTTTATGCTCCTTCCTTAAATACGTAGGTACTTAATTATGTTTCATTCATATACCTTGCATTTTTTTAAATAAATTTTCTTAGGACAAGATAACATTCCAACACAAAAAGTATTATGTTATGTAGTGTGTATGTGTGTAGTGTGTAAGTGTTATGTGTGTGTAGTGTACGGGATCCGTAGGTATTTACATTTAGTGTCTTCAACGCGGTAATCATTATGCATAGCAAAATTCCCGGTCGTGAGGATGACGTAGACTAGCGTAGCGAATTCCTGGTCCTGATTACTTGCTATCTTTTAATTTCACATTTCGCCGCTACCAGTGATTCTCTATGGATCCAGTTTCTCATATTTAGAAATAATTGCAGTTACAATCTCTGCGATAGAGCAGTCTTATAGTGTGCTACATGGTGGCCTAGCCCTTCTGCATGACGTAGACTCCGCAAGGCGACAACCGTAGCGAAATTCCCGGTCGTGACCACCTTCTAATTTAAACACATTCCGCCGCTATCAGTCTGTCGTTGGTCCGCAATAAAGCTGTCAATGAGCTACAAACGGCTTGGCTTATGATCAACTAGGTATACATGTAGTTTAGTAGTGAAGGATACTAAAAATTTATAATTGACCTCCGTCATTTCATTTAGCCCTTCTTCCTGCCCTTGTCCCAGTTTATCTGGGGTCGGGCCTCCATGTGCATCGGCGCCAGGATATTCTATCCCGGGTTGGTGAAAGTTTCTGGGCTTTTAAATCCCTTTCTACTGTCGACCACCACGTGGCTGGTCGTCTGCCTTGTCCTGTAGACTGTGTAGTTCATTGAGCCCTGTAAATGATAAAATGATTATTAGTATTATTACACTCTTCCCCTCTTCTTCTTCACCCGTCGATGTTTTGAATCAATCATTTCCCGCTCTTAAGAAATACTTGAAAAAACTTTAATGTCAAAGGGTTATTACAGGGTCGAGGACTATATAACAGACATATATGCATGGCCCAAACCAGAATCTATAAAATCATCTAGCATTTAGAGGACACAGTTCAGGTAAGAACAAATATCAAACGTATTGCGAAGCAGTCAGATTTGGATTTTATTTTTATGTTTCATTTTAATTACACAATAGGCAGGTACTTGTCTGTCACTCAAGCTGTTTTGATATGCTTTCTTTAAGAACTACGCATTATTGTATATAGTATCTTTAATGTATTAGTGTTACTGTTTTGAAAAAATAAGTCCCGCCGAGTTTCTTGCCGGTATTAAGTAATACTTCTCGGGTCAGAGGTGTAGGGTAGGGTTAGAACCGGTGGTAGTTTCTTTTTCTCTCTGACGTTCATAAGTGCATTGTAATGTGCCTAAATTGAAGAATAAATATCTTTTATCTTTTTTTTATCTTTTTATCTTTTATCTTCCATCAATCTTTAACGTGAGAGCGCATTATCGTGATTAGCGATTGGGCACGGGCGCGACGACTTTGGACTCGAGCCGCCATTTGCAAAATGAGCTGCATTTATGTATCATTGCGTTTTTTCATCCGTTGCGATCGTACAGACGACTGCTCGTCAAAGGTATGTTTACACTTTTGCACCTTGTAAACAAAGGAGTAAGGCGCAAAAGTGTCAACTTATCTTTGACGTTGACTATAGAAGTGCACGTCGAGTGTCCACTCTGTGCTCGATGGTCCGCTAATACTGCATTTTAACACATTCAATACTGTAACAGCTTAAAAAGGGTGGGCTCTTAAATCAACTGTTTATATTTTTACTGCATGTTTTAGTAAAACGGGTAGATTGGGAGCAGTATACCGAAAAAACTAATTTATAGGTCGGTATTAATGTAATTTAATTATGAAGGTCATGCTTTACCTGAAGTTGTTGTCATGTTCATTAGTTGTTTACTAACTCGTAGTTTGTGCGAAAAGAGAAATCTGGTAGTTTATTATCATGAATTCTACGAGACTTCTCTTTCCGCACGCTTTATAAAATAATTAGTATTCACCCCCATCTGACCAAAGACGTGTAAATTTAAACGTTCAGTCATCATAGCCGTGTCCGTCGGGTCCGTCCCCTTTGCTATCTAGGTTTATTTTCCGCGTTCTAAACATACGACTGCAACGATTATGTAAGTAAAAAAAATTTTTGTTTTGTTTTGTTGTTGTGTTGAAAACTCATTGGAATACCCTTTCCGCTCCCTGTTACAGTTGAGTTAAATCGTTCTATAGGTACGAGTACAAATATTACAAAATCAATTATGTGAACATGTAAAAAAGGGAAACTTCTCTTGGTATGTCCTTTAAAAAGAAAATTGAATCATACAATAACAGACAAAACTTGTTATCTTATTTATTCCGCGACGACTTTGAATAGCAGCACTCCGACTCCGACACCAAGTTCAGGTGTAAAGAGAAATTGCTTCAGTCAGTAAAAGCTTGTTGATGCGCTTGACTGCTCGTTGATGCTAAACGATACTTTTTGTCCGTGTATGCCTGGCCGTATTTACCAGTAATATGCCGATGATTATGACGACCGATGACGGTGATAGATGGGAGGAGCGGCTTGAATCTTGATTAAGCGGCTCGCTCGGCTTGATATCGATTCGCGAATATTGATCAGTGTCATGCCGGGGTTAATCGTTTCCTAGAAGATCGATGTTGGTTCGTTTAACCTACTTTTAAGCAATTTGACGGGAGCAAATTGATGTCATAACAATCATGAAATCAATTTATCAATAATTTTTTGGAAGTAAATGAGACGCCGCGCCGTTCTCATCGTATTTTTTTATGTCAGAGCTACCGCGTTTTGATCCAAACTCTTGAAGACATTTGTATGTTGTTCATCAATGTAAACGACTATGTTCGTTTATACGTTGTAATCCTTCCAAACACCTTCGACAATCCTATACATGATCCCTGGGTGGTACTAAAAGTGTAACAAACTTGGCAGCTGCACTGTCGCATCTGGACCTCGCAGCACTCACTGGATTTTCTTCATCATCTGCTTTCTCACTACTACTACTCCAGAGAAGAAATGCCTACTATATCCAGTGACATGTATACATTTAAGTTAAGAATAGCTTTCTTCAATCTCTTACTTCATCGTAAGATTTTGTACGGTTGACACATAAAGTTGGCCATAAACATAGGCAAGACATGTAATACCCATACTTAGCCCGCAGTCTGTCAGCATCTTACGACTTAAGTGCGTCTAGAGCCAAACAATAATACGTAGAAAGACGATGAAACGGCCCTCGTCGGCAGTTCAAAGGGAACTTGTATACAATCTGGAGGTTCCGTGAACTGAGCAATGCGTTTAACATTGTAACCCCAACAAATATGGCATTTGCATAAATAGTAATGAGGACCGTTCATAGACCCGTTCACCGGCGTTTCTGTTTTATTTAACTGTGAGACACAAAACGGAAAAATGTGGGATTGTTAACTTAAATAGATGATGTATACCTACCTATACAAAAGAAAAAATGGAACCATCGTCTTCTGCATTTTCGGCAGAATGAAGAAGGCTAAATGTTTAATAAGTTAATTTTATTGTTCTCTTAAATCTCTTTCCAATATTTCTAATTAGATTTTTCAATTTTGTGTTTGTAGTTTTATAATCAAATACCCAGCTGAATCATTTGGCATATTTTCCAACTATGATTCACGCCGAAAAAATGCGATTATGAACCAACTGGTTATCATAATTAACACTGTAATATCAAGTATCATCTGAAAAACACCAGTAAAAACAGACGGGTGTCAATCGGAGCTGTCCCGACAATGACATGTGGATAATCGTGCGGTCGGCCTTTGGTAATCCGATGACCGTGATACCGCCAGAACTGTCGTCGGTAAACAAGTGCGGTTCTAGTGAAAAACGGTATAAGGTACATACAAGTTATGGGACTTGTACCGTTTTTCAACACAGCTACAGCTGTAATGGGATATATAGCTCGACTCATCGGCTGGCTAGCCAAATCTTTATGTTCATTTTTATTTATACGTACAAGTATTTATAAACATACTTATATGTACGCCAATTTCTAATGGCGCTGACTGAGATGATTATAGTTCCTACTTTAAACACTGATGTAGGTAGTAGGTATACAATTATGTACACACAGGTAATGATAATTACTGTAACATGAAGTCGTGTTCATAAAGTTCGCGTACCGTTTAAGATACCTAATTTTATATTTTGTGATTGTGTAACTGAGCCTATTTAAATTTTTCATATTACTATTCATAAAACAGATCAAGAATACTGTAAAATCGTTGAAGTTATCAACAGAACGCTTGTTTTCTAGCCACAAAGACCGGTCCTCAACCTACGAAAGTTATCAGTCGGCATATCCATAAACGGTTCGCAGTTTCAGGTAAAGGATGTGATAATTGGGAACAAGTGGGTGCCTTTGGTGTCATTCCGATCTCTCTGCAGTCTATAACTCTCAGAAAATCTACAACAATTGCTCTCCGATCACCCATACTTTGTACGGGTCTCGAGGTCACACGTTTCATTGGTTCCCTACTTGCTTTCAATCGCAGAGTCAATAAGATTGAGAGTACGCATGGTCGAAACTTAATCTGGTCAATCTGGTGTTGCAATAGCTGCTTAACACGGAATCGACTATCGAGCATGCACGCAAACTGTGTAAACTGTGTTTATTTGTGCATCTCGATCTCGCGGTCACTGTGTTTGCATGTGATAAATACATTAATTTGAGTCTTTAAAAGTTTCAGAGACTATTTTAAGTTTTCAGATTGTGTCTTACAGCACAAACAAATTATGCGTTATTCGTCAATGTAGCAAGAACTTGTAGGTTAAACTATATATTGGTTATCTGTATAGAACTATAGAAGAATATTAATCGGATGATCTTTCACAGAAAAACGCCGTGGCTAGTCATCATGATTCCATGATACATGTCTTCAAAATACGTACGTTTACAACCTTAAGTCTGCTGGTTAAAAGCTATAATTGATCGACAGCAATGTAAGCTCTATTTCACGTTGTGCTAAATCGTGTTCGCTTTATGTGTGACATCTGGTCCCGAGTGTTTTTGCAACTCTTAATATGGAATTACTAACCAATTATCTGAAAATAAAAGCTTGAGCGATCTTTAATGCTTTTTGTTGGTTCAAATATCTCAATTCGTGAATTCATTCTGACGGCTGTTCTGAAACTTGTATTGCGTTTATAAGAATTAAAAAAGAATCTTCTCTGTAATAAGATAAGCTTCAACATTCAACGAAGTTATTTTACTGTTATTGTTTTAACCAAGTTTATTTTATGATACTGTATTGTTTTAATTATAGACATTATACTCATGTCCATCGAAGCAGAATATGTGATTGATCATAAAAATGTATACCTTACAATCACTTAATATTACGACACTGGTAAAATTATCTATACAAAAACATTTTTAGGAAAATCTATACCATCATATTACGCAAATAAGTGTAGGCAATTGGTTATGCATTCCAGAAGTCTCAGCCAAACCAATTTAAGCAGTATTTGACCAGCTGCCATTATAAACAAATTTGTCTCCTCGACATGGTCAATCGTGGTTATTCTCCATCAATTGAATTAGTCCCGCCGACTATGACAGATGCCGACACCCTATTCCCGTTTCTTTCCGGCAATCATCCAATAAAATTATATTAGACATACTTGTACTACTATGGTATTCAGATGACTGCGATTGCTGATATTATTATGGATTATGCTGCAATCAAGTTCAACCCTTGTGCATCCAATAAACCTACAGAACTGCTTTTGCTTACTGCTCCATGTAATACTCATTAATTTATCTTTACAGTAACCACTAACTAGGACGCCCAGAATGGACATTATGTTAGAGCTATTACTTCATGTACGGATTACGGGCTCTAGTTATTCTACTTACAAGGCTTCCAAAATCAGATTTTAATCAGAACATATATTTCAGGTATGTTACCTAAGACCTTAAAATCCATAGGACTATTAATGCACCCAGTAAATATGTTGTATATGAATTACCTACCGGTTAACCGTTAATTCTATCCAGCGTGCTGCACTCCCTATCCCTACTACGTAGTATTACGTAACTATAAGCATACATATATTAGATAAGTACTTGATTTGATTGATTTTGGGGTTCGATCTACTAAATCCTGCAGTAGTCTAATTTGTAACTAAGCCAGCGGCAATTTAACTAAATCGTTGAAATAAATATACCATGTCTAAATCAACCATTCCGAAATACCTTAATAACAGTAATTTGACAGCTCAACATTAGGTACACTAAATGGATATGAATCGGTAAATGACTAGGCTGGACTAAGCCTTCCGCCTCACTGGGTCTTGTATAAATGGTAATGCCTTGGACACACGTTCTAGTAAGTACAACAAACAACAAATGCCTGCAAGTTAAAATGTGACTATTACTGAGCGTAAAAACTTGTGAATTTGTTAATAGAAAAATCACTATCGATGTCGTCACGAAAGTGAAAATAATAATAAATAATCGCCGAGAACTCGTTTTTCTAAAACAATGCAAATTTTAGCTTAAATTTCTCGTCCGCAGTAACTGTTGAGACAATTTATCTAAATCTCCTTGTATGTCCAGCCGTTTGCAAGTGTATCCCTGGTTCAAATCAGGTGCGGAGTTGGCCCGAGGCTTGTCATTAGCTGCAATCAGCCCGTTCTGGGCCGCGACTGTCGTTTAGCTCGACTGCCAGTTAGTGTCCAACTTGTCCACAATTAGACCAGTGCAGTGCAGGTTGAGCTAATTGTGCCTATTCAGAGTTTGTGGGTGTGTTTTGGACTAATTGTAGCCCATTTGAGTGGCAAAAAATGTACAACTGATTTTCTGTTGGAGTTTGTAACGAATTTAGAATACAAACTTCCTCTTCATCCGGTTTATAAGATAAAAAATAATTATTTATGAACGAAAGACCATCTAGACTATCTAGAGCATACGGTATGCTTACGGACATAAATCTATTAAAATCACCTCGACAAAATCATTTTATTTTCCATTTAGTGCATCTCAGTCTTTCGCATAGGATGTTATTTTTAGAACTGTGGAGACGAACATAAAATTCTCTCCAAGCCAACCGTGGCGAAGTTAATCGTAAAGCGCGTTTCGACACATGTTTTCTGCCAAATAAAAAACATGCGAATGGTAGATGCCTTCACACGTTTCGTCTGAACCATTCCCGCGGCGGCGAATAACAAAATTCTCGCCGTTAAAAGAACAACCACTTGTCACCTTCAAAATCTCTTATCTTTTTCAGTGATGCCGTTCCAAAAGGATTCCTATTCTCTTTGGGACAAAGACGACATTCAACAGGAATTCAGTAGGAATCTTGCCGTGTTCCCAGTTTATATAGGGTTCCAACAAGCAAGGCAGTGGCGCGACGGGATGCGTATAAATCCATTCCACCCATTGTCCTGTCTTGGAACGCACAAAAGTGCACTTTTGTTCGACATTCGGCGACCAACGCCTGTGGAGTCGCTGCAATAAATATTTTACAGGTCATAAACAAATCTTAATAAAAGTCAAATTACAGGCGTAAAGGAGTGTAATTACTGTTAATGGCTACGATTGCAATTTCTAACTAATGACTCGTTTAATCTAGTTCTGGCATTCCATTTCATATAAGTTATTGTGGAATTCGTTGTTGGTTTATATGGATATTGCCTGCATCTTAATGATTAGTCTAAGAACAAATTGTAGGAAGGTCATGACGACATGTTTTCGTTCGATTGTGTATGTTGAATCAAGATGACGAGAATAATTTTATTCCTACGATTATTACGTTATGAGTGTTATGAGTTATGACTTACTTTTTTTCGCCTTTCCTATAAGTGTTTATGGCATTATGGCAAAGGTAGACAGTCTGCTGTTCCCTCTACCTATTTTTTCGTCTTGTCCATCTCTGTACTTGTATTTAAACTCTATGAGGCGTATAAAGAGTATTGTGTTGTGATTATCTTCAGTTACAGATTCCATAACTTGCAGGCTGTTCAAAGGTTCATACTACATGTATTCATGATCAACTTCAGTTTTTACCTTACTTGTTGAAAACACAATGCATTCATAGTTGCACTCGAAATGTTAAAATAGCACAGTAGAGTCTTCGATTTCTCTCATATTCCGTGGAAGATTCTTAAATAAATGGCTTCTCTTCATTTCCCGCCAGCCGGGCGCTCCTCGCCGCGGGAAGTGTGAATTCGATGCGACTAATCCAATAAAAACCACCGATTTAACACCAACTGGAAATCAAATTACGGACCGAACACAATTCCCCTGGTAACTCCAATAACTCTACGACTATAAACTACAACCAGGCTCCCATAATCCTGTATTAAATGGCATTCTTGCCTATAAAATACCATAAGCATTATCCACGCTGTAGCTGGCTGCTTTAGACGTTTTATTACAGCTTTCTCAATATTTTTATTGATCCTCTATAAATCTCGATAACTATAAATGATGCTAGGACCATACGTTGGTGCTATATATCACACCCAGACCTCTTGCGGACATAAATCATCTTGAGCTGAATGGCGCTTATTAAAACACCCTGCCTGGTTCGATCGACGGTTTTCGAAGTGCTTGCTATTGAAAAAACCGGTTAGGTTTATCCTACCATTATATTTTCGTTTTACCAATAGCATAAAAAGTTCATATTCATTTTAACGAGCCTCGTGGACTTTTGCTCTTGTTGTACTTTTACCACTTTTTTCAATTCCCAAAAGTATTGGTTAAATTTCTAACTCAAATATAGACAACCTCATTCTCACATTCTGTTTAACGTCGTTGAGTTTAACCAATATTTGGTTTTGTCGAAAACGAAAGCTTAGAAGAGGCTAACCGCTGGTTAGTATTGTTAGTGCGTGCAGTTATGGAAGGCATTTAAATTATAAGCCTACTAGGAACTGTCCAACATGTGCGCGGAAATGCTGGCTTTGATTCCATTTCTGGACAACTCCTTTTAGGTTTGGTTTATTGCGAGTACAACAACGGATTTTGTAACACCGGCTGTTTCTGCTTTGTGTCCGTAACAAAGCCATGTTTCTCTGTACTTTCGGTGGGAAGTAACAAACTACTGTGAGTTTCGAAATCTTGACCGATTTAGTTTACAACAGTAATGTTTTAGCTAAATTTAGATAAGTTATGGCCTCCATAGCGGAATTGACTGGTGTTGAGTAGGTCAGTTAGCTAAAGACGGTCGACTGAAGACAAATCTTTGGCGGCGCTGCCAGTAATGTCTAGTAGTAAATTAAAGTACCTTAATTTGTTTTATATGGAAATGCGGCGCGGTGCCCACAAACGCGAGCTCTTAATAAGGCCGTGTCCCATCTCGTCGGCGTAGTCACTAACATTCCTACACGGGTTTGCTCTCGAGCTCACATTTTTGTGTGCCCTGGTCGCGCACTCTTCGTTTTTCTTCACCATTTCCCGCCTCGGCTTGTCGTCGGGAATTTAAACGAGCCCAACGATTCCGATCGCGACCTAAGTGTCGTTCGAATATCGCGCGAGAAATTGTAGGCGTTTAAAAAATTCAAATATTCGTCCTGCTATCTTGATATGTGCGCTCGAGTCACTCGACGCTCCCGTAGTTTATAGTTTATGTGATGGTATTTCCTCACAAAAACGAAACGACAGTGTAAAACATCGTCGCCGGTCCACATTATGCATTCTCCTTTTTACTATTGCTTTTTATTTAAACCTTTTTGCAAAGACAAATATAGACCGTACTTTAATCTGAATATAAACATAACGTATATACATATGCGCGTCAACTCAATCTTTACTGATGGATAAACAAGAGAACATCGTTGCCCATATTTCATATGATGGTCGATTGTTTTTGTGTGGCTGTTGTTTTGCCATTGTGTGATGGACAGTGGATTAACAGGAGCGGCGGCGCCAGCGCGCGGCCGCGGTGGCGGCAGCATAGCGAATGCGTCTCGGTGTGCGGTTCTTATCTCGATTGTGTGTAGGGTTACCGACGAGAACATCTTGTATGGACCCTAAACTTGTGTCTACACAGATTATAATCAGCCTATCCCAGTCATAGAGTCACGGACTCTACTTGCACCGGCAATTCTTCTTCATCGGGCGTAGGTCCAGAAGGTGGCTAAACTGAATGTCTACATTTAAATTATTCCCTCAAAACAAGATTATAACTAGGATTTATCGTGACATGAGTAGATCCATACAGCTCTTTTGCCAATCACCCTTCGTGTTCCAATAAAATTTTCTCGCGACACTTTTGTGGCAAAACTGGTTAACTAAGTTTTGATTTACTGGTTATTACAACTAACGGTCCAGGACTTAGGTCTAACTTCTACCCAGCCTGTAAATTTTATGACCCACAGATATCGCGGTATATTTTTGTGCTAACCCTGCCGAAAAGTCGGGGTTGTACTGCGCGTGCGTCGAGATGCGCGTGATTGGCCGCATTAACATAGTGCCCGGCCTTAATAATACATTCGAATGCATTGTGCACGCGGTCCTTTTCACATTCATATTTTTGTCTTTTTACATTGTAATGGCGCCCGCGTAAATCTTGGGGTAACGTGAGAGCCTACTGTTTTAATGTGTCTGTTTACACTTTACGTCTGAGATACGATAGAGTTCCGTGCCCAAATATTAATGCACATAATTTTAAACAAAAAAAGAACCGACTTCACTTAGGATCCGCTATTCCAAGAGGAAGTGGCCGAGTTGCTGTAAAAAATAGTGAAATCACTATAGGTGTGCCTATAATAGTTGAAGAGTTCCCTCGATTTCTCCAGGATCCCATCATCAGATCCCGACTTGGTGACAATGGGACCATCTAGGGGTTATACCTGTTCGATTCAAAAAAAACATTTGAAAATCGGTTCACGATTCACGGAGATATGGAGTAACATACATACAAAAAAAAATAAATTATGATAAAAAAAATAAAAAAAATTCAGTCGAATTGAGAACCTCCTCCTTTTTTGAAGTCGGTTAAAAAGAGACAAATTTTCCGTTTCCACTTCCACCAATGTATTTTACCAATTCCAACGCCTAGAGATCATATGTTGTAGGTATTGGACATAGTAGATTGTCAATGTGCCAATACTATCGTCATACCTGAGAATAGGAAAAGGAAGGCATTTTTAAGCCCCTTCGAGTCCAAAGTGTAGTTTACCCGTAAAGTAAATCTAAGCTGTCTCGGCTAATTGAGTCGGGCCGTTGTACCTTTAAATTGTCTACAAATATTAGCCCTGGCCACGGGCGAACAAACACCGCTTTTGTTTGATAACGGGTCTCATTCCAATGCTCGTCGACCACGGATGAGTCGAGGGCTCAGGCAAACCAGTATACTATTACTGATACATTATCAGATTTTAACTTCAGAAGCGGATACATCATAGTACAGTCAGCATCAATAGTATCTTCCTACACGAAGGCCGCAAAAATATATGACACCCTCTATAGATAAGAGCGTGCGTTGCGTGCTGTTATACAGGGTGTCCCAGAAATCGACGTCAAGCCGTGAATGGATGATAGACCAAGTTATAACAGTTATCAGAAAAATACAAAAAAAAATCTATCACATGTTCTTCAAAAATTATAGTCACTTTAAAAATTTACTAAAATATTCACGCCCTGGTCTCTTAACTTCTAGTACATTTTTAAAGTGACCATAATTTTTGAAGAACATGTGATAGATTTTTTTTTGTATATATCTGATAACTGTTATAACTTGGTCTATCATCCATTCACGGCTTGACGTCGATTTCTGGGACACCTGTATATTGTGGAGTTGCTAGGTCCTTTACCTTATATTATGATGATGACAATACATACATAGGTATTGGTTATCAAAGAGAGGTCACATTACACCGGTTTTCTATAAAAACACTCCTCTTTGCTCGCGTAATATTGGAACTAAACAGTCAGCACACTTCTTATATGGGCCCGTACCTCCGAGATAAACATGGCTTTAAAATAACACTATACCCGTTTGATGAGTAGTATGTCGTCTTACATAGAAATGACCATATACATATTTACGAAGTATGCTTATTAGACACAAGATGAATGCGCAATGCCACTTAAAAATCATCGGCGTAAAATTGCCACTAGAATTTTGAAGAGGACTACGTTTTTATACTAAGTCTTGCTCTTACATATCTACATATGTAAGAGATAGGTACCTACGTACCTATCGAAAATAACATTATGATTCATAATGCTATGGATATACCATAGTTCCAATTGACAAATTGGTTTATTTAGCTTGCTAAAATTTGCTTAACATCCTCGAAAAATTTCAGGGCTATTCTTGAGATGCAAGTCCCGTCGTTGTCTGATATATCTATTACACATATCTGCATATATTTATATACAGTCGCCATCAAATATATCGGAGCGGCCAGGGTACTCAAAATTATCTGACCATGCACTTTATCGCCTTGAGAATAGAGGCTTTGTTTAGATATTTGTGACCACCTTGGCCGCTCCGATATATCAGATGGCGACTGTACATAATATGAGTACAGTAAAATCTTAACTTACATAAAGTTGTCAAATTCATTCATCTCCAGGAAACCTGTCATTATTTTGTTCGAGATACGGACGGCAACGAACCGGCGGGCGAGTTTCCCTACTTTGGATTCATTCCAATTGCTAACCGTTGTGCCCCTAACAAACCGCTATAACTTCAACCACAATTTACCATAGTTGTTATGGAATACAACGTCACTCTGCTATTGGTTTCTCTGGGGCTCCTAGCGATGTGTTTACCGCCCCTTATCTGTCTAGTCAAGTCGTCATCTATGGCCAGTTTGCTCTAACTATTGTCTCTGCACTCCAGAGCACTCCGTAGTCGTCACGTTCTCCCTATTACAATATGTTGCTTTAGTTGAAATTTACCTCACGGATGTCACGTTTTGCAAATATTATTGTGTCTTCAGACGTTTTAACTTGGCCCTTAAATCTGTTATTTATATAAGGATAACTATGTAAGTACGAACGTCAATTTTGTTTATTTATCTCTAGGCGTGCACGGATGATGGATACGATTTCTATGTTTATTTATGGATTAGAAAAGTACATGCGTATATGTAGAACTAAATTGGCGTTTTAAAACAAATAAGTTACTTTTAAACGGTTCTACTCCTTACAATTTAAATTTATTTCAGCTTATTGAGAATCCGATTTCGTCTGCTATTTTTATTTTATTTTATCGTTGTGCCGCAAATTTAATGTGATTTCTTTTATTTTCAGGTATGTATCAAGCATATAATCCGGCATTACAACCGCAACATAAAAGGCTTCGTAAGCCGGCAACCGTTTACGTGCCTGCACGAGAGAAGTATTCAATAGCATGAAAGCCGTATTCGCAAACTAGTCTGGTTTTTTTTTTCAAGAAATCGTTGTCGAGAAGCAAACGATATTACTTTTGGGCAACCGGGCTTTTTACCTGGTTTAGACCCTGCTGTATCTGAATTGCCGGTTGCCATCAAAGAAACTACAACCAGAAGTGAGATACGGCCAAAAAAAGGACCCGTTTTTTAGCTTTTCTTAAATAACTCGAAAATGAGCACCTACCAAAAAATGATCTTCCACTTAAGTAATCTACATAAAATTCTCTATAAAAAAGGTTCTATACAGTTTTTTGCTGGGATCAATGTTTAATGAGATATTAAGGGACTAAGATAGACAATAAACATATATACATTAACTTTTTCCCGCGAGTTTGTCTGCGTGGGATTAACATTCGCTATAATAAATTAATGAAATGCCGTAGTATAATCTTACAGCAAAAATAAATTTAACGTATAAGCTTTTTTACGTCTACAGTAAGCAACAATTCCATACCAACTTCAACCCCCCGTTTCATCCCTTTAAAAGATGATTACTGGGATAAAAACTATCTTATATCCGTCCCCACAACTCAAACTATCATCACACCAAATTTCATCTAAATTGGTTCAGCGGTTTAAGCGTGAAGAGGTAAGAGACCCACTGACTAGTCCAAAATTATTAAACTCTCTCTCCTTCTCGATGCGACAGGCAAAGCATATTACTTTTTGTTTTCGCGGATTTTTACCCTATTTGGACCCTTCTGAGTTCGAAATTTAAATAATTTTTTTACCGGAAGTGGAATATTTAAGATGGCGGCCAGTATAAATCTAAGCGACGAAAAATCTATGTTCCTCGTATGGATACCCCCATTGATTATACTTTATTTTTAACGATTGTTATTTTTGGGAATAACAGTTGTAATGACACGTATTTAAAAAAAAAAGATTACCTTTTTGCAATGGTTCCAAATATACTGGTCTTTAAAGTTAGAAATCGCCGTCAACACTGTATTCCACCACGCGCTTTGTGGACGGGGTTTTGGGAACACGTCTGCAGACCTCCGGTACCCCGTCGTCGTTGCTCTTACGGGCCCATTGTAAATCTCCTCCGCTGACGGCACCTCGGAATACTTGAGGGCCTTCTAGCTCGGAACCTTTCAGGCGAATGATGGAGTTGTTGTAAAGGTGTAAAGAGTGGGTGTAAAGAATGTAAAGGCGGCAGCATCGCCGCTGGTCTTCTGCAGGAGTGAGTTTACGTCATGTACGCGCATATACTCCGCAGCCTCCTTTTGGGTCAAGGAGGACTGAGTATTGTAATCTAAGACTCCCTAAGTCGAAACTTCCATATAAGATGTGTATTATTACTACCCTTTCAACTAATTTTGCTCACTACAATAATATAAAAAAACGAGAGATTTCCGTCCAAAGAAAGAATAGCACATTTTTGAAGCCTTGCTGGACCTGGACACCATCTTCTTTATCTTACTTCCGGTCTAACATTATTTGATGGCAATTGCAAAATATTATAATTACAACTGTTATTCCCAAAAATAACAATCGTTAAAAATAAAGCATAATGAATGGGGGTATCCATACGAGGAACATAGATTTTTCGACGCTTAGGTTTATACTGGCCGCCACCTTAAATATTTCACTTCCGGTAAAAAAATATTTTAAATTTCGAACTCAGAAGGGTCCAAATAGATTTTTACCCTATTTGGACCCTTCTGTAAACAAAAAGTAATATGCTTTGCCTGTCGCATCGAGAAGGAGAGAGAGTTTAATAATTTTGGACTAGTCAGTGGGTCTCTTACCTCTTCACGCTTAAACCGCTGAACCAATTTAGATGAAATTTGGTGTGATGATAGTTTGAGTTGTGGGGACGGATATAAGATAGTTTTTATCCCAGTAATCATCTTTTAAAGGGATGAAACGGGGGGTTGAAGTTGGTATGGAATTGTTGCTTACTGTAGACGTAAAAAAGCTTATACGTTAAATTTATTTTTGCTGTAAGATTATACTACGGCATTTCATTAATTTATTATAGCGAATGTTAATCCCACGCAGACAAACTCGCGGGAAAAAGCTAATTAGTATATATGTTTATTGTCTATCTTAGTCCCTTAATATCTCATTAAACATTGATCCCAGCAAAAAACTGTATAGAACCTTTTTTATAGAGAATTTTATGTAGATTACTTAAGTGGAAGATCATTTTTTGGTAGGTGCTACTGTTTTCGAGTTATTTAAGAAAAGCTAAAAAACGGGTCCTTTTTTTGGCCGTATCTCACTTCTGGTTGTAGTTTCTTTGATGGCAACCGGCGATTCGGATACAGCAGGGTCTAAACCAGGTAAAAAGCCCGGTTGCCCAAAAGTAATATCATTTGCCTGTCGCATGGAGAAGGAGAGCGAATTTGAGATTTTGTTCCCAGTCTAAACAGTAGACATTTATACTCTACATTTATGGTCTATCTTCGAGCGATTTTACTGTACTTTTTATTGCCATGTCCCCTTTTATCGCTTTATAATGTTCTATCTGATGACTGGTCATAAAACGTTAACTTTTATATAAAGTTTATGTAATGTTTCAGAGATAAGATCATGCTAGGTATTTTAAGTTTGACTAGATATTATTTACATTAATGTGTATAAGATTTCAACTGATTACGAATCTTTTCGTTTGATTAACCAACGGGCTATAGTATAATCTTACAATTTTCAGATTAAAATAACCTCTTATAAAGTCTCTGCTTAAGAAGGAATTGTTTGGAGTGAGGAGGAAATCGAATATTGTTATTGTCTTCACTTCACTCATTTTCGTAACATACTCTGTACCAGTAAGAGTTTTTTTTGTTAACCATACTAGTACATATTTCCATATCGGCATGGATCAATCAAAAGTAGCTTATTGCTAATGCTACTTTTAATTTAATTGTTATTGCGTATGCGTAGGCGCCGACGTACTTGTTACAAACAAAAAACAAACAAACAATAATTTATTTGCAGAAAAAGGGTAGATTACAGTGGCATTGTAAGAATATTTGTGTCACCTTTTCCAACTGTTTTTAACAGTATGCAAATACATATAAGTTATACTTACACTACTTTTTTATATAAATTTATAAGGTCTATACTCATTTACTCGTGCAACTATTCATAGCTAACATAAATAACAAATTGTTAGAGTTACGTAACTCTGATACAGTTAATATTTAGGTTTTAGTAAATACAATGGCACGGTAGCAACAAAAAATAGATAGAGACACTTTGAGCAACAATTTATAAAACTTAGAATAAAATTTGAACGTAAAAATAAAAATACACAGCATACATTACTCTTCATAACTCATAAATTCTTCAATCTTGTAGAAGCAATGATCAAGAAGCCAATATCTTAGCGTTTTTGTAAATGCATGACCTTCAAGTGTTTTCATTTGGGCTGGTAACTTATTATAAATTACAATACTCATGTTGTAAACATTTGTTTTATAAATATCCTTATTACAACGAGGCTGATTTAGCATATTTATGTAGCGGGATCTTGGATTACTTGAACAATATATTTCAGAACGTTTAACATAGTAATTCGGAAACTTTTTAACAAAACTACATATTTTTAAAATATACATACATGCTAATGGTAATATTTTAAGTTTTTTGAACATTGGTTTGCAGTGGCTGCCTATCGGTGCGTTACATATTGCACGAATACAATCCTTTTGTATTTTAAATACTCGTTTAGCATCAACGGAAATATACAGGCAGTATCAATGACTACTGTAATAATATATGTTCAAATTCATTCACTCGACTCTATTTCGGAACAATTTTTTGCACGATACCTTTAGTGCAGACTGTACACTAACGAATGCACTGGACCGGCTTCGTTTATGAGGATCAATTAATTTATACAATTAGTGCTTTTTAAACCGCAATTACTATTCATTAGTTTTGTACAACTGAGGTGGAGCGTACTGGCGACAGTATGCCCAATGCCCTTATATGGGATGTCAGACATGATATCTAAAGCCACGTCACATGTGATGCACGTTAAAATTATCCTAATATGTAGGTACAGTCGACTACAAAGAGATGTATCCATTTTTGGACCTTATTAGTCTTAAAGCAATAAGGCGAAAAAGTGAATTTCCTATGATATTTTTTAACTTGGTAATTAATATATTCGTATTGGTAGAATCCACCTGATTAACTATCTACTGTATATAAAGAAATAAACATACCTAATCCTGTCTATTTTCAGTTTCCACATAAACAAGTTTGACCAGAGTATAATATTATTTGTTCTTGCGAAACTTGCGTTGAATGTAGGTATGAGAAAAGTTTTTTTACAGGTGCCATCAAATACATATACTCCGCCGGTGACTTAAAAATATGTGAACATGCAGATATTTTTGACCACCTTGGCCGCTCCGATATGTCTGATGACCACTGTAGGTAGTTAGGTATTTACTATTCATTAGTTTTGTACAACTGAGGTGGAGCGTACTGGCGACAGTATGCCCAATGCCCTTATATGGGATGTCAGACATGATATCTAAAGCCACGTCACATGTGATGCACGTTAAAATTATCCTAATATGTAGGTACAGTCGACTACAAAGAGATGTATCCATTTTTGGACCTTATTAGTCTTAAAGCAATAAGGCGAAAAAGTGAATTTCCTATGATATTTTTTAACTTGGTAATTAATATATTCGTATTGGTAGAATCCACCTGATTAACTATCTACTGTATATAAAGAAATAAACATACCTAATCCTGTCTATTTTCAGTTTCCACATAAACAAGTTTGACCAGAGTATAATATTATTTGTTCTTGCGAAACTTGCGTTGAATGTAGGTATGAGAAAAGTTTTTTTACAGGTGCCATCAAATACATATACTCCGCCGGTGACTTAAAAATATGTGAACATGCAGATATTTTTGACCACCTTGGCCGCTCCGATATGTCTGATGACCACTGTAGGTAGTTAGGTACCTACGTATCCAAGTATTTTGCAAGTCAATCGGATAAAATTAATAATGTAATAATTTATGCAATCAACGCATTGTTTGGCCAGTAAATAGCTATTCCTTTTTTTCTGTTCTTGGTCCTGCCCTGCCTAGCTGCACCCTGAGCGCACTCCCCATTATTCTGTTTTATTTGCCTGGTTTTACATGCCCTTTGGAATACTACTCGGTATGCAAAAGGAAAGTCATGATTATGATGATAACTAATGAGTGTTAATGTAGTATAGTATGTGTTATCTTCAGTTGTTTTATTTAATATTTCATTTGACAGAAGATTAATAGCAAACTAGGTATAGTAATAATACTTGTTTGTAAATTTACTATACCTAGACGATTTTATATACCTATAATGTACAATTAATATATGTAGAAAATATGCTATGGCTTTGGCTGACCTACATATAGTTTTAAGATCAACGAAACGACAAACCTTCAAACAAACGGCTTTCATTCTATGAAAACAATATTGTTTGTGTTATTTATAGACATAAGATTAGAGAGTAGGTATTGATATTCTTGGATTTGTGCATCCTTCTAAAGTTCAAAGGGTCTCAAATTGCAATATGCTTAATTGAGAGACACTAAACAAAACTACATTTCACACCGCTGGTCATTTCCTGTTTAAAGCTAAGCTGGCAAAAAGCTGGAACCTTATTAAGAGCTGCGTTGCGTTTTTCCCGCGACTGCCGAGGTATGCGCGTGCGATGCGTTAATTGAAACGATTATTTGTAGTATGTCGCCCTCGCTGCAGGCTCATTAGTGCCCGCAGCAGACCGGCTGGCGGTACCACAGCACCCCTAGCTGACCATAGTTGAATCTTGCGCCGACGCAATAAAGATTACGAATGGTCGTTTAACTGTTGGTTGACGTTACTGAAAGCATTGTATGGTCCAGCACGTCGATATGTTTACTTGCACTTTTGCTTAGTATTTCACTCAAATAGGGCGATTTAATTGTAAATATTACGTTGATTGTACACTTGTACCTTGTACCGCAGCAGCATTGCAATTGGTCATCGGGAAACCATTTCTTGTTGGGGTTACTAAGTATTACTAATAAATTGGGTTTACAAAAATCGTTCTTCAGCCGTCCAACTTCTTTAATATGCATTCTAATACGTAATAGTTTATGTATATTAAGTTTATTTTATTCAAAATTACAAATACTTTGAATTTAAGATCGAGTTAATCCTTAAAATTTCACAAGAGCGCTAGCATTTGCTTACTATTACTTACTTCGAAACTATCTCCAACATTCGTGACAGAGCAACGTCTTTTCTCCTCCCACGTTCTCTGAATGAGAAATGATCCTTCGTATGCTTCATAGTTACTTTGGACGTCCCAGTCGGTAATAAATGTTCTAGTCACTTATTTCTCAATCTAGGCACAGTCACGTCTTGAAGTATACAAATTTGAACCTAAGGACTGTTCAATTTACTAAGCGGACATCAAAAAAAGGTTCATTTATGGATTTCTTAGAACAAATATATCTTTATTACGGTGAATACTTATGAACCATTTTAAAATAAAGTAATATATTACACAAGAACAATACATTTAATTAGAACGGTAAAATTTCCGGACTTTAGCGCGGATTCGTCGCATAAGTGTTTGCACATCGCTTTTTGACACTTTTCTACAAGGGGCAGACCACATCCGTTTCAATTCTGCCAATGTACTAGCTTCTCGGCCATCCTTCCGCAAGGTTCTCTTTACAATGGCCCAGTATCGCTCGATGGGGCGGAGCTCCGGGCAGTTTGGTGGATTGTCGTCTTTTTTAACAAATGTATGTTTTTTGATTTTAGCAGCGTCACTGTCTGACCAGCATAAGTGAGCACTCGCCAGATCAGGCCAAAACAGAGGGGGAATACTGTGCTTTGTATATAGAGGAAAAATAACCGTTTTGTGATGTACCTAGTCTAGCCATAAGTTCTGTTACTTGTGAAAATAATCATATTTCTTTGACGGTTCAACTAATTTACAAAAATGGTATATCTATTTATAGATAAATTAATTTAGTTTTTAAATGATATATTTTTATCTAGAAATGTCCACATATGGCTTTAACATTTGCTTTTTAACGATTTGTTTCGTACCTGTTAATTCACGCACCTTCTTTATTGGAAAAAAATCTACCCTGCCGTCAAGGTTGTTTTTAGAGAATCAATATTTATGTGGTGTTTAGAACAGACCATGTCCTCTAACACCGACCACAATTAATTGTCCAGGGAATTTAGGTAAGTGCTGGAAAGGGGCCAATCAGCATACTGAGAAGAACAAAGAAAATTACTTTTCAGGTAAGACTGGGTGGAGTGAGCTATTTGAAGTGAGGCCGAATTCTCCTGAAAAGCCTAAAGCATATTTTTGTATATTGTCCTGTTAACAGGTTTTACCATAGTATTTTAAAGCTCATTTTGATACAGTTTGACTGAAATTTTCAGTCGCTAAACAAGCCTGTACGGAAAAATGGATTTTAGAGACACCTTGATATGACGCATCTTACTAAATCATGAGCTATGCTGGATAATGACGTTGCTGAAGCGTGTATACTATAGTTTAAGCTTCTCGAGTGTTGTGTGCTTACATTTATATATTTCGTTTGTTGTATTGCTGTATGACATTTAAAATATTTAAAGGCAACTGTAGTAAATTCCCCCATAAAAACGGTGCGTGAATTTTACCATTGAAAAGCTGATGATTAAAGGCTTGTATTAAAACCAACATTGGAAGTTTCGGACAAAGGATATATTACTTAAGAGCTTTATTTTATTACCTATTCATAAATATATGATTATTGTAATCAAATTACATTACATTGAAAATTATTTACGTTTTTGTTTGTAACAGAACTTATGGCTAGACTATGTATTCCTTTCTATAAATTTCGCCACCAATAGTTCCGGTTGCAAAATAAGACGTGCTTTTGAGGCCACAGGATCAAATGGCCTGCCATACAAGGACTTTTTTTCCCGAATTTATCCATTTTTATGGCTTTATCGGAATCCGGTACATTTTCTCCTACAACTGCATTATAATACTGAGGCCCCGGTAACGTACTGCTGTCATACTTCACGTACGTTTCGTCGTCCATAGGAATGCAACGAGATTTGTGTTGCAGCAAAATATCGTATAAATTGCGGTACCTTTTTTTGGAACGTATTTGCTGCTCGGCACTTCTCCTCGGCATTTTTTGCTTTTTATATGTCCGTATGTTATTTCTTTCCTTGATATTTTGTACGGTGCCTACGCTTATACCTTCGTTTATTGCAATATCACGAACGGACGTGTAATTTTTTTATTTTAACAGCCGCAAGACATTTCCTTCCACATGTGGGTTTGCCGGGCCACTTCTCCGCCGCGATTTTGGTAAATTGGCAAGCGTATGATGCTCCCCAAATTTATTTATGATTTGAAATACGGCTGACTTGGAACATTTAAACCTATTCGCAAATTTCCGCAGAAAAAATTGGCCTGTACACCATTTTTGCAAGATTAATTAGCGATTTACAATATTAATTCGCTCCATCGTGAAAAATTATTTTCCAACTAGAAAAATATATACAACAGTTGATAGACTTATGTATGTTTATTTTATAACCAGTCATTACATATCAGTCAGTTTTTAGTATAAGGATTAATATTGAATTGAGTATGTCCGCTTAGTAAATTGAACAGTCCTTAGTTTCGCCAAACATAATGCCCAAAGAGGGCAAAGAGTAACATACGAAGTGTCCAATCCAAGTCTTAGCCACGCGATACATTTCGTCAAATCAATAAACATCCTTCTGTGTGCTAATTAAAGGAATGCCCCAAGGACTATTTTCGTATGCTTGTTTAAATATATCTGCTAAAATACTTGCACAGTTAATTATTAAATGTAAGCTATAATAGATAGAGTGTCTTGAACTCTATATTGTTCTCCTTTTTTCCCAGGCTCGTTGCAACCATATGGCACGACCATCTAAAGTTCTGCACGTATCATACTCCCAGCGATCTAGCATCCAGTACCCGCCTAACCTGTTCCTTACCGGGCATGTCGCTAACTTACATTAGAAATGTCTTATTTTGTTACAAATACGATATACTTTCAATCAATATAAATCAGACATATTTACATCAATTACGCTTCCAGTATCGGTAAAATCGTTCATCAGGAGTCACCACACGTTCTGCGTGGTTTTGTCACACTATGAAGAATTTGATTATTTCTGTTCCTATCCTTAAGTTCGCCCGAAGTAATTAGCCCTGGCTTTAATTACTTCGGGCAAGCTTTCATCTTAATGGAGGCATAGGTACTTACTAAATAATTAAGAGACGCTTTATGTAGAGGGTACTGCATAATAAAGTAATACTTGCTGTTAACATCCACAAAGCCAAATTCCTTTTCCTTATAGATACTTGATTACCTTCGACAGTTAAAAGTAGCCCTACAATTTCAAAAAACCGTAACGCTTGTACTACCTACTAATTGGCCAGTTCAGTCGCCATCAGATATATCGCAGCGGCCAACGTGGTCACAAATATCTGAACAACGTCTCTATTGACAAGGCGATAAAGTGCATGATCAGATATTTTTGAGTACCCTGGTCGCTCCGATATATTTGATGGCGCCTGTTCCAGTCTATCTTCAGTTTAATATCTTCGTATTCTGATTAGCAAATAACAAGCGAACAGGATATGCCTTTGACAAAGTATCAGTTATCACGAACGGCGCAGGCGCGGCGGCGTGCGCTCGCGACAGACCGTGTCATGGACCCGTTCAGTCTAGCACATTCTCTTGGAGGCTGAGGGACTAGCACACTCACGGCTCAACTCATACCTTGATCTTTACTCGTAGTTTTCAAATTCGACGTTTATCATACACGAATTGAAAAGCAAAGATGGTCCGTTCGAACGAAAGTATACTTACTTTCGATGGTCTTTCAATTCTGTGGATTTTAGGTGTAATTTTAGCCTGAAGCAAAATTGTAGACTGAGTACAGAAACACTGGAAATTACTAATTTCTAAACCAGTTTGAAAAATTAGACGATTGATTAGTGTAACGTAAGATAAATCAGATTAGTAGCTTGACTTTATAACATTAAACACTGTAAATATAACTCGTTCTCTTGAACTCTAGGACCATGTCAGGCTAAACCGCACGCCCTATAGGTTATACCTACAGACTTTAGCCTAGGTATCTCTGAATCATAATAGTATTCACGCTGCGTTATTGTGAGCAAGTATGCTGCATCGACTAGTTCTTGCTCGAGAGCTAGTCAACATGCTATCGTTAACGCAGCATGTTGAATCGCATTGTTTCCTAGCAAAAACGTTACCTTGAATTATGTATAGCTAATATGACTCGTGGGTCAATAGACGGACTGATTATGCTTTTAAAAGCTCTGAACCGACACATTTTACATTAGAAATTAGTTTTTGATAAGAAGAGTATTTTTCCAAAACTCAAAGGGACTCTGTAAGGATATTTTTATGTACCAAAGAGCAACTTGATTTAAAAAGATGTTGAAAATATTTCGTGGTATTAAACATCAGAAGCCATAAATTCATAAGCCCATAACTCACTAGATCAGGATTTTGTGATGATTTATTTAATGTACCTGTAGGCTTAACAGTCCTCATAAACCAGCCAGATCTAACAGGCCCTGCCCTCGCACACAGCATGCTAAGCTCTCCGTCCGTTGAACCTGCCTGCTGGCCGCCGGATCCGGAACGAGGTGACCAGAATGGATTAATGAGGCCTTTATACGCAAGGAAATAATACATTATTTATGTCCACCGTGGGTAAAAGGTTGACGCCATTTGCATCGGATTTTGGTGCGGCTAGGTGTTAGTTAATTGGTTTGGACACTTTAATTGTATATTCTGACTGATTCTGGTGACAGGAAACGCGTTAATGGTTGCTGGTTTCTAATGGCCAGTCACTTTTTATGTTTGGACATTTCAGGTGGTAATATGAGGCTATGTCGATGGAAATTTGTGGCAATTAAAATTTATATTTCAAAAATTAAGTTGTACGTAATCTTAATTACTACTGCAAATGGATCACATGAACTTAAATGGAGCCATAATACGTTATACTTCTGATATGTATACATCTATGTTTGGTTGACATATAAGCGATTATACCTGCTTCTAAATAAGGCCAACATTAATTGAGAAATCTTTTATAACAGATTTGTTTGCAATCTTTCCAATATTATCAGAAACAAATAAGAATAACACTTAACTCCTCCTGACCTACTCAGATACCCACCAACTACGTCGTACTCAAGCTTAACTTAATCAGAGTAATCAGACATTCAAATCGGCTGTCTCTAAATTATAATCGGGACTTCACAGCACACAGCCGTCGTAGTGAACACGACTACAAAGCGCTCGGTGTTGGTGTGAAATAAATCCGCGTCCAACAAAACCACGAAACCCACTTGACAGGTCGGGTTTAAAGCCTTTGTGGCACGGGTTCAGGGAATCCTGCCTTTGTTGCCTTTTGAACGGGTTCTTGAAACTCCCAAGTGTTGAAATATGTGTGAGGTTCTTATTAATGTTACTGTAACTATGCGATAACATCACCGTGCATGATACTTTTTTACCAAATAAGGTCAGACAAAAGTGACCATTTGTTAATATTTATGAAATAGCATAATGATACGGTCATGGTCACTAAAGAATTTAACTTTTACAAAGGCTATCTGCTGTTTAGAGAATTTAAATTAAAAAATCCGTCTCAGTATTGATAGTTGATGTACCTAATGTAATTATAAATTGTCTCAATGTTTATCTTAATAGACTATATCTCTACATTCTCTACCGTTTTGGATTTCAACGGCAACGGTAGAGATAATAGTCTAGAAATTAACTAATGAAATAACTACACGTGATAGCAACTATGGAATAATGTAACTATTTATTAATTAGTCATTGATACTAACAAGATGGTGATTCAGAGATCCAAAATTTTCCTGTGTATCAAAGGTCATCTCGATAATTAATAATTTATCTGCCCTCAGCGGTCAAGCGCGTCCTCTAAATTCGTAGAGCCCATAAAGCAGCTCGTGTCCCGTGTCGCCGCCATCTTTCCGAGAACTGTTTAAAAACCTGCACAGTTTACCCGACGCTCGCTGCGGTCGCAGAGGTGTGAATATAATTAATGGTCCATCAAAGGACCCGCCTACTGCAACTGATTCAAACATGAGCTCGTTTAAACTTACTCTTGATTTGATCTCTCGTATTTTTATCGGCCAGAATTCATCACACATTTTAAAGATTATTTTCGCTGCTACATCAATCAAGATACGGTTACGATCCAATGTTTAATTAGGGGAATCGTAAATCTTGGCATGGAAACCTGATTCTAATTTCATCTTTACATGTCTGCGTCCCAATTTGCTTTAGTAACTCATTAGTCGACAGAATCGCTTCGGGGATATGCGTATTAACTGTGCCAATGAATGTCTTTTCACAGACTTTAATCATGAAAATATCAGTCTATAAATATAATCGAGGTTAATTTGCACCTGTGGTAAAGACGTGTTTACATTTATATTTATCTTCAAGGATTCTGGTGACACGACACGAGGCATGATGAATCAGAAAGTCACACAAGATGCTGATGTTGCGCAGACAACACACAAATAAGTGTTAGGTGTGTAATGTCTTGCGCTAGTGACACTTGAATGAGCCATTATACACGTTCGCGTATCGGGTCTCCTCGGCGCAATCCGCGAGCGATCTACCGAGAAACTCGGGTCAACGCCTCGCGCACCCCAGTTCTAATTACTAACACGTTATTACTTAGGTAACGCGGACGAACCTGACACCACTGTATCATTCCGTTACTCTGTACCTGTACATGTGCACATATGTACACCCCGTCTTTCAATCATATGCCCGTTTACATGTCTCGGCTGTAAAAGGAAGATCGAGCATAAACTTTTTTTATATTAAGGCAGGTATGCTGCCCACAGGTAGTCTTGTACATATTCTATTGTAGTAAACTAATATATCCTTTACCCCACCTATTGTCCAATTCTACCAGACGACACTATGTCTGCCAGATGCTGCGACGTTCTTTGTGTTTTGTAGGTTTTTGAGCGAGAGAAAAACTCAAATGTTCGAAGAAATTCTCCGATTCGATGCACCCGAATTCGGGTCAGGATTTCTACCTGTTTGGAATCCAAAAAGACGACTTCTTTGTTAAAATCTATGGACCGTACGTTTAGTTAAGATTTCGTAAGACCGTTGCGTTTAAATGCCGGACTTCAATGTCGCGTAGGATGTCTTTTACGACTGGTAATTATCAACTTTTATTGTATGAATTGTGTACGTTTCCGATCGCAATGGACAGGAAGCTTGTTGCTCGTAAATGGCAACTATTGATGACATTCTTCGTTTACGGCGTCTTTCGTTCGTATTAAAGAGATTTTTGTGGATATTTCTAGCTCTTTATACCCAATCTCTCTGTAATTATGCTAGACATTTCGAAGTAGGTGTTTTACTTTGTAATGCTGTGCATAATTAAATTATATATTATGGATGTGTAGGATAAGATAGGATAAAGTTGACATGTGTTGTTTTGACCTTAAAGGATTTTATTTGATTTATGAGCCTACATAAAATAAATTCCTGTAACATTTTCCTTCCCAAATCTCTAAAACGCAATCTTACTTTAAATTTAATATCCCCAGATATCACCACTACCATGTTCTCGTGACTACATAGTTCGACGAATCAATAATAAGTACCTACATTGTAACTAATCCTCTTACGTGTCTATTACCGTGTAAACAAGTATGAAACGGAATTAAGTTGTAGCCTAGTACCTAAATAATGTGATGTGGTAATCTAGTCTGTGGCTCAGACGGCTCGGCGCGCGCAGAAATACACGACGCACTCACCACTTGGCACCGCACACCGCAGCGACGCTAATCGCCAAATCTATGTCTAGTAATGCCAACGGTGAACGAGACCATAGCAAAATCTACAGAAGTAATTTAACTGTCAGTGATTAATAATTGTTATCTATTAGCGAGATTGTACAAAATTTTCGTCATTTGTTTCAATAATTTAATGGATCACTGAATCAAAGATTCAAATTTTAATCCCCTGATTCAGTCATTCCTCCTCATTCACAGTCATCGTCTTCATTACTACCTATGGGATTTGTGACTTTAGTTAAGTTGAGTCGTTTCTGTATCAACTACTTCATATACACATAATACTTATTGCTGTCTGCGACTTTTTCGTAGCTACCAGACGCTTTAATGTAAGTCTCTATCTTTGCTCATGTGCGCACATGCTCAGGTTTATGGTTATTTTACACTATCCTAGGAAATAAACTACTCATTTTTCTCTTTCTTGTATGCCCTGCTGTGATGTCTCTCCGCTAAATCTAAAGCCGCTCGTAGTGTGAAAGTTATTTAATGCATTACTCGGCGAACAAATAGTACCTAATCGTACCAGTGTAACGCCCTTATTAAAAGCGAAAGCCATGTACTGTAGCGGTGTAGCCCCAACAAACCCTGGTGTTATAACTATGAAGTACAATGAATGGAATATTTTCAATAACGCGAAATCTAGGACGATAAGCAAAACTGCCAGCTGCGGAAATATCTTTGTGAATTAAATAGATCGTTTTAAGTATGCTAGCTGGTTTCCTGTCCTGTGTAGATTTGTCTTCGAGAGAAAACAACAAAAGATTGAAACAGGAATAGATAATCGGCAGAAGTTCAACGGATGAACGCAGATTCTAGAACAGGATGGGTGTAAGTAACTCCATCCTGGATCTCATGTTTTATTGATGCCTTCCGACATAGCCAATTTTGTCGATTTAGATTGTAAAACCAATTGGCAACTTCTCTTGTCGAAGAACTCGTAACTCCTAGCGTTTTACTCGGTGGTTTTACTACTTTATATTATATCCATCATGCGTTCAAATGATAGCTCTTAGCGACTTGTTGCTGATGCGGTCAGAGTTCACTGTCATGCTAAAAAAAATCATGGCAATAGCAATCCACTGGAATATTTTGGACTTCGTTTTGTGGCCAAAAGGTAGTAAACTTCTTAAATCTCGGCGCGCTCTTTAAATCGCAGCATTAGACCGCCGTTGACAACCGCCATTTCTTTACAAAGTTTGCCTTACCAACGTTGTGTTATGTCATCATCATCATCTCAGCCATAAGACGTCCACTGCTGAACATAGGCCTCCCCTTCCTGCAACCACGGGATGATATGGTGGGGGACAATTCTAAGGCCGGGCACCCCACGGCAATGTGTTATGTAGTTGGTTTTAATACTGAACTGGGTACATCGAGTTCAAATTCGATCCGCAGAATTCATCGGAAGTCGTGCCGTTTATTCAATCTGCATGACGTCATCCGCTCTCGAATCGACAACGAACGAGATCGCCGGACATCGGCGGAGATAAGAGCAGTACCATTTCGATCAGTCAATGAGTAAAAGCGAATCCAATACCTACAATCCCAATTTAGTCCGTTCTTGAATTAAGAAAATAATGGGCATCATAATACTTGTTGGTACTTAAACGAAAAGCTAATTGGACACGACATTGACAGATTTTGTTGCATACAACAGCTTTTCGAAGTCCCCAATTTCAAAAGGAATTGTGGAGACTCATGTCTTAAGGATCCCTGGATCTTGTTAAGCTGGAATCCTTGAGAACTCTTAGTTACCCGCACTAATGCAAACAATCTAAGTGGGATATGGGATGTTGTAAACTTATGGTGTTTCTGGTTTACCAATTCGTTGTAACATACTACGATTATTATTTATAAGCCAATACTATGGGTCGAAACGAAATACCATTTTTTTTCTTGCAGATAGATGCCATCAATACGCTTTTGTATCTTAGACAAAACAGCACGAATGATATTTCTGTCACCGATATTAACGAGGAAATAAGAAATAAACTAGAACAATTAAGCAGATAAGGTTATATCACCAAACAAACATGAATGTAACACTAAACTATCGGCTTTAGGAATGCGATTTCGAGGGTAATGTTTTGATATTGAACACGTGTGGCTGTGGCTGCACCAATCGAATGCGTGTGAGCTGCTTTTATCAATGACATACGTTTATGGGATACGAACACAATACATTGCTAGGTCTTATTCCTTTGCAACAAGGTTTATAATCAGTCAGTTAACTGTGTCTTTGGTGGTTCATTACGTCAGAGCGCACCGAAATGATCGACAGCCAGGCCGTAGTAAACATGCGTGTGCGTTTTGTGCCATTCACAATCTTCTTCTACGTGGCAGCGTTAAAAACACCAGAACAACTCTGCTCGCAGCATACTCATAGTTTTTATGAATCTACGGGTTAAGTTATGTTAGTCACGAGCTCTGAGGTTAGTAGATACTGGTGCAAGAATATGGGTTGTGCGCCATTCACGCTCCCGACCGGAAACTGTGCGCGTGTGTGGGTGACTCTTTACACGGCTACACGTGTGTGGGGTGAAATTATGAAGTCATTTCTATACTAAATACCCGGTGCCAATACTCGTAGTTTCAATGGTTTTGTAACTCTACGGTGTTTTGTCTATCCTATTGTATTTCTTGATAATATGCACATAGGATGTTTTAGATAAATTACATAATAGAAAACCATCTGGCCACTTTCTCCTTTGCACTTTTCTGTTTTCTCGTCTATGTCTATTAAAAGCTAACACCAGGCTTATATTAACAATAGATACCCAACTGTTTATCTAAAATTCTATATTGTATATATCTTGGAATAAACTCATATATACAGCCTTGGCCAGAAGTGTTGAGCACCAATGCGATTTTCATACAAAACTGGAAAGTTTAGTCCATCGTTTCCATCTTTGTTTAAGTTATTTTGTCAATTAATTTAAACTAATAGGCATGTTTTGTTGAAGTTAGTAGTAACTGCATAGAATATTTGCAATATGTCGCACCGACTTAAATTTTCATTTTTTGGTACCTTCTGTTTTCATATTGTTTAAGTACCTTGAAAGTGTTATTAAGTGAAGTTTTCGATATTTATAAATTAAATATAACATTTACCGTTACCGTACATTGTTAGGATAGGGAAATAATGCTTAACATCAAAATTGTAAACAAAAAACACCTATGCTCAATACTTCTGGCCAAGGCTGTATGAGCGTTGAAGTTAATTTTGCTGTAGGATGTTTTGACTTTGAAGTTTGACGTTGTCTGTCGTGTCGTAGAAGTTTAAAAGTGTTCCATTCCAAGTACATTAATTAACTGTAACTTCTTATCAATAATAATTAACTGCGTCTCATCAGAGAGATTAATCGATAAACCGATCACCCGGTTAATTTATGATGATTATAAACTGTCGATTAAATATCGATTGAGCCCATCTCCAAATCGTATATTTCGGCACTAGGAGCTATAAAAAAAAATCTTGTCGAAACTTGTCGTCGAATAAGTGGTCACAAGCCGCTATTCAGTCGGATATTTAAACTTGTTTATGGTAGCCGCGAGCTGATCAGATACTCAACTAGAAACCAATCACGTCAAATAGATCTAATAATTTGCCAACAAATACCATATCAGTCATAGTTCATAGTGTATGCAATCCGGCTATCTAGCATGTGCGCGTGACCAGCCAAGTTTAAAGGAAAAATAACTGGCGACGCAAATAAACCAAATTTCAGACAGGTACTTGAGCCAAGTCAAATCTTAAACTTAATTATACCAAGTGAAATAAACAGATATCTTGTAATTGAATTTTAGGATTTCCTAAACAGAACTTGGCATTCATATAGATCTCAATTCTTTTGTCGGCGAAGAACTTAGCTCTCATTTCATAAATCATCAAAACATAAATGATGTTTTTGATGGGATAATGCTATTACGGCCCACCAGTGACTGTACAACTGGGCCAACTGGCTAATACATGATGTATAATTACCGTAGAAGTTTATTCTCTAGCTTAGCGATAAGTCCACCTGCTGTTTTGCCTCTTTTTTTAACATCCTATACTGATTCGTTTTGTTTGGGTGTACATACAATAAGTGATATTGAATGATGTATGAAAAAGATTTTTAGAAACTTTATGTTTATTCATTAGAATCGAATGATTCTGGATCAAAATGGAATTTACCAATCAAATATCTCACCATAATTTTATCGAGTTGGAAGGTTTGTCATTGACCCCTTCTGCGACGTACCTGTCTGTTTTCTGTTAATGTCCTCGGCCTCGAAACTGTTCTCCGGGACAAGAAAGTTGGAGCCAAGTTAATGACCGGATGCGCTAACTGTCAACCGACCGCTCTTTACTCGTATACTCTACGGCCTGTCGATTTCCGTGTGAATTTTAAAAAGATTCAGAGCTAATTAATCGATCTTATATTTAGCGTCCCACGCTTTTTAATCATTGAATCTAAACAGCAAACGTTTTGATCGGTTTGATTTTAATCTGTTCGGAAATGAGTTATGTCGCGTCTGGTCGGTTTCCTATACCGATGATAATGTTTGGCTCTTCGGATTAATCAAACTTTCTATTTGATGAAAACTTCAAAGTATCAGTACATATCTATTTAACACTTTGCATTCAGATTTAGTTCGGTATTGTATAACTGCCAGACAGTCCAGCCACTAAATTGCATTGACAGTTTACACAGACACTTAGGCCAAGCATTGGCCAGGCATGCTCTTTAGTTGTTACCTTTGATTTGAATAAAACTACGCACATGTTTATATAAGACTTATTCACCGAATTAAACTAATGAGATTTTTTTCTTTTTGTTGCAGGTAAGTCCAGTTTAAGCTTTACCGTTACTTCCTCATCTCAAGTTACCCAGTATTCGGGTACTGTTCTTATTAATTAATATCAAAAAGAATTTAAAATTTCGTTCATTATTGTTGAAACTAATCGCAATCAGATTAAGTCTACAAATTGCCTTCCCTCTTTTTCGTTTTACTCTCAGTAAAACTCAGTTTTAATTAAGTCTAACAGACTTATTTTATGTTGTGCAGACGCACATATATTACCGAAAGCGGTTATTGGGGCCCCATTAACCGGCCGTCTAGAAGCCCCGACCAGTTTGCACTATCAATGGTGTGGCTCAATGGGCGGCGGATTTGCATAAGCTGCGTATCGGCTTCATTCATTGCTTTAATCATAATCTACTAAAGAACGTGGATTCGTAAAAATTATGTAGACTTCTTAATGAGCCACAACGTCTAGGTCTCTCTAACTCAATGTTTTTTAATTCGATATATTGAGGGGACAAAAATGGAGATACATTAGATACACTTTGTAAAATGGTGCGCGATAGCCGATAAGAGTGAAAAGACGAGACCGACAAATGCGACCAAAGATCCGCAGGAGCAAAACTTTTGGCGAGTCTAAGTCGTGGATTCGAGTCTCGCCTGAGGCAGTGAATTTTTCTTCTTTCACTCTTGCCATGAAACCCTTTAGTATCTATTTGAATATAGGAGCGCAAGTACAAACAATCCAGTACATTATCGAGGACTGCCCCATAACCCACTATGCTGATGGACCTCCTGAAGATCTGATCACTCTTACCGACGAGGCCATTAAGTGGCTTTGCTTTTGTTTCTGTTTATCATTTATGCCATACGATTAAATAATAATAATCTACTTGAATTAGCAAGGTATACTCTGCATAAGTACTTTAATAGTACATTACGCACCTAGGGCGGTAAAATAAAGAACGGCTCAGATCGCGGATATTTGTGGCCCGAACCGAAGGTAAGGGCCATAGACAAGCGATCTGAGGCCTTCTTTATTACCGCCCGTGGTGCGTACACAATTTTACGTCTTCTCCTGGGTGTGAAGTGAGATTTGCCGCTACGCCCGTGGGCGTAAAATCTCACTTACCGCCCAGAGTGACGTAAAATATCAAAACTGCCAAAGAAACTTGAATCTATTTTCATTCAATTTAGTAGTCCCGTTTCCATTAAGACTAGTGTCAAAACTAGATCCAACCTACTGTACCGTGGACTACATTCACATATTTGCATTTGCCTTCTAATCGTTTTGTGTTTTATACTATTTAATGGTAATTTCTGAATTAAATGGACTACTAGTTGCGTCATTTCGTCAGAAGACATGCTTTGCAACGACAATTCGTTCTAAATCTGGCATCGGAAATCCCAATGACACAAGTCGCCGCCCAGGTGTCTTTTCTCAATATACAGACTATTATAGACCGAAAACCTGTAGGTTTAGTAATTTGATATTCCAACATCGAAAATTTGTCTAAGTATTGGTTTTATGAATTGAATTGAATTAAAGAGCGTCGCAGGCATTTTGCAGCCGGTTATGATTGATGATAGAAAATGGCTTGATTACTTATTAGAGTTATTAGAAATTTTCTTGGAAATGTAATACCGGAAACATTAAAGGCATTTGACTAATTAATTGCAAATCGAGTTCCTCAGTAATACCGGTTATATTATATTATAGATACCCGCTAAGCACTCTAAGCAGACCTGTTGACATGATCATGAACACGAGCTATTGATACTCGAGGACCGTACCACCTACCTACTACCTAGAACTAGAGGTATATTTGGACTATTTTGGACTTCAGACGGCGTGCAAGAAAACTATCTAGGGCCATTGATATTTACCTTTTATGTATTGTACAAACATCGCGTGCATTAGCTTACATATAACTCTTATTTCGCTGTTTGATTTGTCTATACGTTTGAATTGTGTTATCAAATAATTGCGTCGCCAAGTGGTTAAATCAGGCGTGTCGCAATCAAAGCTAGCAGGTGTCGCCAAACATAGTCATTCATTATATTGACATCTAATTATAATAATTAGTTGGACTATAGTGTTGTAAACGGAATAACTACATAATTTTTAATTTTTCGCACAAACATATTAACATTTATCGTGGACAATGATTTATTCTCTTAATTAATTGACTTTATGATGATACTGCGTGCATTATTCTTAATTGTTCATTAATAATTGAACTAATTGGTGCAGAAAATTGCAGTTGAACTTTCACCGTGATTTAATTTCTTTCAGATTTATGATTATGTCTTTCGTCTGGGTCTTCTATTATTAAAATATTGATAATGCTATTATAGAGTTATTCAAATAAAAGTTTTTATTTTGTACTTTGAACGATGTCCAACAAGCAACTTAAAATATAATTTTAAATATTGTCAACTTCGTATTGCCAGTAGTACGGTTGCAAATGTTGATGGAGAACAATTAAGTCCTTGGTTAGTTATTTTTAAGTGCTTAGTGTATTTTCTTATTTTTCATCGGTTTCATCTATTTTATTTTTGTCACATGATGAACATACTTCCCGTGCAACGTTAACTCCTTGGACTTTGCCTTTTGCCGCAACAACAGTTTAATTGTTTCTCACGCTGTCCACCTTCGGGTTAACGGCGTTGTTAACCCCTTATCGAAGAATTATTGCTAGCTTAGTTGACCTAATATCATTAAAGCTAACAAGACTAGAAATAGAAAAGCTATTGAGCATAAAAGAGCAACGTTATCAATGACTCATAAACCGGTAGGTTAAAAAGTCACGGAATAAATTGTTAATATATGTGTCTGCTAAAAAGCAAAACGTTAATGGTTTGAAAAAATAATGAGCGAAACGGTAGGGGTCACAACATATGCTAGACAAGCCTGTACCGAATAATACATTATTGTAACTGCGCGCCTGATTTACACCCTATACTGAATTAAGCGTGTGTCACCAAAATATTAATATCATACATTTGTTAGTTTCTGGCAATAGTCTGATAGTGCGCCCACCCGTAGAGTGCCGGCACGCGACGGCCCCATAATCCTACGTGCGCAGAAGAAATATCCCCTTCACATGCAAACGAGACACGTCCCTCAGTGAATTATTGGCTTCTTTGCCGTGGATTAGTAATTCTTCTAATAATTTTTCATCTGCCCGACTGGCTTTTGTTTGTTAATGGTGAATGGTTTCTTCACTTAATCTTAATTTGCTTAGCTCTATCTGTATTTTTATTTTTAAATAATATTGTGAGATTTCTGCTAGATTGCGATTGTTTCCAGCATTAGAAGTTTAGTGTTGTTTAAAGGTTGATACAGTGATATAATCCTTATTCCTCATAATGACGTATGCCGTCTTCATTTTGATACGTGCTGCAATTCCTTTTATGTCTCATGTCTCATACATAAAACATGCACTCTTTATTAAACGTTCATAAAGCATGGAAACTCATCTGTAACAGCGGCCATAACTTAACGTTGAGTCTCTTTAAACAGGCCTGTCATTCCCTCCCGCCCCCGGGTGCATCCATCAAGCGTATCAAGCCTCCTCCGCATCATTCTGCAATAATCATCAATTACAGCAGTAATTGCTCCTCGGCCACCTTAAATCGTCTTTCTCAATAGTCTAATCTCGGGCGTGGGTTGACTGTGACCTCTCACCGAGAGTGGGCGGACTTTCTACCGCAATCGGCCAGATTCGAACATATCCAATGGATAGCGTGTTCAATACGCTATATGGGCGCCAAATGAATACGGAATGATGCGTTATATATGGTTTGTTTACATTGGATTTGTATGAGAGGGTCTATTGGCCGGTTTAGAGTTATGATGGCAATTGAATGACATGTTCGCGTGAGCTCGCCACGTTTTGCTCTTATATAGTTTTGTCTGCTGTTATTTGTAATATCAGCTCTTTTTCTGTCGTGTGTTGAAGATTTATTGACTGCGCTTTAAAAAAGCTTTTACAAAATATTAATGTTTTACGTAACATGGTATTGATGTTTCAAGAGCATGATAGATCCCACACAATTTTCTACATAGAGCCTCGAGCTTTATACGAGTATATACATTGCATTTGATCATGCATGTGCGTGGTAATTGCAAGCAGGGTTGGTTGAATGTATCTGTGACATTGCGACATCTGTCGATCGATTCATCGTATTATGTTTCATAAAACGTCGACATAAAAGGTCGTATGGTTGGTCTTTTGTACCAGACTAAATTTTTTTTCTGACCATATCCGATTACGTACTGTTGCCCGTTGAAGTAATCAAGCGTGTATTTATCAAATATCATATTTATTTTTATATTATCTTGTCGCGTCATATAAAGTTCCCTTGAAAGTTAGTTTACTATAATATTTATATTACTAATTTTCCTTAAGAGTGTTAATTTACCGATATGTATAATTTCAACGACCACCAATTCTTTATGTTCCTTAGGTCTGTTCACCTCGTTATCTTAGCCATTTGTATTCGAATCTCTTCTAAGCTCATTTAACTGTTTCAAATTTCACAAAATTTCTTTAGTTTTCAATGTTTTCATCAAATTATAATAGTAATGGGTGTCGTAGGTTGATATTAATGTGCCAGCGAGATGGTGCGGAAGTCGCCTACGCCAACGATTAAAAGTTCAAACTATTTGAGACATCGGGGACCCGAACGGCCCCAGCCATTGTTTGTTTATACCGCGTTTCACTTTATTATCATTTTAGTGGATTTTTCTAACGCGACTTGTTTATGGAACTGAACTCATTTCGTTAAACGGAGTTATTAAAATGCAAATGGAGTTGATGGCGGTGGGGCCGGTCCAATAGGGTTTTGATTGGACTTGCGCTTCGATAGATTACGCAGATTTAGAACTGTCAGCTCGATTCAAACATTTAGGATTGATCTAGCACGGCATGCTCTGTATTTAGGCTACATTTTAGTTGCCTTTTACAACGTGTTTTAACTTCATAATTCATCATATATGTACAGTCGACGTTAAAGATATGTTTAGACTTTTACACCTTACTCCATTGTAATAAGGTGCAAAAGTGTAAACCTTTTTTTTACGTCGACTGTACATTATACATACCTATGAAACTGTAAAAAAAGCAAAGCCTGGTTTAATAACTTTGATATAAGTGTAAAGTTTAGGGGTTTTACTAGTGTAAAAACCTAAACTAACAGCATTACTTATTTTTACAGTACCTTGAATATTTTCAACCCAAAGGCAACCACAACGGATTTTTTTCATATATAATATTACATTGACACAAAGTTTACAAGCCATATGAGCGCTCTGCTCACTCACTTATGATCTTATTAGTTTTGTAACTCTAGCGGTGTAAGCGGAGACCCCTGCGACGCCCCAGGTGGTCCTTTTACGTCACATAACCTATGTTTACGTTAAGCGCAGTTTTCTAAACCATTGTTTAAGACCGCTTAAAATTAGCTTAAACGATTCCGGTTGGGCAAATCCAAATAACTTTGAATAAATTGTGTAATAATCTAGATTTATTGGTATTTGGAATTATATATTTCGTTAGAACGTATACGTTAGTTTGATAAAGGAAAAACGGATTAAGCTTGTCTGACATTCATACATTTACAGTTGGTTTTAGCTTGGGCGGCGCGGCACGGTCAAGAGTCGGTGCGTAGGCGCAAGATTACAGCACGCATGATCCACGCCTACTGCACCTTTAGACACCAACAGTGGTTTCATAAAATGTTACATGGTTGTACGAAATATATGTCACTTACGTTCTTTCTGCACAGAGAGTGATGTGAAGTTTTGCTATTCTCTAAATGCACTTAGTTAATGACGTTTACACTTTTTATGCGTGGGTATAAAAGGGTAATGGCGTGGCGGTGCAGATTTTTGTACATGAAGTAATTATTTTGTTACGACACACTTTTAGTCATTAAATGACAACACAAATTTTGTTGTCTAAAAGAGACGTGTCTCTAGATTGAATTATGTTAACATTTTTACCGTTCTGACCTAACTATGCAAGTATGCATATGCACGCATAACATACCACGCATAAAAATCTTATAAGTATTTATTCCGCCCAAGTCAGCGCCCACTCCAACATTGTATACAAATTCTTATTCATGAATTTCATGATCTATGTGAATTAGATCGCTATGTCGCCGATGTAGCCGTACGTCAATATCAACGTTATTATTACGGTCAATACATCGATTCGTGTCACACGTATTAGCTTTTGGAAAATGACAACGTTAAACATTCTTACTAGAATCTGCAGTCTACGGTAAGTTTACACCAACTAGCGTCCAAAAAAGGTCAACGATCCTTCCTAATGCTCCTCCTCTAATCCTCAGCATTTCATAAATTCATACAATCTCCTGTCTGTACTTTGGCTAGAGGCATGCATGATCCCGATGCTTAGCACAATTTACGGAACCACGGTTTGTATGGAAATGTCGTGGGATATATGGTAACCATGCCGTTTTGGTAGTTGTTTTGTAGTTTGTTACGAAATCTTTTCCAACACTCGTTAAATCGCCTACGATGCTTTTTGTATCGCCATTATACTTCGATTGTCCGGTGTCAATCAAACTTCGACATCAATATGACTGGCGTACAGAGATATTTGTATTTCTTTCACAGCATCAATAGCATCATCGCCCACTGACGTTACCACTACTTTATCTCTTAATCTTTACATTGACAGATCATTAATTATTTACAAGTAACATTGACGCCTCAAAATTGTTGTGTACTCAGAGTAATCTCTCTGATATATCATACAACTATGAGTCTGTCACTGTATCCATAGACAATCTCTAACAGGTATACAAACGTTACAGTACTGTGTTTCAAATACGTAGTCAATTCTCTACAATCTCTACCACTCTAAATAGGAATGATTGGTTTTTCTGCACCGTATACAAATACGCGGAAACTCGGCACAAGCAACAGGTCTAGATTTAATGGGCGCTTGCAACAGGCACTGTCTGGGCGCGTGACACACTTGACCAAAATAACCTCATCACAAGCATTATCTCGACAAGATATGCAGCCACCTGATACCGCAACGATAGCGGCCGCGCCCCTACAATTAAGATTATCGACTACGATTAAAAGATTACATTCGTCCTCAATTATTGCAACTGACTATAGTGGAATATTTTCGCTACCGTACCTACCGTATCAAATCCAGGCTACAGAGATATTTGTAACACACTCCATGACAAGGTTATAATATAAAATAAATATAATATATGATATTGGTCGGAATTTTGCAAATCAAAGAACCGGAGTTAATTTGTTGTAACATTACGTTATCGGAGTGCATTGACAATTAGCGTAATCAGCGTTCCGGCGGGCGGCGCGCACGCACGACTCATTCACAGATAATGCAACGCCGAGTTTTGTTGTTGTTTTGACACGAGTTTGAAATAGAACAGGGACCGTTATCGAACGCTTTAATATTCGAACGGCTTGAACTTGTGCCCTCCGCTTACCCAACTCTGGTAACTGTCGATCATTGTTGCCATTATTACTTGCAATGGTCGGTACGCCCTGAGGGAAGTTCGTTCTAATCATCGGTAATATTAGTACTTACGAGTACTAATTATGAACATGAAAGTATCGGTTAACAGTTTAAATCTGTACTGTAATAGCCAGTTTTGTTTATATCGCAAAGATATCAATATCACGCAATAGTACCTAGCTTATGACTGAACACGATAAAATCCGGCAAGACGAATTACTTAGTCTGTAAAAAATTTGAATAGAAAAGTTCTATGATTTTAGTTAAAGTATATTTAAAGATACGAGTACCTCAGAATACAAAATATTATAGAAAACTTTAAGTTGGAAAAAAGTTTCGAAGCAAATGTAGATGCACAACTAATGCAACGGCCGTACGGATTCTAAATAAAAATAATAATATGTAGTATAAAAAAAAATATAATAGTAGTGACAGGATGCCAGTAAGGTTTGTCAACTGTAACTATTAAATGAAATGATACCTTTTTGCATCACCGTGAACAGGCGTGGTGGCATTCCTCACACGGCTGTACAAATGAACCTGTAATTGACAGAACAATTGTTCCCCGATGGGGATCACTAATAAATGACATTAATTGCAAACTTACTAGTGTAATTGCTCGAATGTAGCAATAACGGGATGTTAAGCGTGCAAACGATTGTGGTCGTACATTCTAGATGTCTTCAGTTCAGACCATGCACCTCTTGAATATGACGCCTTTATGAATCAAAAGGCTACCAGACACTATCAGTAATAATGTCATTATTTCTGTACCCGTCCTTTTGTATATGTGAAGGATGAGAAGGATGACTAAAGAAATAATGTCATTATTACTAACAGTGTCTGGTCAGCTAAATAGGACAAACATCACCAGCTTTCAACTTGACCCAATTTTTGAGTCTGATATTGCTTTGTCATTTCTAAGTTTATAGATGCTAACGAAGTTGGTCTTCTAATCGCATCAGAAGCTATCCTTGTGTACAAGTACCGCTGTCGATAAAATTAATATATTTTCCAAAGAAATTAACCGCCGTAAACTTGAACGGAATTTTCATATACAAATTGTTATTAATTTTACAAATCTACATCGATACAATGTCAATAATTAGGTTTCACGGATTAGATATTTACCTACTTGTAACAGAATTACTTGCTGTGTTTTTTTCCTCAATATTCTAGTCGATACGATAAGCGATTATATGATTCAAATACCTTTGTTGTTTTAGATAAAAAAAATACGAGGAAGAACTTTGCCGTGCGACGTGCGTAGCAAGAACTAATCTCTAAGTGTTTATCCAATTGCACTCAGACAATACAATTATCAATAACTTCAAGTACAATTAGATACGCTATTTACGGCGTCATTCATGTAATCACGCTCACAAGGTGAAAAAACATATGATAATGTTTTCTAGATTTGTTAATATTTAAGTTTACTTTGAAAAATTATAGTTTTTGTCAAACGCTCTAGTGACCAAACGGGAAAAACACTGAATTTATTTTCGAATATTATTAGACTATATATTCTTGTTTTTGGCACAAGCCGAGACACGATTGCTGAAAGTTGCCTCGATAGAAAAAAAATCCGAAGTTGGGTCCATTTTCCCCCTTATTTTTCTTAGCTTACGTAAACTATAAGAGCTTAAGCAATATAACTAATTAAAAAATATGGTATTCTGGTTTATATAAAAAATCACACAAGCAAAATTAGACAAAACTTTATAGATTGGCTTATTTATCGTAGTTTAGTCAAAAAGTCTGATCCTTAAGAGCGCATCATCTTTTTCTTTCGTGCACGGGAGCCATAAACGTGTAACGGATGGGCGTGGCTTGTCCGAATCGAGGAATGGCCTTAAATTATTTTCGTAAAAGCGGTAGAACAAAAGTCACCAGACCTTCACCAGTCATGAATGGAGTAGGTAATGACATAATGACATTGCTATTGCTGGCTCAGTGAATATGTCAATATGCATGAAATTCACAGAATTACCAATGAATGCCCATTCATTTGAACATACAAAATAAGGATAATATTTTCTATAATAAGCGTGAATCAGTGCTTTAGTACAACTCATTGATGGAAATAAGTATTTGCTCTCATTTGGCCTTAAATTTTACGCAATGCCTGCCAAGCCAATTTATTATGAAATAAAAACTATGCAAAAAACAAACAATAGGTACCTAATTTAAATGGATAATTTGTGATTATGCTGATTAGTCTAAGTGATAAGCTGATAGTAATAAATCTAAATAAAATTGTCATAAAGATATTTAAAGACTGTATTAGCATGTAATTTTATTATCCTATTTATAGCTAGAGTCGTAAACATATTTACATACATTGCAGCTTGCGCTTATTTGTCGGCACAACATTAAATATCGCTACCAAGTTGGGTTCAACGAATGTTCCGTTCCGATACCGACAACGTGTCAATATTGACACGATCCGCCGGTGTGAACTTTTATCTCACCTGACGTGAGAAATGTTTATCAAACCGATATGCAGTTCAACAACCCAGCAGAAAGCTGAAGTCGAGTGGTAAAAGTCGAGGACATCTACTGAAACCAGAGGGCCTACCGCGAAGTTCGAAAATCGACTAAACGTTGGCCCCGTCTCTATCGCTCTTGCATATACGAAAGAGAGTGATGCAAATATAGACGATTCGATGAACGAAGAGGTACGCGGTTATATGCAAGGATTGAAGTGCTTGTAAAGTGACCGGAGCGAGCGATACAGTCAGCAGCAGAAGTAGCTAAGCGGGTGAGGTGTTCAAAATGACCTTCACACGCTCTTATTCTCTTAACAATAAAGTTGTGTTTGTGTCAAGCTCATTTTGAACACATCACCCGCTCAACTACTTTTGCTGACTGTACGGGACGGATTGAGTGACGGTAGTTGGAAATCATATCATAAACGCAAGGGTTTCGATTGTGGTTAATATAACGCCCAAAAGCATATATTTATAAGCATATACCTATACCCGAAGACAAGTTATAAGGACAACGTTTACCTTTCCATGTACTACCTATATCTTTCTAAAACGTTGTTATCTTTTTAAGTTATCAACTAAAAAAACACAAGAATTAATAAATAACAAGGATTATGATTAACGATTAGGATTACCCTGACACGACTATGATAGCCCCGAGCCAAAGTAAAGGCCTATGTTCTCTTACGCGATTTTTATAAGCAGTTACCGCAACGAAATTGCCTTGATCCTCTGCTACTAAGCAATGTCGGAGCATTAGCTGATGTGTACAGAAATAATCTAATCTTATTATACCCACCAGGTAAAGTAAGCAACAGAAGTTGCTAAGCGCGTGAGGTGTTCAGTATATAACATTCACACGCTCTTATTCTCCTAATAACAAGGTCGTGTCATGCTCCTTTTGAACATCTCACCCGCTTAGCTACTATTGCTGCTGACTGACTGTACTATCTAGAAATCGTGATAGGGGATATTTGGCAAGTCCAAAGGAGCACTAAATTAAGTAGTAAGTACGTGACTCTCGCCACGAGCTGTAGTATTTTAATTACTTGTAAATTGTAATCTATTTACGATCGCTTTCGTGTTATCGCCGATACAAGTATACATATAATGTTATACATATTTTACGAGAGTACACTCAGATAGCAGTATGTCAACAGGTGTGCTAAGAAAACACACAGCGGGGGTGACGGACTCCTATCGGGCACCACCGTCCACCGTGCCAATGCCAATATTAGACCAGCACAAGTGCTCAAATCGGCCAGCCAATAGACGACCACAATCTTACACATACCAGGCCTTCCGATAACGCCAGTCAGCAATAAATGTCCAGCGTATCAATAACATAAACCTTTGCAGACGTCATAAAACTTACGGATAGCTATAAACTTCGAATACTTATAAAACTGGTTATTTCTATAGATTTTAAATATGCTAGTACTAGAAAAATACAACTTTATGACCCATTGAAACCCGAAGGTTTTTGTTCCGATCAGAATTTAATGATTCGATTAGAAGAAACTCAAAAAAATATCCTTTATTCAGAAGGTATTGTAAACGCTATGACAAAACACCAAAACAGTAACTATTAAATCCTCCAAAGGTATAAATCAATGTGTTGGTTATTCGAAATATAATAGATCCCCCTATGTCATTATAATATGAACCGAAACACCTTACACCAGAAACGAAATACCACCACTCGAGATTAAGGGTGTGTAAAAACTATTACGTAACCTGCGTTTAACCTGATACTCCTTAATCCTTAGGGGCACAAAAAATGGACCCTGCTCCGATCCCATATTCCCAGCGCTCCCGAGCTTTCCACTAAGGTAATCCGCTTACCCAATATAACTGTGACCTCAACAGTTATGCAGAATGGGAGATCATACTTTTTAGATATGCTGGTGCAACTAAAACGCGCGCTCGCCTGTGTTTAGGATGAGATAGCAATAATATCAGCGCGGGCGCAGGGGAGGCGCGGGGCGCGTGGCACCTCCGAGGCGCGCCACGCTGCCGCCGAATAAATTACTCCCTATCTCCCCGCTCTCCTCCCGCCCCGACTCTTATCGATCGTGTAGGATTATCCAGAGGTCGCATGCGCCTGCGACCCCGGGACCTTACATGATCCGAACGGAATGCCATTTGTACGGTCACGACAATTTGTAGTTAAACGGAATTGTAACACGCTAGTGTTTACACTGAAGGAAAATTCAACACGTTTTAATAAAGGTTCTTAACATGGCGACTTATGGCCAGTAACATTATGGGCGAACTGTCGAGAATATTGCTTAAACATTTGTAGCTGTCAAATTTGCGATGCCACAAGCTCTTAAAGGTCCGCGTAGAATTACGCCCCTGTTTATTTCCTCTATTGCGCCATATCCATCATCGTATATAAATCGACATGGCAGTGGCAAGCTAAACTCGTGTCGCTATCGTATAGTATCGACATGCAACCCACTCGCAGCAAGAACATTGTGTGAAAGTTGTACCTGCCAAGCGTCGGGTGATTTGTACGCGCGATGTGATTTATAGATTTAATCCCCATGCTCTGACGAGCTTTTGATCGACTCACATGTCATCACACTTACCATGAGAAAACGTGGACTGATCTGGTCAAGATCCAGATGCCACTAAGAATGGGGGAGAACTAAGTATGGGGGTAGCGCACGATGTCTTCTCCTTGACGGCAGACTGCACGTCTTCAGCTGTCATATTGCAGAAGAAGAGGTCAACATGGCAAGTAGGTTATTGCGACGCAGAGAGCAACAATATTAAAACAACAACAGCAATACCAATTTAGAAGGTACCATAGCGTACCGAAAACCTGCAGATATGCTAATTTCGGCTGAGAAGTTAGGTACCTTTACGTCAAACGAATAACTCTGACATCTTTAAACTATTCGATCATGAACCATATTAAGCTAATAAACTCTATTATTTGCAAATCAATGCCGAGAACAATAGCACCGTATTAAGCATGTAATTGGAATTTATTGAAAAGAATTAGCATGTGATTTGGCAATCGTCACTAGAATCTCCAATTCGGTCGGTATCGGTACTCGACATGATTTTGATTTAGGTCTTGGGATGCATTAATGCAATATCTGGGATTTTCATCCATACGCTTGCAGAGCACTGGCTAGGGAATGCTCACTCGAACCAGTGTGAATGCTCTCTCCCATTACGTTTTGGTTTAGAGGAATACATAATGAGTAGATATAATGAGTAATGACCTACTCGCAAAATAATTACATATTTACAAAACCATTTATTGCACGTCCTTTTTCTAAATCACCCCTTGGGCTCTTAGTTAGGTATATTTCCCCCTGTTTGTAAAATGTCCTTTTCATAGAATAAATTCCCCTCTCGCGATATGTCTTGATTGCTCTGTAAAACACGACCTTCATTGCGGCTTTTGGTCGAGGATCGGGCCATGACGTCCCACGTGCAACATATGGTCGTGTCGTGAGTGAGCTTTTGCAACTCGAGAACACCTTCGAGAGAACAATGTCTTAATTCAATTTCAGGTTTCGACTTTGTAGACGTTTTTCACCTAAAGAAGCCATGCAATGCAATTCTGTGGCATGATCGAACCATATCTGCTACAACCAACGCCTTACGGGGCAACCAGTTCCCCACGCCAAAGCAAGTCTATTGACGAAGCATTTTGTACTCGACCGTGTTAACCTGTGAGCTCGCGCCCAGAATAGGTGGTCCAAGTCGTAATACGAGTGTTCGCAATGAATAGTGATACATATTGTAACTGGCTCTTCTGCGTTGAAACGTTCTGTTAGCTTTGTGACTAGTACAGCTCTCTACAACCTCGACGTGAACGAACAAGCTCAAATAAGTCGTTATAACTTTTAACAACATGTCCAACGGCTATCGCCATTGCGATTAACAACTTCTTGCATCGTGATTAACCGAGAACCGTAAGGTTTTATCAAGAGTTGACATGATAACACGTGGGACGAGACTTCAAAACGAATCGTCGCTCGTAAAGAATGCCAAGTTCCGACATATGTTTATGAGCTGAAAACGTTACCAACTTTATGTCTTCCGTCAGAATTTTAATTGAGTTTATTACACTCTTTTAATAGTTTTTAACTGCCTGACGAATAATACGCCGTTTGTTTAAAGACTCATTATAATAAATTAGTCGAAACGTTTACTCTTCTAATTGTCTTATCTAAAAGTTTACTTGTTTTGCCCAATTATAAATGAATTATGTGTTATTTTCCTACTAATAGAATACGCTCCTCCTTGTCTTGACAAAGAGTTAATTGTGTTACTCGATAACCCGTTTTAAATTAAGTGGGCTGATAAAATTCGGCGTCGCGACGAGTTCTCGCAGAAAATTCGCATTTAAACAAGCTCGACGCTCATCTATCGCTTTATCTTAAGTGATCTAAACAGAATGCGCTATCTCGACGTCGTCAATGAATCGCATGCACTCGCACGGATCAGTGATGCCTGACATGGATTGTGGTCGGCGACTGGGTCGCTTTATCTCCGTACTCATGCCGTGGGTGGAGACGTAGCGTAGAGGCTGTGCCTGTGCAGGGGTGCATAGTGCACGCGCGGGCGCGGGGAGCTCCTACCGCGCGCCGGCCTCCCGTCATTCGTGCCGCGACTGCCGACTGAGCAACTCGCGTATTCCGTTTTATCGTGTCGCGAAGTTCGCCACTCCCGTGAGACGGCGTGTGTTGTGACTGACTATAAACTTGGTGGTGTAAAAATAAAGCCGGCGACAGACGGCGGCGTCCCGGGTTATATTTAAATGATAGCGCCGACTCGGGGCCGGGCTCGCCTCAACACGACGACATGAGGCTAAGTAAGTGCGACGCCTTCGCCCGACACCTAGACTAGATCATGAATCTAGCCCTACTCTAGTCACGACTGCGAGGGATCCCGTGCAACGCTCCAATCGGATTAGCTTCCCATGTATTTACAATGCGACCTGTTGTTGTACGATTCTCCATCGTCGCGATCAAACAGTGTTTGTTACATGTGGTTTGTTACAATGTTGAACGACTCGTCATTTCCTCGTTTGTTTTTCCATTTCTCGGTAAAGACGAACTTTGATTCATTCCGTAAATAACATACATTACTCTAGGTTATGTGTCATTCATACCTTGCTGGTTATTTTCGTAATTATCATCGTCTTATGGACAATTACATCCTGTTCGCTGATGTAGCGCTTTGCTGCAATAAATACATGAGATCCTTACCAGCAATTAGTACCTCTGTCATGCTCACTACATCTAGACGGAGAGCTGGCCACGTCAGACATGACACAATAATGAGAGCGACGAAACCCCTCTCGTTAGTTTGCTATACTATGCTTATTTCTAGATCCGGACATCTGGCAGTTGTAAAGTGGTGGAGGTCAAAGAATGCAAATAACTTGAAGAAAACAAATTCTAGAGATCTGGGTTTGATCCAATATAATGAAAAATTATGTAATTAATTACATTATATAATATCCAAAAGTTTCGGTTGGGGGAAGTAGTGCCAAATGATGTATAATGTAATTTTTGATTACTCGCTTACTGTTTTTGTTTCCGCAATAATACACAATGTTTTTTGTTCTAATGTTAAAATATAGGCCCTGTTCTCTATAAATGACACAACTTCAGCAGTTTTTACCTATTTCGGTATTACTTTTTTCCAGCTTAAAAACTTTGTTGGTCTGTCACTCTGATCTCCACCCATTAAAAGCTGCCAGATGCCCGGATCTAGCAATAAGGATGGTCATGCAATCTAACTGCACTGGTTACAATACTCTCATTATCGTGTCATATCTGACGTGGCCAGCTCTTAGACCAATCCGTGTTTACATAATCTAAGTAACATTTGAAATAACATTAAAAACCAAAATTTTAAAAGCATTCTCTATCATATCTGAACAGTTATGTTCAGATTCCAATAATAAAAGCCTATAAATTCAATTTAAATTAAATTTCATCTTCGCTATAGAAATATTTCTATTGTTGTTTTTACGGGTCTGTATCGGTCGGATCTCGAGGTGGCCGGGCCTACCTGTTGCCCGCCAAAAAACAACTATCCTTTACACGGGCCCCTGGCAGATGGGCCCTGTCTCCCGTCTCCATCCCAACACGCTTTATATGTATTCCATTTTAATGGCGTTCTATTACTTGTGGCAGACATTTATGATGATTAATCTGAAGCGTCTCTCGTATTTTATTAGTGTAGAGATATTGGCTTTTCAAGAAAGAAAGAATTGTTATTCCCTGTTGTGCTCTTTAACATGGCATGTCTAATAATACTAGAATTAGTTTGAAATAAGGGTTTGATCTTGAAAAGGACCAAAACAGACATTGATTGTAGGTATGTTTCTATCCTTTGCGACAAGTTGAAATTCTGTATTGTTAAACAATTGGTAAATTGACAGAAGTTGCCCTTCTCGTTCCGTTCTTCAAGATGTTACATTAAAATTGTCTATACAATCAACATAATGAAGATCATTCAATAAAGAAAGAGCGCCATTTTGCGCGCTAACACAAATTATTCTAAAGGCCTTGTTACACCTAACGAGTACAGTGGCGAGACAGCAAAATGCCACTCGGCCGAGTGAGTAAAATGGCCCGGCCCAGTACTCGGCGATGTGTTTAGACCTTGCGAGTACTCGGTCGAGAGTACTGACTCGCCACTGTACTCGGTAGGTGTAACAAGGCCTTAAAACCAATGTTCACATGCCATAACACTTAATGAACTCCATTCCAACTGATTAGGAAATCACTATGATAGCATAATTGCATGATATGTCTGGATACAGATTGGCAGGGCGCGCTAATCGCACCTTGTTTATTTGCATAATACCACTTGTTATAATTGCAATGATCTAGGGACCTGCCGCGTCAGTAAACGATCTTAATTGACACTACGCAAATTTTCATTCATTAAACATTCAACCAATTTCCTGGTATTCGTATGAGACGAACTTATCAACGCGCGATAAACGTTTCCCAATGCCGTTCTGTTACAATTTTCATGGACCAAAACAAGTTATACTGTCATACATTATCCTAAGATTCATGAGTCACAGACATGTAGGTATAGACTAATTGCGTAATATACACTTGGTTTTAGTAGCAAAAGAAATCCGAAACCCATTCAGATTACTTTCTTTACGACCAAATACCCTGAGTCTTAAAATCCCAGCATTTCCATTTCTTCCCAAATCTCTTGAATCATTTTTATTGAGCATATGAATGGCTGGTTTTCCTCAAGCCATCCTCTTCACAGAACAGATGTGTCGATTTGGCACGCCCGCACTGTGTTGTAATGCTATAATATAACTCATAGTTCTGAAAGAGTTAATTACCAGACCACGTTGACAACAGTGTTCTGTAGCTTTGAAATCGGTTTTATTTAATATGACATGATTTACTTGCCCTTATACTAATCCGGAGTCGGCGCCAGTGCTGAAAGTCTGTGCTTTTAGGTCAACGCCAATCGGATTTATTTATAGGTCAGCACGATTTGATGGTCGCACTTGTCTACGAATGCAGGTGTCTCTTCTCGCGATTTAAAAAACTTAAGTTGCTTTATCACGTGGACATCACAGTCAATTTTTGGCATGTAGTTGAACATTTTGGTTAGAAGTTAGGCAATGCCTCTGTGGCCATCTAAAGAGATTGATGATGTCCCCTACACACTTCATATCACTGCAGTACTTTGAAGCAACCAATGTATATGTGAAAGGGACCAATTAGTACACAACGTCAGGTGACAAGCAAAACTCACTAAGTACTACCACAAGTTCTTAGCCATAATGAACCATACTGGCAGCATAACATGGTTGATTTTCGTTTAATTATTTGTTTGTAATTAGTTAGTTTTGCTTGTCACCTGACGATAATATCATTAGTTACTGGTTTGCAGTTGTTGGGAATTAAATTGCCAAATGTCTCCATTACACCCGTAATTACAGGATTCAGCAATTTTACTTGGCAGCTATTTTTGGAATTATTGCGTAATTTAGATAATAATTATCATAAATCACCTTATAACGACATGTTATTAAGAAGTAATCGGCGTGGATAATCAACTAATCTTGTCGCTTTATAAGTACAACTGTAATCACAATGGTCGCGGATGTGACGCGCGAGAGCAGTGAATGTCACGCTAAATTGATTGCAGGTGCAAACTGCGCGATCTGATTACATCCATGATAAAAGAACATGATTTAATGCAGGCTTTCTTCCATAAATAGATTTACATAACCAGCATATTGCAGGAATACAAAATATCTACAAACAGTAAAAAAAAATCTTAGTTATACTTGTAGAGTCCGTATCTTTTATTGATAGTATAGTCGTTTGTTAAGTAGGTAGGTACATCACATATACATATCTAAGATAAAAGTACTACATACCATACACAAGAAATCAAAATATCTGCACATGCACTGTCACGCTTTATAGTAAAAAATCATCTTCAGATATCTGTGAGCAACTAATGCCTAATCCAACTAATTGTAAGTATTAAAACCGATTGACAATATGTTTTCATGTTGTTTAACGTATAAGAATTCTGAGAGAGGTAGATAATCTGGATTAATGTGCTGAATTCTGGGTTATCCCCAGGAACCCTGTCCGGCTGCCAAATTACAGAAAATATTTATATTGCGTTGTGTGAGATTTCGTCTGCATCTACAATCCGTTACAATTTAGATATAAATCCGCTTTCATTCCCTTCCTCCTTGCATCGGTTTCCTCATCACTGAGGGTCGTGGTCATTCAACAGCTTCTCTCTGATGATCTGACGCCATCTTCCTCTATCTGTTGCCGAGTGAAGAGCGTCGTGAACTGTAGGTAGTGTTGAGAGCTGAGCGAATTAGGTCAGACTAGCGCATTGGGCTCTTGTAGGTATCTTGGCCGTTCACCTTCGATTTTACCTGACTTAGAAGTGGTATTTAAAAAAACTCAACTATTCGATTACGTTTGACACTTAATTAAAGTATTATTTCCATTATTCCAGGCCGGGGCATAGTCTGCGAGTGCGCGGGCGCGAGCGCGTGCCCGGACGGCTCGAACAATGGCACCTGCACGACGCAGGTCAACGGGTACTGCTTCGTCACCGTTGAGGAGGTGGAGACAGAGGCCGGCCTCATAGAGCTGGAGCGCACCGCCGGCTGCCTGCCGCCCGACGAGTCCGGGTTCATGCAAGTGAGTATTGCCTCTAAGAAAATTCGAAAATTATTGTTGCTAGATCTACATCACTAAACGTTATTTTGCCTTTGACTTTGTTTCTCTTTCTCCCCTAAGTGAGAGGGATTTCATGGCTCTTCCACAGAAAAGAACAAACGCAGCGTGTCGGAATTCGCAAAATAGATTCGCTTCAAAACACTACCTTAAAATTACATTACTTTAACGGTATTTATAATGATATGAAAATAAGTGTAATGTTTACGATATCCGTGACACGGCACTTTGGTAACCTGCATTAATATAAGTCGAGTCATGAGAAGTTTATGTGCGGCTTTAAATTACATCGGTAGGTAGATGTAGTTGTTATTGTTGATATTGCAAGAACTGTAACTAGGACATAGCCAGACTGACGTTGTCAACATTGCTGATGTGTAAAACTACACACAGTTTAATCAAAAACAACCTAGCTACTCCGCGATAACGATAAGATTGTGTAACACGTCTAAAGATAGTATATGTATTACGCGTGTGCACACTGGGCTTTAATAATGTTTTACCACGTCATCTTTATATAAAAATAAAATTAACGGGACGATAGATCTTAAAAGATATTGAATAAAATGGGCAATTACCACACCACATACTTTAACTCTTATGAGAGTTATGAGTTATTGGCTTTCGATTCGACTCTTTTAAGTACATGCTCTTCCTTGTACTGTACCTACAGGGTCAACTAAGTACGAGTATTTACTTTTAAATAAAACAAAACATCAGAGATTCTGACATATCTAGGTATGCAACGCGTCCTATCAATTGCATCGTATTTACGAGCGAAGTGTAATCAACATCGTTTTTTTTCTTTTCAGTGCAAGAGCTCACAAGTGCCACACAGACACCCGAAAGTGATCGAGTGCTGCAACGAGAGCGACCTGTGCAACCGGCGGCTGCAGCCGCGCCTGCCGTCGTACGCGGCCGGCACGGAGCCGCCCGCGCTGCAGCCGGCGCCCGGCCCCGCGCCGTCGCTGCTCGTGGCCGCCGCGCTCGGCGTCGCGCTCCTCGCCTTCCTCGCCGCCGCGCTGCTGCTGTGTCGGCGTCGGCGTCGCGCAGGCAAGCGCCCCCCCTCGCCTCCCGCGCCCCACCTCGCCGAGGTCAGCTCCGGCTCCGGCTCCGGCCTGCCGCTGCTCGTGCAGCGCACCGTCGCCAAGCAGATCCAGATGGTCGAGTCCATCGGCAAGGGCCGCTACGGCGAGGTGTGGCTCGCGCGCTGGCGCGGCGAGCGGGTCGCCGTCAAGGTCTTCTTCACCACCGAGGAGGCCTCCTGGTTCCGGGAGACCGAGATCTACCAGACGGTGCTGATGCGCCACGAGAACATCCTCGGCTTCATCGCCGCCGATATAAAGGGGACCGGCTCCTGGACCCAGATGCTGCTCATAACGGACTACCACGAGCGCGGCTCGCTCCACGACTACCTCCAGACGGCGGTCCTCGACCCGCCGGCGCTCCTCACGATGGCCTACAGCGTGGTGTCCGGCCTGGCGCACCTGCACATGGACATCTTCGGCACGAAAGGCAAACCGGCGATCGCGCATCGCGACATCAAATCCAAGAACATTCTAGTGAAGCGCAACGGCCAGTGCGCCATCGCGGACTTCGGTCTCGCCGTTCGCTTCGTCGCCGAGCGCGACGAGGTCGACATCGCCCCGAACACGCGCGTCGGCACGCGGCGGTACATGGCCCCGGAGGTGCTCGCCGAGACGCTGCAGGGAACCGACTTCGAGGCGTTCAAAATGGCCGACATGTACTCGCTGGGGCTGGTCCTGTGGGAGATGTGCCGGCGCTGCGCGGCGGGCGACGCGGTGCAGCAGGTGGAGCCCTACGCGCTGCCGTACCACGACGCGGTGCCGCCGGACCCGAGCTTCGACGACATGCACTTGGCGGTGGTGGCGCGCGGACTGCGGCCCCCGCTGGCGGCGCGCTGGTCGCGGGTGCCGGCGCTGGCGGCGCTGGGCGCGCTGATGGCGGAGTGCTGGCACCACAACCCGCCCGTGCGGCTGACGGCGCTGCGCGTCAAGAAGACGCTGGCCAAGTTCCACGCCGAGTGTGACGTCAAGCTCGTGTGATCGTGAACGCGCAGACTATGTGACAGACTCCGTGAAATGATCGTCGGCGCGCCGTCCGCGGACGCTCCCGTGTCTTGTTGTGTTGAGTTCCTCAGTTCTATTTATTTTTAATTCGCGTCGCCGAACCGACCACCGTCTTTAATCTCAGTATTGTTAAGTTTGAAGCTCATACCAGTGACGAGCGTCGAGCCCGAATCTCTGTACATACGACTGCATCTTTCCCTATTTAGTATCGTTTTATTACCTGTTGCGTTCTCGCCGATACCGCTCTTACACTTTTCGTATCAAAAAAGAATAGAGACCGCGTGTTTCTTAAATAGATGTATAAAATAAGGTGTCGACGATAATGTAGTAGGTCCTAGTTATCTACGAAGGAAAAATATGTGAATTCGTTGTCTTCCGTTACTGTAAGCGATACCACAGAACAAATAATACAAAAGATCCACTCCATAACACTGGTCATCAAATTCAACATTAAAATTAATTTGAATAGACCCGATATGGAACTTGTACATAAGCCTTTTGCTTTTGTATAATTCGTTTTGTGGTTACATTGTCGTCTAATACGATCCCCGATAGTTATAGATCAGGACTGATCTTGACTAGACTATTGGTCCGCCGGTTGATCGTGAAACGTCCAGGGACCATATTCTAAAACGAACATATTTTGATGTATCAACATTATATCCAAAATGTATAATTGTTCACTCCCTTGCTCTTAGAGTTATGCTACATGTGTACATCTAGCTGCAAAATTGCATGGACACTTTATTAGATGTGTTATTCCATTCGTAGTGTCCAATTTTACAGTTGGTAGAATTGGTATCATGTTGCTATTGCATGTTGGTTCTTGAATGCGGTCCCTGTATTTGGCAGCTCAGCAATACTCACGTTTAAGTTTATATTCGTAATATGTTTATGAGGAGGCGGGACGTAATGAAATTGTGATATTTTTGACAATAACTATGTCTCCAATACGAAATGTTTTGTACAGTACCTCATTATTTTTTGAAATTGCCTTAGCAACATTGTTTTTCAGGATTCCTCTTAAGTTGGTAGTAATTTTGAATTAAAACTAATAGTCATTCCCTACAGTGAGATTCTTCTTTTCATGTTTCAAATGTATGATATTGTGATTTTTTTAATTAACTTTTGCCTATGAGAGGCTTTATTGAATCTCAATAGGTCATCTAAAACTTCAGGCTAGCACGTATGTTATTTGCATATGTTTAATATTATCAAATATGATACAAAAAGAAACATACCATATGTGTGCCAGCTACAGACTAATTAATTTAAATCACGAAGAGGGATCCTTCAGACTAATGAATTGTACTTAAAATGAACAAACTGATGAAAAAGACTAATTTTAGTGAAGTATTAAAGACTTGATAATGTGCAGTGTCTTAAGAGATGCCTTCGCCATGTGTAGTATTAACATATTATAGTCCGTCGCGGCGCGCTTGGTTAATAACATGTTTCGTTTTGTTATATATGAACTGTGACACACAGTATGCAGTGTGGCTAAGGGATAGGTTCATTTTGGGATACCAAGCATTAAATGCAATTGTGGAATGTTATGTAGTCCTTGATTTTATGTAAATTTGAAATGTAACTCAACTAAGAGTGTCATTGAGCTATTATTGTAATTCACATCTTGTCCTTAAGGATCTGCACATGTTTATTTACTGTTTTATATGGAATAAAATATGTATTGCGTTAGATAATACTAAATATCCTCATATTGCATATTTAAAGCATTCGCCCTTCTCTTGCTAAAAAGCCTCAAGTCGGCAGTTAAGAATTGTACCTACTGCCAACCTAGTGACATGAGTTATTGACCTCAACTGTTTCAACACCGTCGTATATAATATAGACAAAGTTTACAATGTATGTAAATAACTACAGCAAAGTTTAAAAGATCTTAACCATTTCACTGTTAAATATAGAAATAGCTAACTGGAAACAAAACGCCATGAACGGTCCCAAAGGGCCTTTACCGATTCGAACTAACAATTATTACTTATTATTATATAAAAAAAATGTTGTGAAACCAAGCGCGAGCGTAGCATTTACTGGCGCATTTGCGCGTGTACATTGTTGTAAATATAGCTGTTAAATAGGTAAGATACGAATAAAATATTAATGGACATACTCTTCTTGTTTTTTTAAATTCAATACTGCACTAAATATAGATAAAGCTTGTTGACGGGACAAAAGTAGCCATTGTTAAATGATTATATTGCCAACTGGTAGTTTAATATTGCTTAAACGGTCTAGTCATGGGACTGTTATGTAAGGAGGCTTTCACACTGCTGCTGTTTCCGCATGCGGCGCCGGTGCGCAAGCGAGATAGCGCTGTCATGCTTGCACACCGTCGCCAGTGTGATAATCGCGTGAAGGGACCAAACTAAAGTAAATAATGCTTAAAGTAGAAGTCCGAAAATATGCGATCATATGAAATCGAGATAATATTAATCTTGAATATAGATTTGGGACGGGATTTACTAGTATCGATAGTGGAAGCCTAATCCTTCGCGAGGCCCTTGCAAAAATCTGTTGTGCGAGGGGAAACTTCTTTTTAGAGCTCACAGACTGTACCAAAGTAGGTAGTTATTTACACCGGCTTGCTTGTTAGACGCATCGCCAAAGTCATCTGAAATTCCAACCCAAAGCTTTTAACGGTTTTACTTCTGGCTACCATGCTGTCTCTATTATGGTGCTGCCACATATAAGATAGTGTAACAGAGACGCCGCCATGTCATAATAATATTAATAATATATAACATCAGCAGCACCATTATGTTCGACTTTCCGGAAAACACCGTGAGGAAACAGGGCTTACTCCAAACAAGGCCTAGCTTTCTCTTAGGGTTTAAATATCAGATGACAGTCGCTATTGTTTATTAAAATTAGCGCCTAACCCGCTTATTCTTCAGCGTCTTACAAACTTCATATAGTTATATGTTTTTCTGTTTCTAATAACCACAAATGTCAGTGATAGATAATGAAGATGATGTTAGTCTTAAAACAGGATTTGTAATACATTTGATCTTACCGTCAACTGCTACAACTTTGCCAGGTTTGAAACGGGAGAAAGGCGGCCATCTCAGGAATAAAAGTTCAGGAATAGGAAGATTTTAAAGCCAGGCAAAATTGTGCATCGTAGGCAAAGTTGTAGCACTTGACGGTAGCTGGCAAATGATTCTTCAAAAACAGTACTAGATTTTTTCTGTGCCACTTCCACTATGAGATGCGAAGAATGAAATGTGATCGGTTTCGTTACTACTAGCGCCATCTGACAAGTGAATGTGGGTTACCGTTTTTCATTCCGTAAGCTAGAGGGCGCTTGTGTCACCCGGCAATGTGACGCCAACAGCAGGTACGTGCTGCATGGCATTTTTTTCAGTATTTTTGAGTAGCCGTGCCAACTTTCTTAGGGTGATCTATCGACTGCCAGTATCGGAAAAAAATCCGTCTACAAGAAAATAATTTGGTTGTTCACTTTTGTTGAATCTTCCTAGCTCAGTCTGTACAACATGCCGCCTACCTACTTAGCAGTGTCAGCACACTCAGCACCTAGGACTTTGAGTATTCGCATTGTCATAGTCATTGAGCAGAACTATAGGACCATTTGTCTAATTACATCGTTCCCTAATATGGCCACAGCATATTTTAATAGCTTCTTGTAAATTTGTCATTAATTAATAAATAATATCAATTAGCCTTGGCCAATAGGTACAGCCGCCATCAAATATATCGGAGCGGTCAGGGTACTCAAAAATATCTGAGCATGCACTTTATCGCCTTGACAATAGAGGCGTTGTTCAGATATTTGTGACCACCTTGGTCGCTGCGATATATTTGATGGCGACTACATAAAGAAATGAAAGTGCCAAAACGCCCAAAACAGCAAAATGATCAGTTAGGCCTAGATTCTTGACCTCATTATGAATCATAACTGTATTCATGGTAAGGTTGCGTTTCCACCAGAGATGAGAGAGGATGCGGAGCGAGGAATGAGTTTGTAAACAACCAAACCTAGAGCTGCTCTGTTCGAGGATAGGTAAATGACGTGATTTCATTGGTTCTAAAAAACACATTTCTCGCTCATCTCTGGTGGAAACGCTGCCTAAAGATAATCTTCTTCATCACACTTCTCAAGAAATTGCAAGCATATAAGATTAACGTATTTGTGTTACATAAAATAAAACCTCACAAATGTAGGTACTTAATTTGATATTTATTCCGCTTTATGTACATACGTCACAATTCCTAGCATAAAACACGTTCAGTCACAGCTATTCAAATAGCTTCGTCATCCACTCTTAACCATAATTAAAATAATTGTCTATAAAAATTATCTGATCTTCTGGACAGTCACTTCCTTAAGACGGACTGGACTGACTGTTCAAGTCCTATTTGCCGAAGCTCTTAGTAGGGCGCATATCTTCTAGACGGAGAGGGTCCACGCATCCCAGGCCTGGAAATTTAACATTTTATTGTAATAAGGAGCAAAGTTGTGATAAATCGAGCTCTGTTAAGTTAACACCTAAATTAAGCAGGTTTCGTTTATTAGGTTCACAGTTCACACATAAAGTAGATACAATATGTAAAATCAAGTAAAATATCTATGATCTGTGTATCTGCTGTTAATTTGCAATAAAAAAATATGTATCAATATTTTCAAATTAAAGTAGAACCAGACTACAGACAGCAGTACTGGTTGCTATGTATTTCTATAGTAACTATATTAAAGTATTTAATAAAAATACAGAGAAACCAGTAGTATCACAGTGCCACACCATATGCTGCTGCTGTCTGTGATCGAGTTCCAACTATCATAAGGAGACCAATAGCAATCAGTTATTTACCTTCTGTCATCAAATGTGTCACGGCTAAAGTCCTCGTACATCCTGTTGAGTAAAGAATATAGTTACAAATGTGGCCTGTTGTATAAATATTACATCATTTAAAAAAATCATGGTAATACTATACTACTTCAATGATAATTTAAAATGAAAAGCGATACGATATTCTCACCCGCGGGACATTTGTGGTCCTCGCGGGGGGCTCCTGCGGCTGAACATATCATCATACGACGACCTCATAGATCCCATGCTGGAGCGCATCGGCGGCAGGCTCGGCATCGGAGGCATCGGCTCGCGGCGCAGCGGCGGCGACGCGAAGTCACCGCGCGCGCGCGACGCGCCCAGGCCTCCTAGCTCCCGGGACCCGGAGCCCGGGTAGCGGCGCTCGAACAGGTCCCGTGGCGAGTCGAAGCGCGACCGGTCGTAGTACCCATCGTAGGGATCCTGCAAATGAGTGCAAGTTAGAATATGTGGGTGCAGTCCAATTAAATATAAAGCATTGGAGAATTTTATGTTCGGAGAGGCCTAGTAGTGTTCGGATTGAGATATAGCATCATCGAGCCCAAAGAGGCAGTCGGACCGGACTATTAGGTACCGCGTGCGGAAAGAACGTCCACGCTCGGCCTACATGATGCATCGAAGCGGCGAATGCTACCGGCGTTTCGAAAGGCAAAGAGAAGGAGAGCGCGTTACCCCAAATCCTCCCATCATGCGATCGCGGAGGAACGGCGGAGGCGGCGGGGGCGGGTAGGGGTCGCGGCCGAAGGCGCGGTCGCGGAAACCGTTGCGGTCCGGCCCCATGGCCTTGGGGCACTCCTTGGACCAGTGGCCGCCGCGGCCGCAGCGGTAGCACTGCTCGGGGTCGCCCATGCCGGGCCGCTGGCGCACGCGCGACGTCGACATTTGCACCTTCATCGGCTGCCCGTCCACCATCATGCCATTCAGCTCTTTGATGGCCTCGTTCACGTCGCCCGTCGCGTCCAGGTGCACGAACCCGTAGTTACGCACGATATCGCATTCCACCACCGCGCCGTACTTCTGAAACAGCTCGCGGACTTCGGGCGCGCGCGTCTTGTCCGTCAAGTTACCAACGAATATTTTAGTGGTCGGAGTCGTCGGGGCTTTGCGGCTCTTGGCCGCCTCTATTTTGATTGCCTGTCCGTGAACTAGCTCGCCGTTAAGGTTCTGAATGGCTTCGCGCCCGGTTTGCTCGTTTTCCATATGCACGAAACCGTAATTTCTGACGATATCACATTCTACGACCGTACCGAACTTTTCGAATAGCGGCCTGAGATCGGCGTCCGTGGTTTTATCGGATAGATTCCCGACGAAGATTTTGAAAGTACCGGCGCCCGGCATTTTAGGTTCTGAAACGCATACATAATTTGACGAAATGAGTCAGTGGCGTCTATTTGCAAAGATAGTTCGCAGTACCGCGACGAGAGTTTAAAACGGCGAAAAAGATATTAATTATGCGACTTACCTGTTTATCCCCTGCAAATACACAAAATTAAACACTATATGACTAAAATAAGACGTATTTTCACTGTTAAATTCCACCGCCGAGCTGCATACACCGCTGAGCCGAAGTCTAATCAAAATGGCGACCGCTGCCCATAGAATAGAACAAATAGAACAATGCAAGTGACGGGTGACGGGGGGAAATAAAATAAATGAATGTCTATGGAATGGTATGAATGAATGAATGGAATGGAAATCAAACGCTACGTGCTGACGATGACGACGACGACCAATGATAACAGCTTGAATTTTAGTTATCATCCAATGGCAGTCGACGCTTAGGTGTTTCTTTGTTGTCACTTCCTAAACATGCTACCACCACCTACCACTACCACTTTCGGTTTTTTAAAAACACCTCATAAACAGGAAATGGAACTGATTTTTTTTAGTCATCCATAGATATATCCGGATCCGGTTTGTGCACTCCTTGCAGTTTTCATGTATTTACTCTTTACAAATATCAAGTTAATGAAAAAAAACATCAAAATATTGATTAAAAGCTTCTATAAAAACGTTAACCCTTTTCCTATTTTATCATATTTCCGATTATCAATATTATCATGCTGGCTTTAAGCGGTATTACACATTGCAACCTGCAGGGCCCAATCTGTTGTGTACCCTGCCTCTTCCTCCCCTCCTTCAACTCCCTACGGGCCCTACCTTCAATTACACCTTCCAACCTGACAGATTGGGCCCTGCAGGTTGCAATGTGTAATACCGCTTTTTCTGATATAGGGTCGCCACACACCTAGCGGTTTTCCTCGCGGAATTACCGGAAGTGGCGGAAATTTGTCTATGGTAGCGGAAATTTGTCTATGGTAGCAGATTTCTTGTATGGAAGCCATAGACAAATTACCGGAAGTAGAGGAAATTCATAGACAAAATGCTTAATTTGTCTATGAATTTCCGCTACTTCCGGTAATTCCGCGAGGAAAACCGCTAGGTGTGTGGCGACCCATAAGGGTCACCACTTACCTAGCGGTTTTCCTCGCGGAATTACCGGAAGTAGCGGAAATTCATAGACAAAATGCTTAATTTGTCTATGGTAGCGGAAATTTGTCTATGGCTTCCATACAAAAAATCTGCTACCATAGACAAATTTCCGCTACCATAGACAAATTTCCGCTACTTCCGGTAATTCCGCGAGGAAAACCGCTAGGTGTGTGGCGACCCTAATTGTAATAAATTGAGTTTTTAAGTACGGCAACAATTGTGTACAAGTGTCAAAAGCCGTCATTTGGATGGCTGTAATTTTGTTCTATAAAAATATTGAATAATCGAACTTTTATTTAATTACACCTTATGAGAACGTTGTTACAGTGATTATTTGAACTATTTGTGTCGAGTCAGGTTCCTAGATAACTGCGGGTAAGTCTAGCTATAGTTACTAAGGTTGTGTATGTGGAGTGCCAAAATAGACGAAATGGCTTTTGGTGCGATGTGCGATTGGATTATTGTCAACAGTATCCACTCCGGTTTGCGTAGTTTTTTTATGGATTCATTTAGGGGTTACTGAGACGTTATTGTATTGTTTTTCGCATTGTGCGTAGTATTTACGCGGAATTTGCAAGCGCAGCTGAAAAATGGTCGTAAGGCTGAACACCTGATTGTGACCGGCGACGCGGCTCGCCTCTCCGAAATATATCGGACACTATTGTTAATATTGTTATTAAGTATTTTGTTTACGGTGCTAAAACTGTATAGGTATTATAATTATGATTTTTGTTACTTTGCTATTTGTTATCTGTAGGTACCTAAATATTTTTGCAATGTTATTAGAATTTACCCCAAGAATTTTATATCATTCTTAGTACAAATACATTTTTCAGAATTACTTCTAAAATAATCTTGTTAATTTGATTCTAATAAGAATTTTACTGAGAGCTGGTTTAATAAATATTATAGGTACAGTCGACGTCAGAGATATGTTTACACTTTTGCACCTTACTCCTTTGTAATAAGGTGCAAAAGTGTAAACATATTTTTGACATTCACTTTACTTATTGTAGTAAAAGAAATGGTTATGGTAAATTATTCCAAGCTTTCATACTTATAATTTTGTTATATTTTAGCAGCATACTATCCTACACCATACTCCTTATAATATTTCTGATTGACTGTGAAATGAATCAGCGGAAGTTGAGATTTCATAATCATGGTAGTAGGTACCTACTGTAATATTTTTATTGAGAACAAAAGATAAAAATGATATTTATTCTTTAATTTAGGCACATTACAATGTACTTATGAAAGTCAGAGAAAAAGACTACTACCAGCTCTAATCCTACACCTCTGACCCAAAAAGTAAAGACTGGCAAGAAACTTGTAATGACGTAAAATCTATCCCACCCTTAAGTGCCACAGGTATCTATCTCCATCTATGCGGTTTTTAACACATTCAGCACCGAGAACCCAACAGTCGGGTTCTCTGTTCGTAGCTACTACGCGCTACATACGAGGAATACCTGGCTACGCGGTACGGAAACTGTTAAGATCTATATGACCTATAGATATGTGAGTTGTGAAAACTTTCTCAATGAAAAATGTTCTCCGAAATAAAAAAAATGGAATGTTTCATTCCCTGTACAATGTGGGAAGCTACATAAATTTTCCTTCCACAGTTTTGAAAGCTTCAGTAATCAATGTATATAACTAGACTATGTGATTGCTAACCATAGAGTCAGGGCTTGTAACCGGTTAATGCAAAAAACCCCGAAATGATCCATATTTAATTATTTTATGGTTTTTATGTAAAACCCGATGTTTTATTATAGTTTTCACTTCAAATTATAGGATTTTTCGATTGAGTATAAAACAGTAACGAAAAGAACGAAAAAACAAACCGGTTTTTTACTACGGATTTTGGGTTACGGTTACAAGGCCTGCATAGAGTACCTTGTTTTTTTATATAATACAATATACTACACAATGATAATTGTCATTGTGATAATGATAAATTTGGATTCTGTTATTGATGTGTTGCCGATTAAATTTTGCATAACATAAATTAGAATAATACACGGGATAATATCCCAGGATCGGAAGCTATAGTACTGATTTCTATCTGAAATATTTGCCCAGCTTAACCTTTTGAACGCCAAGAGCCATTAAAGTGTTCGAGTACTGTCGTGCCTAGTTGAGATGTTGGCGTGTATGCCACATTTTGATGCGAGAGAGAAAGCGTTCAAAAGGTTAACAAACAAACACTTGAAACATACTCACTTGTTATATTCTGAAAACCGCATCTACACCCTTTTTTGATCAAACCCATGCCCATATAGCCCATGGTGTGGTGTGTTTTGATCAATCCATTGCATGTATTTGCCCATATTTACTAAAGGCTAAGTGAGTCAGTATGTTTATCCAATTTAATATTATTATTCAATCATTTAAAAAAAAAACATTTGCAAATATTGTAACATGTATGCGGCTGGTAGAAGCTACCCAATTTGCTAGAAAACAAAATTAAGCAACATTTTTAATAGTTACACAGAACAGATGGCAGCACAATCGACGCCACATCTATAGCGCGATACATCGCTAGTAACCAGGGGCCATGTTACAATGTTGCTATTTAAAGCCAGCGATGAATGGGGTTTGTTTGGGACGTCACTGCCTATCATTTACGACACTTACCTAGCATTCGCTTATTACCAGTATGAGCGAGTTATGCCACTATCGTTATCTCAAAGTCACGTTTATACTGGTTACAATGAGCCAAAGGCTAGGGTGGTGTGGAATAGACGCAGTCCGGTGGTGCGTCAGTGGGAGCGAGAGCGAGAGAGTTGGACAGAGACAGCCGCCGCTCGATACGCGTGGGGAGAAGGGGGTACAAGAGGCTTATGTAATTCAGTCCTTTGTGGGGAATGGACGGAATGTATCGACACTAATTGCCTCTTTAATATTATTTGGTTTCTGACTCATTCAATTATTGTTTTGAAGAACTTAATGAGACGTTTGAGAGCGTGTCTGTGTCTTTTCTAAAGCTAGATCGAAAGAGAGAGAGCATAGCGCTGAGGTCAATAATATTTATACAATACATTTGTTCCCTTATTACTATTGGCTAAGATGCAGGGTATGCAAACGTATGGACTTATCTTTGAAGTCGACTGTATTTACCGCTACTTGCACAAATGCACAGGAGGGTTCTGGGAAAGCGTTTGTCGAAGTTTTGATACTCGTATTTATATTTGAATAGATATTTGGTCAAAGGAAAAATAAAAGTTTCTTTTTTCAAGTAATGTTACCTGGTTTGAAGTTTAACTGATGCGGAGCATCGTCAATACAAATAACAGAACAAAGTTTTAAGTAGGTACTTTGAACTCTTAAGCCAATATCAGAGACTATAGAGATAAAGACGACCACAGCCTAATAATTCTTTGAAGCTCATGTCGCTTGCGCCATCTATGTCAAAGCTACCTAATGATATACCGAAAATGTAAGAGAAATGTCACCTGCACTGCTACACCACCTAGTAACAAATAGCGTACTAGTAGTACACTAGTAGCCACTAGGTCGAGTAGCAGTGCAGGTGACATTTCTCTTACATTTTCGGCATCTTTAGTCGGCTTTGACATAGATGGCGCAATTAACATGAGCTTCAAAAAGTTCTTAGGCTGTGGTCGTCTATATCTCTATAGTCTCTGCCAATATTAACATCATACATACTTAAACGAGCAAATTCGTTTTTTATTAGTAATTAACATTTGTTTTAAGAAACTGTGTTACTATTGTCCACTGGCGGACGGGACAGAATAACACCGGAAAATAGTTGATCCACCCATTAACGCTTAACACCTTAATCACATCGTATGCAGGGATCGGCAAAGTTATATAATATATTTTAGACTGACTAAATTATATCGGCGGCTTTCTGAAGTCCCTGAAACTAATCATTTCTACTAAGGTTGGACCTCAAAAGTTTTCTGATACCTAGGCAACGACTATAGCCTTTCAAAGCTATCTACATACTTCTATCACTCATAACGTGAATGGTAGGTATTGCAGTGATAACTCAAACTCAACTCTAGGTCTTCACTTGTCTATGCCCACATTGCCCACGTTAGCCCCTGCGGCATGCCATTGTATCTTTATTGGCTAAATTACGACTAGGACATACTCGTACGTAAGTAAAAATACCCCTTAGCGCTGAATTATGCAAGGTCCGTCCAAATGAATGGCCTCAATTTGTCAGGTTCTTAAGCATTTGCCTAGGGCTGCCAACTATCGACCGGCTACCGAGTGACATGACCCTAGCAACTAACTTGGTTGTGCGGTGAGATGTGACACGAAATATGTTACGTACGTATTTTATATGGAGTAGAGGCACTCGTAGACTAGACAAGCAACGAAAATGAATCAAATGAGATACACTATTAAGATGTTATAATATAACATATAAAAAAAAATGACATTTAACAACAGCTCTTGGTTTCGTTAAACCTTGAATCTTTGTGACTAAAATTTGCTTAGCGTTTACTGGCTTTTAACAACGCCGACGTAATCAGTTTCATGATGGATGAACGCTTAAGCTGAGTCATGAAGCGTTAGGCCAAGAAGCCTTCGGGGCACTTGATTTTAACACTTAAATCGGTGACCCAAACCCAACAGTGTCTCCCTGCCCCTCTAGATGATAATGATATCCTCTCATAACCTGAAATGAATAGGAAGTTCAAATAGAACATGATAATATTATACTCTGTAAAATAGTCGACATACAGTTAACCGAACGCCGTAGGGATTGCCGAACTTCAAAGCAAACATGCATGTCACTAGCTACTTATTTATTTATGTTCCTACGAGGTAGTTGTATAGTCTTGCGAGTACCATATCTCAAATAAAAGCACTCACCTGTGACTTGATAAATTTGTTCGTTCTTCCGAATTCATGCTACCAAGTGCTTGCATCGTACGTGTTCTGGAGCTACTTGGTTCGAACAATTGATGATAGGATACCAGATGCGTTCATGAACGAAGCTACGTCGGCTACATGTTAATTCGTCGTCGACGAAACATTGTGGATATATCAGGGTTCAATAGTTTTGTACAGCGTAATGTGAATCGTACGCAAGCAATATAAGGCTCATATTAAAACAACTGCAATTAGTTGGAAATTCTTTTAACCTCCGGCTAGCTACAGTATATACGCACTTCCGAAAGAAATTTTTAGTTGAAAGAGGCTTGAATCAAACATTTAAATGATGCCAACTTAAATGGCCCGAGTCAGGAAATCTGAACAGGAAGCGAATCTTGCGAACATTATATTTGGATCAAAGCCAGCCTATGACGCATATTCGAATGTCCTGATACTCTTTTTAAAATGATTGACCTGCAATGGCTTTCTTCCGCGTGTTAATATTAATTTCGAATTTACTTGACTTTTATTTAATTAGAATTGACTAAGAGTGACTACCTATACAACTAACAAACAAACAAAACCACTCAATTATGAACAACAATTAACAGAAACAGAACAAGAGCAGCATCCAAGTATCTTTTAGGAGTTTTATTTTTGTTCTTTACAGCAGAATGCTGAAAATCTGGCAGCTGGGTCTGATGAGCTACGACACAGCCCTGAAGATTCAGAGGGCTGTCGTACGAAAACAGCTCCAGTGTGTCACGACCGGCCAAGGGTCCTGGGACACTCTTCTCCTACTGGAGCACAGGCCTGTGTACACTGTGGGTATCAGAGATGACACGCCTAAAGAAGAGGTACAGAGGCTGAATGCTTTAGGAGCAGCGTTTAGGAAAACAAACAGAGGTGGACTGATCACTTTTCACGGACCAGGCCAGCTGGTAGCGTACCCAATCATCAATCTGAAACGTTTCAAGCTAAATGTCAAGTGCTACGTAAACAGTTTGGAGGAGACTGTCATAAATATGTGTTCGGAATTAGGACTAAAAGGTGAAAGATCCCCACACACTGGGGTATGGATTGGTGACAATAAGGTGGCCGCGATCGGCGTGCACGCCACCCGCTACATCACCTACCACGGCACCGCGGTCAACTGCGACAACGACTTGTCCTGGTTCAACCATATCGACCCTTGCGGCATTAAAGATAAGGGCGTCACTTCCTTATCTAAAGAAACTGGAGAACCCTGGTCTATAGAAAAAGTTGCTCCCATTTTTATAAGTAGTTTTAATAAAGTGTTCAACTGTGAAAATCAAGATCTGGAAGTTGATGATCAGAAAGATATTTTGAATAGCATTTACAATAATCTGCTGGTGACAGAATAAGCAGCAATACATCTGTATATAGAAGAAATGTAGTTGGTCGGATCTAATTATGCCGTTTAATTAATAAGAAGTGCGTAATGTGCGTGTAACCGTGTATCTCCTTTAGATGATATACGTGTAACGCTTGGAAAATCATTGAAAAATATTAATTACTGTAATAATATTTTTCTCCCGTGTAACGTAGTAATGATTACTGAAGGTAATTACAGCACAGCAGTTGTTGAGTTAATAAAAGAAATAATAAAATCAACTTAAACTTTTATTTATGGTAAAATGCGATTTAAACTCACAATTGGAACAACAAAGACAGAACCTTTAGAAAGATAAAGATAAAAGATAAAGAAATTTTTATTTAGCATATTTTACAATTAAACAGTAATTTACAACTAAATAACATAAGTTACAATATACCATAATGGGTGCCGCTCAGCATTTGTCATGGCGCTGGATTTCAGGGCAACCCTGTAAAACAAAACAAAATATAGGTTGCTATAAATTCAAGGTCGACCAAAACCTATATATATAGATAGTCACTGTACTAGTACAGTGACTTCATAAAAAGGCACACGTGGAAGAGAAATACCCTGAATAAGATACGAGTCTTTAGAGCGGTCAATAGTCATCTAGGAGGAGGCTTTTACCAGACAGTGGTGCTTCAACAATACATAGAAAAGATAGGTATAAGATAAGTCAAGTAATATTTAAAACTAGAGCTACATTTTATTTTGTTGTTCGTTAAGATATTTTTTAAAGTTTACTTTGAAGGTGGCCATGAAGACATGAATGTAAATTCTATTGTAGAACCAATTCAATTACCCAGAATACTTATGTTATTTTGAATTTACAGACTCGGTAATACATATCGTATAGCATAGGAGACCTAACATGTTTTTATCTCATTAACGGGTGTATTATTGAAAATGTACACAATAGCAGTATTTATTATAAAAGCCGTATAGACTGTTACGTACTCGTGTGCATTTTCTTTGTTCTTAATTACCTAAGAGGATCGGCTTCTGACAACGGAAGTTGCGCTTCTTCCACTTCCACAATGCACAAGATACTTATAGTACTTATACCTATATAATATACAGTTATATATAATTATCCTAGGGCAACGCTAGTAAAATCCCAATTGCTTGGTGCTCGTAATAGGAAATGCACACCTTTTAATTTTCTCGCAGATGTATGCTTAAGATTTTTTTCTTCATCGTTATATAGACTTTGTAAAGTAGTTTAATTATAAAATTACTACTAAAAATTACTCGGTTTTTGTTACCGAGAAAAGTTAAGGACACGAGAAAAACTAAAGATTTTTTTTACATATTTTTCCTTAAACGAAACCGTCGTAAACCTTACCTTCAGTCCACAATATTGTTTAGTTACTTTATGACCGGGAAAATTCATTTTTCTATGCTCGATGCACGTGGGTGGCCGACTCTAGCCTCCCTCCCAGCTACTAAGCTTCTAACATCCCCCTTAAAAAAACGATAAGCGTTAGCAACTCCCACTTCAAACCTAATTGAATAGGGATGATGACACATGTTGAATTAGGCAAGAAAATTTAGTTAATAGGACACAGAATGATCAAAATATCCAAATAAAGTAAACATTAAAAAAATCTATCGAAATGGTTCAAAGATATCAGGCTTCAAAATTTCAATTTTTTTCCAATTTTGAAAGTACGAAATTTAAAAAAACCAATGATACCATTCGATTTCTAACATTTTATTGTAAAATAAATTGTATGACAACCATATACATAAACGCAATATTTCACTGTACAAATAGCAATTTTATAATTTTTCCATACTTTAAACAGGGCAAATATGAAGCCATGACGTCACGGCTTTATATCATTTTGTTAGGAGCGTTTTGAGAAACAAAAGCAAATCACAGACTTTAAGTCTCTTTTCTATCTTTTATGTTGATTTAAGGCAATTGGCCCCATATAGACATTTGATCCTCTCAACAAAACGAATCGAATGATACCACGCATGAAAAACATTCATCTAGCCTATTGTATTAAGATTCAAATTGGTATGGCTTTGTTTTGTACTTAATGGGTTTTAGAATTAGAGGCTTTGTTCTTTTTTCTTTCACTTAATTAGAATAGTTATCTGCGGAGTATTGAATTAAGGGCGGGTAAGCTGAAACCATTTATATTTGAAGATAGCTTGTTTTGTTTTATATAAATGTTGGATTTGAATGGAAAAATAATTTATACATACCTACAGTACCGGCCAATAATATATCATCTTTTTGTATTTTTTGTATGAACATGTATAGAGTAAACAATATGGATTACTTTGTAGATTGCATATTTTACTAGTTATTTTATACAAATATATGATGAATACTGCAATTAAATAGGTACTGTGAGATACAATAGGAGACTAAGTATATTACTAAAAAAACTCTAATAAAAAAAAAGATAAATAAAATGTCTATAAAATAAACCATTACATGAGATCCATTTTTCTCATCGCTCTCACAAAAGAAATAAGTGATATGTTAAATTTAAACTTTCGTAAGACATTTTAACATTATAAAATAACACGGTTACACTCACGGCACTTTAGTCACGTCTCGCGACATGTTTCGGAGAGCCTAGGTCTCCATCTTCAAGCACTTGGAGTGCCGTGAGTGTAACCGTGTTATTTTATAATGTAAGTGATATATTATTGGCCGGTATGTACCTAATGTTTTTTGTTATCTAACTGGGCGTTATACACATTGGGTATATACTACATATTTTTGTCTGTATATTTCCTGGCCGGATTAGATAGCGTGCCTAGTATAAATAAGTATCTACAATAATTGAGTTTCTATTTCTGTATTTTTTATCCAAGGGTATAATCAAGAATGATTTAATGTAACTAGTGGTTTGCGGGTTGTAAGTTTCAGGGCGGTTCCAACTCCAGCCTGGAATTTAACAAGAGGCTAATATTTTTACCTATATTTTTCGCTTAATTTCTTATCCCGCACTGTTCAGCGTTACGAAACCCGAAAACAAAAGTATACGTAAATTCATAAGGTAAGTAAGTTAGTATAATGTTAATACTGAAATAATTCTTTTATTTTCTGCTAAATATCGATACTAATATCGGTAATAGTACCCTTGATAAAAATATGAATTGGGAACGCTATAGTTTCGATTCCTGTGTTATTGTTTTGTAGTATTCTGAATCTATTTCCCCGCTACAGTAACTTTTGACCTTTTCAAGATTCTCGAGAGCAGGTGGGCGTTTCAATAGATGCTCCAACTATTTAGAATAGTTGGAACTTTTGTGTGTTACGTACTGCCCTCCTAACGAAAAGTGCAATAACTAGGGTCAAGCTACTTTCGAGAAAAACGCGGTAAAAGATTTTAAATTTGTTTAGTTGATATCTCCAATATTACACATCCTATTGACTTGAAACTTTGACCAAAAAATAGATAATATTATTGAGTTTATTTGTACGTACCTTATAATCATTTATTTACTTATTAATACTATAAAAAATTAGCAAACGCACTTATGCTTAGGATGGTCCAATACAGACATGATATAATTACAAGCCATAACTGCAATAAGTAGTCTACTTATTGCACTTATCGTAAGTAATTCAAGATATTACGATTATTTTAAGCAATTATAGTATGGTGATGTACTGCATGCTTGAATCTTAAGTACAATAAGTAGTTTACTTATTGCAGTTTTAATTAGTAAGACAAAGTGTTTATTTTTTTTTTCTATTATGGTTGTTGCAAATGTTTTTTTTATGAAATAAGATTACAATAAAAAAAGTAAAAAATAAATAAATAAATAAAGTAAGTAAATAAGTCTTGCGATACAAAGGGGAAACGCCGCTAGCGTGATGGGGACTATGCCACAATCGGAGCTGCTGTATGGGATATTCTTTTTATGACTCTGGTTGGTAGGTAGGAATATTTTTCTTGTTTTTATTTTAATTTAGTTTTATTTATAATTCTAAGTTAGTTTTATATAGGTCATTTTGTAAGTATATTTATACATATTGTAATTAGTTTGTTTCATACTTATAAAAAAATTAAACATTTATTTTTAGAGTACTTTTGGTAAATAATACTAGTTTTTCATTACTGACTATTGCATCAAACAAAAGTCGCGTAACTCGGATTTTAAGATCCTATTGCAAAATTCATTATACACGGTGTAACATGAGGAAACAGAAAGATTTGAACCACGCATTTCTGAGGTCAATAGAAGAAAAAAACTATATGACTATAAGTCAAAAACGCCAAAAAAAAATTTTTTATGTTTTTCTGTTTCGTTTTTTTAATGCTTTTGTACATAATAAGTAAATCTCATTGATAAAATTATCGGTTTAAATGAATTTCTACATTTTTTTTATAAGAAATAGTTTATACACAATGTTTATTGTCACTTTGGATTGGATTGATTTTTGTAACTTTGTAAATTTCGCCGTAATGCAATATATCTTATTGAAATTTAACCCTTTCTCGGATCGCATAAAACTGGGAAAAGAAGTGTTGTAACCAATATAGAGAAGTTTACTATGTGACACAATTACATACATATTGAACATAAATTAAGAATTAACTTTATTCCAAATAAACACACATGTGTCGTCACACCAAAATCGTCGTGAAACACATGGGATCGACCGGCTCGTTGGCACCGCCGCCTGCGTCTGATGGGTGCTCGTGGAACAAAATGGCAACTTATCCGTACCCCTCGCCCCGCAGTGAACAATGAACATTTTACTACTCATAAATGCGATAACTTGACATCATATTGCACCTTGATTGGTAAAACTATACTGTCTTTGTCCCATCGTCCTAAACATAAATGCAGTAACTTAGTTGTATTACCTTGTTATTAAGTAAACTTATCATAAAAATTTAGACAATCCTAAACATAAGTGTAACAACTTCACTTATTGCGTTTATGATTAGTTATTGGACTAACTTTGTTATTACAATTTTACTAAGCATAAGAGCGATAACTACAGTTATGTCGTTCTTCATAAGTAAATCACTAGTCATTGCCTCAGATATTGCAGTTTTGAATAATAAAAAACTTGTTTACGTTACAGATACCTTAAAACTGTCTAAGAAGAAAATATAGAACTCGTTATTCTGAACCTGAATATGTATATAACTCAATTTGACCCAAAACTCGAGTTGTTGCACTTTTCGTTAGGAGGGCAGCGTAGCGTACTGGGTAACTAATTTCAATTAAATGCTTAGTGACCTGGCCGCCACCGCTGCAAAAGAACGAGGGTTTACAAAGTAAGATTGAAGTTCGCTGTTATTAGTCGCTATCATTTCGTTTTGCTTAAATTAGTTTAGGTATTAAATAGTGTTAATTTCACATTTAGTGAGTGTGTGTGTATAAGTATGAGTTTAAATAGTTTAATCGAGAAAAATATACTTATAGTAGTTAAATTAGGCTTTAGTCTAGAAACTTCTGGTCGGTGGAATAGACGGAGAGCTAGTATGACACAATAAAGAGGACAACTAAACAAATAACAGAATCAAATAAACGATGAAAAGAAGAGGAACGCATAGAGCAATTGAAGTGGAATCAATTAAACATAAGGAAAGTGAACCTTTGGAAAATTAAACTAGGCATGGAAGATAAAAATGCGGCATTGACATTGACAGGGAGTTCAAGGATCTCTATAAACTTTTGAGGAGGTGAGCACAGTAAATACATCAAGCTTATGAAATCGCTACTAAATAATTTCAGACTTCGGGTCAGTTACACAAACCACAATGTATAATTTAGGAGAGAATTTCAAAGTTGCTATACATACTATAAAATTTAAACATCGTAATATTAACTGTGACAGATGGTCAGGACGAACCAGCCATTTTTGCTCAGTACACCAAACTAGGCTTTCTCTGAACATTTTTATTCGTCAAAACTCAAAAGTGTTTAAATAGAGGTCACGAGAGGTCGACATAAGAAAACTGTATTCTAAAAAACGTGGTATGACTTACTACATGATTCAATAGATAAATCGTGTATGCGGAGCGATAATAACGTTGTTTAAGGTCCAAATGTGCTCCGGAAATGCATAAAATGTTTTCACCTGAATCATTTATTTACGTTCTTATCAGACAGAATTTTGTCGGTTGTTCAAAATTTTCTTCATATTTACGCTAATAACTGCCTTATTGACAACGGAGAAAGTGATTCTTATAGTATAAAAACGACATGTTTCCTTGTGAATGTATCAGTTCTGTTTCATTGTATTGTTATCTCCTATAAATCTGTACCCATGAACAGCAATAACCACAGTCATCTTAATAACCATAATACAATTAGGTTCTAAATACCGTCAAGGCTTAACCAGTTTTCATTGTTATTTAGGTACCTGTGTTTGCATCACATCTCTTTGCCAGTTATAATATTATAGAGGCATAGGGCTTGTGCACAAATCACGCGAGGTTTTTTTGGCTACTTTTTGACCCCCCCCCCTCCCCCCTGGTGATCTTTGGTGAGGTTCTAAGCTCCCCCCCCCCCTCCCCCGCCTAACCTCGCGTATATTTATTGAATTTTTTTTTGCTCGACCTAATTTTGAAATTAAATATTCGAAAATCTTGTTTATTTTTCTATTTTCGCAATTAATGTGATGTTATATTTGCCATATATTTAGTATCCGTTGATGCACAAATGTATTTGTGTAATTTTTACTACTATCTCTGAAAAGTTGACTCTTATTTTGAGGTAATAGGTATAGTTTTTCAAAGTTCTACATTCGCCGATTTAATTTTAGCTTTTATTATATTTATATTACAGGTGCTACTGACGGGTACAAGAAAAAAAACCGGCCAAGTGCGAGTCGGACTCGCGCATGAAGGGTTCCGTACCATTATCTATAAAAACCGGCCGTAGCTACTATCGAATAAATTAATATCGCAAGGTCGTATCTGCCGAAGTAGGTAGTTTTTTGGAGATAACTCAAAAATGTTCGTTGAAAGAATATTCAAAAGTGTATCTTCTTGAATTTTTCCATAATATTTGGACTTAAATAAGGTTCAATTTTTTTGACTTTCGGAGTCATTATTTCTGAATATATCCACTTAATCAATTTTTTTTAAAAAACCTCAATGTTATTTCTAAAGACCTATCGATTGATGTGCATCATGTTGATATTTGGTAAAAAAATATTTTTTGACAATTACTTGCATGTATGGAGTGCCCCCTCTAAAATGATTTTTTGTTCAGAAATTTAACTACATATCTAAGTAGCAGCACACAGAATACACTTTATGTAAAAATTTGATAATGATACGTCTTATAGTTTCCGAGTAAAATGGCTGTGACATACGGACGGACAGACATGACGAATCTATAAGGGTTCCGTTTATTACCGTTTGGCTTATAGCGCAGTAAAATAGACATATTTATTAATATAATTAAACCTGTTTTGAAATTAAATCATTCGTCGGTCCAGGGATTGTTCTGGTTCGTCTCTAAACGTTACAACATGGCACACATCTTCAGGCAGGCAGGTAGCGGGCATACATCCTTCGACATCGTCTTCGTCTTGCCACACGACACGACGTCGTCGTTTTCCCGCATTACACAAAGAACTTCCCTTTGGGATCTCGCTATAGTTCGCCGCGTTAGAATGCGCGTTGGTCGGCCTATTTTGTCATTACGATCCCTTAGTTTTTTATATTTTTCACGGCTTCGTTCATTATAGAAAATACACGTGAGGTCTCCATGTACCCCCCCACCCCCCACGTGATCTATCGTGATTTTTTCGGGACCCCCTCCCCCCCCCTTTCGAACCTCGCGTGATTTGTGCACAAGCCCATATATATTTTAATAAACCCACAATTTGAATAAATTATTTGCAAGGTTCCTGAGAATTTATGGAAGTTTTACTCATGACGTCTCCCTACACAGAAAAAAAAGATATCTTAATCCAAGATATTCATTCTTGTATATAAGGAAAATCGATAATTTCTTAAATCAAGTAAAAATATCTTGAACCAAGTAAGTTCTATCTCGGATCAACAAAATCATACTTGGTTCAACAAAATCATACTTGGTTCAAAAAATTATCGATTTTCCTTATATACAAGAATGAATATCTTGGATTAAGATATCTTTTTTTTCTGTGTAGAGATCTAAAGTATAATCTCTTTAACAAACTCTTAAAAAACTTCCGCAACTGTGTCCCCACTTGCCCTATTAGAATTTTTCTAAAACTTTTCGGTCTATGAAAGCTGAAACGCCATTATTCTTAATTTGACAACAAACCGAGCCGAAAAGTCAATTCCAAACACGGGAACAATATAATTACCAACAAAGATGAAATGGAGACGAGTATAATTTACAAGCCATTACTTTGGAAAATGAAAATATCGTCTAATTCGGTTTTCCATAATGAGAATGGCCTCCCCCGGGGGGCGCTCACGTGGAGGCACGTTTAGACTATAGATTGGAGGACCTATGGATGTCCTAGATTTGCCAAGTCGAGTGGAAATGTAGCTGTTTATGACATATTTGATACGGTTAAAATAGAATCAGTTTCTGCTGACCTAGCTGAAGAAAATTTGTATAGCGGAAGCTTATATCCGGCAATATATGATTTTAAGGCATTTTTTATATCCGGCATTTTATTTATTATAGATTCGATTGAGACGAATGACGAAGAGTGGCATGACAAGTGAAGAACTTTAGAACCCTTTTGTAGTAGTGATAAAAGTAAGATAAAGCGTCCGTTTATTTCCACCAAGTGGTGCCTGCGAGTGACCAATGTTTTATCGCGCCATAAAACTTTCTGTTGTTCATGGTCGCAAATGGTACAATGTACAGTCACCGGCAATAGTATCTTCCTACATGAAGGCCGCAAAAATATGTGACACGCTCTTATTTGTAGGACTATAAGAATGTGTCACATATTTTTGCGGCCTTCATGTAGGAAGATACTATTGCCGGTGACTGTACAATAAGACATCAATGCGCTACTCGTAACATACCTCTGTTTGTCAAATTAAGCGGTTCATAAATAGCTACCCATTTTACTAGAATGTTATCAATAAATGTGTTTTTAGTCTATACAGATTCTTCATCCATAAACAAGTATGTCATCTTGCCTTTTCTATGTCCCTATTTACAATATATCTATCAAGTCCTACCTTCGTTTATTTAGCAATGTCTAGCATGTCGTAATACAAAGGGATGCCTCGGGATTGATCGAGCGTGTGCCCGGATTCCCTGGATATCGTAATTCAGGTTTATATCCGGATTGAGTCGTATTGATACGGGAATTATTCATTTGTACAGTAATTTGCGTAATTGACGGGGCGTAATCGTTCCGATACATTGAGCAATGAGTTAAAGATTGGATTTGGTAAACCACTTATTTATAATTAAAATATTTACATTAGGTTTTGTCTTGGATATCATCAGTCATTCGTATTTTAATAACGCGCCTAAGGACGTATAATAATGGTAATAATAATGCTTTATGAAACTAGTAAGAATACTGATTTGTTAGCTAAAATCGAGGTAAAGCTAATTTCGTAGTAGGTAATGTGTATTTTTGTTGTTTTTCCGAAAATTTTGTTTATAATTTCCGTGAAAGGATTTTTAGGAAAACTGCCTCGTTGTATTATACTAAATTAACCCAGTCAGTGCCCCTTTTCGAGAAGAATGTCGTACCTACACACGCACAAAGCTTGTTTATGAAGATTCCTCTAAACCGCGCCGTACATCTTCATTCCGTTCCAAATCGCCGGTAATAAAACGCTCCATGTTTATCGTCTAGATTTATCATAGCCGTTGGAAAAGAAACAATTCCAGCCGTGTCACATCCAAGCGTTCGGGCGCCATTGTAACGGTGCTATTTCTATTGATAGTTATATGCACGTGAGTCGAACTCCCGAAATTACTTGTATAAAGCCGCTCTCTGAGTACGCGTGGTTGTTACGGGCCTTGAGTTCAATTTAAGACGGGTTTTCCCATGCGTTGGACTTGGTAAATAATCAGAATATATGTAGCCCGGGGGTGCGGGGTTTGGTCGACGTCAGATCCATTGATCGCTGCTGACGTCACGCGCCGTAGCCACTGCAGAGCGGTCGTGTAGCTGAACGGAGCTTCGCGCCTTTGCCCGGGGCATATGTATTCCCATCCCTTCTCTATACATCGCCTCAAAAAATCGGGTAAAAAATAGGCTTGTAACTTTACAAAATCGGAGATCATTATTATATTGGTTTTTCGCAGACTATGAACTCGGTAATTTGGGAACAGTAGCTCTGATTGAGGACGTCGTTTGTTTTAATGCGGCTGTTTGGGATTTGGTACCTTTGCCACGCGTCGACTTATGAATGTGTTATGTTGATCGAATCCGAAACGGCGGATTCAGGCGTAACGTAATGGCCGACCGATTTATTAGTCAAATTATATTAAAACACAATCACCTTCACGCTGTTTTTTATTCTGCGATATAATACATTTCTGAAGAATTTACGGTCACAGACTACTTGAGATATCGAGTTCGTCTGGAGATATTTTTGCTATAACCGTTGTCCATGAACCGTTGTTAATGTTCGGAGACGTTCATTGTTGTTTTATGAAGCGATCTATGACAATAAAACACGTTTTAGGCCGTAATAACCGCGTTTCCGGTATATTTCTTTGCAACTGGACTATACCGGTACCAAGTTTTATACCGGTTTATGGTTCAAAAGCCACGATACCGGTTCCGGAAAATACGTGAATTTCAAGCAGCGTTGGGCACTCAATAAAATCACTGTTTGAATAAAAAATTATAAGAAAAAGCTCTAACCGATTTTATTCTCGATAAAATTATTCAAAATAATTTTATAAAATAACACGGTTACACTCACGGCACTTTAGTCACGTCTCGCGACATGTTTCGGAGAGCCTAGGTCTCCATCTTCAAGCACTAGGAGTGCTACTTGAACCGGCCCGTGCCGGTCCGTGTTATTTTATAATGTTAATATGTCTCACGAAAGTTTAAATTCAAAATAATTTCTTCGGGAATAATTCATATGCGGGAAAATTTATTGAAATATTTTTTTTTACAAAATTCCAATTATGACTTTTATTTTTAAATAATGTTCGGTGCAACTGCAAAATATATATATCTAACATGCAGTACTGTAAAGGTCAGACGAGTAGGTAAATGGTCTTTGTAAAAACATTTAATCTAACTACTAAACTACTCGTAAATCTCGTAATACGAAGCTAACAATTCTAAACCTATTGTATTAATGAAATCTGAATTAATACTTATAAGAGTTATAAGCTAATATGTGCAAACCAAATTTCTCAACACAGCGCAATCTCATCTCGACTTAATGCCATAGCTAAGCTATGTCGAGCTTCTAGTAGCTCCTACATAATTCCATACTCGTCCCTGCCTTAATTAAAATTACACGACAAGCTGCTACAAAAAACGTAACTTTGCCAACCGGGGCTGTGATATTTTCCTCCCCTGATGTTACCATTGCCTACCGAAAACATCGCCTCGGGGAATCAGTACCTTTAACCAAAATTGGCGGCGTATCCAAATATTAAATGGCATGCCGGGGCTAATTTAGTTTTCCTATTCCTCGTAAGATTAGGTTGCTACTAAGCAAGAATGCTACAGTTTCCGGAAAATCGAGTTTAATCAAAACACCCTGCCACTGGTTGTTATAGAAAACATTTATAGAGTAAACGAGCTTGAAGCAGTTTTTGCTTTAGTTGTTAGTCAAGATAAAGTATTCTTAAAAAAGTATCTAGGCCCGGAGCTAGATACACATATATTGTCGTTTTATGCCGCAATACGTCAACCATAGATATATTTGCACTGTTGTAAGCATTGCATCTTCAAGATATCTGTGGTTCCAGGTGCTTCGGGGAAGGGCGCGCTTATGGAAAATGGATAATCTTACGTAATGGTTTTTATTCGTGGAATACGAACGTGTAAAGTGCCAATTCCAGTGCGATAGAGCGACAAAATTAAGAGGACTGCGGGTAGATGATTAGGCCATCAAGTAATCAAAGAACCGGCGGCATGGATACAATTTCACGTGGAGCCTAAGTTATGCGGGAACTTACTAAAGAGAACAATATCTATACGTAACGTAACTAATGTTCTGGTACATGTCATCTAAAAATTTGAATCATGAGCTATCAAGAGGTTCCATTGGTGTCAGCTATTGGGCATTAGTGTGTCGGTCACTGAACGTTAACCTTAACTGTCGTTTACACTGGTTCGTCTCAAGCGATGCTCTGGCAGCTGTGTCAACAACACCGAACAGGTGTGCGAAAGGTCGGCATTATTCGGAAGGCCCCGATGTTGATTACAGATTACGCGAGGGAGGTATTTGATAAGATTCACACTTTTTCGGCTTTCGGACGCAATTTTTAGGTAGCCAATTCTTACGTGATATATGTACATACATACATACAATCACGCCTATATCCCAAAAGGGGTAGGCAGAGATCACGGATTTCCATTTGCTACGATCAATGCAGCAAAACGGCTCTCCGTGAACCACTTCTCGCCCCTGTGAAGAAGAAGACGTGGCGAACCGCATCGCCGCCATGCGGATGACTATTAATAAATCACCACAGCGTTCTCACGAGCAGTAGGGATCAGAAGTTCCCTTATCCCTTAGTCGCCTCTTACGACACCCGCGGGAAGAGACGGGGTGGCACTATTCTAAAGCCGGGGCCACGCAGCAACGTGACATATGTAGGTCATTATTATTTAGTGGCTAAGCTAAGCTAGTGCTAGCTAGTGGCTAAGTGGTAAGCTATAAAATGTATGCAGTTTGTTGTTACTTCTTTTAACTTTATAACTACAGTTATAAGTAACGATTTGTAGTGCGTGTCCGTATATCGGACCATGATGGAACATGATGGAAATCGATAACCTTTGTAAATATCGCAAATCATACTTAATATAGTACATAGTTTATACGGACAGTTTTACATCACTACATAGTATAAAAAGAAGTCGCGTCCTGCTATGTCCCTATGTATGCTTAGATTTTTAAAACTACGCAACGGATTTTGATGCGGGTTTTTTAAATAGATTCAAGAGGAAGGTTTATCTGTATAATTGCACCCGTGCGAAGCCGGGGCGGGTCGCTAGTTTGATATATAAATACTCGTATGTATAGCTCTGAGTAATAATTGGACTACAGTTTGTTACGTTACTTACGTTACATAACATAACATAACATAAATATTCTTTTCTCAAAGATGCTCGGAAATGGCCGCATTTTATTCCTAAATCGAACACGGAAAGTGCTTCATTTTACTCCTAGGAGTAAAATTAATGTATGAAATTCCATATTTTTCCGCTGCGTTAAACTTTTAAAATTCTCAAATTTGTATATAAATCTAATGGGCCAAGGCAAAAACGGATTCAGCCAAGCAAAATAATTCATTTAAACAGCCGTGTGTAGAGGGCTTCACAAAGTGCGCGCGCGAATACGCATGCGCGTACTGTGTCGGGCTATCTTGTCTATGGTTTATTAAAAATAAATTTAAAAAGCGAAAAAGTTAGTTGGTTATGATAATTTACTTCGTTACGTTGTTTATTTACTTTACAGTACAAAATAAACTTAAATAATGATTTTCAGAAATGAATGTAGTGCGGAAATTGATAGCGCTCTGCCTAATTTAAAAGAATAATAGTGGATTACTTGCTTCCCGCTAGGTCAAGAGACAAAGGGTTTATGTTTATGACGTATGTATGGATTCGAAGATGAGCATAAATGCTAATATCTTTTCTGAAAATGTGTTTTAGCTTATTTCAGTTATCAAAAAACAAGAAGCCAACTATGGTGGGGTTTATTTATGCTATGCGTACTACCTATTATTATAAAACACAGTATCAACACAACTTTTCCAATATAACATACTTGTACTTTTTCCTAAATTTTTTCTTTATTTCCTCACATATTTGAGAAAAGCACTATGTATACCTCAGCGGAAACAGGAATTTCCTGACTCGGAACTAGTGCCAGGCCTCGGCAAGCCTCGCCCTGGCACCCAAGTACCTCGTCAGAAAATTTCTTTCTTTCCGTACCTCGGCAACAATGTACTATTATTGCACACCTCAAACACACGTGTTACTTACGTTACACTCATGGATTATGGAAACAGGTAAATTTTTCATTGTCCTTTAGTATAGTTTGTTTATGGAAGGAAGAGTGCAAGGTACCAAATGTGACGTTTTCAAGCCAAGTGTACACCATTGTCGATTGTTAGTAGAGTTTATTTCTCAATGGATTTTTATGCCAGTAATGCCTTATTTACAACCGACAATGATGTACCTTTGACTTGAAAACGTCACAAATTTTAACTACTTAGTAGTATTTTATGTCACTTAGCATCTATGTCCGGATAGCGGAAAACGCTATAATTTCGCTATCCGGACATGAGAACACTATAGTTAATTAAATGATGTAAAACCTGGAAAATATAATTTGTATTAGTTGAAATGAAGAAGAAGACGTGGCGAACCGCATCGCCGCCATGCGGATGACTATTAATTAAATAAATCACCACAGCGTTCTCACGAGCAGTAGGGATCAGAAGTTCCCTTATCCCTTAGTCGCCTCTTACGACACCCGCGGGAAGAGACGGGGTGGCACTATTCTAAAGCCGGGGCCACGCAGCAACGTGACATATGTAGGTCATTATTATTTAGTGGCTAAGCTAAGCTAGTGCTAGCTAGTGGCTAAGTGGTAAGCTATAAAATGTATGCAGTTTTTTGTTACTTCTTTTAACTTTATAACTACAGTTATAAGTAACGATTTGTAGTGCGTGTCCGTATATCGGACCATGATGGAACATGATGGAAATCGATAACCTTTGTAAATATCGCAAATCATACTTAATATAGTACATAGTTTATACGGACAGTTTTACATCACTACATAGTATAAAACGAAGTCGCGTCCTGCTATGTCCCTATGTATGCTTAGATCTTTAAAACTACGCAACGGATTTTGATGAGGGTTTTTTTAAAATAGATTCAAGAGGAAGGTTTATATGACATTTAAGTAACTTTATTGTTTTGCTATTCTTAAATTGTATACAATTTGCATGTCGTGTTTTCGACTGGATACTGATACATGTTTTATCCTACTGTCATCTTGTACACACGTATTCTAGCAAATAAAGAAATTCTAATTCTAATTCTAATTCTATGTATCATTGCACCCGTGCGAAGCCGGGGCGGGTCGCTAGTTTGATATATAAATACTCGTATGTATAGCTCTGAGTAATAATTGGACTACAGTTTGTTACGTTACTTACGTTACATAACATAACATAAATATTCTTTATTGCACACCTCAAACACACGTGTTACTTACGTTACACTCATGGATTATGGAAACAGGTAAATTTTTCATTGTCCTTTAGTATAGTTTGTTAATGGAAGGAAGAGTGCAAGGTACCAAATGTGACGTTTTCAAGCCAAGTGTACATCATTGTCGATTGTTAGTTGAGTTTATTTCTCAATGGATTTTTATGCCAGTAACGCCTTATTTACAACCGACAATGATGTACCTTTGACTTGAAAACGTCACAAATTTTAACTACTTAGTAGTATTTTATGTCACTTCGCATCTACGCATCTATGTCCGGATAGCGGAAAGCGCTATAATTTCGCTATCCGGACATGAGAACACTATAGTTAATTAAATGATGTAAAACCTGGAAAATATTTGTATTAGTTGAAATTTCCCGCAGTCAAGATTATCCCGCTGCACCTCATAGCTAATTACTCTAATTAGACTATTTGTAGAGCTGATCAGAGATGCCGTTGCTGAACTTTTTCTTTTAAAAGTATATTAAACATGATGGCTAGCAGAAATTTGTGTTGTCCACAATGAAGACTTTTCCGAAATCCGAATTTGTAATATTAATATCTTCTTTTTATTTTGATATATGCCTCTAAACAACTCGCGTAACAATTAGGAATCATATAATCCCATTTCACCGGATGCACAAACATAAGTACCTAATACGTAACCGGATCCGGCTGTAAATAAGCCTCGGACGGATTTCCGGACGTGTGCCGTCATACGTCCAATTAGGCTTTGCCCCGGGCTAAAATCGTGCGTTGAAACTTCCACGAATAACATTTATAATGGCATTATTTACTGACAAAAATAGTCTAAATAACAATTAAAATGTCACTTTGTATTAATTGAGTTAGTATAAAATTGGGTTAGAAGTACCCAGCAACGTTCTTAAGAAGCGACTGTATGTATACACTTTAATAGCAGTACAGGAACACCCTGTAGGAAGCCTCAAAAAGTTGGACCGTTCAATTTGGAGGAATTTCAAATTGGAATGCACCAGTACTCAAGATCGCCGGAAGCCGTTGGATTAGTCTGCCCACAGCGAAATATTATAGTGGATATAAAGTATCCACAAAAATCTGCTATGGGCAGCCTAAACGTGGGAGCGGCCTGATATGATGATAAGTCATTAATTTAGTGAAACCCACGGCGAAGCACACCGAACAGTGGAACCTCACGACATTAAGCGACCGATATATACGAAGTTTATTAGGACTATAACTCCCATGAATTCCCGTGTATTCGCTAAATAACACTTTGATAAACAGACGTACATAGTATTGTATGTTATGAACTAATAGGTACTATCAGCTGTAGAATTGCCTACCCAGTTTATGAATGAATTCATTCATAACGGGGGGATGCAATATTGCAGCGCGCTGTACATATCCTACTACTACGGGTAAATCGAATATGTATAGCATTAAAACCGGAGCGGAACGAACTGGCTAAAGGATTTTTACAGACACCGCGTTATATTTCAAAGTTGGAGCCAGTCACTCTCCAAAATTGGATGTATTGATTAAGGCACAACCTCGCCAAATGCTACGAGCAATTCACTAAACTACAAATCCACGACGCTGCAATATTTATTGCGATAAGTATAGGAGAACTCCTCATAGTTACAAAACCCAGCGTTGTGAAAGTAGATACTTTTACTACGAGAACGTACAGTTCAAAAAAATGGCTTTTTTCACACCGCTTGCCGGAAATAACGCCTCAAGCCTAATTTCTGATTAAGCATTTGTCATCATGCGACGTAAACCAAACCTCTTTTACCCGGTTAAAGCACATGTCGTAACTGTCGTTTCTCTTCAAAGTGCTTGTTACTTGTATTCGCTTGAAAGCAGCTTTTGCCTTTCCAGAAAATCACCCTTCAAATAAAGAAACAGCCAATCCCTTTCATCTTCTTTAAGCCGGTAAAAGAGTCGCATCATTCATAGGCTGTAACGTTATTTGTGATTGATAGACCAAAGTTACTTTAGTTCTTCCTAATCGAGAACTTGGTAAGTGGTGAGAATAGGACCCTGACCACCCTTTACCGACGTCATGGCAGCAGGAACGATTCCCGCGTTATTTTAAGTATTCATTAGTTTTGTTGAACACACACAAAGCATGTTTGCTCACGCAGGCGTGGGCCTGCAAGGACTACGTGTAGCTTTCGGTCGAATTATAGGTAAATATTGTACTTCGTGTTTGTGGAGTCATCAAACATTTGAATGCGTCTGACATTGTAATCAGTAGAAGTCAATGGGTCGGTGACTTGAATAGGTTCTACAAGTTAGTTTACAAGACCTAGTATGCAAATGCTTTGAAAACATTGATTTTCGATGTATTCCAACACGTTTTAGCATACATTATTATATGTTTCTGTATTTTATCCAAATCATTTTAAAACTCAGCGAAATTCAGTCATCAGGTCAAAAAATTAATATAACCTTACATATCAAACTCTGATTTGATACCATTTTGTGCAAGGTCTCATAAATGATGATAAAGGATCAAAAGAGGAAAGCTTACTTTGAATTCTAAGCTCTACCGTTCCTATATGTTTTCGGAACCTAAATTATTAATAATTAGATTAATTAGTCATTGTTAGCGGTGTCGCAACATTAATTATACAGAATGCAGTCCTAGGTATCTCGGGAAGAGTTTTAAGATTAATTAGTTTGTCTTATAAAATGAAATGATTAACGGCACCCTAATAATTCATGGTTAGATTTAGGACCTAGTGATATTGGAGGCCGAGCTGACTGCTATCTAATTAATTTCGGACAGAAACTAATAAGATACTATATTGTAGTGTATACGAAAAACGTACCAATATTTTATTCTTTGGGGACTGCATGGTAATGGTAACTTTTACTGTTTCCAAAAATATATATGGATGGCGGAAATCGGCATTCGCAGCAGGTAAGCCCGCGGTCGGTCGTAAGTAGAGCGCATGTGATTTTTTTCTTGAAAAGATATTTCTGCCGTCTAAAAAACGATAAAGATAAAATTTAGAAGTTATGTAACAGATAAAATAAATAAATATAGGTACAGTCAACGCCATAAATATGTTTACACTTTTGCACCTTACTCCATTGTAATAATATAAGGTTCAAAAGTGTATACTTACATATTTTAGGCGTTGACTGTACCTACATAACATATATTAGTTTATGATATCACTTCGTTAGTGTGACAAGATAATTAATAAAGCGTCGGCAAAATTTAGGGCTTTCAAGATATTTTGGGCTTCAGTGGGTTGCTAGATTCGCTTAATATCATATTAATGTTCTAATAATATACCTTACGCATGAATCTCTAGAAGATTATACTTTAGGACATAGTTAATCTTTTTCTAACCGACTGCAAAAAAGGAGGAGCTTTTTAATTCGACTGAATTTTTTATTTTATTTATTTGGATATTTATTTGAGTTAGTCTTTATTATTGGCGACTGGCGGGAAATACAGGCCATTTAAAAAAAACGCAGTAAACGGATCTCGTTTAAAATTGATCTATATAATAGTGGATTAACTCAGTTATTTCCTATATTATTAACCAGTTTGAGAATTTACGTTAGACTATAGTCGTATCGAATATAAGCCAATGTTTCTGAATACAATAGAAACTAACAATCTAAATATAGTTTAAAAATTGGCTGTCCGATCCGATCCCATCCCATCCTAATAGTCTTTTCAAAATCCGATGTCCAATACCATCTATAAAGACCAGGCCTTTACAATACCTAATCCACCGACCGCTAAACCCTTCAGACGAAGAACGTCGTATAGCTGTTGAGTATCCAGATTGTTCTACCTTTTTCCATGTGGCGATGGGTGGGATCGCAAATCCTGTCTATTTAACACAGTTCCCGATCGATCGCCTGATATATGGGTCCTGGTGATGCCCCGGGGCCTTCTGTGCCCTACTGCGGATGTCCTATGACAATGCGATGTATTATTTAAAAGGTTTTTGGTGAATTAGGGGAACTATTGCTATGAAAACTCGTTGTAGTTAAAGAGAAACTATAGGGTTATTTTCAATATCTATCTGGGATTCCTATAAGCTTAAATCAGCCAAGAATTCTACTATACAGTATTCATGCGGACCAGTTCGCCGGTAGAGTGAAGAATAATATTGAAAATGCCTCGTCACGTCTTTCGCTTCATATCCCTCACAAATCTCGAATGCTCGATAAAATTCCTTCTGTTCACCTATCCAAAGTTATTGTTACGACGTTCAGTAGAAAAGGTTAAACGCCAGGTTGTGTCGAATGTGTAATAAACGTTAGTTTTCACAGATATTTGATCTATAAGATTTAGTGGGGTCACTCGTCTCGTGTCCGAAAATGCTTTTGATCTGATCTGCTAATTAAACTAAAACCCAGAGAGCTGCAAGCTGGAACATAAACTCGGTCCCAAATCCCATGTCCTCACAGCCTGCACAATTTTGCTTTCAAATTAGATTTGATAGACTCACGTCGAAAGGTAAATACTGCCACAGCCTGTATCGATACGTAGTAGAAAGGTGTAAAATCGAGTTTTGCAGCTTTGATGTTTGCGATGTTGGGATATTAGATCGCCTGGGATTCCTGGAAATTGAGTTTTAGATTATCTATAGTGGGGAAATATAGACTTCACATATATTTAGCTTAGCAAAATATCGTATGTTTTATGGAAAGTTAATTCCTACAAATCGATATTTCATGTGTAGGATAAGGCAGAAATATGATTACCTTCGAACTGTTTTTAATCTTAGTGACACACAATTTTAAAATGAAAAAAGGTTAGTAAATTATAATACAATATTAAAATTACATCGAAGTGCGCTGAATATCTATTTAAATCATTCATGAACAATTTATCAGAAGTAATTTCCTTCCAATTATATTTTGTGTACCTTTTTAACTACTTTACCTTTAAAACATTTCTTAATGCCCTAGATGTCTTGATTGATAAAAATAATAGTCTACTTATACCCAAAGTATCCAATCGAATACGAAAGTAAATTCTCCATGTTTTCCAATATTGAATAGTCGATTTAGCCGGACATCTCAAAAGCCCTCCCAACATCAGAGTACTGAAGCGCACAGATCTTCGATATATTGAAACCAAGATTCTGCAACAAGATTCATAGATGTATAAAATCCCTTCTGCTCTTACTTATTAGGTTCAGCATAAATAAGAGCAGGACTCGCAGGTGCGTGGTTGTCGACATTCGACACAACACAATTCATAGTTAATGTCACTTCGATTTTGGCGGTGCGGGAAAGGACGCCTGCAGAATCGGTATCCGTGTAGTTAGATAATGTTATCTGTTCAAACAGATATATCTCGAGGAATGCTTTGATAGTTTACACGGTGCAGTGCATCTATTGTACTGGACAATGACGTGGCACCTTCTTTTCTCTTATCATATTTTGTACGGCTGAACTCTAGGTCTGTTTTGAAAACGTACTACCTATATTTAGCTAATGGTGAATTAATAACATTCATGACTGATTTAAAAGTAAATGTACTTAACAAATTTAGTTAGTCTTGCTAATCCTACCGACTGCGCCATGTATCATCACTCATCAGCAAATATAGCTTAGCGAATGAGGTGTTCAAAATGATCTTGACATGACTTGATTGTTAAGAGATTAAGAGCGTGTGAAGCTCATTTTGATCATCGCATTCGCTAAGCTGCTTCTGCTGTCAATAAAACTACGCTACGTAGTCGGATCAATACATTCAATACTGACTGCTTTATTTATCTCACAATGATCATAATAACAGCCTTCTTTCCACACACAGTAAGCTTACCCTCTCTTAAAATAGTCTTGTCCTTTCACTTCTTTTTTTCCTTAAGTCTTTGTTAGCACCTGGTTTGTTCAAGTGTTACTACTTGGCTGAATGAAATAGTGAGGCTTCGCATAGGAAACTTAAGTAAATTGAATAACTCTGCGCTTCGTCGCGCTTATCCGACCGTGACACTAAAGTTTTAAAAATAAATGGAAACAGACCAGCGGTCCGGTAAACGGGCACAAAAACTTGTAATAAATTGACCCAGTTTTCCCACAAAGAGTATCTACCCGTCAAGTTGATACACAGACAATATAATGGGACAGAAGATACACTATCAGGGTTTTTCTATCTTGGCATTTTGTTTATACGCTCCGGTTTTATGCGACTATTTTCATGGAGCAAAAAAGGAGCTTTTTCAATTGTTTTTCCTGGAAAATACCTGCATACATGAATTGAGGATTGTGACTCTACAAAGCCATAGGAGACATTAAATTGTAGTACAGCCAGTACAGTCACCGGCAATAGTATCTTCCTACACGAAGGCCGCAAAAATATGTGACATGCTCTTATTTATAGGGCCGTAGGAGTCATTTCGAACATTCCAACCGTTAAGCTAATTCTGCTGCTGACTGTATGAATTTCTACCTTTGAAGTCTGGTGATGAAAGTCTGATATCGACTTACGACGACAAAGTAACAGGATAATCTCAAAGTTAATTGTTTCTTTGCGCTCCTGCTCGCGAGGATTAGTTCCTTTCAGCTCTATTGAACAGCAATCCTGGGAACTAATGGCTTTTGAACTTGTACGATTTATAAGATCAATATACGATTTATAAAAATAATCTTAGGTTATAAAAAAAAAGATAAAAGATATTTATTCCTAATATCTTCTACGGTTGCCGCGATAGTTATTCATGAAATAAAACAACTTTGAACGGATTATATCGCGTATACTGAATTTTAAATTACATCCCGACGTTTCGAACACTTTACAGCGTCCGTGGTCACGGGTCGACCCCTTGTTTTATTTCAAGATATTTATTATTAAATTTAGGCACATTACAATGCACTTATGAACGTCAGAGAGAAAAAGAAACTACCACCGGTTAGTTGAAAATTATTTTTAAAAATAGTAAATTTAAAAGTAAAATATATTTTAAGAAATATTCATAGCCCATCATCATAGCAGATCAGTCAAATACTTATCGATCTAAAGAGTGACAACCAATCGATCTATCAATCCTGCTTGCTGATAAACTGATCAGAGGTCCGGACAGACTCCTCGAGAACGTCTAGCTGAACACTAAACTAGCTTCTTCTCTAAACTGATGCACTAATTTGGAAGTCAGGATGGGATACTAAGTTTTTTTTTCTATGATATAGGAGGCAATCCAGAAGATGAAATCACCTGATTACCGCCGCCTATGGACGGGTGTCCAACACCAGATTAGGATTAGTACAAAGTCACACCCTATGGCCATAAACTCGTCACTTTTTATTAAACTATGTAATGGAGGTCATATCATCATATGGAGATCAATTCACAGATTTATTACCAGTTGCGGTTTTTCTTTATGTACAACGCTGTGTCATTAGGTATCTCCCTTCTTACGTGGTTAAAATTCTGCCCTGTGTCTTTTCTGTTGCGAAGTCTTCCAAGCGATAAGCCGGGATCACAAACTTTGTATCGAGCCCTTAGGGTATCACTGGAATTCGTCCTTGATACCCCTAAATTAAATATACCGCTTCACGCAATACCGTAAACTACATTTCGCTATTTGTTGGAAGCTAAGTTTCGTATTCTTGATGGAATTTAGAGCAGACCACCAAACATACAGATGAAAATTTGTTAACTGCTACGCATGTTTTCCAATAGGATAAGGTTACCATAATATTTAAATATTTTACCCCAGAACAGACTCCAAATTACGATGAGGATATTGAGGATCTATAGGCCGTACAATAAAATAGACTAACCTCTACTTGTAGAATCTAGCTCAGTGTATAATCCCATACAAAATGGATTAAAAAGAGCTGTGTATCTGTATAACGGCTCCCAGCCTCCTTCTGATCTCAATTTGCTTAATTGCCAATCTCTAACACTGCTGCCGTTACGTCCTCCTTGTTACCTACTAATAGGGCTTAGTTTGGTCTATACAGTCGGTAGAGGAGACGAGCTAGCCGGTTCTTTAAAGAAAGCCCTAATGGCTATTAGGTCGCCTTTGAGTCCTAATAGGTGTTCTTCCAGAGTGCAGCCGAGTCAAACCGAACGTCCATATATGCGAATCTGCACGAATCCACGAATTGTCCAGAGTTTTGATATTTATTTATTTATTTATTTCATGGAGAACCAACAGCTATACATAACATAATGGTTGAACGAATATGTAACATGGAGCCAATTATAGGTCCTCACCGATAGTGACAAATTAAACATTTAGCGGTCCGCACTTACATCGTCATACCTAGTGGTTACGAACTATAACAATAAAATAAACTTAACTAGAACTTAATCATCTTGACAAACATGATAAACATGATAGGGGCACACTCATTCAAAGAATTTACTAGTTAGACTACGCCTTAAAGTAGATATATTACTATTGAAAACGTCCACATCCACATTTTTCGTTAACTTGTTGATATTTTTACATGCGCGTACAAGAAAACTGTTCTGCCTATAATTACGTGTCGAAAACGGGACAGAGAGGGGGGAAATGTCTTCTAGCTCTGGACGGAACATTGAAAGAAAGTTTAGCCAACAGTTCTGGACAGTCAACAATGCCATTTGTAATATTCAAGATATAAGTAGTATCGGCTATCTCACGACGCATATATAATGGAAGTAGGTGATGTTTTTTACACAGGTTAGTATAGTTATTTGAGTTGTAGGTAGTCTTCAATTTAAAACAAAGGTATTTGATAAATTTTTTCTGGACCCGTTCTATCCTGTCAATATAGGTTAGGTAGCAGGGATTCCATATTTGCGATGCATATTCTAACTTGCTTCTAACATACGAGCAGTAGAGGACTTTGATCGTTTTGGCTTTGGTGAAATGAGCAGAATTACGCATAATGAATCCGAGAGTTTGGGTAGCACTAGTCACTATATTGTCGATATGAACATTGAACAATAATTTAGAATCGTGTGCAACTCCGAGATCCCTCATAAATGGTACCTTGGCTAACGGTTGGTTACTGAGACTATAGATAGTTGGAACCGGACAGCATTGCCTAGAAAAGGTAATAGAAAAACATTTGGACGGATTGAGATCTAATTTATTAGCTTTGCAATATGCATCCAGGCGCCTGAGGTCGTCCTGGATAAGGGCGGAATCATTAAAAGACTTGACTTTGGCAAAAATCTTCATATCGTCAGCAAAACAGAGCAACTTTGAGAATATAAAGCAGTTGCTGATGTCATTAACAAAAACGTTAAAAAGCAAGGGTCCAAGCAGCGACCCCTGAGGGACACCACTCGGAACGGTTACCCAGCCGGACATGTAGTTGTTAATAACAACAGCCTGGGACCTGTTTTCTATGTAGGAGGCGAACCACCGCAACAAATCGCCGCTGATGCCCATGTCGCTCAATTTTAAAATAAGCAGATTATGGTCGATTCGGTCGAACGCCTTGCTGTAATCAGTGTAGATAACGTCTACCTGATTCCCACTAGCCATAGCCTCCGTAACATAATCATTAAGAAGTGTTAAGTTGGAAACGGTGGACCTTCGTTGAAGAAAACCGTGCTGATTGGGACTGAAGTAGTTACTTATTGCTTCGTATACCTGAGCATAGACCAACTTCTCCAATACCTTCGAGATAATGCAGAGTTTAGATATGGGCCTATAATTGGAAACATCCGTTTTTGGGCCTTTTTTATGGACAGGTGTAATAAAAGCTGACTTCCATATGGATGGCACGGAGCACTCATCAAGTGAGCGTTTAAATAAAAGAGAGATCGGCTCGGCAATAGATTCCGCGCACTTGATGAGAAACTGAGCCGGTTATTTATCGGGTCCTGCCGACTTAGAGGGATCCAGTTGCAACAGAAGTTTTTTCACAACCTCCCTGACCCCTGTTCACTTCGATGTGAGATATATGGGAAACATGACTATGCACAGGATTGCTCGGAGCAGGGCGGCTGTTATTTGGAGGTGCAAACGTAGAGAAAAAATAGTCGGAGAAAGCATTGCATATATCAGTCCCGGTATTGACTCGTAGATCACCATATTTCAGGCTGTTAGGCATACATCGAGAATTAGAACGCGACTTTATGAAAGCCCAAAATTGCTTGGGGTTCTTAACAATATTCTCCTCAACACGGTTAATGTACGAATAAAAACATGTACTTTCCAACCTTTTAACCCTATCCCTTTGCACATTAAACGAGAGCAGGTCCGATTTATTTCCGTAGATTCTAAATTTTCGAAGGTATTTGGATTTTTCTTTTATCGCCTTTTTCAATGAAGATGAATACCATTTAGGGAACACATCCGTGTGGAGCCTCTTACTGGGAACATACTTATCTCTAAGACTCTCAAAAGTAGAATAAAAGAAGTCGACCGACTCATCTAGTGACCGACGAGAGAATTCCACCCCCCAGTCAAACGAAACCAGCTCCTTATTAATAGATTCAAAGTCACCTTTATTATAAAAATACTTAATAAATGTTGCTGGTTTAAGAGGCTCACACACAGCAAATTCGATCGAGACCAAAATGGCTTTATGAAATGGGTCTATTGGCACCAAAGGATCCGAACACTCACTAACACTTACAAGGTCATTAGACAGGACAAGGTCCAATAATTTCCCGTACTGATTAAGGATCCCGCTATACTGATTTAAGTTGTACATATTTATCTCATCAATGAAAGCGCATTCATCAGAGCTAACGTAATTCGACGGAGTCATTACTAAGTTGTTTGGCGTCCAAACAATATTGCTCATGTTAAAATCACCTATAATTAAATATTTATCGTCCGGATTATTTAATACAACTTCGCCAAGACAGTTTAGAAAATTTGATAACTGTTGAGAAAAAGTAAATCCATTATTTTGTTTACATAAATATAACACGCACAGGTGTAACTTTAAAGAGTTTATGAGACGCCCTTTGATCGAAAGAGTAACCCATAGATCCTCGGCCGACGAGTGATAAGAAGGTTGCGGAGTGACCGCCAGCTCCCTGCGAGTAGCAATAATGACTCCGCCGCCACGGCTTTGGTCAGTAATAGCTGCATTCCGATCACACATATATATATCATGCCAATTGTAAATCGGAAGCATGTGTAATATAAATTAAATAAAAATGTACGTTTTTTCTGACGAGGGCTCCGCTCGCGGCGCTCGCTCGCTTCTCGAATGAAATTATCGTGCCATGAAATATTAAATTTTTTTTGGAGGGCGCTAGCCGACGCGTAGGACCCACAAACTTGACAATTCTAGAGAGCGTAAAGAGAACGAGAATATTAAAAAGAAAGTGCTTCGTCATCTTAATCTGTCCGACATGGATTGGTACACCGTCAAAGTTTACTATTGGCTATCCTAAGGTCACTGTAACACTGGTTCAACTAAACGTTTGGCTCGTCGTTGCTCTTTATGCGCGAATAGGTATCCTTTATTAGATTTCCGGCTACCGGTATCAGCTAATGGATAGTGCACTCTTTTGATTACCTGTTGCGAAATTCGACCACACCCAGACCACCGCCAGAATTTCGAGGGGATGGACAATTTTCTGCTCGATGACTGAATTAAAACCGCTTCCATGTGTTTGTTCTCTATTGGTCGAATGTAGATCCACCCATCATATAAATCTATAATGATATGTTTACCTACGAATATACAAGTAACCTGGTTGTCAGATAATTTACTATTAACACAAGCTATGAAACTTTTGCATGTGTAGTCTCTGGAAACGCTGTAATTTTGGTAGGCTTGGTAAGTTTGATGTATTTTTAGTTAAATTATGACCAGCGAAATCCATTCTTTTGACACATTGACTAGTGACAATGTGTTGTGCTTTAGTTGTAAAATTGTATACAATACCGATTTTGTAAACCTCCAAAAGCCCAACGGCATGTTTTAGATATAGACCAAACGTTTTATTTATATTCACCTACCCACGAGTTAACCTTTACGAAAAATCTGTATTTGCGGGTTCGAAATTTTAAAATATACTGGCTTTGTGATTTAAAGACTGTGCACGTTGAAATCCGGCCACGCATGGCATGGTACATCTCCCTTTTGGATACACATTTTCAAGCAGTTCTTTTTTATAAATAATCTCTAATCATAGTAGTATATAATAAAAATAGAATCATATTAAAATTGTATGGGCTTGTTTCAGTTTTTACTGAAGGTATGTCATCATATCTTTAATGTTTCGTCCAGCGTTTTTTGATAATCTTCACTCGCTTCCTGCTACAATACCACAATTGTGTTTATATTTTCACAACCGGTTTTATGGTCAATAGAATGTCATCTTACAAAAAAAAAATGTTTTGAAACTCTATTCTACTTGAGGTAGTCAGGAAAACTTTCTACTCCAAGCACTGAAAGTAATTTTTATATGGCAGCCATTTTTTTTGTCAAAAAGTCCAACTCACCAAAGTTAGAACACCTCCGAACTATTTAAATCTAAATACACTTAGAAAAATGTTAGCTATGGTGAAAAGAGAATTTAATAAGGTATCATTTGATTCATCTTATTTATAATAAAAAACTATTTTTAACAGGAAAATTTGGTAAACACTGTCAGAACACTGTGGACAAAAAAATATAGGCACTGTGGAATATATAGTGATCAAACTCATAGACAACGTAACGTTTATATTATGTTTTAAACTTTATTATGTAGCTTGATAACCCCAAATTATTAATTAGAAGTGTTGGTTGAATATGCACATTCAATAAAAAGATGTATCACACCATGCGCGGCCGGATTTCAACGTGCACAGTCTTTATATCATACGGTCGTTTTTTAATTGTGATTATTTTAGTACAGATAAAAGCTCTTGAAATACAAATAAACACGTTTGAAAAAAAGGTCGCCTAAAATATGTACCTACGTTTAAATACTGAAAGTCTAAGTTAAGTTTACTATACCTATGATACCTGCAGCTTAAATAGCTTACAGATTTCACGATGGATTTTTCGTAATACTCAAAGCGAAACACATATATTGTATTCCTATCCTAGTTCGCAATGATAATGATATTGCAAATTCACATGCAGTTCTAAGACGCTTCTGTACCTACCGCCTTTATGTGCATGTGCAATGCTCCTGTCGGTTACTGGGGCGTATTCAAAGGAAAATTGAATTGAGTGAAAGTAGGGAATGCAATACCCGGCCATTTTTGGTACCCGGGTATTACCCGACTTTGATTTTCAAAAACCCGGGTACCCGGGTAATACCCGGTTTTGAACAATTTTTTTATTAATTATTGGTTTTCATCGTTTTTACTGGTATTTAGTAATAAAATGCACTTTTGATTGCTGAGTTTGCATTTATTAATTGACAAACAATGATTTCGTACGTGAAAAAAATAAATTGAACAACTTATACTATTAAAACAGCTGTAAATCACAATATTAATTTAGAGAGCATAAGACGTTACGTTAGGTATACTTAATCTTTCTGTTTATTAATCAGAAATATCAAAGTTAACGGGAAATATGGAATATTCAAATGTAACAATAGATCTTCTTCTTCTTCTTAGTCGTATACTCTTGTCAGAGTAGTCGTGGTCATTTAGGTCGTTGTACGGCATTTTGTGTAGTTCTCCGCCATCCTTCTCTACTTAGTGCATTTCGCACGCACAGATTTAAGCGTGATCCGGTGAGGGCCTTCACTTGATCAGTCCATCGCATTGAGGGGCGTAATCTGAGTCTTGTACCATCCACTCTACCCTGAACAACAAGTCTCTCCATGGCGTCGTCTTCCTTGCGCGTCACGTGGCCGAAGTAACTAAGAATGCGAGAGTGCACGATTGCTGAAAGCCTTTGCTTAACCTTGAACTCTTGGAGTATATATATATTAGTGCGGCGCTGAGTCCACGATATCCGCAGCATTCTCCTCCAGCACTACATTTCCAAAACATCAATGCGTTTTCGTTCACTTTCTCTTACTGTCCACGTTTCTGCACCGTAAAATAACACTGGGAAAACGAGAGATCTTACGAGGCGAGTCTTAGTTGCCCTTGTGATATTGCGGTCTCTCCAGATCTTCGAGAGTTTCTCCATTGCAGACCTAGTTGTTGCTATGCGTCGCTTGATTTCATCTTCGGAGCCTCTACCGTTTAAGACCAGTGACCCCAATACATATAGTATGATGATGATACAACTCCACAGTTTCCAATAGTTTCTGCCTTGTTGCTGTTGTTACGGTCCACGACCATCATCTTGGTTTTTAAAACGAATTCGAGACTAACTGTTTCAACGCGACGCAATAGCGCTGCTATACAATCTTCGCTTGTTGCTGTGAGTGTGGTGTCGATGTCGTCAGCGTAACGCAGATTGGAGATATTCTTCCCACCTATTGGAATACCATCCGTACAGCCTTCAAGCGTTATCCTCATTATGTGCTCAGTATAGATTACAGAAAAGAGCAAGGGCGATAGTATGCACCCTTGACGTACCCCAGCCGAAGGGTGGTGTGGCTTTGATATTGTATTGTCCACTTTTACTGACGCGGTGTTGTTCTCATACAGCCCTCTTAATATATGGACGAGATTGTTGGGAGCGCCCATTCGTAAGATAACAGCAGCGGCCATTTAACTGAGTCAAATGCCTTCTGAAAGTCAACAAAACATATGTACGTTGGTCTGTCGAACTCTCTGGTTTTCTCTATTATCTGGCGCAATATGAGAATTTGTTCTCTAGTTTCTTTTCCTCTAACAAATCCGGCTTGTTCTGGTGCGATTTATTTGCGGATATACGCCTTTTGTCTCTCATTTAGGTTGTGCAGTACAATTTTATTGGAATGATTGATTAAAGCTATCAAGCGATAGTTAGAATTGAAGTGTAAAATATGTTCGGACCATTTATGCTATGCCTTTTAATTTTAATTTAATAGTTATAACACACACAGTAAGGTAGGGTTACAGTTACAGAAGTAATAGAACATTTTGTTTTAAGTTTATTCACGTTTTCCTTATTTTTCTACCGATTTCTAAATTACGGGTAAAACCCGGGTTATGAGTTAAAAACCCGGGTTTTACCCGACTCCAAATATAGACGGGTACCCGGGTACCCGGGTTTTCGGGTACCCGGGTTGCATTCCCTAAGTGAAAGCAATATTTTTTAATTTTCTTAAATCTAATATACACTCGAGAGCAAAAGTTTCGGGTCATTAGCATTTTCTTGAATATCTCAAAAGGTATTAATTTTAAAGATATTCATTTCAAGCACTAGTAATCCTAGAACATACCAGTGGCGGCGCGTCCATAGAACACGATTCCTGTCGGCTTGCCTAATTTTCAGGCACTTGAGCAGTTTTCTACAGCTCGTGAAGAAATTTTAAGCCAAATTCCGGTCCGGCTTGCCTAAGAAAAGTTAGGACCTGCCGCCACTGGAACATACACACTTGAGCCTTCTAGTAATAAAGCTAAACTCTACTTCATGAGTTAACGTTCCTTTAAGCTCAGGTCACTTGTTCTGGATTAGATTTCGACCTGTTTGTGAACTACATTATACTTAACTTTAATAAGTTAAACGCATAAGCATTTTAGTATTCATAATTATCAGTTGTTAATCGGTTTTGTAAATTGGCCATTTTACCGAGGTACCGTCAAGTCTGGCAACTTTGCCACTTTTCACAGGTGTTGAAAAGTCATAGTACATTTTTAACCAGAATTCATATGAAACCACTGAAGTATGAATGACGCGACACATAATATATTTATCAACGAGTGCATAAATAAGAGGGTTTATAAATTAAATGACGGATAATAAGCTTTTACGAGTAAAAAAAAAAGTGGCAAAGTTACCTATACCATGTGGCAACTTTGCCAACTGCATTTTTACGTTGTATAGTAATTTAGTTGTATTTACAATATTAGTAAAGAATATTCAGTATTTAGGATACAATAGTTTCGGAATTTGATCCTTAATGATATATTATTACAAAAAAAGATACAGCAAAAGTGGCAAAGTTGATCACCCATTTAAGAAAATTTCATAGAAAGTCAGTGAATGTGGTCAGGGTTGACACAAATGAAAAAATATTAATTATTTAAGTACTTATTTATTTTGTTACATACGAGTAATCAGGTTACATAAGTACTCAGGAAAAACATAAAAGACACCTTAATTAAAATATTATCAAAAACGAAACATAGAAAACTCTTTAAGAGGCCTATCACAGGTTCACTCGTAAATAACTGTGATTACCTAGGTACCTATTTAAACTTGACGATAGATATTTAAAAAAGGGCTTCGTCACAAACTGCCTCGTCGCCTCTTAACAAAAGTATTATCGAAACAAAACACTTATATGTAGTAATTATTACCAATAAAATAAGTATGTCACAGTTAACTTTGTGTTTTTTTTACTTAAACAAAACATACGCTCTGTATACAATTGTTAACAACAACACCAATCACAAATAATTGTGATTCTAATGTTAAAATATAGGCCCTGTTCTCTATAAATGATACAACTTCAGCAGTTTTTACCTGTTTCGGTATAACTTTTTTCCAAATTAAAAACTTTGTTGGTCTGTCACTCTGTGCTCCACCCATTAAAAGCTGCCAGATGCCCGGATCTAGCAATAGGGATTGTTATGCAATCTGATTGGACTGGTTACAAAACTCTCATTATTGTGTCACATCTGACGTGGCCAGCTCTTAGACCATATCGAATAAATTATTATGGCAAGGTCGTATCTGCCTAAGTTTGTAGTTTTTTGGAGATAACTCAAAACGCCTATACCGATAATACTCAAAATAATTTTGGTTGAAAGAATATTAAAAGGTGTATCTTCTTGATTTTTTTCATAATTTTTGGACTTACGGTTCAAAAGTTACAGGGGGAGGGGACACAATTTTTATGACTTTCGGAGCGATTATTTCTGAAAATATCCACTTAATCAAAAAATGTTCAAAGAAACCTCAGTTATTTAAACATTGTTATTTTTAGAGACCTATCGATTGATGTGCATCATGTTGATATTTGGCAAAAAAAATTTTTTTGATAATTACTTACACATATGGAGTGCCCCCCTAAAAATATTTTTTTAGCAATTTCTCTACAAAACTAAGTAGCTGCACACACAATACACTTTATGTAAAAAATTGATAATGATACGTCTTATAGTTTCCGAGTAAAATGGCTGTGACATACGGATGGACAGACAGACATGACGAATCTATAAGGGTTCCGTTTTTTGCCATTTGGCTACGGAACCCTAAAAAGTATCTATCTTATGAAAAATTTAATTAAAATTTTATGCTTGTGTACCAACCCTAGGCCGCTACAAAACATGGCAAAGATGCCCTCCCATATTAGTCGGCGTGGTCTGGTAACTTTGCCAAAACAATTATGGGACTCAATTCAAACACTACGGCATTTATAAGGTAATCAATTCATTCCTTACCATTTAAATAACATAATATCTAAAATTTACGTACCTGGATGCGATGTTTATACTCTAAACTTTTTAAAGTTCTTGAGCACTAACTTTTATGATTATGTGAGTGACGAATTTGGAACTGAAATGGTAAGAAAATGGTTGCCGTGGTGTTGTCTCATTCATAATAATTTTGCCAATTGATAACCATATTTTCTACTAAAAGTAGGCACAACACTAAAAAATATACGTTGTCGGTGGTATGAAAGGATTACCTTATGCACTCTGCTGGTGGCAAAGTTAGTAACCCTTGGCAAAGTCGCCAGACTTCACGGTATTATGTTAATCTTGTTAATCTTAATTAAATCTAATACAACTTTTGACTACGAATATAATCGAGTCGCGCTCGAACATGGTTTCACGCGGGGTTTAGATAATATCATTTGTAAATGAGTTACTAGAAATAGAAGGCTAAAAAGAATATTACATTAAAACGTGATTATTACACATTACCTTACAATTATTTTAGAAAAGAAATTCCAGCTTAAATCAAGTTAATCCCTATCATTTGCCTCTGGCAAAACTCTTTATCGCCTACGCAAGACGCTGATTAAAAGGTAAACATTTCGAGGTTACTCGCGTTTCATTTTGCGTAAAAATCCTAAAAGAAAGGTGATGGTAATCTCCTTTTGAGGCGTGCTTCGCCCAACATTGATTTCCCGACGTGTTTTTATAAGGATGTCTTTATATAACACGCTAACGCTTTAACAGTATAACATTTCTTTGAACGTGCTTTATAAGACAAATTAAGCTTCGGCTTATCTAACAAAAAATTTATCTGCCACCACTGGAAAGTTGTAATTGTATTTAAATACACACCATTTTCGCCATACTCATTTACGAGTAGGTTTCTATTATAGGTAATATATCTACAGGTTAAAAGTGTACATAAATAGGCCCATTAAAGCAAATAGAACATAACTCGCACTAAGTTCCAACTTCAAAAACCCATTTACTCGGGTTGGGTTGGGTTTCAAGCCTCGATCTACATAAATCTTAAAGCAAATCAAATTATTTTGTTGAATATTTAGATTTGCAATTTTTAAGTAGTAACACTACTATATAAATTATAAACTGAAATAGGAGAAAATGTTTTGAGATGTTCTCGATTTACATAGTTTAAAATTAATTATACTATGCTTCCTACGAAACTATATAATTAAAAGGATTTCCTTAGTTATGCAAAACACGATAATCCACCCGCCATTCGTGTCCCCTCATATCAATGCATGTTATTGACAACCCGTATTCAGCTCGGATTATACAATTATACATGTGCATTTATTTACTAATCCCGCCGTGCAACACAACCTTATCATTAACATAACAATCATAAGGCAAACACATTTTCCGCACAAGGGTAGAAATAATTGAAACGAACCCAGCGACAAAGGCACTTTGCCGCGTTGTTAGACTGTCAGTCTTATCGGCTATCAAGTGCATAATCTCTGTATAGCCAGTATATGAACCTGCCTAGTTTCTACGAATCTCAACGTCATTTGTATACTGGTTTGACAGCGCACACGCGCTCAGCAGGGGAAGAGGAACAACATCATTGCAGCCCCATGTTGGGTGTTTTATCAAGCGCACATAGAATTTCTCTTGGGGCGTATTTCGGTGCCGCCGAGCATCGACACTATAAAGAACCTACTCTGTTAGTTATCTGCTCTCAGCCGGCCATAGACGGTAGTTTTGAGATGTTTTTAGTGTTGCTAGTGTTTTTGGGTTTGGGAAAAAGTTGTGGCACTCATCTTTGATTAAAGGCGAATTGTACTGGGATTTTTAGGAATGGTGAAAGTCTGCCTTATCACTAGTTTTTGCGTGAAAATTTAAGCTAAGTAGTCTGATATAAGATATTTTTAACCGACTTCCAAAAAGGAGGAGGTTTTCAATTCGACTAAATATTTTTTTTTTTGTATGTATGTTACTCGATATCTCCGTGAATCGTGAACCAATTTTCAATTTTTTTTAATCTAACAGGTATAACCCCTAGATGGTCCCATTGTCACCAAGTCGGGGTCTGATGATGGGATCCTGGAGAAATCGAGGGAACGCTTCAACTATTATAGGCACACCTATAGTGATTTCACTATTTTTTACAGCAACTCTGCCACTTCCTCTTGGAATAGCGGATCCTAAGTGAAGTCGGTTCTTTTTTGTTTAAAATTATCTATATCATCTTCCTAACTACTTATCTTTACCTATCTTTTTCAATTCTTATTTATTGTATTTATCTATCATTTTGTGTTTTAATTATGCATGAAACTGTATATTTATTTCTAAGCGAGTTATATAGATGAAGATTGTGAATATTATTTGCGCTTGGGTGCCTAGGATTCGTGGTAGCAATAAAAGAAAAGTAATGTGAAAATGTAGACAGATATTAATAGTATATAAAATTCAGGGAACGTACTAGATTTAGGGTTTTGTGCGTCTGAAATTGCTGAACTAAAAATACGGGGATAAAGGAATTGGCAATATAAAAATATAAGATTACCTTACTCACGTATACAGTTTATTGTAAAGCCGAATATATAAGTAATGAAAATACGCGCGTGAAATACAGAATCTTTTTGATTTTATTCGAAATTTATTTATACAAATTATTAGTATGGTCGACTTTCTAAAATATGGACTAAGTAATATTGATATGCTACGGAACAATTGAGTGACTAAAAATGGTTCATTTGAATATGTCCACCTCGTTTGGGAAATCATGACATACGTCAAATTAAAAAAAAATGGTGCTATAGATATCTTGAAATGTGTACGGTTTTAGCTGGAAAATAACCGTTCTAAAAAAACATATTTTTTGGCAAAAATACCAATGTCAATGAGTTTCTTCCACCACATAAACCTCGCAATTTAACCACACATGAGCACGTAGTCACGCGTGCAAAACGCACGCATTACAGACAAAGTTCAGTGGGCACAAACAATAAAGACGCAGGTACGAACGTAACCCGCGCGGGTTAATCCTGCCCGAATTTCGGAGATTACCGTTACAACCGGGCCTGTCTTACCTAGCTAGTGTGATGTAACAAACGTCTCAGAAAACTAGCGTAACAATGCTCACCGATGACTTGTAGTTGTGAAGCAATTGGAGGTCATACTTACTGGTTCTCTCATTCAAAGCAAAGCAAGCCTCGGCAACGACAGCGGTAATGACGGAACGTGCTTCGGTAAGGGTGGAGACGTCGTTAGATAAGTGCAAATGAAATTGCCATATTATTTGGCAAATAAAGTGGCAAAATGGCCGCTGACTCTATAAGGTGTCGGTCTTAATTGTTAGCGGTGAAAAACTTTACGATATTCTGTGAAAGTCAATTCTATTGCTTTTTTATTTTTTATTTATTTAATGAATGTCTGGTTTTCGCTGCTTTAGGTAATTGTTTGTACTCATCATAGTCATCATTATATTAGCCGAAGGCAAAGAAATAACTTACATTATGCCCAAGATGCTCAAGTGCTCATGCCCTTTGAATCCTTTCTTATTCCACACGATAAATCGTTCACCAGAAAACCCCCGTCATTTAATACTGGTTGTTATACAAAAAGCCTTATGTTTTACAGAAACCATGCCAGTTACATCTTTTTAAACAAGATTGTCGTTCAGAGTAGCGGTTCGAAAAGGTTACCAATTACTTTGCTGCTAGTAGAAGTAACGCCTCTGCGCGTAGTTTTTACCTGCAGATGCAGGGTTATGATTTAACTAATCGGTGAGTTTGTATGATATTCTGACATACTTATACTGCATCATTTTAACTGACATCCGATATAGAAGTTTTATGAAAAACATTTGTGACGTTCTCAAGACAAATGATGTACCTTGGACTTGAAAATGCACATTTGTTGCCTCGTTACAATTTTTTATATGTCACAAAGGTGGATCTCTGTCGAATAGAAAAGATTTTACGAATAAACTGACTAGTCGTTATGGGGATAAACGCCGTGGCCAAGGAATGGCCCGACCATAAATAACATGTGACGGCTCGCATCCCACTTCTGACTCTCGTAATTTGGGCAATAATGGCCTCTCTAGCTTTGGAAGATGTTTGACCTCTGTGAACATAAATGCCAGCTCTCGTATTATTAATGGGCTGGTCATTTTGACCCTGTTGGTCCTTTGCGGTCTCGTATCTCTTATCGACGTGGATAAACTTTTGAAACGTGATAAATATATTTAAGGCGTAACATAACATGTCAATAATGTAATAAATGTATGTTATGGCCTTGTGTATATGTGTTTAAAAATATTTACTGATTAGTTGTATATTTCGGGATTTCGCAATATCATAATAGCACGAAGACAAAAATACATATTTTTGGCACTTCAATTCTAAAACTCATTCGGTAGTTTTTATTCTGAAATAAACTTAGTGTGTTTTTTGTTACAGGTAAGTGACTGGACGCTGACCGATTAATAGTCCACCTAGAAACCTAGATACAGTACAGGTATTCGATGACTTTACGTTTATGGAGGCACTTCAACATATTATTCAAACGTGCACTCGTCCAATACGCTTACATTAATATCGTGAGTGGAAAGTTCAGAAATTGTTATGTTGTGACGTATATTTATAGGACACACTGCTGAGAGTCAAGTTAGACATCATATACAGGGTGTAACAAAAGAACTGGTGATCTGTTTAAGGGCATTGGTATCGTATTGCGACTAAAAAAAACAAGGAGACGTGGACGCGAAAAAAAATTTGTATGAACACGTCGTCCCAGCCGGCCAACCCTCCATACAAAGGCATAATTGTTTTTTCCTTACCTTTTTATAATTAAAATGCGATACAAATTATTCCCTTCAACGGATCACCGGTTTTTTATATGTAAAAAAAAACTTATTTTAATTTTGCATGATTTTTCATATTCCTTTCTGACCTACGTTTAGAGAAATAGCAGTTACATTTTGTTTTAAAAGTCTTCCTGATCGCCTAATTATGCTTGCCATACAATTACCTAAGATGCTCTTATACTCCAATGCTTTATATGTATAATGGCATGTTGCTATATTTCACGGTATATTATATAACGTGAAATTATTGCTGCTCTTAATATATGTTATTGAGCGAAACATGTCGAGCAATATTCGACTTAAAAGACGTGAGTCGTGTTTGTTTATTTAATAAGTCTTAATATGTATAATTATTATAAAGAGCGCTGGTAGCCTTGCGGTAAGACGTCCGACTTTCAATCCGGAGGTCTCGGGTTCAAACCCCGGTTCGTACCACTGAGTTTTTCGGAACTTATGTACGGAATATCATTTGATATTTACCAGTCGCTTTTCGGTGAAGGAAAACATCGTAAGGAAACCGGATCTAATCCCAAAAAGGCCTAGTTTCCCCTCTGGGTTGGAAGGTCAGATGGTAGTCGCTTTTGTAAAAACTAGTGTCTACGCCAATTCATGGGATTAGGTTGTCAAGCGGACCCCAAACCGGGATAAACGCTAGGATGATGATTAAAAAAGTAGTACTCGTAAAATCTCGCTAGCTCCTCGTATTTTTATGCCAGGGTAATTAAAAAACTCGGGACGGTCCTCTGGGGCCTAATTTGCTTTACATTTGACGAAGGTTTTCGAGAGTATTCTGTAATCTGAAAATACGATCTTTTTGTCGTCTTCGTTTCAGAATTTGGCGAGGGTGAGAGAGGGATGGAAGATTTTTGATTTGAAAGTTTGAAGTGGGCTCCTGGTTTCGTACAAATATAACTTGGCCGGATAGATTATCGAACGCAATGCGTCTTCTAGTAGGGCTGTTACCTTAAAAGTAGATTCAAAATATTAGAATATATTTTTTTCTAACAAAAAATATCCTATATGATTCTACTTGTGATTGCCAACTGTATTGTAGGCATATTACTCTCTAGGAGCCATTTTGGACATTTTGATACCATGACGGTGGCAAAAAAGGATACGGCCCGCCTTATGGTAAGCAGCTACCGTAGGCCGCCTGCAACCTCAGAACTCGGGAGTTATATGTAAGAATTCTAAAGTATAAGCTTTGAAACCCGAATATTTTATACGATATAGGTTTCATTAAAGCTAGTATGAAAAAAGATATTACTGGAATACTGAGCTTTATCTCTTTGTCATCCATTTCTATTAGCTGTGTTTCCACTAGGTGTATTAAAAAAAAACTATAATGTTAACCTAGAATAAGCTCTAAATATAGAAGACTTTGATGTAAAGTACTTCAAAGGTGCATTGTTATAAGAACGCATGACGCATCGCATACCCAAGTATAAAACCTATTGGTACATCGCATACCCAAGTATAAAACCTATTGGTGGTTAGACCGTCATGCTCGCTTGGCAATAAAAAATACTAATTGGGGCGTGCGCCAACCCTGGGCAACGTAGGCAATCCTGTTAACGACCACCAAGTAACGAACGACTCGTTTACATTCTACTGTTTCCACCCGGCTGTAGGGTTCCCACACAAAATTACAGTTTTTGCCTAAATATTGGCTATGCATCGAATATAATTCTGCAGACCATAGGCATAAGAAAAGGGTCATAATACGACTCCTTTTGACGAAGAGAACCGAGGGAATGTTGACTGATTGTCTGTGTTATGTGTGAATTACGAAGAGTAACGAAAGACGATAATTGTGCTTGGCGCGGCAAAAATCTTAAAATCGGTGGGTAAAACTTCGGAATTGAAATTTGTCAACTGTTAATACCTATAGGTGTCAATTAAATGCCAAATAAGTAATCGAGGGATCATTAAAAGACGAGACAAAAGATATTTATTCTTCAATTTAGGCACATTACAATGAACGTCGGAGAGAAAAAAAAGAAACTAGGTACCACATTGGTTCTAAGCCTACACCAACCCAAGAACTATTACTTATTAGCTTATTACCGGCAAGAAATTCGGCGGGACTTATTTTTTAACAGTAAAGAGTAATTAATTAAAAGCTATTACTATTAGCTTTTAATACTGTGTGTGTCTTAGCTAGTTAGGAATGCTGTTAAAAAAGAAGGTTCTTACCTGTCTGGAACAGATCCAGACAAGCTGAGAAGCTGTCGTAGGAATAGTTAGCAAACCCTTTTTTTCCTTGCGAAAAGGTTATAATACTCCAGTCCCTTTGTTTATGTAAAGGATTTACTTTATATACAAACAAACGTTACAATTGTAGCTCAGTAAATGCTTTTTCTCAGTTTTTTTTCTCTTTCTTATGCTTACAAAATGTTTAACGGGGAAAAAAGATTGATAGATTGATTCACGTTATAAACTATCTAGCCACGTGTTCCATTAGTTTTGATTATGATCATTGCTTATCCATAAAAATCTTTTTTTTATTGTGTGGGGCTGTAGGGCAGCGTCATTTTCTAGTACCGGCAGTTAATTATTCTTATTCCTCTCCTTGTTTTAAATGCTTAAGAATCTAAACTCGGGTAATAAGATTGAGTTAAGCTTACTTCGTAAAACAATAAAGTGAATCGTAACTTTCGACATTTTCTTAGGATTTCTTGTATTGATTTTTAGTTGTTTTAGTTACAAGGGCTTTTTAACACTTTCACGACCAGGAACCCGCTAGGCGGGCTCTCCTTTCGTAGGCGCTTTCCGCTACGAAGCGGGAAAACGCTAGGATCGGCTACGAGCGTAGCGCGTAGCGAAGTGTGGTACGGAAATTGTTAATAAGTCTAATTTACATTTTTATTCTGAACTAGCTGTATATACTTGTGTGATAGAGAATAGTGATAAGAATTGAAAAAATTATTCCTCGTTTAAACATATGTGTTTTTGGAGACAATTCTAGGTAATATTATTGAATTTTCGTTTACAATACACAAGCTGACGTTAAGACGTGGTAAATGGTGAAACGATTCCCTGGAAAAAAATCATGTGCAAGTATTTTTTGCTAAGCGACGTCGCAGCTAAATGTATATAAACAATAATGGACATAATTTTGATACGTTTAACATTATTACACAGTCAACCTGCTGTACATAATACCAGAGACTATAGAGATATTGATATAGACGGCCACAGCCTAAGAACTATTTAAAGCTCAAGTCAATTGCGCCCTCTGTCCGAAAGCTCCCTAAAGATACCCAAAATGTAAGAGGAAATGTCACCTGCACCCACCTAGCAAATAGCGTACTAGTAGCTACTCTTACTACGTCTGTCTTTAGGGGGCTTTCGGACAGGGCGCAATTGACTTGAGCTTCAAATAGTTCTTAGGCTGTGCTGCTCTACTATATAAGGTAATCTATGATAATACTATGATTTTAATCTGTGCAACAGCAAGTAACAAATCAAACACAATACAATGTATAGCGTGTAGTAATTACGGGATTGCCGGCGGCTATCTGATGCCGAACCCATTCTGACAAAGTTACGGCTGGAGGTATAAATAAAGGACATGATGTAGATCCAGATAGCGGGGTTTTGTCGGATTGGAATGAAAACGATTACAATTTTGCTGGTTGATCAACAAAAGTTAGTACAAAATCTGTCACTATATGTAGGTAAAATATCGCATTTTGGTGATTTAATTTATATTCTACCTTTACGTCTGTACGCGATGGGCCGCCGGCAGTGAATAAAACACGTATAAATTTGTATGTACAATTTACACCACAGTATATACAATACACGGAAAACAAGAATACTTATTTACTAATATTTACACATAAGAGTACAACAGATGTGCAAATATACATTTGTATCTCATTGACAGCAATGCGCAACTCAAAAATTAAACTTTTTAAACAAAAGATACGTGCTGGCAGCGGCGGCTGCGACACCCAGGCGGCCAGCCCGCGTGCACTAAGGAGGTTGGAAGGCCTGTCGCCTATAATGTCGATGAAAAACTGATTGTTAATGGAATATTTAATCGTCGATTACTATACTCTGTACTTTAAGGTATTTAAAAAAACGTAAACAAACCATTAAAAGGGTAATTTATTGGGCAGGTTTTGGTTCCTGTTAAATTTTCAATTTTAAAAAATAACAGGTTCCAGATTCGTTCCATCCTATTTCAGCAACCTGTAGTTACGCTGGATTTTATGATATATATACACATATATAAATTTACCCAATTATTTATATCACATTAAATGATTAATAATTTTTTATAGTAAATTGCCTCATAAAAAACACCCAATTTTGCAGATGTGCAAAACGCAAGGTTATAGTTATGAGAATAAAATACGACTAGATTACAGAGTACCGTTTTTAGTGTAGCAACACGTACCTTGTGTCACTTTTTAACCGACTTCAATTCCATTGAGGAAGGAGGTTCTGCATTCGGTTTGGTGTTTTTTTTTTATGTATGTTCACCGATTACTCCTAGACCCGTGGTCCGATTTGAGTAATTCTTTTTTTGTTTGAAAGGATCTACATCCAAGGTGGTCCCATATTAATATGGTGCTGTTCTGATGATGGGATCCATGAGGAATTGAGGGAACTCCTCAATTTTTAAAGGCACATGTATGGTGATTTGGGTGTTTTCTTAAGCAACTCAAGCATTTTCTCAAGAAAACCACCATTTCGATGCAGTGGACCTGATGATGATGATTGTTTTGATGATAATGATGAAGATTTTTTTATGCAGGATGTTCAGCGATTACTCCGAGACCCGTGATCCAATTTGAATAATTCTTCTTTTGTTTGAAAGGAACTACCTCGAAAATGGTCCCACATTTACCTGGTGCTGTTCTTATGATGGATCCATGAGCAATTGAGGGAACTCCTCAATTTTTAAAGGCACGTGTATGGTGATTTTAGTGTTTTCTTAAGCTACTCAAGCATTTTCTCACGAAAACCGCCAATATGATGGAGTGGTCCTGATGAAGATGATTGTTTTCGTGATAATGATGAAGATTGTTTTATGTAGGATGTTCAGCGATTACTCCGAGACCCGTGGTCCGATTTGGACAATTCCTTTTTTTTTGTTTGATAGGAACTACTTCGAAGATGGTCCCACATTAACCTGGTGCTGTTCTGATGATGGGACCCGTGAAGAATTGAGAGAACTCCTCAATTTTTAAAGGCACATGTATGTTGATTTGGGTGCTTTCTTAAGCAACTCGAGCATTCCCTCTTGAAAACCACCAATTTGATAGAGAAGACCTAATGATGAAGTCCACATATGATACGTGGACCCTTCCTTAGATAGAATGGGTGTATTATGAAGTTGTTTTGTTGGGTGTTTTCTTTCATCAAAGTCAAAGACCGACTGATAAACTCAGTGGTACGGTCGGGGTTCGAATCTTCCGGATTGAAAGACATCTTACCACAGTTACCACCAGGCTACCAGTGCTTATGGGTAAGATGTCTTTCAATAGTACATTAATTACTTTAAATAATATACGTAATTATAATATTTAAGGTTATTAACATAGGTAATAATTATATCACTCGAAAAAGGTTCTAAACCCCTGAATCTGTCATTTTTGACAGCTGCTGTTTGTTTACGTTTTTTTAAATACCTAAAAGTACAGAGTATAGTCCTCTCTCGATTCCTATGATCATCTAGCTTGGCAGTATAATTGATAATATTAACCTCGTAAGGCCCAAGGTCCTACTTGTAGTACTTATAGTAGGGTGGCCAAGTTGAAGCGGAGAACTCTTCGTAGGACTGAAAAGGTTTATACCAACAAGTGGTATCGTTGGAATCAGCATAAGCTACTGATTATTAAACTATCTCTTGTCACTTCATAAAGTGGTGGAATGAGTTTTTATGACGTCACAAAGATGGCGCGCGACTTAGGGTTAGATTTTGTCGATTATTTCGAAAACTATTTAGTCGATTTAAGCAAACAAGGTGTCATATGATTAATATTTTCATGCTTAATAAAATATGTTAATCTACCTTCAACCAAAAAGTTAAATAAAACCAAATTTATTTTTATTTGCATTTCTAACACGCATTAATTTACATTATTAATTATGTTAAACTTTATTGCACAATAATAATAAAATAAGTCCAAAAGGCGTACTTAATGCTTCAAGGCATTCTGTTGCAGTCAACCATAGGACCAAACAGAAATTTGCTATGGTGTGTGCAGTGAGATAAAAGGATTGTGAAATTATTAATCTCATATGAGTATCCTAATTAGTAATTTCTAACTCTACATATTGTAAAGAAATATTTGTAGCTAATATATATGTATAATTATGTATTATATGTAATAATCTTTATCTTTATTTAGCCTTATCATTATATATTTTATCATTAAGTAGTGTATTTTACAGTGTGTTTTAACATACTGTTTACGCTTTTGGGGCAGCTCCTGTAATACAGTTATCATCGAGGCCGAAAGAGCACAGCGTGCTGTCCTTAAAACAATGTTAAAGAAACCCTTCAGGTATTCGACACTTTTACTATATAAAAAGTCCGAAGTGTTGACGGTTCGTCAATTTATCTACTCAAAATTGTTGTTGATAAGCACAAGCAAATACTCGAAACGAAGAGTGTATCGAGCACAGGTTCCGTCCGTGAATACTGCCTTTGCAAAACGATTTCAACCGTATATATCTAGTTTTGTTTATAATTCCGTGACTAGACACTTAGACATTAAAGATAACCCGTTTTAAAGCCAAACAAGTCATTACAAAAGCAAAAGCAATGGCTAGCCAGCTTAACCTATGAATATGCTGAAAATATTATCCAAATCAGAAATAGTTAGACCTTCGTGATAGTCAAAATAAGCTTAGAGTTAATTTCATGCACTTTTACTTAAGTATAGTTATAATAAATTAGCTTAAGTAATATGTATACTTATGTATTGTGATGGTTGTAGACAACATCATACTTCAAAAAAAACTCTTTAATTTATCAATATGTAGCATATATTGTCATAACATGTGATATTGGTCCCCGCGATACAGGCATGCCTAGTGCGAGTATCAAGGTTAACTAACACGAATAGTAATGCTTATTAGTGAATTAATTAATATTTAACATTTTATATCATTTATGTTCAGTAATTAACAATTAAAATCTTGATTTGTTTGTTTATTTTAAAATCTAGCTTCGATTTGGCTGATATTAGATTATGGTTATATTTAAGTATTTATTCATATTTATATTTATTTAAGGAGTTCCAACAGCTAACATACAAACAGAAGTTCGGAGTGGACGAATTATTCTTTTGCATTATGTCGAGCACCCAAAGGTTGTATGGAATAAGTAGAATGACCCGGCGTTCGCACAGTAAATTAGGTACATAATCCGATATCGTTAGATAGATTTTATTGCGTTTCTATTTAATTGTCCTGTGCAACTGCGACATCATTTTATTTATTATAAAAATATAGACATCTAATATTGAAACGGCCACAATGAACTGTTGTTAGTAAACTCCAGTGGGGATTGAGTTCTAAGGACACCGGCTTGGTTTTCTTTAGATATCGATACTTTTTGCGGTCTAAGAACAGTATTACGAGTCTTGTGTTCTTTCACATGTAATGTTTTTAATGGGATCTCATTCCTTTTTGTAAGTAGGGCTCTCTTTTCTCGTTCCACGATCATGCCGTGCACATTCCCATACCTATCCTCACCCATGAACCCGTACGCATGCCCACATCTGAAGGTATTAATGGGCACCTAAAAACTGTCTTTATTTTACTATTAACTCTTCTATCTAATAAAGTGGTCAAAAATAGATCAAAATAATATCAACTGAAAATGTAACTTTGCAGTTCTTTGTATGGGATTGCAATGTACTTGTAAGGTTTGTAAAACCAGGCAACCCGGCTGTAATTGCAGTATGTTAAGATTTTCAGGGGCTTTATAGCATGTCCGTGAAGTTGACCGCCCCAAATCCAATATCCGTAAATTACGTATCTATATCGTTAGTTCATCGTTAGTTCACGTTTGTTCAGTATTTTAAATCGTAAGGACCCGACTCCAACATCGATTTTTTAAAAAAACAAAATGGGGCGGTCAACTTCACGCTACCGCCCCAAAACTGATTTTTCGGTTTTTGTCGATGGCCATCGGTAGATATTCGTTAGTTCACGCGAATTCTCAAAGAAATTTCGTAAGGACCCGATTCGGTATATTTTTTTTTATTTTTTAAAGTGGGGCGGCTAACTTCACGCTACCGCCCCGAAACGGATTTTACAGTTTCTATCGATGGCAATCGGTAGATATTCGTTAGTTTATGCTAATTCTCAAAGAAATTTCGTAAGGACCCGATTCGGTATATTTTTTTTTATTTTTCAAAGTGGGGCGGCTAACTTCACGTTACCGCCCCGAAACGGATTTTACAGTTTCTATCGATGGCAATCGGTAGATATTCGTTAGTTCACGCGAATACACAAAGAAATTTCGTAAGGACCCGACTGGAAATGTTTTTTTTTAATAATTCTTAAAATGGTCGGTCAGACGAATTCAGGTAAAGTGTCACGGTGTTCTCTTGAGATCCTACCGAATTCAATGCGTCAACTATCCTCTTCGGAGCACGGCGACTCAATAAGGATACGTTTATTATGCGCAAACTAACATACATACCTCCAATACATGCAATAACTTTTCTTTAGAAAATATACGGGGGCGGTTGTCTTCACGCACATCATACCAACCAAACTATAAACAAACAGTCCTAACTGGCTACAGGAACTGATCAAACAAGGTGTATTATTGTTTGTTCAGGCATTTTAGACGTAAGGACCCGAATACTTTGACTAGAAAAAAATAATTTCTAAAATGCGTAACGTCCATTTGAGGTAGTCAGATAAAGTGTCACATATGGTGCTCCCTTGAGATCCTAACGAATCCAGTGCGTCAACTATCCTCTTCGGAGCACGGCGACTCAACAAGGATACGTTTATCATGGGCAAACTAACGTACATACCTCCAATACATGCGATAACTTTTCTATAGAAAACATACTGGGGCGGCTGTCTTCACGCACATCATACCACCCAAACTATACACAAATCGTCATAACTGGCTACAGGAACTGATCAAACAAGGTGTTTTATTGTTTGTTCGGACATTTTGGACGTAAGGACCCGAATACTTTGGCTAGAAAAAAATAGTTTCTAAAATGCGTAACGTTTATTTTAGGTATTCAGATAAAGTATCACATATGGTGCTCTCTTGAGATCCTAACGAATTCAATGCGTCAACTATCCTCTTCGGAGCACGGCGACTCAATAAGGATACGTTTATTATGCGCAAACTAACATACATACCTCCAATACATGCAATAACTTTTCTTTAGAAAATATACGGAGGCGGTTGTCTTCACGCACATCATATTAACCAAACTATACACTAATCATCCTAACTGGCTACGGGAACTGATCAAACAAGGTGTTTTATTGTTTGTTCAGGCATTTTGGACGTAAGGACCCGAATACTTAGACTAGAAAAAAATAATTTCTAAAATGCGTAACGTCCATTTGAGGTATTAAGATAAAGTGTCACATTTGGTGCTCCCGTGAGATCCTAACGATTTCAATGCGTCAACTATCCTCTTCGGAGCACGGCGAATCAATAAAGATACGTTTATCATGGGCAAACTAACATACATACCGCCAAAACATGCGACAACCTTTCTATAGAAAATATACTGGGGCGGCTGTCTTCACGCACATCATTCCACCCAAACTATAAACAAATCGTCATAACTGGCTACAGGAACTGATCAAACAAGGTGTTTTATTGTTTGTTCAGACATTTTGGACGTAAGGACCCGAATACTTTGGCTAGAAAAAAATAATTTCTAAAATGCGTAACGTTTATTTTAGGTATTCAGATAAAGTATCACATATGGTGCTCCCTTGAGATCCTAACGAATTCAATGCGTCAACTATCCTCTTCGGAGCAGGGCGACTCAATAAGGATACGTTTATTATGCGCAAACTAACATACATACCTCCAATACATGCAATAACTTTTCTTTAGAAAATATACGGAGGCGGTTGTCTTCACGCACATCATATTAACCAAACTATACACTAATCATCCTAACTGGCTACGGGAACTGATCAAACAAGGTGTTTTATTGTTTGTTCAGGCATTTTGGACGTAAGGACCCGAATACTTTGACTAGAAAAAAATAATTTCTAAAATGCGTAACGTCCATTTTAGGTATTAAGATAAAGTGTCACATTTGGTGCTCCCGTGAGATCCTAACGATTTCAATGCGTCAACTATCCTCTTCGGAGCACGGCGAATCAATAAGGATACGTTTATCATGGGCAAACTAACATACATACCGCCAAAACATGCGACAACTTTTCTATAGAAAACATACTGGGGCGGCTGTCTTCACGCACATCATACCACCCAAACTATACACAAATCGTCATAACTGGCTACAGGAACTGATCAAACAAGGTGTTTTATTGTTTGTTCAGACATTTTGGACGTAAGGACCCGAATACTTTGGCTAGAAAAAAATAATTTCTAAAATGCGTAACGTTTATTTTAGGTATTCAGATAAAGTATCACATATGGTGCTCTCTTGAGATCCTAACGAATCCAAAGCGTCAACTATCCTCTTCGGAGCACGGCGAATCAATAAGGATACGTTTATCATGGGCAAACTAACATACATACCGCCAAAACATGCGACAACCTTTCTATAGAAAACATACTGGGGCGGCTGTCTTCACGCACATCATACCACCCAAACTATACACAAATCGTCATAACTGGCTACAAGAACTGATTAAACAAGGTGTTTTATTGTTTGTTCAGACATTTTGGACGTAAGGACCCGAATACTTTGGCAAGAAAAAAAAAATATTCTAAAATGCGTTAAGACCATTTGAGGTATTAAGATAATGTGTCACATTTGGTGCTCCCGTGAGATCCTAACGATTTCAATGCGTCAACTATCCTCTTTGGAGCACGGCGAATCAATAAGGATACGTTTATCATGGGCAAACTAACATACATACCGCCAAAACATGCGACAACTTTTCTATAGAAAACATACTGGGGCGGCTGTCTTCACGCACATCATTCCACCCAAACTATACACAAATCGTCATAACTGGCTACAGAAACTGATCAAACAAGGTGTTTTATTGTTTGTTCAGACATTTTGGACGTAAGGACCCGAATACTTTGGCTAGAAAAAAATAATTTCTAAAATGCGTAACGTCCATTTGAGGTATTAAGATAAAGTGTCACATATGGTGCTCTCTTGAGATCCTAACGAATTCAATGCGTCAACTTTCCTCTTCGGAGCACGGCGAATCAATAAGGATACGTTTATCATGGGCAAACTAACATACATACCTCCAGTACATGCGATAACTTTTCTATAGAAAACATACTGGGGCGGCTGTCTTCACGCACATCATACAACCCAAACTATACACAAATAGTCCTAACTGGCTACAGGAACTGATCAAACAAGGTGTTTTATTGTTTGTTCAGATATTTTGGTCGTAAGGACCCGAATACTTTGGCTAGAAAAAAATATTTTCTAAAATGCGTAACGTCCATTTGAGGTAGTCAGATAAAGTGCCACATATGGTGCTCCCGTGAGATCCTAACGAATTCAGTGCGTCAACTATCCTCTTCGGGGCACGGTGAATCAATAAGGACACGTTTATCATGGGCAAACTAACATATATACCGCCAAAACATGCGATAACTTTTCTATATAAAACATACTGGGGCTGCTGTCTTCACGCACATCGTTCCACCCAAACTATACACAAATCGTCATAACTGGCTACAGGAACTGATCAAACACGGTGTTTTATTCTTTGTTGAGACATTTTGTACGTAAGGACCCGAATACTTTGGCTAGAAAAAAATATTTTCTAAAATGCGTAACGTCCATTTGAGGTAGTCAGATAAAGTGCCACATATGGTGCTCCCGTGAGATCCTAACGAATTCAGTGCGTCAACTATCCTCTTCGGGGCACGGTGAATCAATAAGGACACGTTTATCATGGGCAAACTAACATATATACCGCCAAAACATGCGATAACTTTTCTATATAAAACATACTGGGGCGGCTATCTTCACGCACATCATACCGCCCAAACTATACACAAATCGTCCTAACTGGCTACAGGAACTGATCAAACACGGTGTTTTATTGTTTGTTCAGACATTTTGGACGTAAGGACCCGAATACTTTGGCTAGAAAAAAATAATATCTAAAATGCGTAACGTCCATTCGAGGTATTCAGATTAAGTGCCACATGTGGTGCTCCCGTGAGATCCTAACGAATTCAATGCGTCAACTATCCTCTTCGGAGCACGGCGAATCAATAAGGATACGTTTATCATGGGCAAACTAACATACATACCTCCAATACATGCGACAACTTTTCTATAGAAAACATACTGGGGCGGCTATCTTCACGCACACCATACCGCCCAAACTATACACAAATCGTCCTAACTGGCTACAGGAACTGATCAAACAAGGTCTTTTATTGTTTGTTCAGGCATTTTGGACGTAAGGACCCAAATACTTTGGCTAGAAAAAAATAATTTCTAAAATGCGTAACGTCCATTTGAGGTAGTCAGATAAAGTGTCACATATGGTGCTCTCTTAAGATCCTAAGAGATCTGAACGAACGTGACATAACATGCTAACTCACACTTGTTATTTACATATCTCATTCTCATTAGGTCAATTTTTATTTTAAGATCCTTGAGTAATCGAAGGAACTATTTAAAAGTTCCGGTTACACCTACTGTAAATTGTAATTTGGGTGTATTTTATTAGCTCGCACGTTTCAGCTCTCCGCAGTGATAACTGTAGATAATTACTACGAAATGATAAACTTAAACTATTTTGTTTTAATGGTTTAATTTTAAAAGTTACCCTTTTTACACACTTTTATTTAGTTCACTCCGTAGTTTTATATGCATCTAATCTTGTACGTAAGTTTCTACCACTTCCTAGTTTTAAATTACAATGATATCTAAAAAGTAAAATCTTCAATAAAAGTGTGTATAAATAAATCTTTTTTGAGTGTTACATGTTTTATCTGGTATCAAAATTATTAACAACGGAGTTAACGAAATTTCTATTTTCGAAGTTCGTGGTAATAAGCCCGCTGATGCCAGTGATGCTTGTTATAACCAACATACAATTTTCTCTCACCAATCCCAAATGCAATATCAGTCGGTTCTGAACTTATTAACTTCAAGGCTTTTAGTTTTATAAGTAAGTTCATATTCAGGCAAGGCTATTTCTATATAGTTGAAATAATTAAGGAAGTTAACCTTAACTATCTTTTAGAAAAATATTTCAATTCATATCTTGTATTTAAAATGTGCAAATTATGCGAGCACCCGTGCGTTTTCAAAGAGTTGGGGTGTTTTATTTACGCTGTTTATCCATTATTAACGCTGGCGCATTCTCATCCTCACTTCTATCCTGGTCCAGCTGAGGATCTGGACGCCCTGACATCAGACGTAGTTGCCTGGCTTGACAAACTCAAAGCTGTACTCTGATTGCCTAATTTTAAACACGTCATACGGTTAAAAAAAAATCTCATCGCATGATTTAAAGCATATTATATGTTTTGGATGGTCCAATAAATACTCAGCGGGCTTCAATTTAGAGGGTTTGTTTCCAAACTCCTTAGTAATATTGAAATATATACCACGTCGAGGTCACGCCGATAACGCCGATTACGCCGCCGCCGGTCAAAAAATGATCAAACGCCGCCGCCGATGATTTTGCCATCGGGGCACACCTCTACTTCACACTTCGATTCTAGCATCCCAAAGGTACCGATTCGTACACCAAAAATATGAATTGGATTCGTAAGTTCTATCAGTTCTGAACACGTAGGCAAGAGGTCTAGTCAAAAAGAAGAAAAAAAAATTGTTTCATACATATGTGATATGAACAGAATATTCAAAATCAACCATCTTATTAAATTACACTTGCGCTATGTTTGGTTCGCTTTGTGGCCTTTAATTCAGCCTTTATGGAGAGCTAGCTACCTAAACATAAACTTAGCGAAAAAAACTCCCAGTGCTATCTTCTAGAACGAATTTTACGAACGTTTTAGAGGATAAATGTCGAAAATAATCAGATTCTGAAATAATCTCAGTCCTGAGATTGCAATTCTGGCATATGACTCTTAGGTCTAACATCTCGGGCGTTTTAGGTTGCTAACTTCCTTACTCACGTCTAAACGAAAGTTCTTGCTTCTAGAAAGTGTTATCATAAAGTTTCTAAAATAACATTTGAAAATCGCGTAATGCACGAATACATGTACCTAATGTTCGAGAGGTATCACCAAAAAATATTGCTCTGAGATACAATATTTTTAGTGTTCTCGACAGCTAGCTCTCTAAGTCAACAGAAAACCATCAGTTCCTATCTTCTAGACCTAAACTGAAAGAGTTCTAGAGGATTGATTAACTTCATAGACAGTCCGATGCTCAAATAATCGAAATATCTAAAGACTATAATGTTAGCATCCCCGCGAATATAGATCTTAGATACAGCATCTCAGCCGTTCTAGATAGCCAGTAGTCCCTCACTCCACAACAGCACCAGTTCTACCATCCAGGACGAAATTTCAGAGAGTCTTGATACACAGAAGTTCGATAGTTGTTGAAAAATCCAATAAATGCAATGTTTATCACTCGGCATATGTGAAAATTCATCTCTGAGGTCTTACATTGTAGACGTTTTAGGGTTGTTAGCTTCCTAGTTCTCGTAAAAATAACAGTTCTTACTTCTAGAAGAAGATTTAAAAAGTTTTTAATATAAAGTACAAAAAACGCCTATAACACGAAAACAAGCTATGTTCGAGAGGTAACATCCCGTCAGTATTGCTGTCAGATCCAGTGTCTCAACTGAAATCTTTAGCTTACTCCCTTTTGACGTGATAACGTCTTATAAATCGATGAACACGGTGGCATGTTTAAACAAATGTAGCGTTCCGCTGGGACCACGTGGTCAAAAATTTTATGTTTCGATTGTACCAGGGTATAATGAATACATATAGTAGGTAAGACCGTAAATCCGCTTGACATCTAGCCTAATTTCGTCAAGTCCTACAAATCGGGGCGTGGCGCAGTGGAAAGATGTACGTCTGCTATGCCGTCGGCGCGAGTTCGATCCTCAACGAGCGGATTTAATTTTGTTTTTTTATTTTTTCCTAATCTTGCTTTTTATTTTGTTATTTTATTTTTTTATTAATGTTGCTTGTTAGTTTTATGTTTTAGATATTATTTCTTGGTTTTATTTCTTTATAAAAGTGTTTCATCACTTCTTGTATGTTTTTACTTTTATTTCTTTACATGTTACCTTACGTAATTAGTTCTTTGTACAGTAGCCATCAAATGTATAGGAGCGGTCAGGGTACTCAAAAATATCTCAACATGCACTTTATCGCCTTGACAATAAAGGCGTTGTTCAGATATTTGTGACCACCTTGGCCGCTCCTATATATTTGATGGCGACTGTACAACCGATAAGTGGTATCAATCAGTGATCTATGCGGTAAACTCGAAACCTGGATGTAAAATAAACATTGATGGAACAAGACGAGTAATTAGTACTGTATACCACCGATAGGTGACACAATAAAGTCGTGTCCAGCTCATTTTGAATACCCTGCCCGCTTGGCTGCTTTTACTGCTGACTGTACTATAGTACATTACGCACCTAGGGCGGTAAAATAAAGAACGGCTCTGATCGCGGATATTTGTGGCCCGAACCGAAGGTAAGGGCCATAGACAAGCGATCTGAGGCCTTCTTTATTACCGCCCGTGGTGCGTACACAATTTTACGTCTTCTCCTGGGTGTGAAGTGAGATTTGCCGCTGCGCCCGTGGGCGTAAAATCTCACTTACCGCCCAGAGTGACGTAATATATATAATTATATAGGTAGCAATAAGTAGAACCACTTTTCAAATATACAATCTATTTCAGTTGATAGATTAAGAGAAACATGACTGTTCATTTTATGGAGGGACTAGAGTACCATGGACGTATAAGAGGTGGGTTGGTATTTCACAAACGTAAGGTCTAAGAGCAAGAATTTAACTAGAGACCGCATACGTGTATCATCGTAAGGGATAGAAACACACGCAACGCGACTTATTTGGAAACGAATTTCAACTTGCGTAACTAACCTACATAATTTAGTCGGTTTCATTGTTACCCTTCAAAGAGCGGTGAAGGGAAACAAACGTTTCTATTGTACTTAGGGCCTTTTGGAAGTAATCAATAATCACAAGGGTGATTCTATGATAAGGATCAACGATAATAGCGCCTTCTCTGTCATATCTATGGAAAGTCTAATAAGACAATCCCGTTCAATCTTGGTCTACGGTATTATTATTTCCGTGTCAGGTCTATGGGTGGTATGTCTATGAAAAAAACGCATACGCGATGAGGGACAGAGAATCATTGCTTCTCATTTGCACGCGTACGAATGTCCATGCGCACATCTCTTTCATCACTGTATATGTGTGCGTAATGTTAACCCCCTGGGTCCGGCAGGCACTCACACACTTGTAAATGTTACACACTGCTATAATCTTCATGTGCATCATGGGTAAAAGAGATACACCAATATACTAAAGACGGGCGTGTAAGCGAGATTTCCATATTTTGCGCATTGCACAAAGTGTGACAGAGACCAACTAATATCATTTAGAGTAGTGTAGGCGAGATAGGTAACGAATGATCGTTTCAATAAAACCAGTATAAAATAATCTACGATTACGCATAGTTGTTACGAATCTAGGGGTCTCTGCAATAATGGTTTGTAAAAGAGACGCGTTTGGTAAGCGTCTCACTGAGGTCCTGGTACTTTAATTTCCATCGCCTAACAAGCGCGCGACTAAAATACACCAATGTAAAGGTGACCTCTGATTATGCATAGTTATAATGGTATGAAAGATTCACTTATACTGGACAGCTTGTAAGTGTCGGGAATCAGCAAAGTGCCTATTTGGTAATAGTGTTTGTTTTCTTTTTGCCATCAAACACGCCAGCGCCAGCGCCGGTCATGAACGCGTGAAAGACAATGGCACGGCGGACGAAGCGAAACGAGCGTTTCAGGACACAACACACCTCAGCTGAATTAAGGAAATTCATAGACAAAATGCTAAAATTTGTCTACGGTTGCTTAAATTTGTCTATGGCCTGCATACAAATTTAAGCAACCATAGACAAAACATAGACAAATTTAAGCATGTTGTCTATGAATTTGCTGAATTCAGCTCAGGTGGGTTTTGTCCCTTAGCCAAAACCTACGATCGTCATTGCCGACTAGTCGGCCGATTAATCGGCAATTTGAAAACCGATTAGTCGGCCGATTGTGTAGTCGGCAAAAACCCTACCATCTCTAGTTTTCTTATTACGTTATCACGCAAAATTATAGTCCGTAAACCGCCTTTACAGACAACCGTTTTTTTTTTAATAGAAAACCAACAGTGGCTATCTTCTAGGTGGAATGGAAACTAGATGACTTCTAGAAGGTAAACATCAAAAATAATTTAACGCTTAAATAATGGCAAGATCCTGAGATTACAATGCTTGCATCTCCACGAATGTAGATCTTTGACCCAGCATCTCAACAGTTCTAGATAGCCAATATTCTAGTACACCAAAATAGCACCAGTTATAATATCTAGAACGAAATTTCAAAGAGTTGTAGCTGTCAGAAGTTTGATAATCGTTAATAATTCCAGTTAATGCAATTTCTTACACTCGACATACCAGAAAAAATAACTCTAAAGTTTAATGTTATGGGCGTTTTAGGTTCCTAGCATTCTTATACACGTAAAAATAACAGGGCTTACTTCTAGAAGAAGTTTTCGTAAATATTTTGATGTAAACTACAAAAATGGTCTATAACACGAAAACATGCAAGGTTCGAGAGGTATCATCCCAAAAACGAATACTCAGAGATCCATAAGTAGTCTTTTTCTACTCGTCGACTTTAATCTGTGTATTGGGACTTTATAGACCAGATTTAAACCTTACACATTTAAATGTTGGATAGTCTATGGCACTTCCGGGATCATTTAATAGATTTATTAAACAACCCGCCCCTAAACTAAAATAATTTTGAAAAGAGAATTTCATTCACATTTCGGTAAAATGTGTAGAGTTTGTCCGGAAAGAAAAGTGTCATGGTTTATATGGGAGCTCATACATTGTACTGTACGACACTTTTCTTTTCGGACAGACTCAACTTTATAATTTCCAAACGTACTTAATCTGTCAAATTTTCTTCTACTCAAACTTGCTTCTACGTTGTGATTGGATTATAAAAAGACCAATCACAACTACACCGACATCTTGGAAGTAACTTTAGACACATTTTATTCTATGCATCTCTTTCTACTACGCACACAACCATATGTATATCTCTTTTCGGTAGTGTCTGTACCACCGAATAGGCCAATACAATTACTTCCGGTTTGAAAAATAGTGTTTGACGTTTGATTGGGAAAAATTTGGAAAGAATGAAAGAAATTCAATTCTTACTTAATACTCGTAGAAAAAGTATTGTATACAATAGTGACATAATTAAGCTTTTCAGTCGAGTACCGCGTTTAGGCCACGAAGCTATTATGTCACTATTGTATAAAATACTATTGTATATTAGATAACTAGCTCTCTTAATTAATAGGAAACCATCAGTTCTAACCTTCCAGATCGAAACTAGAAGACTTCTAGAGGATAAACTTCAAATATAGTCTTGACGCTAAAATAATAGCAAAGTCCTGAGATCAGACCGTTTGCATCCCTATTAATATAGACCTGAGCCCCAGCATCTCAGCAGTTCAAGATAGCCAGTAGTCTATTACACCATAAGAGCACCAGTTTTAACATCAAGAACGAAATTTCAGAGAGTCTTGATACCCAGATGTTCGACAGTTGTTGAAAAATCCAATAAATCGTCGGTGCGACTAAAAAAATCGCTATGTGTTTTTTTATGTTTTTTTATTTTATTTCATAATTTAATTCCTTTTTTAATGCTCCATCGACCCACAAAACAGTTTTTTGATATCTTTATTGGTTCTGAAAAAAACTAATTCCGCTATGTGCACGCGGAACAAGATTTGGACAAAATAAATCGTTATGTGCGTTTTAGCACATAGCGAAATTAAACTACCCGGTTTCCGCATAGGGCAAGGAGCAATTTAGTGCACTTGGCGAATATTTGTGGAGTGAACTACCCGACCTTAACACAATTTTTTAAGAATTACTCTTAATAAGTGCATAAATATTCTGAATTTTCAAGTAAGTAAATTGTTGTTAATGTTATTTCTATTCAAAATCTGTTTTGTTATCTTTTCAAGACAACATCTAACTAATTCTAAGTACAATGGTATGTAATATCGTACTTTTAACATATATAACACAATAACTTTTGACCTACCTACTTATTATAATAATTACACTATCTTGGTTTAAATTGAGTAGATTTGAGATACTTATCAATCAAGTAAATATAACTTTGATACTACTAGTTTTGTTTTTCTATGATATTTTGTATGTAATAGGTATTTATTGAATCAGGAATGATAATATGATTATTTAATCATAATTTAGGTACTTACCTAGTAACTACTCGTAACTAAATTTTAAACGTACCAATGTACCTTTGTTAATTGACCATTTGTTATCCCTATTGCATCGGCATAAGGTCTATCGATGGTAAATTAAAAGTATTGTTGTTTGTACCTAAATATACACTGGACTTATTTTTTAACGATATAATTATATACCTGAGTACTAGCACCTCCTTTTTAAATTATAAAAACAATTAAAATTTGTTTTTACTTCTCATGCTCGTAAAGTTTCACTTTATGCTGGGTATAGGCGGACTAAAACTCAATTTTATGCACAAGTGCATAAAAAATTGCCATTGTCAAAATAGCCTTAGAAGAAGTCAATTTTTTATGCACTTGTGCATAAAATTGAGTTTTAGTCCGCCTATACCCAGCATAAAGTGAAACTTCTTATGAAAGAAATTCCTATTCTTTTTATTTCCTCACAATCGAAGTAAAAAGTAGAGTGTATAACTCGTCCATAAAACCCATTTTACGCTCGTACTTTATATCCATCCTCGCTCGCAAGCTCGCTCGTATGGATAAACGCCTCGCGTAAAATGGTGCGTTTTATGCACTTGTTGTACAATCTACTATTTATTTTTATAGACATGGCGTCAAACAAATTTTTAAGAGGAAAGAAATTAGTTGCGTTATGCGGGATAAATAACGATAAAACAGTATTAAATGAAAGTCAGCGCTCAACAAGAAGGAACACAAGTGGTGAAGAAGTTATTGGCTTAAATATGTTATTTTCTGATGACTATAATAGCATGGAAATGTTATCGAGTCCTGTTCGCCCAGTTCGGGTTTATGAAACGTCACCTACCCATGGGTTTAATGATCTAGTAAACGGCTCAGGTGGCGAGACTCTAACAGATATATCTTTTAATTCCATACAAAAGATTGGAAATATTAATGACGGTGATGAGCAATTTTTTACACCGATTCATCAGGAAAAAAATGTTACAAATGAATGTAATTTAAGTGTACCGGCGGCGTGGCTTGAGAATAACTCTCTTAGTAATCCTACACTCACTTCTATGCTTTTTGATAGTCAGCATAATGACATAAATATCGATCGTGACGCAGAAATATCAGCAACCGAAACTACAGGTACCCTATTAGATCTTAGTGAACAGAACAGTTGCTCAGTAGAAAATATTATGGATAACGGAACTGCCGAGGAAAATGTCACATATGTGTTGAACCATGAAACAGGTACTTTCGACAAGATTAGCACAAGCATAAGGCAAACAACTGAAAAAACTAATGAAATTATAGATCCATCGACACTTCCATCACAAACACGCGAAAATCGTCAATTGCGGCTTGTTGGGCAAATATACAAGGGTAAAAAAAGACAGAGAGATCCGTCTACATCAAGAGTATATAGTACCGATGTTGTTAAGAAAAATCGAAAAATGTCTGAAAAGCTTTGTACACATGGCTCAGAACAAAAATCTGATCGAAGTTTTCTTTGTGCGGCTATAAATGATGAAATTCGAAACGACCATTTTGAATATTTTTGGCAACTTCCATCGTGGGATGCAAAAAAATCGTATATAAATGGCTTAGTACAAATAAGAAGTACCTTAAAACGCCGACCTGATACAATTCAAGAAAGTACTAGCCCAAAAAAGGTGTACGGCTTCGACTGCTATTTGCCAAATGAAACTGGAGTCAAGATACGAGTTTGCAAGACATTATTTTTAGCTAGGTACCTTCGATCTGAAGAAAGATGTGTTCCAGGAATGGATAAGAACTATAAACAACACTGATTCCACCCCAAATACCTCCAAAATACGTAACATTGATAGATGTGTTCAAACATCAACACCGAAAGTCCCTAAATCTAGATCTGTGGTTGTACGTTGTTTTATAGACTACATTTTCGCAGAATATTAGTTCATAGAAAATGTTTCTCATATTTTCATTTCATAGAATGATCATTTTTCAGAGCTCTTACATTGTAGAATCTGGTTTTGTATATTTTTTATTGTTCAAATAATTAGTTTTTCGAATTTCAGTTCATAACGTTTTAATTCAAATATTATTAATCCGTGTAGTATTTAGTTTGTATAACACTTGTTTCAAAGCCTGCATATTCATAGAATATTGTTTCTCATTTTATCAAACTTAATATTATCGTTTCATAGAAGACCTAACCTAACCTATCCCTGGGAGCAGTAACGTTTTTAGGGTCATCAAAAAAAAAACCCTAACCTAACTATCTCTGGGAGAAGTTTCGTTTTTAAGGTCATCAAAAAAAATAACCCTAACCTACCTATCTCTGGGAGAAGTTTCGTTTTTAGGGTCATCAAAAAAAATAACCCTAACCTACCTATCTCTGGGAGAAGTTTCGCTTTTAGGGTCATCAAAAAAAAAATAACCCTAACCTACCTATCTCTGGGAGAAGTTTCGTTTTTAGGGTCATCAAAAAAATAACCCTAACCTACCTATCTCTGGGAGAAGTTTCGTTTTTAGGGTCATAAAAAAATAACCCTAACCTACCTATCTCTGGGAGAAGTTTCGTTTTTAGGGTCATCAAAAAAAAATAACCCTAACCTACCTATCTCTGGGAGAAGTTTCGTTTTTAGGATCATCAAAAAAAAATAACCCTAACCTACCTATCTCTAGGAGAAGTGTCGTTTTTAGGGTCATCAAAAAAATAACCCTAACCTACCTATCTCTGGGAGAAGTTTAGTTTTTAGGGTCATCAAAAAAATAACCCTAACCTACCTATCCCTGGGAGCAGTTACGTTTTTAGGGTTATCAAAAAAAAATAACGCTAACTTACCTATCTCTGGGAGAAGTTTCGTTTTTAGGGTCATCAAAAAAAATAACCCTTACCTACCTATCTCTGGGAGAAGTTTCGTTTTTAGGGTCATCAAAAAAATAACCCTAACCTACCTATCTCTGGGAGAAGTTTCGTTTTTAGGGTCATCAAAAAAAAATAACCCTAAACTACCTATCCCTGGGAGCAATTACGGTCATCAAAAAGGGTATGCGAAAAGTGTTATGTGAATCGAAAATATGACAATAGTTTGTATTCCACAAGATACGACCCCTAAAATAATAATATCGGAAAAGAAAAGAGTGGAACTAAATATTATATAAAATAATAACTATGAAACAACAATCTGTGAAATCTGTGTCTACGAAACAGAAATACATGAAATATGATTCTAGTGTTTGATCACACTGTAAATTAAAAAAGTTTGATAGCAATATACATGGAAATGAATGTCTGTGAAATATGTTTTTACCAATTGAATAGTCTATGAAACAAAAATATTGGAACAGAAAGTACATGAACCAAATAATCTATGAAATAATTTCTGGGAAACGAAATTCTATGAAATTTCTGTCTATGAAAGAGGGTGACACCCTAGATCTGTAGACCTGTGGCTTGAACAAGTGCCTGTTGTGCCTAGCCATTATTGCAGAGGAGACAGTAGTAGGACATATGTTGAGGATACGTTTCAGTCTAAAACCCACATGCATAACGTATATAAACAGTGGTGTACAGAGAATAATTTGAATGCTGTCACAAGTAAAGTATTTATTGAAAAGCTAGAGAGCCATAAAATTTCTATTTATAAGCCTAGAAAAGACCAGTGCGATACATGCCTAAGCTACAAAGAAGGTAATATCTCCAAAGAATCCTATGATATCCACATAATTAAAAAAAATGAAGCCAGAGAAGCTAAGGAAAAAGCAGCAAACGAAGCATCTTCAACAGTTCTCGTAGTCTCCATGGACATGCAGAGTGTCCTTCTCAGCCCTAAACTTCTTGTATCTGAGCAGTATTATAAACAGAAACTAGCGATACACAACTATACGTTTTATGTGAAAAATGATAAAAATGTATATCTATATGTATGGCATGAGGGAGAAGGTGGTGTGACCGCTAACAACATAACGAGCTGTATTGTTCATTTTTTAAATGAGCACTGCACTGCTTATAAAAAAGTGTACCTTATATCTGACGGCTGTTCTTCCCAAAACAGAAACAAAGTTTTGAGCAGTGCTTTGTCCAATGCGTCGTCTTCGTTAAAAATAGATATTGAGCAAATAATACTGGAAAAAGGTCACACTATGATGGAAGTTGACAGTGTCCATTCAACTTTAGAAAGACAATTTAAGCCCCCAATTTATGCACCAACTGACTACGTTTCCCGTATGGGAAAGGCAAGGCCGACTCAACCGTATATCATCAATTATTTAGATTACACGTTTTTTAAAAATTATGAAACTGTGCCAGGTAATTTCATAAGCATCAGGCCTGGTAAACGGATCGGTGATCCAACAGTGATCGATATAAGAAGTATACTGTATAAGGATGGCGTTGTCAAATATAAACTGCGACACACTGATACATTTCAGCTATTGCCACAACGCAGACCTGAACAACACGAAGCTAATGAACCGGTACCATTATATGATACTCGTCCAAAAATTGATCCACCCAAATACAGTAGCCTGCAATCCTTAAAAAAATATATGCATCAAGATTATCACCCCTTTTACGACAATCTTAATGTTTATAAAATAAAAGCATAAAGTATATTAAGTATATATGTAATTAAAAACAAGTTACTTACTCCATTATAGTTTATACATAATATTTACAATCCTCACCTGATTTAATAGCCTAGGATACACGCACAGATCTATCCGTCAGATCTGACTGGCGGCCAGAACCGTCAATGTCTGACATGAATTGCACACAGTGGTGTCTGATAACAGATTGTATAGTAACATATTATAGTGAGGAATGTGCCCGCCAGGCATATCTGCCAGTCAGATTCGGCCGGCAGATTTGTGCGTGTTTTATTATTTTTTAAGTGTTAGTATACCCATGTATAATAATATATTTTGCGTTTAATTTGACACTAACGATACGTAGTACTGTATTGAGTTAAAAAAGTTGACAATTAAGTGCAATTATTAACTAAAATTACTTTAAAATTATAAAGTTGATTACAAAAAAAAACATTTATTTTATTTCAAAACCCGACATGTATCCGAATGCATGCTACAAAATAATCGCTATGTGTCAAATTTGCACATAACAATTTTAAACGAACCAAATTAAACTCGCTATGTGACAAAATTCTGGTTTTTAAATAATATATCGTACTTCTATAAAATAAACTGTTTATTTTTTTTATACGAAATATGTAAAATACCTTACCCTATTATAAAAAAAATACAGACGCAACAAAAAATCTACAATCATTTAAATAAGCAGTTTTTTTTGTCTCCTGAAAAGTAGGTCAAAAACACATAGCGATTTTTTTTGTCGCACCGACGAAATGCAATGTTGCTGGGTCAAAGATCTATATTCGCGGGTATATATGCAAGCATTGTAATCTCAGGAGCTTGCCATTATTTTAGCGTTAGATTATCTTTGAAGTTTGGCTTATACAAGTCATCTAGTTTCCATCTAGAAGATCGGAACTGTTGGTTTTCTATTAAAAAAGAGGGTAAGCTAATGATTTCACTTGAGACACTGGATCTGAGAGTAATACTGACGGGGATGTTACTTCTCGAACATAACGTGTTTTCGTGTTATAGGCGGTTTTTGTAGTTTATATTAAAAACTTTTTTAAATCTTCTTCTAGAAATTCTTTATTTTTACGAGAATTAGGAAGCTAACAACCCTAAAATGCCTACGATGTAAGAACTCAGAGATAAATTTTCATGTATGCAGAGTTTTAAACATTGCATTTATCGGAAGTATTAACGATTATCGAACTTCTGACAGCCAAAACTCTTTGAATTTTCGTTCTAGATGTTAGAACTGGTGCTCTTATTGTGTAATAGACTACTGGCTATCTAGAACGGCTGAGATGCTGCGTCTAAGATCTATATTCGCGGGGATGCCAACATTATAGTCCTAGATATTGCGATTATTTGAGCATCGGACTGTCTATGAAGTTAATCCTCTAGAACTCTTTCAGTTAGGTCTAGAAGATAGGAACTGTAGGTTTTCTGATGACTTAGAGGGCTAACTGTCTAAGAAACTAAAAATATTGTATCTCAGAGCAATATTTCGTGGATTACGCGAGTTTCAAAGTGTATTAAAGAAACTTTATGATAACAACTTTCTAGAAGTAAGAACCTTCGTTTAGACGTGAGTAAGGAAGCTAGCAACCTAAAACGCCCGAGATGTTAGACCCAAGAGTCATATTTTCTGGTATGCCGAGTGATAAACATTGCATTTATTGGATTTTTCAACAACTGTCGAACATCTGGGTATCAAGACTCTCTGAAATTTCGTTCTAAAGACTGTATACGTTAAAATCCGGCCACGCATGATCTGGTACATCTCCCTTTCGGATACACATTTTCAAGCAGTTCTTTTTTATAAATAATCTGTAATCATAGTAATATATAATAAAAATAGAATCATATTACAATTGTATGGGCTTGTCTCAGTTTTTACTGAAGGTATTCCATCATATCTTTAATGTTTTGTCCAGCGTTTTTTGATAATCTTCACTCGCTTCCTGCTACAATACCACAATTGTATTTATATTTTCACAACCGGTTTTATGGTCAATAGAATGTCATCTTACAAAAAAAAATGTTTTGAAACTCTATTCTACTTGAGGTAGTCAGGAAAACTTTCTACTCGAAGCACTGAAAGTAATTTTTATATGGCAGCCATTTTTTTGTCAAAAAGTCAAACTCACCAAAGTTAGAACACCTCCGAACTATTTCAATCTAAATACACTTAGAAAAATGTTAGCTATGTTGAAAAGAGAATTTAATAAGGTATTATTTGATTTATCTTATTTATAATAAAAAACTATTTTTAACAGGAAAATTTGGTAAACACTGCCAGAACACTGTGGACAACAAAATATAGGCACTGTGGAATATATAGTGATCAAACTCATAGACAACGTAACGTTTATATTATGTTTTCAATTTTATTATGTAGCTTGATAACCCCAAATTATTAATTAGAAGTGTTGGTTGAATATGCACATTCAATAAAAAGATGTACCATACCATGCGTGGCCGGATTTTAACGTATACAGTCTTTAGATGTTAAAACTGGTGCTCTTATGGTGTAATAGACTACTAGCTATCTAGAACTGGTGAGATGCTGGGGCTCAGGTCTATATTAATAGGGATGCAAACGGTCTGATCTCAGGACTTTGCTATTATTTTAGCGTCAAAACTATATTTGAAGTTTATCTTCTAGAAGTCTTCTAGTTTCGACCTGGAAGGTTAGAACTGATGGTTTCCTATTAATTAAGAGAGCTAGTTATCTAATCTACAAAAGACTATGGATGTCTGAGCAATAGTTTTTGGGATGATACTTCTCGAACCTTGCATGTTTTCGTGTTATAGACCATTTTTGTAGTTTACATCAAAATATTTACGAAAACTTCTTCTAGAAGTAAGCCCTGTTATTTTTACGTGTATAAGAATGCTAGCAACCTGAAACGCCCATAACATTAAACTTTAGAGTTATTTTTTCTGGTATGCCAAATGTGTAAGAAATTGCATTAACTGGAATTGTTAACGATTATCAAACTTCTGACAGCTAGAACTCTTTTAAATTTCGTTCTAGATATTATAACTCGTGCTATTTCGGTGAACTAGAATACTGGCTATCAAGAACTGCTGAGATGCTGGGTCAAAGATCTATATTCGCGGGTATGCAAGCATTGTAATCTCAGGATCTTGCCATTATTTAAGCGTTAGATCATAGATTCCCAAAGTGGTCCATACCGCCCCCCGGGGGGCGGTAAAGCCTTTAAAAAAAGATAAAGATAAAAGATATTTATTCTTCAATTTAGGCACATTACAATGCACTTATGAACGTCAGAGAGAAAAGAAACTACCACCGGTTCTAACCCTACACCTTGACCCGAGAAGTATTACTTATTACCGGCAAGAAACTCGGCGGGACTTATTTTTTCAAAACAGTACTACAAATACATTAAAGATACTATATACTATAATGCGTAGTTCTTCTTTACAATAAATTGGGGGGCGCTGAAATTGTCCACGTGGGGCCCTGGCTTATTTATGAATAAACAATAAATAAATACTTTAAAGTCATTGATAAACTATTAATATTGCATTACGAGTATGTTCTTCTGTACACACTTGGACCTTGTACGATGTACTTCATGTGTACTTCAAGTACGAGTATTTTGGCTCCTAGTCGTAACAATACGTACCGTCATTACTTTATGATGACAATTAACGGGCTACTCAATAACGACAAAAAAGTATTCTTTTTTTGCGTAACTAGTTACTTTATTATTGTTGAAAATCAAAATATGGCATGTATCCTTGAATACATGCCATATTATTATTTTGGTAAGTATATTTAAGTATATTTGTTTTTCTTACCTTACTTTTGGTATTTCAATGCCGGGTGATCTTCGGGAAGTATTTATGTGTTACTGCTTGTGGACTACGCAAGTGTCAGTTAAAAGTGAAGAGTAGTGATACAGCTCCGAATCTATTGAACCGATTGAGTTGAAATTTGGTATACTCGAAACTGTAATTCAAGGCCAAAAAAGTTACTACAATGTTGCCACTGCAGTAAAATGTTTGTACAATGGTATATTCCCTTTTTTATTAAAAACACGCTAACATAATTGATTTGTTGGTAATTTCAATCCTATACTTTAAAGAAGTAATTGTATTTACTTATTTTACATAAATAAAAGACGCCCTAATAAAAAGTTAAACATCCGTGATTTTTGGTTGCAAAGCTGGTATTGCACTTGTATTACTTCGGGTATTCATAACATTTGGTACAATAATTTACGACTAAGTTAAGAACTACATCAAGTCAAAAACTAAACCTTATCGTGTTTAATATGTTCGTTAGAATTATCTCCGTGTTAGTTTACTGTTGAAAGTAGAGTACAGTCGGCGACAAAAGTTCATACCTACCTTTTTTTACAAAAACCTTATTTTAACTAGTAGCCCGCTTCGAACCGAGAACTCGTGATTTACATGCAAACGAGTGGAACAATATAACAAGACACTTTATGATGATTGTTTCGCGCCTTCTAAGCTCCATAACGCCTTGATCAATCTGCTCATATTTGAACACTCAAATTATATTATTTATCTATGCTGCATTCCCAAGAAATTTTATAAAGTTATCGTGGAACAATTATTTAAAATCAAAAATCTATCGAAATGCAGAGACGTCTAGGTAGCCAGCTGACAGTTCCGTTGTATCCGTACGTCTGTAAGTACTTCACTTCGCTTACGCTCCACTCTTTAGATAATGTCACAGAATAAATAATATGATAATGTTGGCCAATATAAAGCAGCATATTATAAAAAGGTTGGCGAAACCTGAAAAGTTTACTTGACAGTGACATAAGCGACAATGATGGTTATGACACTGACATATCTGTCGTAGATTTTTTGGCCTTGAATTCCAGTTTCGAGATTAGATAATCATCGAACTCGCGGAGCGTAAGCGAAGTGAGTTCTTCCAACAACTCCAGACCCAACTGTCACCTGGCTACTGGGACGTCTCGGCATTTGGATGGCTTTTTGATTCAGATAGTTTGTCCGACGATAACTTTAGTAACGTTTTTCTGATCTTTATGAAATTTGTTGGGGCTGTAGCAGAGGAACATAAAATTTGAGAGTTCGTATATGAGCAGGATCGATCAAGTGGTTATGGAGCTGGAAGGAGAAAAAAATCCTCCTTAGGGCCTTGTTATATTGGTCAACTCGTTTGCAAGTAAATGGCGAGTTCTCAGTTCGAGGCGGACTACTAGTTATATAATTTACGAACAGAACCCTTAGGGCGCGAGTCCGACTCGCACTTGACCGGTTTTATATATTGGGGGGCGCTGAAAAAATTGTTTCCTGCTAAGTGGGTGGTCGGTCAAAAAAGTTTGGGAATCTATGCGTTAGATTATCTTTGATGTTTACCTTCTAGAAGTCATCTAGTTTCCATCTAGAATATAGACACTGTTGATTCTCTATTAAAAAATGGAGTAAGCTAAAGATTTCACTTGAAACACTGGATCTGACAGCAATACTGACGGGGATGTTACCTCTCGAACATAGCTTGTTTTCGTGTTATAGGCGTTTTTTGTACTTTATATTAAAAACTTTTTTTAATCTTCTTCTAGAAGAAAGAACTGTTATTTTTACGAGACTAGGAAGCTAACAACCCTAAAACGTCTACGATGTAAGACCTCAGAGATGAATTATCACATATGCCGAATGATAAACATTACATTTATTGGATTTTTCAACAACTATCGAAATTCTGTGTATCAAGACTCTCTGAAATTTCGTCCTGGATGGTAGAACTGGTGCTGTTGTGAAGTGAGAGACTACTGGCTATCTATAACGGCTGAGATGCTGTATCTAAGATCTATATTCGCGGGTATGCTAACATTATAGTCTTTAGATATTTCGATTATTTGAGCATCGGACTGTCTATGAAGTTAATCCTCTAGAACTCTTTCAGTTAGGTCTAGAAAATAGGGACTGTAGTTTTCTGTTGACTTAGAGAGCTAGCTTTCGAAAACACTAAAAATATTGTATCTCAGTGCAATATTTTTTGGGATGATACCTCTCGAACATTACATGTATTCGTGCGTTACGCGGTTTTCAAAGGTTATTTTAGAAACTTTATGATAACACTTTCTAGAAGTAAGAACCTTCGTTTAGACGTGAGTAAGGAAGCTAGCAACCTAAAACGCCCGAGATGTTAGACCTAGGGGTCATGTTTTCTGGTATGTCGAATGATAAACATTGCATTTGTTGGAATTTTCAACAACTGTCGAACTTCTGTGCATCAAAACTCTCTGAAATTTCGTTATGGATGGTAGAACTGGTGCTGTTGTGGAGTGGCAGACTAATGGCTTTCTAGAACGGCTGAGATGCTGTATCTAAGATCTATATTCGCCGGGATGCTAGCATAAGTCTGAGATTTCGCGATTATTTGAGCGTCAGACTGTCTATGAAGTTAACCCTCTAGAACTTTTTCAGTTTAGGTCTAGAAGATAGGAACTGATGGATTCTGTTGACATAAAGAGCAAGCTGCTGAAAACACTAAAAATATTGTATCTCATAGCAATATTTTTTGGGATGATACCTCTCGAACATTACATGTATTCGTGCCCTACGCGATTTTCAAATGTTATTTTAGAAACTTTATTGTTTTGGCGGTATGTTTGTTAGTTTGCCCATGATAAACGTATCCTTATTGATTCACCGTGCTCCGAAGACGATAGTTGACGCATTGAATTCGTTAGGATCTCAAGAGAGCAATCATATGTGACACTTTATCTGACTACCTCAAATGGACGTTACGCATTTTAGAAATAATTTTTTTCTAGTCAAAGTATTCGGGTCCTTACGTCCAAAATGCCTGAACAAACAATAAAACACCTTGTTTGATCAGTTCCTGTAGCCAGTTAGGATGATTAGTGTATAGTTTGGTTGGTATGATGTGCGTGAAGATAGCCGCCCCAGTATGTTTTATATAGAAAAGTTATCGCAAGTATTGGAGGTATATATGTTAGTTTGCCCATGATAAACGTATTCTTATTGATTCGCCGTGCTCCGAAGAGGATAGTTGACGCATTGAATTCGTTAGGATCTCACAGGAGCACCATATGTGACACTTTATCTGAATACCTCAAATGGACGTTACGCATTTGAGAAATAATTATTTTCTAGCCAAAGTATTTGGGTCCTTAAGTCAAAAATGCCTGAACAAACAATAAAACACCTTGTTTGATCAGTTCCTGCAGCCAGTTAGGACGATTTGTGTATAGTTTGGGTGGTATGATGTGCGTGAAGACAGCCGCCCCAGTATGTTTTCTATAGAAAAGTTGTCGCATGTTTTGGCGTTATGTATGTTAGTTTGCCCATGATAAACGTACCCTTATTGATTCGCTGTGCTCCGAAGAGGATAGTTGACGCATTGAAATGGTTAGGATCTCACGGGAGCACCAAATGTGACACATTATCTTAATACCTCAAATGGTCGTAACGCATTTTAGAATTATTATTTTTTTCTAGCCAAAGTATTCGGGTTCTTACGTCCAAAATGTCTGAACAAACAATAAAACACCTTGTTTGATCAGTTCCTGTAGCCAGTTATGACGATTTGTGTATAGTTTGGGTGGTATGATGTGCGTGAAGACAGCCGCCCCAGTATGTTTTCTATAGAAAAGTTGTCGCATGTTTTGGCGGTATGTATGTTAGTTTGCCCATGATAAACGTATCCTTATTGATTCGCCGTGCTCCGAAGAGAATAGCTGACGCATTGAAATCGTTAGGATCTCACGGGAGCACCAAATGTGACACTTTATCTTAATACCTCAAATGGACGTTACGCATTTTAGAAATTATTTTTTTCTAGCCAAAGTATTCGGGTCCTTACGTCCAAAATGCCTGAACAAACAATAAAACACCTTGTTTGATCAGTTCCCGTAACCAGTTAGGATGATTAGTGTATAGTTTGGTTGGTATGATGTGCGTGAAGACAACCGCCCCCGTATATTTTCTAAAGAAAAGTTATCGCATGTATTGGAGGTATGTATGTTAGTTTGCGCATAATAAACGTATCCTTATTGAGTCGCCGTACTCCGAAGAGGATAGTTTACGCATTGAATTCGTTAGGATCTCACGGGAGCAACATATGTGACACTTTATCTGAATACCTCAAATGGACGTTACGCATTTTAGAAATTATTTTTTTCTAGCCAAAGTATTCGGGTCCTTACGTCCAAAATGCCTGAACAAACAATAAAACATCTTGTTTGATCAGTTCCTGTAGCCAGTTATGACGATTTGTGTATAGTTTGGGTGGAATGATGTGCGTGAAGACAGCCGCCCCAGTATATATTCTATAGAAAGGTTGTCGCATGTTTTGGCGGTATGTATGTTAGTTTGTTCATGATAAACGTATCCTTATTGATTCGCCGTGCTCCGAAGAGGATAGTTGACGCATTGAAATCGTTAGGATCTCACGGGAGCACCAAATGTGACACTTTATCTTACTACCTCAAATGGACGTTACGCATTTTAGAAATTATTTTTTTCTAGTCAAAGTATTCGGGTCCTTACGTCCAAAATGCCTGAACAAACAATAAAACACCTTGTTTGATCAGTTCCCGTGGCCAGTTAGGATGATTAGTGTATAGTTTGGTTGGTATGATGTGCGTGAAGACAACCGCCTCCGTATATTTTCTAAAGAAAAGTTATTGCATGTATTGGAGGTATGTATGTTAGTTTGCGCATAATAAACGTATCCTTATTGAGTCGCCGTGCTCCGAAGAGGCTAGTTGACGCATTGAATTCGTTAGGATCTCAAGAGAGCACCATATGTGATACTTTATCTGAATACCTAAAATAAACGTTACGCATTTTAGAATTTTTTTTTTTTTATAGCCAATGTATTCGGGTCCTTACGTCCAAAATGTCTGAACAAACAATAAAACACCTTGTTTGATCAGTTCCTGTAGCCAGTTATGACGATTTGTGTATAGTTTGGGTGGTTTGATGTGCGTGAAGACAGCCGCCCCAGTATATTTTCTATAGAAAGTTTGTCGCATGTTTTGGCGGTATATATGTTAGTTTGCCCATGATAAACGTATCCTTATTGAGTCGCCGTGCTCCGAAGAGGATAGTTGACGCATTGGATTCGTTAGGATCTCAAGAGAGCACCATATGTGATACTTTATCTGAATACCTAAAATAAACGTTACGCATTTTAGAAATTATTTTTTTCTAGCCAAAGTATTCGGGTCCTTACGTCCAAAATGTCTGAACAAACAATGAAACACCTTGTTTGATCAGTTCCTGTAGCCAGTTATGACGTTTTGTGTATAGTTTGGGTGGTATGATGTGCGTGAAGACAGCCGCCCCAGTATATTTTCTAAAGAAAGTTTGTCGCATGTTTTGGCGGTATGTATGTTAGTTTGCCCATGATAAACGTATCCTTGTTGAGTCGCCGTGCTCCGAAGAGGATAGTTGACGCTTTGGATTCGTTAGGATCTCAAGAGAGCACCATATGTGACACTTTATCTGAGTACCTCAAATGGACGTTACGCATTTTAGAAATTATTTTTTTCTAGTCAAAGTATTCGGGTCCTTACGTCTAAAATGCCTGAACAAACAATGAAACACCTTGTTTGAATAGTTCCTGTAGCCAGTTATGACGTTTTGTGTATAGTTTGGGTGGTATGATGTGCGTGAAGACAGCCGCCCCAGTATATTTTCTAAAGAAAGTTTGTCGCATGTTTTGGCGGTATGTATGTTAGTTTGCCCATGATAAACGTATCCTTGTTGAGTCGCCGTGCTCCGAAGAGGATAGTTGACGCTTTGGATTCGTTAGGATCTCAAGAGAGCACCATATGTGATACTTTATCTGAATACCTAAAATAAACGTTACGCATTTTAGAAATTATTTTTTTCTAGCCAAAGTATTCGGGTCCTTACGTCCAAAATGTCTGAACAAACAATAAAACACCTTGTTTGATCAGTTCCTTTAGCCAGTTATGACGATTTGTGTATAGTTTGGGTGGTATGATGTGCGTGAAGACAGCCGCCCCAGTATGTTTTCTATAGAAAAGTTGTCGCATGTTTTGGCGGTATGTATGTTAGTTTGCCCATGATAAACGTATCCTTAATGATTCGCCGTGCTCCGAAGAGGATAGTTGACGCATTGAAATCGTTAGGATCTCACGGGAGCGCCAAATGTGACACATTATGTTAATACCTCAAATGGTCTTAACGCATTTTAGATTTTTTTTTTCTTGCCAAAGTATTCGGGTCCTTACGTCCAAAATGCCTGAACAAACAATAAAACACCTTGTTTGATCAGTTCCCGTAACCAGTTAAGATAGCATTCGGCAAGACGCTGCCGCGACCCGACCGCCGCGACCGACCGCCGCCGCCGAACGTGACTGCTGGGCAGCGCCGCCGTAAGCATTCGCATAGGCGCGACCGGGCGGCGGCTGCCAACTGCCACGCACAGTAGTCACATAGGAGTCAGTGCTAGCAGTTGTGCGATTCGGTTGCGTATTATTAAAAATAACGATGTTTGACAATTTAAAGACGAAGAATAAGATGATGAAATTGATGAAATAATGATGATTTTACTTTCATCAAAGAGGAGTAGAAGCTTTCAGTCGAAAATCATAAAGCGCTGGATGTTTAGCAATAAGCTACACTAAATACTCGTCGTTTTCTTCGTTAAAACTGTTAAAAGACACCATTTTTGCGACCGCTGCGAGCGAGCAGCGCTGCCGTACTGCTACGGGAGCGGCTCGGCGGCGCTGCCGAGGTCGCGCGACCACGGCCGCGCCGCTCAGCCGCCTGCTGCGGACGGTGTGTCATACAAATCCCTATAAAGCAGTAGGGCGACTGCCGGGCAGTGACTGCCGGGCAGCGACTGCCGGGTCGCGGCAGCCTCTTGCCGACGCATACCTTTAGGATGATTAGTGTATAGTTTGGTTGGTATGATGTGCGTGAAGACAACCGCCCCCGTATATTTTCTAAAGAAAAGTTATCGCATGTATTGGAGGTATGTATGTTAGTTTGCGCATAATAAACGTATCCTTATTGAGTCGCCGTACTCCGAAGAGGATAGTTTACGCATTGAATTCGTTAGGATCTCACGGGAGCAACATATGTGACACTTTATCTGAATACCTCAAATGGACGTTACGCATTTTAGAAATTATTTTTTTCTAGCCAAAGTATTCGGGTCCTTACGTCCAAAATGCCTGAACAAACAATAAAACACCTTGTTTGATCAGTTCCTGTAGCCAGTTATGACGATTTGTGTATAGTTTGGGTGGAATGATGTGCGTGAAGACAGCCGCCCCAGTATGTTTTCTATAGAAAAGTTGTCGCATGTTTTGGCGGTATGTATGTTAGTTTGCCCATGATAAACGTATCCTTATTGATTCGCCGTGCTCCGAAGAGGATAGTTGACGCATTGAAATCGTTAGGATCTCACGGGAGCACCAAATGTGACACTTTATCTTAATACCTCAAATGGACGTTACGCATTTTAGAAATTATTTTTTTCTAGCCAAAGTATTCGGGTCCTTACGTCCAAAATGCCTGAACAAACAATAAAACACCTTGTTTGATCAGTTCTCGTAACCAGTTAGGATGATTAGTGTATAGTTTGGTTGGTATGATGTGCGTGAAGACAACCGCCCCCGTATATTTTCTATAGAAAAGTTGTCGCATGTTTTGGCGGTATGTATGTTAGTTTGCCCATGATAAACGTATCCTTATTGAGTCGCCGTGCTCCGAAGAGGATAGTTGACGCATTGAATTCGTTAGGATCTCAAGAGAGCACCATATGTGATACTTTATCTGAATACCTAAAATAAACGTTACGCATTTTAGAAACTATTTTTTTCTAGCCAAAGTATTCGGGTCCTTACGTCCAAAATGTCTGAACAAACAATAAAACACCTTGTTTGATCAGTTCCTGTAGCCAGTTATGACGATTTGTGTATAGTTTGGGTGGTATGATGTGCGTGAAGACAGCCGCCCCAGTATGTTTTCTATAGAAAAGTTATCGCATGTATTGGAGGTATGTATGTTAGTTTGCCCATGATAAACGTATCCTTGTTGAGTCGCCGTGCTCCGAAGAGGATAGTTGACGCACTGGATTCGTTAGGATCTCAAGAGAGCACCATATGTGACACTTTATCTGACTACCTCAAATGGACGTTACGCATTTTAGAAATTATTTTTTTCTAGTCAAAGTATTCGGGTCCTTACGTCTAAAATGCCTGAACAAACAATAATACACCTTGTTTGATCAGTTCCTGTAGCCAGTTAGGACTATTTGTTTATAGTTTGGTTGGTATGATGTGCGTGAAGACAACCGTCCCCGTATATTTTCTAAAGAAAAGTTATTGCATGTATTGGAGGTATGTATGTTAGTTTGCGCATAATAAACGTATCCTTATTGAGTCGCCGTGCTCCGAAGAGGATAGTTGACGCATTGAATTCGGTAGGATCTCAAGAGAACACCGTGACACTTTACCTGAATTCGTCTGACCGGCCATTTTAAGAATTATTAAAAAAAAACATTTCCAGTCGGGTCCTTACGAAATTTCTTTGTGTATTCGCGTGAACTAACGAATATCTACCGATTGCCATCGATAGAAACTGTAAAATCCGTTTCGGGGCGGTAACGTGAAGTTAGCCGCCCCACTTTGAAAAATAAAAAAAAATATACCGAATCGGGTCCTTACGAAATTTCTTTGAGAATTAGCATAAACTAACGAATATCTACCGATTGCCATCGATAGAAACTGTAAAATCCGTTTCGGGGCGGTAGCGTGAAGTTAGCCGCCCCACTTTAAAAAATAAAAAAAAATATACCGAATCGGGTCCTTACGAAATTTCTTTGAGAATTCGCGTGAACTAACGAATATCTACCGATGGCCATCGACAGAAACCGAAAAATCAGTTTTGGGGCGGTAGCGTGAAGTTGACCGCCCCATTTTGTTTTTTTAAAAAATCGATGTTGGAGTCGGGTCCTTACGATTTAAAATACTGAACAAACGTGAACTAACGATGAACTAACGATATAGATACGTAATTTACGGATATTGGATTTGGGGCGGTCAACTTCACGGACATCTTTATAGCTCCAATATTAGATGCATGTGTTTTTAAATTTGGAGCTTGTGGATTAGCTAGAGTTAGAATTCGTATGATCTGTCATATAATAGTCAGTCAGTAACAAAACTAAGGAACTTTGACTTGCAATAATTCTCAAATTATAAGTTAAAATTAAATGATTTTGAGAATATGTCTTCCTTGTGTAATGACTTCTTTTTCACTGAAAATTCAGACTTCTAGCTATCACCAAACACCAGAATACCAGAATTAGAGGGCGTCGGCCGTGCCTTTGTTGTTTGTTTTGCTCGACTTGGCAGGAGCACTGCCGTGCCCCCAGTATGTATGGCAGGATAGGACAATTAAATACCTATCACATGACACTTTGTTTGCGTCAATCGAATAAATAGTTTAAGAAATAATGAACAAAATCTAACACTAAGTCGCGCCATCTTTGTGACGTCATAAAAACTTATTCCACCACTTTATGACGTGACAAGAGATATTTTCATAATCAGTAGCTCACGCTGATTCCAACGATACCACTTGTTGGTATAAACCTTTTGGGTCCTACGAACATCGAAAATAACATAGCTCCTACGATTTGGCCTTTCCTCTATTATTGTCTTCGATGAAATTTGAATCATCCATTCTATTTCCATAGAGTTGCATTTGTTTTGTAGCGTTCGATTTTGAAACAAAATAAAATCGACTTTGTTTCTTTGTGTTCTTGGTTTAATTTTCAGTAGCAAGTTTTCGATTTTTTTTTTGTATGGCTGGGCCGCAGGAGGTATGCCATTGGCTTTACGAAAACACTCTTAATTTAGGTTCGGTAGAAATAGATTGGTATGCGTATGGTATGAGCTCTAATTCCATGATATTATTCTTGCGTATCTTTACCTAAATATTAAGCGTTCTCACGAGACTAAAAAATATCTCGAAGACATACATGATAAATAGCTTCTGGACCGTTCTGATGTTCACAGGAAAATGGCTCTTATACATACAGAGGGCTGTTACGCTTAAGTTTAGTCTTTAGGGGATTTTATATGATGAACTTAGAGCATTAACCAACCGGAGCGGCCATTGACAGGCGTTCCCCTCTGCCGAAAATATATGGCCAATGGTCATATTCATTGTATGATCTGATGTGGCTGAAAGTGGTCTGAAGTTGTCGTGATATCATAGACTAACCTAAGAACAAAAATAAATTAAGGATAACTAGAATAAGCTTAGCCGTGGGGTGCCCGGCCTTAGAATTGTCCCCCACCATATCGTCCCGTGGTTGCAGTAGGAGTCTGCTAAGGGAATATACCGGGAGATGGGCAGCAGCATCTTCGGAAAGCCTAAACAACAATAAACAAAAAAAAACTGCGCGCGCCAACCCGCCTGCCAAGCGTGGCGCGTATGGCAAACCCCCCCTTTGTAAAGGGGAGGCCTATGTTCAGCAGTGATAAGGGGAGGCCTATGATGATGAACTAGAATAAGTGTACAAATTGAAGCCTTCTTCTTAAAGTAATGAGCCAAAGAATCTCTTCTAAAAACCCCTTATAAATAAAGGTAATGCGGGAGAGTTCAGCCTTAAATATAAAAAACTTATGGTTTGTTATTTCAAAGTTCGTAGCACTACATCGTAGCCGCTACGCCGTAGCACTGAATATTCACTATTGCGAGAGCTCGTTAAGAAGATAAACTTACTATAAGAGTGCCTTAATTGCTACTTATGGTACGTAATGCAAGAGGATACAAGAGGTACAGTCAGCAGCAAAAGTTGCTAAGCGGGTGGGGTGTTCAAAATGACCTAAACACGCTCTTATTCCCTTGACAATAAAGTCGTGTCAAACTCATTTTGATCACCCTACCCTAATAGCTACTTGTGCTGCTGACTGTACAAATCTTAACTATACACTCAATGACAAAACTAGTGCGCCCTTGTGTGGAAACTTTACGAAGTTTCTCGAAACTTGTGTACGAAATACCGTTTGATATTTACCAGACGCTTTTCTTTTTAAAGAAACTGGACCTATTCCTTTTAATGTTTAACTAGCTGCCCCCTTGGGCTTATTAGCGCAGACGGCAGTCAATTGTCCTTGGGATTAAATTTCCGAGCGGACCCAAACACACGAGCGGTAGCAAAAGCCAGAACACACACTGGAACAAAGAAAAATTTCATTATACAAACGACATCGTAGGTGGTTGAATATCTTTATTTGTGGAGCAATATTTGAGCCATATGAATTGCCAGTCGTAGGCAGAGGTGTCTATTTTGAAATGCAAATTTGTTCATGAATAATAGACATCTTCCACGTGTAGCATAATTTACTTTTACTGCCGTGCGGGATGGTAATAAGTCTCTCGTTTAGCTTATTATTTTCATCATCACTATCCTTTTATCACCCACTGCTGAGCTCTCTCTCTCTGATAAGCTCTTCGTGTACGCCACTTGTCAATGTCCTGACCCAATCTCGTGCTGGCTGACCCGTGATCTTCTGAATATCTTCTACTCAAGATAACTGTCGTTACCTCCTTTCATCGGAAACTGATCACAACTGCAACATTTTCGTCCACCAGCCTTGACTCTAACTGGCAACATGTCTTACCTGTCCCTCTCGAATTTTCTTCACCAAACAACTATCTTTATCGAACTCGCGGAGCGTAAGCGAAGTGAGTTCTTACAAACAACTCCAGACCGAACTGTCACCTGGCTACTGGGACGTCTCGGCATTTGGATGGCTTTTTGATTTCGATAGTTTGTCGGACGATAACTTTAGTAACGTTTTTCTGATCTTTATGAAATTTCTTGGGGATGTAGAAGAGGTACATACAATTTGTAAGTTCGTATATGAGCAGGATCGATCAAGTGGTTATGGAGCTAGACGGAGAAATAAAATCCTCCTTGGGGTCTTGTTATATTGGTAAACTCGTTTGCAAGTAAATCGCGAGTTCTCAGTACGAGGCGGACTACTAGTCTAAATGTTTGGAGACAGGATAATGTGGACAAAGGATCCGCGGGCTATTTGAGGAATATAATTGGTTTAGATGTCAATTCGATGTCAAAAGAAGATAATTTCGATAAGTAACAAATTAACTGAGTATAACGCTTTTGTTGTTTTTTTCGCCTAAGACATGTTTTGCTAAAATGTTCCAAAACCCGTTGTCTAGAGTTTGTCCGGAAAGAGAAGTGTCGTGATTTATATGGGAGCTTATACATTCTACGGCACTTTTCTTTCCGGACAGACTCTATCATCCGCTGAATGATTTAGTTAGCTACCAAACATCCTGTGCAGGTACAGTCACCGGCAATAGTTATTTGTTATACAAGGGGTGAAAGTTGTATTTTACGTGCGAGTGTTATTTGAAACACGAGCTAGCGAAAGGATTCTATTATTGACCACGAGCGAAGCGAGTGGTTCAAAAATAGAATCCTGAGCGTAGCGAGTGCTTTAATACACGAGACGTAAAATAACTTTTACCCGTGTATAACACAAAACTTTTCACCTCACTACAGCGAGGAAAATAAGAAAAAGGGTGCATTTTGCTCGGTTTCCCGTAATTCCTCAGGTGTTTAATACTTCTTCATCACTCGAATCACTAATTTTTAACAAAACAACCTAGAAAAACATGCGAATATTTAACGTTGATATGATGGATGAATTGAAATGAAAAGTTTTGACGTAAAAGGTTTTATTAAATGTCAGATGCGTTTTGTTCGTACGTAGACTTATTCGGCTGTCAGAACAATTTATCCGTTTTTACAAAAAGAATGAAGATTAATGTTGAATGCTGATATTTATGAATTAAAATAAAGTTGTAAGACTGTATTAAGTGTTTTTACTCGATGCAATTCATTAATTGCGATGTTAAAAATTCTGCACTTTTAACGTTTTACGTTTTGTTAGCTGTCAAATGTCACTTATGTCAAAACTCTTTCACCACATGTGGATAAAAAGCGATTTTCACAATAGATATTAAACAAACAAAAAGGGCTTTCCGAGCTAGTGAGGTGAAAAAGTATCTTCCTACACGGTGGCCGCAAAAATATGTGACACTCTCTAATTTGTAGGGCCACAAGAGCGTGTCACATATTTTTGCGGCCACCGTGTAGGAAGATACTTTTGCCGGTGACTGTACCTAAATAGGTAGATCATTAAATAATTATCGGAATTATTTCTAACAAATATAGGCCTTCAAGGAAGGCAGGTAATCCTAAGTGAGCTTGTGTGTTTGTTTATTTAGCCGTGGGCGGTTGATTGATTGATCTGAGAGCTGTTTCAGATCCCGGCTTATAACCTATTCATAGATTCTGATACACTTTGCCAGTTTCTGGAAAGACTTTATTTTTGGATTGAAGTGTTCCAGGTATATTTATTTTGTAGAAGAAGGCAGGTGTTTGGACCAATACAGATTTGCTTTTGAGAGAGTTATATGACTAAGGAGGTGAATAATGTACTGTTAAAGAGATCCTATTAATTCTTGACGAAATATACTTACTGTAAATCTGAGGAGTTTAGAGTTCAATTGAAATGTGACTTTTTTAGCCTATTCATGTATCGTGAGACTATTTTGGTTACTTTTTTACTACACAACATTCTTAAAATGTACGAAAGCACAGTAAAGACTTTAAGCACGTTAAACAATTCTGAAATATTTCAAGAAAATATCATCCAATCCGGAAGGTATTTAAGCCAATAATGGACATATGTATTTCCCGCCCCAGGAACGGGAGTTTCTCTAGAGATCCTCACGCTATATTTAATAACGTACCTATTTTATTCGATCCGAAAAGGCAGGGGTATAATTCCCATCGCCTCACAAGCGCGACTGAATCGATCATCCATGTGAACATTGTGAACCGTTAGTGCGAAATATTCCTAGATAAATTTGCCATTTCTTCATGAGCATTAGGAAAAGTTCTATTTGAAAACTAGGCAAGTGGGTGGGAATTGAGTTCTATAGAAGCCATGTCAATAGTAAAAACCTCATTGATTACGCTTAGGTTTATTCGACATTCATCGGGAGCTAGCTTAGTTACCAACTGGAATCTTCTCGGCTACGCTAGCACGCTTCAACCGATCTCACTGGACCGCGATTTTTTTTTGTATTACATGGCCCAGAACTTTTCCCTGGGTTACCTACCTGTCACAGTTCATCCCAAAAGAAAAAAAAACCCTTGCGATAAAATATGCTGGCTCCTCTTAGAATAGATGAGAATACACGACCAGGGCCCAGACGCGTATTATCGCGATAAAATCGGCGGCAAATACTCAAACAAGCTTCCCCTTGTCTCATAAAAAGATTGCGAAAACGTGGCCGAGAGATAAGCTACTATTGTGCCTAACTTTGCGGTGCTTCGGGGATGCTATAAACGGATAAAAAAACAGTAATGACAGTGCTAGTTCTATCGGGGTATTTCTGAGGCTGCTTTTTTTACAGAGATAGGTACCTAATGTGTGTGGTTTCAAGGAAAGATAAGCTTTCTCAAGACAAAACAGTGCTCTCTGAAAAAGGATAAGCCGCTAATTGTGTCATATTGGACACGCTAACAGCCTACTTTCAGACAAGGTGTAAAGTAAATGGCTTGTTTACTACCAGCGGCCCAGCGTGCTATACAAAAAGTTACGTACTTGAGATACCTATATCTAACCATACAAAATATATCTTAAACCCTTGCAGTCGAAACTAAACTAAGAACACCAACATTCCTAATTAGAAGTAATTCTCTCTTCGGCTTATTACTTGTCAATGAGCCCTAAATGAAGAGTCGTTTTCGCTAGTTTTCTACTAAGAGACCCCTCTGAACATCCCTTTGCGCCGATCGGAAGGGTGTGCGCAGTCGCGGGGGGCGCACCGCAGTTTACCCGCGTCGCCGGCACGAGCGCACGCTTTCATTGCCACACAGTGTAATACCATTGTACTATAGTGCTAGTGATACTGAATACACTTGGTTGCAAACAGTGAAAAGGTGAGGTTTGACATAGCCGTTTTGAATGGGACGGCTAAGGAGTATTGACAGGAAATTGGATGTTTGTAGTGTCTGCTGGTGGAAATTGGAAGTTTGCTGCATCGCTATGCGATGAAATGTATTTTGTTGTGTGCTTTTTAAGATTTTGACGGTGATATTTACGAGCTTACATGCATATATAGTAAAGCACTTGCAGAGGGCAAGTCTTGCGGCTTCTAAGTGTGTAAGCGGGAGGTTGAGTTCAAACTCCGGCTCGTGGTAATGAATTTTAGAAATTATACTAATGACATTGCACTTCGTATTTCACATTCAATTTCATTTGCTTGTCGCAGAAATTGTCCTAACCGGCGAAGAAGTTCAAATGTTAGTGTATTCTGTAATCAGGTTTGGGATAGCTCGCAGATTAGTCCAAACTCTTTTAAAAATTAATATGACACCTAGGATGACGAAGCCGATTTTGATGACGAACATGTCGTTACTAATCGTTTAGAAACAGATTTTTAGTCCGTGATTCGTTTTTGTTCTTTTATTAGAAACGTTTTAATACCTACCTTTTATAACCGTATTAGTAAAGCAGTATAGGGCCTTGTAAATCTGACTATTCTTCTTTCACGAGGTATATTCACCAAGGTAATGATGATTTTAGACTTTCAGTGTGTTTCAAAAGAATTTGTTTTTTTCTTTAGCTAGTGTTTATCATAGTTCGACCAATACCGGCTTGTTAAAGGCATAAGAAGTAACTGTAGTCACATCCTACCTCTAAAATGATAACAATTTGTTATTAATTGCTTCTCCTACTCACATAAAAATAGGTTTTGGTAGTATAAAGTTGAGAATTGTAATTTAAGAAACGGGGATCACGTAACTAATATGAAAATCTAGTTGAGCTCATAGCAAGAGAAGTTATTATTAGCCGAAAATATATTTGAAAAGAACATCTTTAAATAGCCTGTCAATTTAACAGGCGTAAACACAGCTGAATTAAATATAATCTTCTGAATATTATTTTATCCATAGCGCTACATTACAACAAAATCTATACCTACTTATTCGGTTTCGGTTTAAAGACATTTATCATTCGACATGAACTTTGTAAGCAATAACAAGAATAAAAAAACATTTGAACAAGCCAAACTTCACTTGTGACATTTTCAATCCTGTTCGATATCAAATATCAAGCCATACATTCTTTCATTCATCAAAAAGGCCTCCGGCTGGTGGTTAATTATTTTGATAGAAATCAGTCAAGGTTGTATATCACCTTAACCTAAATCCATTCGAATAAAGCTATACGTCTACCATTAAATAATAGCTTCGTCGAAAAAGAATCACGTGCGTTAGTCCATTAGTAGATTCGGTTGTAGTTAAACAACGAAGGTCGTACCTACATAGATTACGTCAATAATTGTATTGCTATCAAGCAGGGAGCTCACTTTTAGGAAACCCAAACGAGTATAGTCTAGAAATGTATCGTACAAACTTGCTCTCCCTCAAATTATAAATGTATATAGATGTCATATACAAAGGAAAAAGTGACCAAAGCCTCCGGTGCCCAAGGCTGGGATCGAACCAGGGTCTTCTGCATTCGCGGCAGACGCGTTACGCACTTCGCCACCTGGCCACGGAAGCACCGGTCGAATTTTCCCGTGTATATGCAATCTTTGTAAATGCTAAGGCGCATTTGGCCAATCATCTAAGGTACAACATTATAAGTCATAAACCTTCCATTCAGAAAATCTTAGGAGTTCATTGAATGCGAGAGAGATGGCGCTGCCAAACAAATCAAAATATTGATTAAAAGTAATTTGGTTTGTTCTTTCAGTTTTGCTCTCCCTCGTTCATTTATTTTCATTATCAGCTAACAATCAAATATATTTTCAATGGTCCCAAGTAACCAATATTTTAACAATGATAAGTGTTTACTATACTATTCAATAGTTTTTAAGAAAAACTTAAACTAAGTCAAGCAATAAAAGCCTTTAAAACTTTGCGTACAAAGTGGTAAATTCCCTGACATTGCACCTTGAACTGCCGGCGTCCTCCCTAGATGGCGCGGCGGCGCTGCGGCCATAAAGGGTTCATGCGAAACTGTGTTATGGCTTCTTGGCAACTACAGGCTCCAAGTATGCTACTGTTAATTTAAAGTACTGGCTAGCATTGTTTGTGGTAAGATTGTAGTTATGTGAGTAGTGAGTACTGAGTACAAAATATTATAGTAGAAGAGCCCATGACACTGAACCTAGTTCGATAAGTCTCCCGGATGATATATATATAATTAGACGCGTTTTTAATAGGAGAACACGAAATGCCTATGGTGCAATCCAAAAAAATGGGCGGCATAATAAAAATTTTTTTTTGAAAAATTAAAAATAAATCCGTCTCTAGTACGATAAATCTCCCAGGTTTCCTTTGTTCCTCGAAGTAGAGGAGAGTTAGGGCTATACGATAATGCGGTGCTGCAAGCCCCCGTGACAGGCCTTGTCAGTTGCTGCAGCATTATAAGGGATCGGTTTTTTTAGGTATCTAGTACGATCGATCTCCTCTAGAAACCAATGCTCATCTGAAAGATCATTACTTTCCGTGTAAGAAAAACCACTGCTGCATTTCCCAAACATGGGAGAAGGTGGTTGCTGCAGCGATTGAAGGTCGCCCTCTGAGCAGTTCCATACGGCGTTACAATTCAACCGATTTTATTCAATATAGTTTTCATTGAAAGTACTTATCAGGTTTCACTTCCATGACATTTTTCAATTTTTTTGGACCCACGGTTCCAAAGTTAGATGGGGAGAACGCTCTTTTTTTAACTTTCAGAGCGATTATTTAAGAAACTATTAGTTTTATCTAAAAACTGTTTATGAAAGCCTATATTGATTTTAAAAGACCTATCTAAAGATACCCTACACGATAGGGTTAGAACGAGAAAAAAATATCACACCCCACTTCATGTGTAAGGGAGGTACCCTAATAAAAAATATTTTTCCAGTTTTTATTATTCCACTTTGTCGGCGTGATTAATGCACACACTCATACGAAATTTTAGCTTTATAGTGCTAATGGTCACTGAGCTAGACCGCGGACAGACGGACCGACGGACAGACTACGGAACCCTAAAAAGCGCTAGTAGCCTGGTGGTAAGACGTCTAGCTGACTTTCAATCTGGAGTTCTTGGGTTGAAACCCCGGCTACCATACCACTGAATTTTCCAGAACATAGAGAAATAATAAGCCTTATAGAGTGCTCACTCCATACAACTGGTTATTAGCCCGCAAGCTTGACATTTTGAAGGCTAGACGACTAAGGGGTTGAGGAAGAAGCGGGCAGGAGGTGTTATTAGGGCACCCGTTGTAAACCCTTAGTATTCAACCAACCCTTAGTTTTCTCGTTCTAACCCTATGGTGTAGGGTATCTTTAGATAGGTATTTTAAAATCAATATAGGCTTTCATACACAGTTTTTAGATAAAACTAATAGTTTCTTAAATAATCGCTCTGAAAGTTAAAAAAAGAGCGTTCCCCCCATCTAACTTTGGAACCGTGGGTCCAAAAAAATTGAAAAAAGTCATGGAAGTGAGGCCTGATAAGTACTTTCAATGAAAACTATATTGAATAAAATCGGTTGAATTGTAACGCCGTATGGAACTGTTCAGAGGGCGACCTTCAATCGCTGCAGCAACCACCTTCTCCCATGTTTGGGAAATGCAGCAGTGGTTTTTAGTGATGATCTTTCAGATGAGCATTGGTTTCTAGAGGAGATCGATCGTACTAGATACCTAAAAAAACCGATCCCTTATAATGCTGCAGCAACTGACAAGGCCTGTCACGGGGGCTTGCAGCACCGCATTATCGTATAGCCCTAACTCTCCTCTACTTCGAGGAACAAAGGAAACCTGGGAGATTTATCGTACTAGAGACCGATATATTTTTAATTTTTCAAAAAAATTTTTTTATTATGCCGCCCATTTTTTTGGATTGCAGCATAGGCATTTCGTGTTCTCCTATTAAAAACGCGTCTTATTATATATATATCATCCGGGAGACTTATCGAACTAGGTTCAGTGTCATGGGCTCTTCTACTATTAGCTGAAGTAGGAACTAAAAACGATGACAGCGAATATCGTAGCAAAAATGTGACATGATTACAAAATACAAATGTGGCCTGGAACTGCCGGGTGCATACAGTACAATTGTTCGAACTTAGGTATACAAAGTCTTTCTTTTCGTAATTTCGTCATTTTCATAGCAGCTTTAGACTGTACCCGGCGAGGTTTAGAACGCGATAAAAACTTATTGCGGACTTCCACGCTTGCCGAATTCTTTCTGAACTTTTACAATTTGTCTCCATGAAATAAACCACTCAGCAGGCACAGTCAGGGCACACGGGGCCCGTGTCCAGGGCCCCCATCCTCAGGGAGGCTCCGAAAGATGTTAGATGTTTTTTTGGAGTCAACGTTGTCCCTGATTAAGCGCCAGACCCCCTGCTTTTCAAGTGGCCGAGGGCCCTACATTCTTACGTGGCCTAGAGCCCCGTCTCGTATTAAGGCGGCCTTGCGTGTCAAGCTCATTTTGAACACCTCACCCGCTTAGCTACTTCTGCTGCTGTCTATGGCTGCCATTTGACCTTTGTCGGTCACACATATTCAATGTGAATTTAATATAACACAATCCCTAGCGACCTCACAAGCCACCGAATCTGCTAAGCGGAGTATAAACTTGCTCTAACTCGATCAAGAGTCACAGAAACAATGAGCTCATTGGGAAAGTTTGACAGCTGATATGACAGTGTAATGTAGTGTCAGTCAAATGGCTTAAGGCAGTTACACATTGCCTAACTATTTGTGTAATTACTTGTACAGCCGCATTCAGATATATCGAAGGGGCTAATGGCGCCTCTACATGATGGGCCATCATAGGGACGTAGCTATGCGTTAGAGAGAGCTAACGATATTGCCATCTCGTTCCGTCGTATAGCTGCGTCCCTATGATGGCCCATCATGTAGAGCCAGCCTAAGGTAATATCTGAACAACGCCTCTATTGTCAAGGTGATGACATGATGAATGAAAGTGCATGATAAATTTTTGTGTACTTTGGCCGCTCTGATATATTTAATGGCGACTGTTATCTATGTAGGTATTACATACAGTACACGTTTCTGAATAATCCTCCCGTTTGTTTTTGTTTTAGTCCCACCAGGGGGACCACCCTACACACCCGATTCACCCGAACGATTAACCCCGTTACGGTGAAATGCAGTGCATTAAGAATTCATGTTTAATTTTGTGCTCGTGCCATCACCGCACCGACAGTTGTAATGTGGGCATCGTGATTTTAATGTTGGAAGAACATAGATTTAGAAACCATATCATAATTTTGCGCGCTAGAAAATAAAGCTTTTTTTAAACAAATGAACTGCCAGTGGAATTAGATTTGCCTGTGTAATTGTCAGCAAGAAAAGAATGATCTGAATTAGCCAATTGTTACTCCTGACAAGTGCAGTCCTGTTCAATATTAAATTACAATCATATACTTATGTATCACATAAATCACATGTATAAAATATATGATTACTTATATTAAATGATACGAGTAATTGATATGAAAACAGATGATATTATTGGACTTGGCCTTCTGGTGTTCGCTTGCGATGCACATTGACTGAAAAAATGCTTAATATGTGCTCGAATGCTTACTTATTGTAATCAAGCAATGTATAATGTATTTGTTGATGTTTAGATAGTTAGAATAGGGCTGGTTGTAGTTATCAAAGCTAATTCGATTCGCGTGTAATCTGTCCGTGAGTTTAGCTAGTCACCGGCAGGGGCTCGTGTTGAACACCCAAACTGTGCCATTAACCTCGTTTGTCACCCTCCGAGTGGTTGCGATCGGGGTGCTATCTGTATGCTGGGCTAGCCCGTCATGTGACATATTATACCTACATTGTTTACTGTGTGGCAAGTACTGTTTGTGAAATTGTCAATTTCGTTGATGTTGAATTTTTTATTTTTTTTTAAATAATGACTATCAAATGTCTATTCCTTATCTTAGCGGCACCATAAAAGTTTACGTACAGTCACTGGCAATAGTATCTTCCTACACGAAGGCCGCATAAATATGTGACACGCTCTTATATATGGCCCTACAAATAAGTGCGTGTCACATATTTTTGCGGCCTTCGTGTAGGAAGATACTATTGCCGGTGACTGATATCGCCAACACTGTTATCGGGCTATTTGTAATTCCTATTGCAACGGCATAAGGTCTACTGATGGCTTGTTAAGGGTGTTGCTTGTTTGTGTATTTTTGGTACAGCTAACATATTCTTTTATATAAAGTGGATCTAATTCTTACACTTTTTCCCTAACCACAGTTGAACCTTATTACCGAGCATAACAGTTGATTTCAGGAGACTATTAAAAAGTAGTAAAAACGTTCCCATAGAGAGCATAAAGTAGGGGGCGGTGTCCCACTCGCACTCGTTACAAAATTGTCACATTTGATTGACATTTGACACATATTGACATTTTGATTTTCCGATGACGTCATTACCTCCTTAGTCAAAACGAGACACAATCCCCTAGATAACCTTCTCTTTCAGCCTCACTTTTTGACCGAAGTATTTCATCCACTTCACGACCGACTATTTTGATTTCTTTGGGTTCCACTCCAGTAAACCACAGAGCGTCAGTTCACATGTCAGCATCGCACGTTTACCAAATTACTCCCCCTGTCTGTAAAATAGAAAAACTTATGTCCGATTAGGTACAGTCGACTGCAAAGAGATGTATCCACTTTTGGGCCTTATTATAACGCAATAAGGTGAAAAAGTGGATACATCTCTTTGTAGCCGACTGTACGTGTACAAGTACGGCACGGCATGGATCTAGTGTTCCAATGAACATTTGGTTTCGGTATTATGTTTCGAATTCAACCAAAATCCGTTTTGTCAACACTGTGTCTCGATCAGATAGGCGATTACGTGGCATGCCTGTAGTCATATGTAGTACGAAACGAATAAACGGGTGTGTAGTGAGAGGAAACGGCCGGTAATGAAACACCGTTAACGCGTTTGTCACGCCCACTGCCCTTACGACGAGATCTGATTACAAGATTACACGCCGTAAACTGTGGAAATGGAAACATTACGCATAGTGATATCCTCACTTTGCCTTCTGAGCGTTTTCAAAAAATGCCATAAAGTTGCCATGCCATAAATATTAAAGTATTTCATTTAAAATCACGATTACACGTTGCGCGGAATTGCGGTGTGGAAATATGATCCAATAATTAGAGGAATATATATGTGCAAACGAAATGACCTAGCCTGATGCTCACTGCAGGTTCATTGCAGAACTTTAAAAGGTCTCGGCGGCAAAATTTCATTAGGAATGATATTTATCAGTGGTTACTTGATTGAATACTTTGTGCAAAATTTTAAGTGATAACAGAGAAAAGTGTCAAAAGTGTGATAATGTCTCTGAGAAATTTAGTATACCTAATCTGCAAGTATATGCAAGTGTATGCTACAAGATGGACAGACGACCTTATAAAGGTCGCCGGAAAACGCTGGATGCAAGTCGCTTGTGACCGATACTTATGGAGGTCCAAAGGGGAGGCCTATGCTCAGCAGTGGACGTGTTATGGCTGAGATGATGATGATGATGAATCTGCAAGTTGTTCGAGATCTAGTAGTAGGCGCCCGGGTGTGACGCCATTAGCCTATTTGAGAGCCTCCACGTGGCTCTGTTTTATAGCTCACCAACACGTTCATTCGCTAATTACTTCTAAAAATACATCTAATTAGCTATTGCCCTGCGTGGCTGGATGCTTGAGACAGGTCGGTAAATTAACGTGGGTTTTCTAATACTTACCTAGTCTAGCCATAAGTTCTGTTACAAACAAAAACGTAAATAATTTTCAATGTAATGTAATTTGATTACAATAATCATATATTTATGAATAGGTAATAAAATAAAGCTCTTAAGTAATATATCCTTTGTCCGAAACTTCCAATGTTGGTTTTAATACAAGCCTTTAATCATCAGCTTTTCAATGGTAAAATTCACGCACCGTTTTTATGGGGGAATTTACTACAGTTGCCTTTAAATATTTTAAATGTCATACAGCAATACAACAAACGAAATATATAAATGTAAGCACACAACACTCGAGAAGCTTAAACTATAGTATACACGCTTCAGCAACGTCATTATCCAGCATAGCTCATGATTTAGTAAGATGCGTCATATCAAGGTGTCTCTAAAATCCATTTTTCCGTACAGGCTTGTTTAGCGACTGAAAATTTCAGTCAAACTGTATCAAAATGAGCTTTAAAATACTATGGTAAAACCTGTTAACAGGACAATATACAAAAATATGCTTTAGGCTTTTCAGGAGAATTCGGCCTCACTTCAAATAGCTCACTCCACCCAGTCTTACCTGAAAAGTAATTTTCTTTGTTCTTCTCAGTATGCTGATTGGCCCCTTTCCAGCACTTACCTAAATTCCCTGGACAATTAATTGTGGTCGGTGTTAGAGGACATGGTCTGTTCTAAACACCACATAAATATTGATTCTCTAAAAACAACCTTGACGGCAGGGTAGATTTTTTTCCAATAAAGAAGGTGCGTGAATTAACAGGTACGAAACAAATCGTTAAAAAGCAAATGTTAAAGCCATATGTGGACATTTCTAGATAAAAATATATCATTTAAAAACTAAATTAATTTATCTATAAATAGATATACCATTTTTGTAAATTAGTTGAACCGTCAAAGAAATATGATTATTTTCACAAGTAACAGAACTTATGGCTAGACTAGGTACTTCAGCATCGTTAAAAGGCGATGGGCAAATTACTTTCACGTTTATTTTATATCATGAAAGTTAACTAATGGTAACCGGTGTCTGAAATAGCTGTAATATATCTATGAAAGAAAATGTGAATATATTTAATTTAATTAATTTAATTTAATTTATTTTTCTCAAAAATGTCCCGCAAGGTTGACTTTTACGGTTTAATATCAGGCGGTGAAGTGCTTCGTTTATGGTCAGTTAAAAATTTAAAAAGTTACGGAAATTGCAGTCTCGATTTCGATCCGTAAATTTCCAATACAAATTCCATTATTGTCGAGGTACATACTTTTTTTTTTAAGTAGTAACGGCTATAGAACTAGGTGGAACAGTTCCTAAACAGCCAAAATAGAGAACGAGTTACAATTATTTATAATGTTGGTACCGCGTGTTTTTAGCTGTCTCAAATAGATTGGCGTTTTTCGGCAGAAAAATACACTTCTATTGAATATTAAAAAAAAGTAAAAGGCGGTAAAGCAAATGTTTTTACTTTTTCTATGAAAATTTTATAAGTAGCTAACGAAGTAAACGAAATACTAATAGTAGTAATAGTGAAAGTATTTATTTAAAGAAAATGAGTTCCACTTCATGTGACGAGAATATGGAATATACGCCTCCAGAATTAAGAGCAGAGGCGAATTCTGCAATGAATAACTTGTTTCCAGCGAAATCTAAGGACAAAATTTATTTCGATTGACATACCTACTTATTTTTATTTTCTTGCACCATTTTTGAGAAAAGCACTATATTTGACTCGGCGTGAAGAGCCATTGCCGGCTTCGTATTAACTTAAACGGACTCCCGTTCCGGTCGTCCGTTTAAACATAATACTCAGCCCGCAATGGGCTACTTCACCTCCTCGACAATAATGTACTATTATTTAAAAGGCAACAATGGCCCATGGTTGTTAGTTACATTCATGTCTTAAAATTATGTATGTGTTAGTAAAACTAAACTAAATAACACAAAACAACACAGAACGGTACATAAACACAATCACCTAGTAGCGGTCATGACACAAGCGACATGTCGCATAAATGGTGAGTCATATAGGCCTGTCACGGTAGCCAGGATGGGGTTGGAGCTGGCCCGCACTCTGCAGAGCAACAAGGTCGTTCTTTTGCGCGTTATGGCATAGAAGTCATCCGTTCATATAGCTTGCAGTGCCGAGCTCTAGGGGTGCAATTGAAACAGCCACAAATCAAAATATTTAATGAACTTTTATTTCGTTTTGGCCCGTATTTATACTTAAACACGAGTTTTATTTCATCTCTTATTTCCTTTCAAACTACTTATTGGTTTATTGCTGGGTTTGGTACCTACGTCCGCTAAGTTCAAACTAATTTGTATTTCGTTGTCTTGTGTTTTTATGGCATTAAAGAATGATTTCAAATGAATTGAATTTCTTTTACTTTTATTTTTAAACCTTTTGAGAAAGGTGCTATTGACTTGAAAAAGTTCAACAAAAACAAGCCCTACAAATTTCTGCACTTGTATAACGAAAAACTATTTTATCGCCGAACCCTGGCTGGGTTTTATTTAATTTAAAACTTCCATTATAATCCGCACAAGTTGTGCGACTCGTCGGACGGGCCGGGAAGTAAACTCGGCCGTGCATTATTAATCAACGTCGCGAAGTTAGCGCATTGTGACGTTATTAATGGAGTAGTCCAAGATCCGATACGAGAAATTTCTAACCGTTTGTTATTTTATGCAGATCAAGACCTTATTTTAATTTACTATAATATAATATTTTAATCAATATTTATAATTGTCTTTCTGTTACAGGTAAGTTCTGTATCCAGTTTTCACTAAGGGTATAGAACTATAGATAGATCTAAACTCATATAGCTACTGGAACTGTAAGTACGAAATTAAATTTTCACTTTGCTGGGAATAACGATTTACACACTACCGTCAACTGTAACAACGTAACTGCCTGACCTGTCTGAAAACCATGTTTTTCAAGCTAGGCAAAGTTGTAGCACTTACTTTTAACATTGGACACCCATTTATAAAAAGCCACCATTTTTTTGTCTGAATGTAACAAGTGTCACTCCTATTTTCCCAACCCTATCCCACGTCAATACGTTAAAGTCGTATTTGGAGGTAGTTCGTAAAACAAACCGAGGTGGAGAGAAATTGTTTTATTGGCGGCCGTGGCCGTAAAAATAAACTTTGGAAGTGGCTGTCGCGCGGCGCGGTCCGTGCTCCTTGTGTCTGCTGTCACTGCGGGCGGGGAAGTGCTTATTTCTCGCTCGTAAGCTTTTTAATGTTGGCTTTAGTTTCTTTACCTAATACGTGAATTTTAAAGCTTGATAAGGTAAATCTTTGAAAGTAATTTATGTGAATGGAAATCCTTTTTATGCGAGGTTGTCAATTTAATACGGCAGAGGTATGATTGTTGAGGGTTCTCGCGGGATAACGTGATGCAAAATGGCAATTTCGATGCCTGCTGCCATGCCATCATATAGGCCTGCTTTACTAACACGATTTATGATATTAAGTTTTTATTTCCAAAAGAAGAGGATCATGCATTAAACAAATTCGCCTAACATTAAGGCGGTAGAAAAGCAAAATATATATTTTAATTATATTTTTTTCATGAACTTAATAAGCTATCCTTAGTAAGCACATTGGCCTTAATGAAGCGCAATTCGGATTTCGACCTGGTCTTTCGACAGAGACAGCTATATTAAGGCTTAAGCATACTGTCCAGTATTATGTAGGGAGAAAAACACCAGTATATGCCTGTTTCTTGGACTTGTCGAAGGCATTCGACTTGGTGTCTTACAAGGTCCTGTGGAAAAAAATGGAGGAGGAAACAAGTACGCCCCAAGAAATTGTAAATGTACTGAAGTTCTGGTATAGTAACCAAAAGAATACGGTGAAATGGGCTAACACCTGTTCTGAAGAGTTTGGGTTAGAATGTGGGGTTAGACAGGGAGGCTTGACCTCACCGCGAATGTTCAACCTGTACATCAACGAGCTCCTGGAGCGGCTCGGCAGTACCGACGTCGGCTGTTCAATTGATGGTAAAATTGTCAATAATATAAGTTACGCCGATGATATGGTGCTGTTGACCCCTTCAGTTTGGGCTCTTGAGGTACTGATTGGCATATGCGAGCAGTATGCGGTGGCTCAGGGGCTAAGGTACAATGCAAAGAAAAGCGAGTTACTCATTTTTAAATCAACTAATAAAAAACCGAAGTCTGTACCACCTATCAGGCTAAATGGGTCTGAATTAAAAAGAGTAAAAGAGTTTAAGTACCTAGGCCACTGGGTCACCGAGGACCTCTCGGATAATGTGGATATTGAACGGGAGCGAAGGGCATTGGCTGTGAGGGCGAATATGTTGGTTCGCAGGTTTGCCAAATGCTCGCGTGATGTAAAAGTCACATTGTTCCGAGCTTACTGTCAAACCTTTTATACATGCAGCCTGTGGACTAAATATTCGCAAAAATCGCTGAATGCCCTTCGTGTGCAATATAATAACGCTTTCAGGATGCTGTTGGGGCTGGCACGACACTGTAGCGCATCAGGTATGTTCCTTGAAAATAGTGTAGATGGCTTTAGGACAATACTGAGGAAGCGAGTGGCTTCACTGATGAGCAGGGTGCGGTGCGGGCTAGCCCCAATGGCCTCCTGAATACTATTCTGGCGAGGGTCGACTGTCCAGTGGTAAAACACTGGAATAGTATTCACTTGGGGGACAGGCCGACCTTATGTTAAGTAATGGAAATCGAAATTATTATTTTTATTAGTATTTTTATTTTAATGTTTGTAAATTTATATTTATTTCATTTAATTTATTTTATTTCAATTCCTTAACATTAACTTATTATTTGTGATTGTAAATATTTTTGAATTGAATGTTGTTTGTATTATTAGTATTAACTAACACTAGTGTATAAGTAATAATTGTAATAACTAACTAACTTTTTATGGGCACAGCGCCTGAAATAAATGATAATTTAATTTAATTTAATTTAATAAAGTATTTGAATTACGTCCCTACACTACCATTCGTAGCACCACCTCGTAGCACAGTTTGCTACGCCGTAGCGCTTTGTAGCAGTTGCAGTCGTAGCAGTCGGTAGCGAGAGAAAAATGTTGCCAACTTTGTTTTTGTTGGGCTTAACGGGCGAAGTAATGTCGCAACTTTTACAACTTTTAACAGAATTTAGCTAAGTTTTTAGCTTTAAACTTTAAATTGTTTTTTTTTACACGCAAGCAAGTAAGCTCGAAATATAAGGCAACATTAATAAAACTGGGCTGAGATAAGTGTGTCTTAAAATAAAGTGTCGGTCTGAGTGTAGCAAGCTTGGGAAATTATATTTTATAGCGCTTTACCAAAACACGGTAAATTCCGCTAGGTGCTTGGTAATGTAACTAGATTTTTAAAACTGTAACTAGTAGGTAGGATTTGTTTTAAAACTAGTAGGGTCATTTTACATGGAAGCAATTCCTTTTAGGGAACGTACCCAAACTACGTGACCCATTTTTTTCAGTTTTTGACCCCCTCCCCCCCCCTCGGTGACCATCCGTAGTAATTGCCAAGACCCCCCCCCCCCCTCCCCCCTAGTTGTCACGTAGTAAAACTCACCCATATTTTTAGAGTGATGTTTTGGAGATAGAAAGCGAAAAAACATAATTTTGGCATACTTATTGCCTTTTAATAACACGACACTGGCCGCGTGACGCCAAAAGTGCGTGGAAACCTATAATTAGAAGCGCGAGATTTGAGCATAATTAATATAATTATTGACTACATGACAGAACCTAAGACTCCCCCCCTCCCCCCTGTGACCTAGAGTAGTATTTTGACGACCCCCTCCCTCCCCTAAACGGGTCACGTAGTTTGGGTACGTTCCCTTAGTATTTGAAATTATACAGACTGGAAGCCGAACCTAAATCTGTATAGTATCCAGATCAGGCATAATACTACAACCTCGCAGCACTTACTGGATTTTCTTTATCATCTGCTTGCTCACTACTACTACCATAGAGAAGAAACGCCTATCTATATCCAGTGATATGGTAGCCGTACGATAAATAAAAATAAACTACAAACATGTTAGCAAACTAAAATAATTTTAACCAAAAAAAGAACCGACTTCACTGAGGATCCGCTATTCCAAGAGGAAGTGGCCGAGTTGCTGTAAAAAATAGTGAAATCACTATAGGTGTGCCTAATAATAGTTGAAGAGTTCCCTCGATTTCTCCAGGACCCCATCAGACCCCGACTTGGTGACAATGGGACCATCTAGGGGTAACACCCGTTTGATTAAAAAAAAATTTGAAAATCGGTTTACGATTCACGGAGATATCGAGTAACATACATACAAAAAAAATAAATAAAAAAGAACAAAAAAATTCAGTCGAATTGAGAACCTCCTCCTTTTTTGAAGTCGGTTAAAAAAACACAAATAAAAAGTGACACTACGGTCCGCTTTGCGAATACGCATTTAACGATGACGTAAAGACGTTAGCGTAAAACGTTGGAACGTTTACGTTAGCCGGCTGATAGCCGTTTACGAGTCGTTTTAAAACGCATTAGCAACCCGAGAATTAGGGGTCCGCGGGATAGCGCTGAACCCTTCGCAGGATTGATGGGAATGTACGTAGCTATAGAGGAAATTCAATGCATTAAGTAATGTATCGGAAGTTAACATGATAACAACCAAATTAATGAAATGTTTGTAGATTAGTTTTTGCACAAAATGAACTAGTAAGTAAATAAGCACTAAAACAACTAAACATAAATTACCTACCAACCACTACGTTTCCTGTACCTAATTTCCTATAAGTGCTCGCAGTTTTAAGTCATGTTTTAAGAAAAGCAAGAGGAACAAAAATCTCAGTAATCCCTTAAATATTGGTATATCTTGACTTGTAATCTCGACATTTGCTTCAATTGGGTTTACTCATAGAGTACATCTGTTACATAGTAATTATGTTTGTTATAGTAGTATTAGTAGTTTATGTAACTGTTACGTAATAAGCAAGCCTAGGATTTTTCATCGCATGGTAAGATGAATGAAAACTATTGAGTCGATATTAAAACTAAAATTTTACTCATATTCATACTCATACTCACTTATTTTCATAGTCCCGTAATTAATTTGCCCCCTTTTATCTGGCTAATAGATCGAAAATGTCAAACGAAAGTTTTTTTTTCTTACTGTCACTAAAAATAAATTTGTAGTAGTGCTATGCCTTTAGCTTGGGAAAGGGTTACATTTATCATGTAACTATATTAACTTAGTTACATACCTAGTTAATAATACATACAATTTTTTTGCGGTAGACGTAATGTAAATTTTTTTTAATGCACTTATTTTTTATTTAATATATAATTTAATTCAATTCAAATTATTTATTTCATTATAATTTAGTTTCGGTATTAATTAATTAAATGAATGAGTATGAGTATGAATATGAGTAAAATTTTAGTTTTAATATCGACTAGTTTTCATTCATCTTACCATGCGATGAAAAATCCTAGGCTTGAATAAGGGTCTTTAAAATACGAGTGTGGTTTTGATATATAATATGTGTGTAGATAAAGCAGTGTGTGCAATTGTACGTAATTAGGCATTAAAACACTCGTGTGATCTTATTATGAAACTTGCCTGCGGCTCGTTTCATAAAACCACACTCGTTAAGGGCCCTTATTACGTAACAGTTACATAAACTACTATTAATAATCGTAGTTTATGTAACTGTTACGTATAATACGAATAAGAATAAGGGCCGGCTGCACCAAACTGTCTGTGAACGTAAACGTAATCGTAAAAAAATCTTGTATGAAAAATCTGGCAGTTTTCTATGGGATGACAGCTCCGTCGCCATATTAAACGTTGAGGGGCTACTTTGAAAAATTATAGGTTTTTTCAAACGCTCTATTGACTAAACGGGAAAAGGGACTGAATTTATTTTCGAATATATATTATTATACTATATACTCTTCTTTTTGGCACAAGCCGAAACACGATTGCTGAAAGTTACCTCGATAGAAAAAAAATCCGAAGTTGGGTCCTTTTTCCCCTTATTTTTCTTAGCTTGCGTAAACTATGAGAGATTAAGCAATATAACTAAGTAAAAAATATGGTATTCTGGTTTATCTAAAAAGTCACAGAAACAAAATTACACAAAACTTTATAGATTCGCTTATTTATCGTATTTTAGTCAAAAAGTCTGATCCTTAAGAGCGCTGCATCTCTTTCTTTCGTGCACAGGAGCCATAAACGTGTCTCTAACGGATGGGCGTGGCTGGTCCGAATCGAGGAACGGCCTATTGTGCGTGGTGCAACCCACCCTAAGAGTACGCAGAGCTACATCGCCTTGCATACAGCCTTAGCAAGGATTACAGAGCACAAGGGTAATTATGATAAACGTACCTAACCATATGCTGAAATTAAAGGAAAAAATAACACGGTGTATAATAGTCTATTATACACCTTGTTTTTTTTTCCTTTCTTGTACTACGTAATCGTTGCTAAGGCTGCATGCAAGGCGATGTAGCTGCTTACTCATATTCCCCGAATCTCCAATGTATGTTTAGCAGTATCTAGTAGCTGGAGCTCGCTCGTGAAATTACTTAGTTTAATGGCTCTTCTTGCTGGGCTCGCGCGGGGCACGGGAAATTACATTTCTCGTTCCACTCTTTAATTATATGTAAACAGTTTAAGCTTTATTACAGTGGGGATAAGGCGCTTGAACGTATACATATTTTTGATGTTATTTTATGCAAATATGTCCTTTTCAAAGCGATGTTTTTGAGGTATTCGCTAAAATATGCGCATGATGAAATTGAGACTACGTTACGCGGCATAAAATTGACTATTAAGTGGGTTATAATTGTGTTATTATATTTAATGCTGTTTTATAATGTTATAGAGTACTGCCACGTGTTTATAGGTGTTTTATATGGACTGTTATTTTGTCTTTTACGATATCACTCTTAACATCACGTTACTCAAATAATGTAACACCTAAGAAATAAAAAGTCAGACAAGCACAATGCACGGTTGAATAACCCTCTGTGAAATAAAAACGTAATAGTGCAAGAAAGTTTTTACGAGTAACTTTTAAAACATTGTCTTTATTTTTATTTTGGTCCTTACGAAAAACAATAGGGGTTAATTAAAACACAGAAAGTAATGGCAAATGTCACAGAGGGGCGTATTCTAACTTTAAAACATATTTAGAAACGATTCAACACAACTCCAACACAATTCACAACGTAATACAACTAGCGCCTAAACGCCTAAATCAGATATATCAGTATTTGCTTGAAAGTTATTCCAATGCAACTCCAATACAACTTCAATATTAGTTGATTTGTTGTGTGTCGGAGTTATGTTGGAGGTGGATTGTGTTTTCTAATGTATTGTTTAAGTATTATAAAATTAAAATACGGCACAGAGCCACGACTAGAGGCAATGATATTCTTCACTGACAGTAAAAAGTGACCATAACCGGTAATATTTCTAAAAACTTATTACTTAACTGTAGTAGCATGCCTCAACGCAGTGGTCTTTAATGGGAGAGGGGCAGGATGAACATTAAATGGTCCTAAAATAACGAATTGTACTTTATTAATGTCGTATTGTGTTGAGGGTGCGCCCCTCGTCCGGACTTTACGACTTGCCTTAACAACCTGCTCGATTCCTGAACTACTTTGACAGGTTAGAATTAAGAGTAGTTACACAATGTAATTACATTCGATTAGATTACCGTCACGTGCTATTTTGCTTATGATGCACAACTTTGCCTGGCTTAAAAAACATGGTTTTCATCAGTTCATCCCCAAACAGCTATTTATATCTTGTTCCTGTGATGGGAGAATTTGGCCATCTCAGGAAGGAAGGAAGGTGACTATCCATGTTTTTCAAGCCTGGCAAAGTTGTGCATCATAGGCAAAGTTGTAACAGTTTAACGGTACAGTCACCGGCAATAGTATCTTCCTACATGAAGACCGCAAAAATATGTGACACGCTCTTATTTGTAGGGCCATAAGAGCGTGTCACATATTTTTGCGGCCTTCGTGTAGGAAGATACTATTGCCGGTGACTGTACAATGTTTGGTAAACGTACAAAGTAACCTAAATTTTCATTCATTCTTGCAGAGGAATTCACTGACAGTTGACAAGAGCATACATTGTGTTCCTTTCGCTTACTGTATGCGCGTTCAACTAAAATTCTTACAAAAATAATCTTTTGTGTGAAAATGGCACTCCCGAACGCTGGAGCATGAATCCGTTGGGTGAAAAATGGGCGCGCGACGCGAAGTGATTTATCATTGCGGTGTTGCGAAGATTTATCTTGCCTGTTATGAAATTCTCGTATTGATTGCTTTTGGTGTAATGTCAAGCCGTTAACAATGCTCAGTGACATCATTAACAATGTGCAGTAATAAAATAGCAAATTAGCTGAAATATCTCCAGTACGTGAGCTTTAAAAAGAAACCTTCGGGCCTTAGAAAGAGACCTCGGGTATCAATCAACAGTGACACATGAAAAAGCAGAACAGCAATATTACCTTCGTGTGTCATCGCCGATTCCCGAAAGTGGTTCTTCTTAAAGCTCACGGACTGTATTTATTTTAAAGGCTTCACAATTATTGTAATAGTCTAATAGAAATCAAACGCTCTATGATGAATTATGAAACCTACATATAAATGACGCTGTTTCACGGTCACATTTTTTTATACCACGTATGTTATAGACAAACATACAGCCAACCTGATGGGATGCTATCACGATAGCCTACAGGCGCCTGTAAATACATAGGTGTTGCATTGCTGGCAGTATTTTTTCTGCCAAAAAAACTACTCCCTAAGCGGACAGGTCAGTAATAACTAATAAGGCGTTGCTGTCTTGAAAAAAGCATTAAGAAATAAACTTTTCTCCAATGTGCTCGGAAATTTTCAGCTTATTGTAGCAAAATGAGTACGTGAAGTTCTTCATTTTTTACCAAAACGAATTAAAAAAAAAAAAAAACATTATTTACCTGTTTTAGCGGCCGTGAAGTAATTTGTCAACGCCATAAATATGTATACACTTTTGCACCTTACTCCATTGTAATAAGGTTCAAAGGGTATACATATTTTAGGCGTTGACTAGTAAAATCCATTACTGTATTGTTTTTTACCTTTTAAACTTTTCATCCGACTAAGAAATATCATTTCAAACAGCCAATACTTAAGCGACGTCTATACACCGTCTGAACGGCAATCCCTTCAAACTGTAGGATAGAGCGAGATAGTTAGATAAAAAACCTTGGTTGTCTCGTTCTTTGTCATAGCACCGCGTCTGATCGTGCGAATGAGGCTTAATACAATCATAGACAAAACAACTATTTTTAAGGTTTAATCTTGTATCTGTTGCATAAAAGGAGCATATTTAATACTGTCTTAAATAGCTTTTGACGAAAATTTCTTTTTAAATATTATTTGAATGAAAATTGGCAGTATACATAGTTCTTAATACTTTAAAAAAAATTATAGAGGGAAGCTAATTCATGACATTGAACGCTAATAACGTAACCAAAATCTGTAATTTATTTCATTTACTTTACTTTATTTCCTCGCATTTTTAGAGAAAAGCACTATATATGCCTCGGCGGGAATAGAAATTCGTGGACTCGTCTTATTTTTTCGGACTCAGCTGCGCTTCGTCCGAAAAAATCGCTCATCCACGAATTTCCCTTTCCCGTCCTCTGCAATAATGTACTATTATTAGCAACCGACAATGGTGTACCTTTCGTCACATTTCATCAGCTTCTTGCAGTAAGCATCAAGTTTTCGTGTTTAATTCTTTTATAAAGTGTCACGCACACTACGTTTCTTTTTTACCTTGTCTCATGACGGATGACTATAATTCCCGAATGAATTGTAATAAATAGTGGGATGAGGATGACGGATGGCTAGTTACAAATGCGTTCATATTTCACCCCACCTCTGTGATCGCGGTAAAAGGCGCCGAAAACTCATTTAGGAGGTTCATGCAGACATAGAAAAACAAACGTCTTCTCTCTTTTGTTTCCGAAAATTGAGTACAATCGACCCAATTTTGTGATAGGTCACTGTAGACGTACTCATGATTAGGTAACGATCTAGCATATTTTTATAACAGGCATTATATATGAAAAAGGACCTTACTGCCAATGACGCTTACGCCATTGTTAACGACAACGCAATATGATTACGACGCCGCGCGACGTAACCGGCATCGACAACAAATGCAGGTCCTCCCCTGAACAGTTAGTAAAAAAATCCTTAATATACAGGCTGGACATTTAGATCGGTCAGTATGGCCAAGTATATCATCGATTTTCCGGACAAGAAAAACTGTACATAGATTTAAAAAAAGTTGTACGCTTGTCCATTGTTGTGTTGTTGTTGTATTTAAAAGTTCACTAGAGGCCGAACGCAAGCTTATTGCTTGATAGAAATGTCTCTAAATAGATGAAGAAGGAACGAGATTTTGAGTTTAGGTAATAGTGAATTACCGGTACCTGTAGTAGTCGACGGTTAGCATGTTGTGTAAAAGCTTGTGTAGGATTAATGTGGCTACCACGTTGGCTGCGTTCCAGGCACGGCTTGGCGGATCCACTGGTTTGTTAGCCGACTACGGAAAAAAACCATAATGGTTTGTGTGTGTCGACGGTAGTTTAAACACAATGAAAGTTACAATAACAGAACAGATTCAAATTCCCTCCTTCATCATTAGATTCTTCAAACGTGGTGAAAGAACCTTGTACGGAAAACTGAACTGAAATCACCTAATGACTGCGTCCTTCAATCTTATTTTAACCCATTCAGTGCCCATGACGACACGTTGTCGTCACGGCTCTACGAAGCATTTTCGCAACATAGCGGGAAACCCATGCGTACGTGTACGGCGTAGCGCTACGCGCGTAGCAGAGCGGTGAATATCCATTAAAAAAGGAGGTTGCTAATTTTGCCATTTTCGCAACAGAAACCTAAAAAGTAGCCAATAACTACACATTCAAAGGCCTGGATACTTTATCCTACTTAAGTGCAAAAAGTGTAACAAATGCGTATATTTTTACCAATCAATACCTAGGGGTTATGACACTTATAGTTATAGCATATAATGTTGCACTTCGACATATAAAAGGTACCCTTTTAAGAGTTTTCATAGTAATAATATAACGATGTTGAAGATGGCTTTGGTTTTCCACGAATTTTGCAGAAAATGAGAGTGTGTTTTCTTCAATTGATTAAGCTGCAAAGGGAACTATTAACTACCAATTACTTGAATAAAGTTCCATCTTGCAACTGGTCGCGTTATTATAGAACTTTGTCTAAGTAAAGCATCCGGAACCAAAACACGTCGACGGCTGTAATTGTGTAGGTTTCTCACTTTAAAACCTCGTATCTTGTTAGTTATAATTTTCTAAATCAGAATTTTGTGTGTATGAAATAAGGTTAAATTTCGAATGACGTGTAAGTGTGATAAGACGTTGTGGAAGTGTGGGAGGTGAGTAAAGTGGGGCGAAGTGCAACGGCCCATAAGGGGCAGCATGCACGGCCTCCACGGCCATTCTCAGTTAGGGTTGCTGCTCAACTTTAAATTAGTTATTGTTTAATGGAATGAGATGAGAATAAAAGGAGGTCTGCTACGTAACGACAAACGTGAGATTTGCTCACTCGGTCACCACAAGGTTTGCTTTGAGCTATGCTTATATCACTTATATGTATTTATATCAGTGCGCAAACAATAGTGTTCATGGACAAGTGAGCAGTAACTAACATGATTCCTATTAGTATAGAGTAAAAATATTCAAATTTTCTAAACCTTTCATTGTTTCCATGTGTAGGTAATATATTAACCAGTAAATTGTTATACTATTCAGGCTCTGATTTAAACTCACATGATTTTCACTAAAAATTAAAAATTAACTAAAGTAGGACTTATAATCGTACGCGATTTATGTACTTTTAATATTTTTCCTGACGTTTCGAGCGTGCAGTGATAAGTCAAAATAGCTTATTCGCTGTAAAGTATACATATGCAAATATACATATAACTAATATTTACCTACTTATTTAAAATCTATTACCACATATTTTTTTGATATTAGCCTCATTTTACATTTAAATTATAACCAGATTCCAAACGAACTTATGTACCTCTATAAACCGGGTTTCGCAACTCGATTACCGCCCCTCGCTGCCTGCCACTGCTACCCCTCGTTGTTTACACCACTAGCGGAATTCCAACCCCTTTCGCTGGTATTCAGAAAAATGAGTCGGCGCCGGAGCGAGTGCTAAGCCCTCTTTACGTTACGGCGAAATTACGCAACTGATTTAGGAAAATTCAGGTTTCAAAACAAAATATTCTTTTCTCAAACATGCAATGAAATGTCTTCGTTATGTGCGTCATAATAGGCTTCAAAGTATCACGTTTAGGGCGGATCAACTCCAGAGAACAGGTAACGATTTTCATATAAAATTGAAGGCCTAGGCCGGGAAGTAATTTTTTTTAAATTTCCATTCCACATTATGTTTGTGGCACAGGATCATGGCATTCAGCCATTTAAGGTTATAAGCGATATTGACTTTTTGGTTAATTTGACATTCTGCCACTACTTATGCATATTAAAAAAAAACTATAATCATCATAATATTGTTTTTTTTTTTAATTTGTGAATTGAAATTTTTTTTGCAATTTTTTTGTTTTTTTGTTTTTTTTGAACATTTTTTTTATTGCAAAAATTTTTTTCGCAATTTTTTTTTTGATTTTTTTTTGTAACGTTCTGAATTTATTCAGTCACCATTTACATTATTAATACAAGTTTACGAGTAGACTTTTGCCTTACGTATGTCGGAAAAAAAATTGGATAATTTTCATATTTATTTCATTGCATGTTTGAGAAAAGCACTATACATACCTCGGCGTGAAAAGGGGTTGCCAGCCTCGTAACTATCCGGCCTCGCTACGCTCGGTCGTCTATATAACTCAGCCGGCATCCCCCTACTTCCCGCCCTCTGTAGTAATGTACTATTATTGCACACCTCAATAAAATAGAATAGTACAGTAGGTACACAGATAAAAAGTAGAGGCAGTCAACAGGCGGTCTTATCGCTAGAGAGCGATCTCTTCCAGACAACCTTGTTGCAGGTTTTATACATATTGGACTTCATCAAATCTATGAAGATTAGGATAAAGGAAAATTGGTAATTCTGCTTCGGATGAGATTCGAACTCGCATATCCGGAATGGTATTCCCGTCGCTCTACTAACCGTGGAGTGGGATTATCTACTTTGATTCACAGATTTAGTTTTACTACTTTGTCGGCATGGTGTACGTACACATACTCGTATCAAATTTCAGGCGATCACTGAGCTAAGCCGCGGACGCGCGGACGGGCGTTTGTCTAAACAGACGGACATGGCGAAACTGTAATGGCTCTCTACATGATGGGCCATCATAAGGATGAAGCTATGCGTTAGAGAGAGCTAACGATATTGCGATCTTGTTCCGTCGTATAACTGCGTCCCTATGATGGCCCATCATATAGAGCAGCCATAAGGGAGATCGCACATTACTACTTTTTGTAGCGATACAGTAGCTTGTCATGTACAAAACGTAGCAATGCGCGATCTCTCTAAGGGTTCCCAGTTGACTGCGGAACCCTATAAAATATATCTCCTCATTGCATATTTTGCTTGTATATAAGGAAAATGAAAGCGGTTGATTATCGCGCTGGTATGCGTTCGCATGCCGTGAATGCAGCAAGCAGGGCCAGAGTGCTTTCGACGCCATATTGTGCCAATTACGCTCCCTCGCATGCATGAAACACTTGATAATCACCGCGAACGTGCACTTGCAAGTACTTCAGGCCTATAATAGTTTGTATAACCGCGGAATATTCTGCTAGTATGCTTACTCACGAATGGTAGTCCTTGTTGCGCGCCATCGCGCCACTGGGATCTTAAGAGGTACTAAAACAGCGATTTTACGACACTATTTTAAATATTAGCAAAATATTTTAGTAACTACGGCAGTTGCAAATTGTTAAATATCGCCAACTATCTACCTTACTTTATTTACCTTTGTATAATTATTTGTACAGACAAAGTGCGAGTTTTGTTATGCAATACCAATCAGTAACATAGCTCCGGCTTTATTGCATAACTAAAACCAGAGACTATAGAGATATAGACGACCACAGCCTTAACTTTTTGAAGCTCATGTCGATTGCTCCATCTATGTCAAAGCCACCTAAGGATACCTATAGTAACAAATAGCCTACTAGGTGGAGTAGCAGTGCAGCTGACATTTCTCTTACATATTCGGTATCTTTAGGTGGCTTTGACATAGATGGCGCAATCGACATGAGCTTCAAAAAGTTCTTAGGCTGTGGTCGTCTATATCTCTGTCTCTGCTAAAACTACTTAGATATTAATTAGTCTGATTGCAAACTCTAACGAATAACCACGGTAATGGATAACGAGAATAATCCGCCTTGCAGTGAATTCCATTTGACGTGCTGTTCATTTATCGGATTCCAGCTGGCCAACTAAATATGTAGGTAAAACAATGCTTTTCCTAAAACTAGGCTATTGACGTCAGAGATCAATAAACAAGCTCCAATGTACAACCAAATGGATAACGTGCATAATCCAGGAGCCCTGCAGTCAATTAGCCTGTGTCTGACGTGTTGTGGCCGGTGTGGGTAATCTGACTGACTTTGACGGGCTAACCATTGTAGGAGTAATATTTGAAATATTGGACACTCGATACTCGAATGGATATCTGTAATATATGATTTTAAGCTAACATGGTCATTAACATTACAAAAACTATTTAAAATGGGATATTTACCATGTGAGTTTTTTATTAAATAGTGTTAGTGTTAGTGTTGTTTTAAATAGTTTTTGTAATGGATATCTGTATATTTTGTGCCTTATCAGTAGCGTATATTGCTTTCATAAAGGCCGGCAACGCACTTGTGACCCCTCTGGTGTTGGTGGTGTCCATGGGCGGCGGTAATTTCTTACCATCAGGTGATTCGTCTGTTCGTTTGCCTCCTATGTCAAAAAAAGAACGAAGTAATAAATAGCATTATATTGATTTAGAACTACCAATATTCTGAAATGTGGCCCTTAGCTTTATTGCATTTCTCTATTTGAATTCACAGAACCGATATACCGAAATACTGACTGAAGCTGGAATGAATCGAGCTTTTATTGATGAAATAAACCGAATATTTGGTCTGTATGTCAATTCTATGAAAAGCACGATTCATTTTGTTTTTGGTAAACGAATACCGATTTTTTAAACATGTTTAACATTGATATTATGATTGTGGAACGGCTTTAATATTTAAAAAAAATATTTGTGGCTTTGACCAAATACTTATTTTTTTAAAAAGGTAGTGAAAATCCTCAAAGGCCTAAACAGTTTAATAAAGCAACTGTTCCCAAAATGATTGGCAAAAAACCCGTTTATTTACTTTTCCAATTAAAGCCCGGACCCGGACCCTCCACGAGCCCTCAGAGTCGTTTGTGAAGGCTCAGCAAACAGACGGTGCCTGAAGCCTTTTAAATATATGTAGATAAAAAACTTTACATACTTTCGTTAGCATTAGCAATGATAGGTCTACTCTTTTAGCAGTCGATAGGAACTCAAAAAAATTACAAAAAAACCCAGAAAAACTAGCTCTTAAACAGCTGTGAAACGGCACCTCTTGAAAATGTACGTCTTACACTAAAAATTGTCCTAAAAGAATGCATGATGCATAATATGTCTTTAAACTACCTACGTCAAAAAGAGAGGCATGGGTACTGCTATCATGGGTATGTAATCTCGCTCAAATCTGGAGCAGAGCCCGAATGGGGAAGTACAGAAAACCACCGCCAAATAACGCTAGACCTACTCATAGTTTAGTGATACTTCTGATCTTGCTGGTGAGTAAGGTTGCCAAAGAGTTCAAAGAGGATGGGTCCTTACTGGGGTGTGTTCACGACTTTTAATAAAATGAATTGGCGTTTTATAATATAATTTAGGCCACGGTCGTACTGCACACGCCGCACGCAGCCGACAACGTCACGTCGCACGCAGCGTCTGAATGGTGTGTGGCGGGGGGACGCCGCACGCAGCGAGCGAAAACGACCACTCCCGAGCATTCCCGAACACACCATTCAGACGCTGCGTGCGACGTGACGTTGTCGGCTACGTGCGGCGTGTGCAGTACGACCGTGGCCTTAGACAGACGAAAGTGTCACGAAAATACGGTGTAATTTTATTCTCTATGTGACACGTTTTTCCTGAAATACAGTCAGCATCAGATATATCGGAGCGGCCAAGGTGGTCACAAATATCTGAACAACGCTTCTATTTTCGAGGCTATAAAGTGAATGTTCACAAATTTTTGAGTACCTAGGCCGCTCCGATGTATTTGATGACGACTGTAACGTGTTCAAAGATATGTTTACACTTTTGCACCTTATTACAAGGGCGTTAGGTGATAAAGTGTATACATATCTTTGATGTCGACTGTACAAGAGTCATTGAACAAACAGATTGTTCAATCAGTTATAAATTGGATCGTATACGGCTAAAGTGTTGTTAACTGGGGTAGTCTAGGTGTCTAGACTACCCTTCTAAAGCGTGCCCTCACAGGCTGCATACAAATTACATTGCACATTGTATCTGCCGCACGGGCCACTTACACACTAGATGGAGCATATAAGAACTATTGTTATTTACCAGTTGATACCGGTCTAATGTCACGTAAGTCATGCCGAATTGACAGTTGTCACTGGACCAATAGGCTGTCAATCGATGTAGCAATCACTCTATTACACTTCATGAGCCCTCTAAGTTGTCTACCCTTTGTAGGGACCAGAACGCGACTGCCCGCTTCAGTTGCAGAGGTTTTATTTTATTTATGCGGGTGATTTTTTTAATTTTAGTAACGGGGTATTTACCATCCATATTGGTGGTCTTGAGTTCCCGATAGTTGGTTACTCCGTGTTAATCGATCGACTGTCCCACTTGTGCACGTTTTTTTCTTTTTCTAATAGTTACAAATGTTTGTAAACGACGTGACTACTATTTTTGTCCCGGGACTTACAAAAACTTTAGTAATTAATACTCTTTTTTTAATGAAATGTTTTTTTCTGTGTATATGCTTCAAAATGCAGTGTAAGGAAGGTGGTCTATGAGCTGCATCCCTCGTGTGCACACAGTTTACAGTCTAGGATGCGTCGCAATGAATTATTTATGCAGTATTGGAGCGATCAGACAACAGCCAACCGTTAAATTACTTTGTTGTTGTGATAGAGCAATAAGATGGAAATCAAAGCTAAATTGAATCTTTTAGTGTTATTTGGTCTAAGGAATATAGTCTGTGGACTGCATTTTTCGTATACACATAGCTTAACAGTCTAGTTATGTATATCGATCAGACTTATTATATCGAGCATTACTCACTCGTCTATTTTAGCATGTTGGACCGATCCGTATGCTCATACAAGACAACTGAAAAACCGGCCAAATGCGAGTCATATCTTCTTCCTTGTCGGTATCACTCTTGACAGAGTGGTCGTGGTCATCACTTCAGGTGTGGGCGAGTCATATACTCACGCACGAATGGTCACCACCCATTACTCGTACACACAACGCCTCACTAGGTATACACTTTTGAACGTTATTACAGCGGAATAAGGTTCAAAAGTGTATACCTAGTGAGGGGTTGACTGTACCTATAATAACGGCAAAAAATCATGTCTGTTGTATGGGAGCTCCCTTAAATATTTATTTTATTCTGTTTTTATTATTTGTTGTTATAGTGGCAACAGAAATACATCATCTGTGAGAATTTTAACTGTCTAACTATCACGGTTCATGAGATACAACCTGGTGACAGACAGACGGACGGAAAGCGGAGTCTTAGTAATAGGGTCCCGTTTTTACCCTTTGGGTACGGAACCCTTAAAATAATACACTTAAATATATTTTTGCTGAGATTTTAAATGTCAAATAAGTTTACACTTACACACCAACACTGCTTTCATACGCCTCTAAAACATTCAGCACGTTAATTGATAGACCTTTAAGCGACAAAAGATAAAAGATAAAAGAAAAGATAAAAGATATTTATTCTTCAATTTAGGCACATTACAATGCACTTATGAACGTCAGAGAGAAAAAGAAACTACCACCGGTTCTAACCCTACACCTCTGACCCGAGAAGTATTACTTTATATTACCGGCAAGAAACTCGGCGGGACTTATTTTTTCAAAACAGCGACTCTGAGACATAGTCTAGTCAAACTAGATCAAATTTCACTAAAGTCAGGAACTAATTCTAAAGACTAATAAAATCACTTCGGATTGTTTTGTATGGGCTAAAAATCGAACTTTATACAACCCCTACTAAATTCACCCCCCCGGAAAGGGGTGAAATCGGTTGAAAACAATGTAATGGTTATAACTACGAAGAGAAAAGTGGTGTACTCGGCGTAATTTGGCGTACGTTTTAAAACACGTATATCTAAATTTGCACGTGTTACTTATATTAATTTAAGCTACGGAACAGGTAAAAAAAAAACAATATAACAAAAAATATTATTTTGGCCATTGCGGGTCTGGAGAAAGTATTGTACTCGGTGCAAATTGAGTAAATAATTAGAAAAAAATACTAAATCCAATATCAAATTCGCACCAGGGTGCGACACCCGGAAAGTAGTTTTTCATGTTTTTACTGTCGTTGTACTAAAAGGGAAATTTTAATACTTTTGGAATTTGACGCAATCATATTCATTTGATTTCGTTTACATTCGCACGCAATAAAAAATTGACATTTTTAAACGGAACATGCAGTTCTGTAATCAAGTACCAAAAACGTAGAGCAATAACAATAAATACACAGAAGCGACAACGGCGTGATTAATGGCAAGAGAAGGAAAGCGCGTAGACGTACTGACGAAGCACGGCTCTTGAGGCAAGAGTAGTGACATGTACTGCAAAAATAGTAGGGTTTCTGAGTATGCAGAAAGACATTCAACAAATTAAATACAGGTACGCCCAAAGTTTGTTAAATTCGTAAAAACGTTTTTCACCAGACTTACGAAGCAGTTCAATGAGGTGTGTGAAGTCCTAATCTGCACGCTCTATCATTCTGAGAGAAGGCCTCTGACTAGCAGTGGGGCGTATATATGCTGCTGATGTTGATGAGGTTTTTATTATGAGAGACTTTAAATATTAAAACGACACCTATTTTTTATCAATAAGTTATATAAATGAAAAAAAAAACAATAATTTATCTTAATATTAAAACAACACCTATTTTTAACCGACTTCAAATAAGGAGGAGGTTCTCAATTGGACTGAATTTTTTTTATATTTTTTTGTATGTATGTTACTCGATATCTCCGTGAATCGTGAACCGATTTTCAAAATCATTTTTTTAATCGAACGGGTATAACCCCTAGATGGTCCCATTGTCACCAAGTCGGGATCTTATGATGGGATCCTGGAGAAATCGAGGGAACTCTTCAACTATTATAGGCACGCCTATAGTGATTTCACTATTTTTTACAGCAACTCGGCCACTTCCTCTTGAAATAGCGGATCCTAAGTGAAGTCGGTTCTTTTTTTGTTTAAAATTATATTTTTTCTCAATAAGAATTATAATTGAAACAAAACAATAATATCTCTCCAGTATTTCAAATAGGTATTTAGCAAAATTTGACGTAATTTTAAATTTTAAAATAAATAATTATTAAACCAACTTAAGCGCTAAACCTTAACCCACATATTCATAAACTTACTTCAAACCTCATTTAACTAAATCATCTTTTGACCTTATCTGTCAATTTGACAGTAAAAGATAAAAGATATTTATTCTTCAATTTAGGCACATTACAATGCACTTATGAACGTCAGACAGAAAAAGAAACTACCACCGGTTCTAACTCTACACCTCTGACCCGAGAAGTATAACTTAACCGGCAAGAAACTCGGCGTGACTTATTTTTTCAAAACAGTAATACAAATACATTAAAGATACTATATACAATAATGCGTAGTTCTTCAAAAAGGCATATCAAAACAGCTTGAAAGACAGACATGTGCCTGCCTATTGTGTAATTAAAATGAAAAATAAAATAAAATCCAAATCTGACTGCTTCGCAAAACGTTTGATATGCCTTCTTACCTGAACTGTGTCCTCTAAATGCTAGATGATTTTATAGTTTCTGGTTTGGGCCATGCATATATGTCTGTCATATAGTCCTCGACCCTGTAATAACCCTTTGACATTAAAGTTTTTTTTGAAGTATTTCTTAAGAGCGGGAAATGATAGATTCAAAACATCGACGGGTAACTTGTTATAAATATGAATACCCTGACCAAAAAATGACTTATATGCTTTGCGGATACGACATCTTCTGACAGCAAGCTTGTTTTTATTTATAGTGTTATAGCTGTGTTTGTGTTTGTTAGAAACTAACAAAACATAATTTAACTAAATAAGGATTGGAACACGTTTATGAACATACGTCGTTATCGCGGGTGCAACTACGATTTGACAGAACTCAAAGATTATGATAAACAAGAAATAACAGAAGTGCCAGTAGTATCAAATACGTTTGTACCTACGAGATCAAAATTATTCAATTTTTTTTCTAATATCGTACTTGACAAATATCATCAGACCCCGACTTGGTGCCAACGGGACCATCTAGGGGATATACCCATTCGATTAAAAAGAAATTTTGAAAATCGGTTCACGGTTCATGGAAATATCGAGTAACATACATACAAAAAAATAATAATGATAAAAAAAATTCTGTCGAATTGAGAACCTCCTCCTTTTTTGAAGTCGGTTAAAAAGATTAGCCACGCAGTCCTAACGGTAACCTCTTCTGTCACCTGTTATTCGAAACATTTTTCATTCTTGATCGATTTATGTAGACTTGTAGATAAACGATTATTTTAGACTTAGGAACAATTGGTTCCCCCTAAAGTCACGGTTACTTGTTATTTTCATAAAAAAATGTGAAACGAAATTTCAACTCAAAAAGGCGCACTTTAAGGAACGTAGAAAAGGCGCAAGATTGAGAAGAGCTTAATTGATCATTTCCAGCAAAAACATTGTGCTAGATATGAAGAACTTCTTAGAGGCTAAGACGCGTAGGTAGAAATACTCTGTTTATATCAAACGGACACTCTGTTGTATACATTCTTCAACACATTTGTTTTTGCACCCGCGATAACGACGTATGTTTATGAATAAGCGGGTAAGAGTCCGGTAACGATTTGAAATCAAAAATTGCTAATAATGACAATGCACATGGATCGCATTTGGTAAGATAGTTTGAAGTCTTGTTATTGCAATAAAAGTACTTTAGGTCTATATACATTTATTAATATTTCATAAACGAAAACTCAATTCTTACAAAGCTTATTTAGTGAGGACGTTAATTCGTGCAATTTTCGAGAACATCGAGATAATATATTAAAGAGGCCTAGACTCGAACAAGATTTTCCTAAAAGTAAAACATTGTGACCGGCCAGTGCGAATTATTTAACATCGTTAAGGTTGTATTACAGATTAAAAGAAAGATATGATAAAATTTTACCTTACGTTCAACTGACATTACAAAATCACATGGCAAATAAGAGCAATGGAGTCGCTCTTGGATCAATTACTTTATTATTTGTAATTTTTTGATTGATTTTGTAATAAATATTGATAACTTCATAATTATATCTATTTCGTTTATTAGTTGGTTTTAATCGATTTTTATAGTGTGTATTTTATTAAATTGCCTTCATATGGTAGGTAGTTAAAAATATTATGAAATTATTAACTATACAGGATGGATTTTCTTTTTGGGTCAGTGAGGGCAGCTACCAGATCCCGTGCTGCTACGCGAAAATGGTCTTTAAAGACCTTCCCTCGATTTCAAATTGACGAAGATTCGCGTTTACAGATTTTAGAAAAAACATACAGGGTGCGAGAAAAAGGTAATTTTTGACACACTCTTTTTTTGATGCCATTTGATCCCATTCCTATCCAGGATCAAAAGCTTGTATAGGACCAAAAATAAATTCCAGCTAGAAAAGTCACAAATCGAGAAAAGCTTTCCCCATACATTTTGCATGAAAAAGAAAACTTTTTATTTTTCACATGCTATTTTTTTATGCCAATCGATCCCATTCCTGTTCAGTATTAATAGTTTCTATGGGGCCAACTTACTACTTAAGCCACAAATTGAAGAACAATTTTACATATATTTACTGCTTTGAAACCCTATTTTTTGATATTTTGAATGCTTTTACTGTAATGGCTGATTGGCGTGATAGAAAAATGAAAATAAATTCTCCATAGTAAATGTATGAACAAAAAAACATCTTCAATTTGTGGTTTTTTAGTACATTACCGCTAGTTGGCCCCTACGAAACTATTAATACTGGATAGGAATGAAATCGATTGGCATAAAAAAAACAGCACGTTAAACATAAAAGTTTTCATTTTCATACAAAGCTGGTTAAGCCCCCTAGCCGCGAGTACGAGTGGTGACTACCCATTGAGGCATTGGCAGTCGGGTAATTTGCAGAAAAAATGTACCTTTACTTTTTTATTTTATTTCATATATATTTTGAGTCTGTCGCATGCAGAATCATGAGCTCTATCGAGTCTGGTAGAATAAAAAAAATGGCCCAACTGTCCCAAAATTAACATCCAAAAAATTCGTTACTTTCATAAAAAAAATGTAACGAAACTGATAATTTGTCAGTTTCGTTACACTTTTTTTATGAACGTAACGAATTATTTTGTATGTAAATTTTGGGACAGTTGGGACTAAGTAAAGGTACATTTTTTCTGCAAATTACCCAGTCAGCCTTGATATAGCTAAGGCTTTAGATCAGGTCTGGCATCAGGGTCTTCTGTCGAAGTTCCCAGCTTACGGACTGCTTGAGGGATTGTGCAGATGGGTTGCCAGCTTTTTGTCCGGCAGAAGCATACGAGCCGTACTAGCTAAAATCTAATAATAAAATTATCATGAATAAGAAAGTGGTGGACCCTTGGAGGGGTTATGTAAATTTGATTTTGAAACGAAGAATACAGTTATCTTTCTCTTTAATTTTATTACCATATTTTTTAGTAATTTGTGTATATTTTTTAGTAAGTTTTAATTATTTTCTGACTTTCGTAATTAAATAAAACAACAATTACTCCACTAGGCTTATGCCTCAATGCTGTCAGTTCGGTTTATATTTATGAAACTTTTACTTCCTAACGCCAATTGTGCCCTAGTCTCACTTACACTGTTAATATTTTAACGAAACGTTTGTTAGTCCTGTGTGAATAGCGTCCCCGGAACGATCGGGCTTTGCTCGGCTCTCTTCGGCTCGTTTTACTGTGCCACATTTGGCGTGCTGATTGGGTATCTCTAACTTATATGAGATCTATGCTGGTTGCCCGTTAAAAGTGTCGAACGAACGGTCTCAACGTACGGCGGGAGTAAAACAATTGCTGCGCGCTGCGCTATCTCCCCGCCCCGCGCGCCCCGCGCCGCGTGCTACCACCCACCGTTGCTTGCAGTTCGTTGCAATAAATTATATTTACTTTTTGACAAACTTCCGGTAAAAAAATCCTATTTTTTATTTAGTGCAAATGTAGTGTCTTTAGATAAGTACTGTTCTTAAAATTTTCACGTGTCTCTTAATTTCCCTTTCCAATTTAAAATAACAAAATAATCAAAAATACATGTTCCATAATTTGCCCAGGCGTGCAAATTTAACTGAATGTTTATAATGCTTTAAAAAGCTTAACTTGAAGTCGCACCAACCGACTGAGTTATCCTCGAGCCGCAATCGAAAAAAAATTTTTTTAAAGGGTGTCATACATCGCACATCTTTTTAATTAAGATACACTATGCACCAAGCTGTTCTCTATACACTACTAAGCTTGAACCCAATAGCTTTTAACTTACTCCAAAATTACAGCACTTTATAGTTTACACCTAAAATTTAACAGTCTTCCGTATATAACAGAAACGGTGCAACTCGGGGGAAACAATTTAGTTGCGCCCTCTAACGAATCCAAAAAGAACCACAACTACACGACTTACTTCCATACTTTTTTTTAATTAGACCATACTAACAAGACACCTATACAATACATTATATTTGAAACTAACATGTCCTTGCAGTAGACGCAATGTCGAGACGTATTTTGCTACACTCACAAGCCCCGACCTCGTTGACCGAGCGACTCGAGCGACTAAGTGGACGTCCTGTCTAGACCGGTGCCGTGTCCATTCATCTCGTTGCTCTTTGTTACGCAGCTTTATTAAATTAAGGACCAAAATGGACTAAGAGTTACTGTCACAAGTTAGTTTGACAATGCAGACACGCCTTTTATATTATACGATATTACTAAATAATCTATCTATTCTGTGAAGTCAAGTAATTGCTCTAGATTTATTACTACTAATAAGTTTTCTATTAAATTTAAACTTTCGTGAGACATATTAACATTATAAAATAATTATTTGTAATAAACGGGACTTAAACGCGTATATATTTTTTAAATTACTTTCGACGTTTCGAGGACGACATCGTCCCCGTGGTCGCGAAGAAAGACTGGCTCCAGTTGACATCAACATCCAGCGCGCGCGGTACGCGGTTAAGTCCCGTTTATTACAAATAATTATGAGTAAAAACCGTGAAAGTCTAAATCAGTGTATTATAAAATAACACGGTTACACTCACGGCACTTTAGTCACGTCTTGCGACATGTTTCGGAGAGCCTAGGTCTCCATCTTCAAGCATTAGGAGTGCTACTTGAAGCGGCCCCGCCGGTGCCGTGAGTGTAACCGTGTTATTTTATAATAATAATAAGTTTTCTATTAAATTTAAACTTTCGTGAGACATATTAACATTATAAAATAACACGGTTACACTCACGGCACTTTAGTCACGTCTTGCGACATGTTTCGGAGAGCCTAGGTCTCCATTTTCAACCACTAGGAGTGCTACTTGAACCGGCCCCGCCGGTGCCGTGAGTGTAACCGTGTTATTTTATAATAATAATAAGTTTTCTCTAGACTCTAGAGAAAAGGGATATGCTGATGATATATGGCAAGGATAGGACCGGTTACACATTTTCTTGAACACGTAGTATGTACAGTCGCCATCAGATATATCGGAGCGGCCAAGATGGTCACAAATATCTGAACAACGCCTCTATTTTCATGGCGATATAGTCCATGTTCAGATATTTCGGAGTACCTTGGCCACTGCGATATACGATATTTGATGGCGACTGTACGTACCGATGTATATCTAATAGCCTAAGGCACTGGTCCCACCGCGAGCTAGTAAGCTATGAGCTATCGGCTATAAACACGAACAAAAGATAAGCACTCCCGTGTAAATAAAAGAGACAGGGCGATATTTATAGTTACTCGCCCAGCGGTGAGCTATAAATATCGCCGTGTCTCTTTTATTTACACGGGAGTGCTTATATTTTGTTCGTGTTTATAGCCGATAGCTCACGGTGGGACCAGTGCCTAAGTTAGTTCTTAGAATACTTGAACCTATTATGCTAACCCTTGCCGACAAAAGGAATTTTGTCCCATTTTGTATGCTTTAATGTACATAATGCCTACTTACAATTAATGTGATCATCATCATCATTCATCATCCTAGCGTTTATCCCGGTTTGGGGTCCGCTTGGCAACCTAATCCCAAAATTAGCGTAGACACTAGTTTTTACGAAAGCGACTGCCATCTGACCTTCAACCCAGAGGGGAACTAGGAGATCCGGTTTCCTTACGATGTTTTCCTTTACCGAAAAGCGACTGGTAAATATCAAATGATATTCCGTACATAAGTTCCGAAAAACTCAGTGGTACGAACCGGGGTTTGAACCCGAGACCTACAGATTGAAAGTCGGACGTCTTACCGCAAGGCTACCAGCGCTCTGACAATTACAAATTACAATTAATGTGATATTATTAATAAAATAAGCAATTAATTAATCTTGCCACTGTTATACTCAGTAAACGCGGCTATCATCAGCGCCACGGAGCTACAAACTACAATTTAATACAAATTCGTCTCATTAAGCGAACTGAACTCGTTACGAAAGTATAATATTGCGATAAATGTAACGACAGGCAATGGTACAGTCGACGTCAAAGATATGTTTACACTTTTTCACCTTACTCCTTTGTAATAAGGTTCAAAAGTGTAAACATATTTTTGGCGTCGACTGTACATTAATTAATTATTCCGTTCCGTTCAACGAATCGGAGTATTTACCGGAATTACAGTGGAGAGCAAATAATTACAGAGTTCACTTGACCTTTTTGCTATGGAAATGGGAAATTAATTGGGATTACACTGCACATATTAAATTAAAATTACTAAAGGTATTATTTAACATACTTAACTTCAGACGAATCTAGAACTAAAGTAAACAAAAACCGGCCAATTGCGAGTCGGACTCGCGCACGAAGGGTTCCGTACCACTATCTATAAAAACGGCAAAAAAAATGTCTGTTGTGTGGGAGCCCCCTTAAATATTTATTTTATTCGGTGTTTAGTATCTATTGCTATAGCGGCAACAGAATACATCGTCTGTGAAAATTTCAACTGTCTGACTGTCACGGTTCATGAGATGCAGCCAGGTGACAGACAAAAACGGAAAAAAAATCATGTCTGTTGTGTGGGAGCCCCCTTAAATATTTATTTTATTCGGTGTTTAGTATCTATTGCTATAGCGGCAACAGAATACATCGTCTGTGAAAATTTCAACTGTCTGACTGTCACGGTTCATGAGATGCAGCCAGGTGACAGACAAAAACGGAAAAAAAATCATGTCTGTTGTGTGGGAGCCCCCTTAAATATTTATTTTATTCGGTTTTTTGTATTTATTGCTATAGCGGCAACAGAATACATCGTCTGTGAAAATTTCAACTGTCTGACTGTCACGGTTCATGAGATGCAGCCTGGTGACAGACAAAAACGGAAAAAAAATCATGTCTGTTGTATGGGAGCCTCCTTAAATACTTATTTTATTCTTTTTCTAGTATTGTTGCTAAAGCGGCAACAGGAATAAACCATATGTGAAAATTTCAACAGTCTAACTATCACGGTTCATGAACAAACGGACAGACAGACGGACAGCGGAGCCTTAGTAATATAGTCCCGTTTTACGCTTTGGGTAAGGAACCCTAAAAATAACACTAGGCTCTGCCATTCAGCGAGTGAGGTGTACAGTCGCCATCATTGAGCCAATTAAGAACTGAATCACCTCACTTCTTTGTTTACAATCTTTTAAGATCCAAATGGAATACAGTATGAACATAGACTTAAATATATAGTAGACGGCCATAGCCTAAGAACTTTTTAAGGCTCCGAGTATTTAGCGCCATCTAGTTCAGAGCCATCTAAACAGAGCCAATATGTATGAGATAAAATCAGCGCCACCTAGTAACGACTAGTGTACTACTAGTACGTGATTCGTTACTAGGTGGCGCTGATTTTATCTCATACATATTGGCTCGGTTTAGGTGGCTCTGAAATAGATGGCGCTAAATACTCAGAGCCTCAAAAAGTTCTTAGGCTACGGCCGTCTACTATATATTTAAGTCTATGGTATGAATGACTGACTGCAATGATCGACTTGATCCATTCAATGATATCGTAGTTATTACTAATTTGACTATCCAACTTCTTCAGATCAGCCGGAAACGGTGCATGTGTGTAAGTTGCAAAATAACCCTTACTTATATTCTTATTCTTGTAGAAAAGAAACCGCAAACTAGAAGAAAGAAACTACTAGAAAACTTTTAAAGGAATGGAGCAAAAGTACGCTAACTCTATAATAAATAACACTTCCCACTGCTGTTTCAAGGCCAAGTGTTTGAAGGCTTTGCGCATTGCGCCCACGCCACGCGATACCATTTCAATGTGAAATAAAATAAGACAATAGTTTTTTTTAAACAGCCTTATGGATACTTTATGCATTCAAAATTACGAGTTGTAAATGGCCTTCATGACTTTTTTAATTGTTTTTTTTTGAAGTTTGAAGTTTTTTTGGGATCTTTCAATCCGAAGGTCCCGGGTTCAAACCCCGGCTCGTACCAATGAGTTTTTCGGAACTTATGTACAAAACATAATTTGATATTTACCAATCGCTATACGGTGAAGGAAAACATCGTGAGGAAACCTGCATACATCCGCGGAGAAATTCAAAGTTGTATGTGAAGTTCCCAACCCGCTTTGGGCCAGCGTGGGGACTATAGCCTGATCCCTCTCGTGCATGAGAGGAGGCCTTTGCCCAGCAGTGGGACGTATAGAGGCTAACATATTATATTATTACATATTATTGACATCCCCAATGTGGCTATAAAGGATAGAAATAATTAAACAAACATTGTTTCAATACACTTCATCTTATGTCGCTATTACTAAGTAACTAAGGTTAAGTATATCCCTTTGTTATAGGCAGCCAAGGCCTATAATCGGGAACCACTTCGTTCGACCGTCTATTTGCATCTCTCTCTTTCGAATTTGCAAGAGCGATAGAGACGGAGATAATGAAATTTCGATTTTCGAAGTTTGCGGTATCGCAGACAGAGCTACCAAAGGAGCACGTGCCCTTTACAGCCGTTTGCACATAACCGTAGCTCGTAGGAAATGAGTGCGTATTGTACGATCGTGACGTCACGCGTGCCCCGCATGCTTAGCGCCAATCGATACGGCCCGGGCATCGAATGCCTAACTTGTAGAATGGAAGATTTGTGAAAGGCTCAGAAACTCAATACGACTAATAGTCAGAATAAATCAGAGTGCTTATGCGTCTAAATGTGACGTCATTTGTGCTATGCTTGGTGGCAATCGATACAGCCGCATCGAATGATCCGATCAACAAGCACTATGAGACAAACAGTTCCTTCATATGGCCATTGCAAAGGAGTATAGGTATTAAGTTAAGAATCAGTGCCTTAATAGTCGCCAGGACGCTCGCGTTCCCATACAAACGTAGTTCAGCTCTCAATAACGACATACTTTAGAACCACGAAATTTGACATGGGCATTATAGTAGTACAGATCTAGGTCTGTAATACGTTTTCGTTGCTAAAAATTGTAATACAAAGAAAATACAGCCAGTTACAGATTTACATACAATACTACATTGTTGTAGAGGCTGGAAAGTAAGCTATAGGTGGATCGAGTTAGTTCGAGGGCCGACCCGCTAGGGGAGGCCCTCGAAGATACGAGTCCACCTATAGCGCTTTCGGCCGAGACATTACATAGTGCTTTTCACGACTACTGTGAGGAAATAAAATAAAAAATTAATTAGCATATACAAACACTTTAATAGATACTATTTATAGGTATATTGACGGTTCATATGCTTTTCACAAGCACGATAAAGTAAACGAGCATGTAACTTTCTGCAAATAAATGCTTCTTTTCGCCATCCTTCCATAATATGAATTGTTCGTCGGATATTATATTGTATACAAAATATCACTGTTCATGGGCCTTCTTATTTAGGACGCGATTTCACTGGTAACAAATTTCTACGCCTGTGCAGTTTCTTGAATTTCGGTGGGCGCCAGCGTATTAATAACATTTTCTACACTTATTGAACTCATTTTTACTGCATAAATACAACTTTCTTGTTTTTCAGTCAAACATTATCCAATTCAATATGTATTTTTCTCGCTCCACCTTTATTACTTTTTTTTTCACTTTTAAGAAGCGTTTTACGATGTTTGCTTCAATCCGACTCAAACGGCTATTAGACATTGCAACCTGCAGGGCCCAATCTGTCAGGTTGGTAGGTATAATTAAAGGTAGGGCCCGTAGGGAGCTGAAGGAGGGAGAGGGAGAGGCAGGGTACACAACAGATTGGGCCCTGCATGTTGCCATGTCTAATAGCCGGTTCACTCCTTACCCACTTTTTGATAGAAAACCACAAACGGTTAAAAAGGTAAAAACGCCTTAAGGGTGATCTGAATGATTTTGACGTTTCTTTTTTTTAAACAAGTAAATTGGTTCGATAAACAACCTTATTTTATTTTGGAATGAAAAAATGGTGCCAAAAAAAGACCTTTTTAATGTTTTAAATGATTCTCATTGGCGGGTCCAATGCAATGACATCTGGATTTTACTTTTCTACTATGACATTTCATTGCTGCAAAATAGCAATTCTTGTAGTGGTTGTTCAGATGCTACAGCAATTGCTTACTTTCCAGCTTGGATCTTGATCTTCTTTTGCCACATTTCCGAGCAGGTGGCGTGAAAAACTTATTTTTGCTATATTTTCTTTGTATTACAATTTTTAGCAACGAAAACGAATTGTAGACATAGATCTGTACTACTAGAATGCCCATGCCAAATTGCGTGGTTCTAAAGCATGTCGTTTTACAATGAGAGCTGAACTACGTTTGTATGGGGACGCGAGTTCACGCGAGCGTCCTGGCGAATCTTAATAAATACCAATTATAGAACTCTGGTCGGTCGTTATAAGTATTATTAAAGATCCACTATCAATATCAACCAAATCAATGTTCTATGTATATGTGTTACTGCTTTTACTGGAAACTCATTTTCTCTGTTCTCTCTTACAGGTAAGTGAATCTATTTCCCACTTGAAGCTTGATAAGGTCCACTTATACTCCCGGAGCCTAATGGTAAGCGAAGCGGACATTTGCATCAAATTATGCGTGTCACCTTTGTTGCGACATTTATCTTAACTAAGACTTGCTTACGTGATACGTTACCGTACAGTCAGCAGTAGAAGTAGTTGAGCGGGTGAGGTGTTCAAAATAACCTACACGCGCTCTTATTCTCTTAACAATAAAGTCGCGTCCAGCTCATTTTGAACACCTCATCCGCTTAGTTACTCCTGCTGCTGAGTGTACTTGTAATTACGGCACAGAGCGGAATCGACCCGGTGCCGTAGCCAACGTGGTTTGTTCACCACTTAACTGACAAGTTAATCGATAAAGCAAGTCCACGGGGCACCTATTTCACTAAGTCACTTGTGGTTTTCATGACCTGCTAATAATCCCTACACAATAATCAGCCTCCTGTGTAGGATATCCCTCTCTTGCCCCGAGTATTGTCAATGACCTCAACAACAGCTGTCGCGCCGCGCGATACTCTGACATCATCAAATATTATCATATTTCACTTAGTTACTTGTGGTTCTACACAATAATCGGCCTCCTGTAGGATATCCCTCTCTTGCCCCGAGTATTGTCAATGACCTCAACAACAGCTGTCGCGCCGCGCGATACTCTGACATCATCAAATATTATCATATTTCACTTAGTTACGTGTGGTTTTCATGGCCTGCTAATAATCTCTACACAAATGTAATTGTCTTCCTGTGTAAGATATCTCTCTAGCCCCGAGCATTGTCAATGACCTCACCAACAGCTGTCCCGCCGCTCTACACTCTGACATCATCAATTATTATCCTATTTCATTTAGTCACTTGTAGTTTTCTTGCTAATCTCTACACAATAATCGGCCTCCTGTGTAGGTATCCCTTTCTAGTACTCGGGGTATTGTCAATGACCTCAACAACAGCTGTCGCGCCGCTCGATACTCTGACATCATCAAATATTATCCTATTTCACTTAGTTACTTGTGGTTTTCATGACCTGCTAATAATCTCTACACAATAATCGGCCTCCTGTGTAGGATATCCCTCTCTTGCCCCGAGTATTGTCAATGACCTCAACAACAGCTGTCGCGCCGCTCGATACTCTAACATCATCAAATATTATCCTATTTCACTTAGTTACTTGTGGTTTTCATGACCTGCCAATAATCTCTACACAATAATCGGCCTCCTGTGTAGGTATCCCTCTCTAGTACTCGGGTTATTGTCAATGACCTCAACAACAGCTGTCGCGCCGCTCGATACTCTGACATCATCAAATATTAACCGCAACGCTTCCCTTCGCGAGTGCCAGCTGGAAACAAGGGGTTGTCACAACATTTTAATGAAAACTGATTAAGAAACTGATACAGTATTTAATTATTAAACAGAGTTCTGGCTGACTTCGTGACATAGGTGTAGTCTATCGAATTTGCTTAGCTATTTAAAAAAAATTGAAAATTCATACAAATATTATTTTATTAGGATTCTCGAATTATGCTACTTTCTGGTACTCGTAGTAAGTAAATAATAATATAATTAATTGGACAATTGGGTGATGTCATATGTGTTGAATAAGTAGACTCTACATTGTTGAGGGTCCCTCCTTTGCAAATAGTCACTTTGAAATAAACTTTAATCACGGTGGAAAATAAATTACCTCTGTCTTCTCCAGAGTTAAATGTTTGTGGGTTCAAATATGAATCAAACTATCCATAAACTTTTTATTTATTACTAAAACATACTTATTTAGTGGGCCCGAAAGATACGTAGCATTGAGGAATGTTAAAATTACTCTTCTTCTCTTCTTCTTCATCAGCGTGTGTTCGCCCACCGTTGGGCATACGCCTCTCCAATCTCTCTCCATTTAGAGCGGTTATTGGCTTCCCTCATCCAGACTGGTCCTGCTGTCTTCCTTATGTCATCTGACCATCGGGCGGGTGGTTTGCCTACACTTCTACTGTCTAGCCGGGGTCTCCACTCTAAAACGCACTTGCTCCACCGTTCGTCGTGACGTCGGCACACATGCCCGGCCCAGACCCATTTTAGCCTGGCGACCCTATGACCCACGTCGACCACTTTCGTGCGTTTTCGGATGACTTCGTTCCGGATTCGCACTGAAAAAAAAGGATAACAAAACTACTTTGGCTATTTCATCAATAACCAAAGTTTGGTAAAGAGTTAATCAAGTTCATTTGTTAATAACACATGGTTTATGTATAAATAACAAAACATTTTGGTAAGAATAAGCCTTAGTTTTGTAGTCACTATTTTTAAGTTACTGGTAGACGAAATTTGGTTGCTTGTAACAAATTATTTTTTTCAGTGCGATCACGTAGTGTTATGCCTAGCATTGTTCGCTCCATGCAGCGCTGCGTCACTTAAAAATTACTGTTGCTACATAAATACTTGTATTATGCCACAATACTCTCCGTATCTGGCATATTTCGTGTAGATGTCACCGATTACCCATCCCCAGCACTCAACTATTCATAAGAACATGTCCTGTGACGTCATCTCCGCCCGCCATTTCCCGAGACGTCTCGGCCTGTCTTCCTTCACACTAAATTGGGAATTAATTTCCTAGACATGTGTTATACCACCCTGTATGCGAAAAAGCGTAGGTTAATAGGGAATTTGGGAGGTTAAGACGTTTTTAGATGGAGAGGGTAATTCAGGGTGAGAAAGGAGTCGGCAGAAGGGTGTTAGGAAATTGGAATATTTGTTTTAATATTATGAATGTTGGAGGAGTGTAGGATTAATATTATGAAAGAGAAACTTGAAATTTTATTAAAGGAAGTCATATGTGGTATGTTTTGTGCAAAATTAATTGTAACAATGGAAAATATATTGTTTTGGCTTTTCTTTTCGGGAGGAGATCGCGGGTTCGATCTTTGGCTTGTAGCCCCCCCTACCATACTTAAGTGTAATCATATTGTACAATCAGCAGCAACATTAAGTAAGCGAATGAGTTGTTCAAAATGATCCCGACACACTCTTTTTGAACCTTTCGCTCTGAATATCTTACCCGCTTATCTATACTTACTTCTTGCGGATAGTATAATTTCCTATTGCAACAAGGTACTAAAATTATCTGATGTTTTATCTAGACAGATCTGTATGTATTACCTCAATTTATATAAAACTCGCATATCTTTTACGATCTTGCCCCAGAAGCCGGCATATCGAGGCCAAGGGCACGGTAATGTTGCCAAGACATCAGTCACTAATTCACTATTTTTTTGGGTTTGGTACCGTCCGGATTCAATTTCTCATAGCTACGAAAGCATACTAAAATACTCCTCTGTTTTATCCAGACAGACCTATATCTCGTGTCCTATATTACCTACAATTTAACAAACTCGCATATCTTTTACGATCTTGCCCCAGAAGCCAGCATATCGAGGCCAAGGGCACGGTAATGTTGCCAAGACATCAGTCACTATTGGGGTCGTGGTAGATGTTAATGATGGCCGATTTGTTAGGTTTTTGTACTGCGTGGATTGAGTGATTTAGGGTTATTAAGTGATAACGATCGTTGTGATTAACTCGTCCTTACTCTTAATAGTGTGGGTAATGTTACAGCAACCAAACTTCGTCTACTAGTAACTTAAGTTTTGGGACTTGCAAACTAAGGCTTATTCCTTACCAAAGTGTTTTGTTCTTTACAAGATGTAACAAAATTACTGGTGATCCTTTTAAGGGCATAATTGGTATCGCATTCTTATTATGAATAACTATGAATCATTTTTTTTCGCGAAAAAAAATTTCGGTTTTGTATGGAGGGTTGGCCGGCCGGGACGACGTGTCCCATACAAAAAAAAATCCGAGTAAAATGGCTGTGACATACGGACGGACAGACAGACAGACAGACAGACAGACATGACGAATCTATAAGGGTTCCGTTTTTTGCCATTTTGGCTACGGAACCCTAAAAAATGCAATAATATTGTTTTCACTGCACAGGACAGGCCCCTTAAAACAACACGTTAGCCACAACAATGGCAATATTTCAAAAATAATATTGTGTCTCGTTCGATAAGGATATAACACTGCATCCATATCGATCAGAGCTTGCGATAGGCATTTGATATGGTTCCCAGGGGACTGTTGTTGTTTTAGGGGGTGGAGCTACGTGTATAGTGATGTGCTGTTATCAAAAATATAGCCAAGTAAAAGATTATTTATTTTTTATATTAACACTTTCCGTACCGCGTAGCGCTGCGCGCTACGCTCGTAACGCGTAGCCAGGTATTTCTCGTATGTAGCGCGTAGTAGCTACGAACAGAGAACCCGACTGTCGGGTTCTCGGTGCTCAATGTGTTAAGAACTTGTTTTAAAGATTTCCCAGAGGAGACTCTTCTTGCCTTTCTAGAGAAAATAATTTTGTATTGGCATACTACGTATAAAGAATAAGGTAATTTACCTTGTTAACATATTGCTATTTCGCGGAAACTATAAAATCTACACGAGAACACGCGTATTTTTTAACGGATATTAAATTATGTTGTAGGTAAAATAAAATGTACCCATCGGTAGGGAAGGAAGTTGACCGATATTTTTCTTGACCTTTCATGGACTTTCACGACCAACCACGTCTAACACGCCAAACTATCATCTGACAGTTTTCAATCGGAACGTGTTGACCGTTTTTTAAGTGATTAAAATGGCTGCCGTTCTTTAACCCACCATTGGAGCGGCAGCTGACCTTCACTAGGCTTCATTATACATCGACCCTTCACAAGTTATCGCCTGGGACGCGATAATCAACGGAATTTGTTCCTGGCTTACAACCCTAGGTCAGGTTGTCTGTCGTACAACACTATTTGCTCCCCATCGCGGGGATAGGAGTTGAAAAGTGGTGTTTGCAAAGAATTACCTTTCAACAGTGTGTCGCGAATCATTATTCATTAGTCTTGGGATGCAGTGACTCCGGAATAAAGTCATTGTTGACAGCGTTTTAGATTAGGGAGGGGAAAGCAAATCCAGAGCGTAGGCATTTGTCTCGACGGTAAAAAATTGTTTGTAGAGTTTGTCCGAAAAGAGAAGTGTCATAGTTTATATGGGAGCTCATACATTCTACGACATTTCTCTTTCGGACAGATTATAATGTCCCTTGTTGCATGGTAGAATAAAATAAGGTATCGCCATCACTACGTCACACCCCTTTGATTCTCGAACATTACAATGTGGGGTAATTTTAACGAATTTAGTGGATGTGGTCACTTTGCAAAGTGCAGGGCAAGGTTAAGGTTCACCAGAGTTGCAGAGTATGCAGAATTCACTTAACCGCAACCACAAATTTCGTTAAAATCGCCCGAAAAGTTTGAGAATCAAGGTGGTGTCTGTTGCGTTGTGATAGCGTGGGGCATTCGCAACCGTGGGGAAATAGTTATTTGTGCAACAAGAGAGGAAAGTTGGTTTTTCTTGCGAGTGTTGATTTTGAGTCCCGAGTAAGCGAAAGATTTTATCATTGAATCACGAGCGAAGCTTGTGATTCTAAGTTTGAATCTTGAGCATAGCAAGGGATCTCAAGAACACGAGATGTAATAAAAAATTCCTCTCGTGTGACACATACAAATTTTCACCTCAGTAGTGAGAACATATTATGACGAAAAGCTTCTAGAAACAAAATTTCACTCCCTGGAGTGACGAAAGTCACAACTTTCCTCACTCCCTAGAGTGATGAAATTCGCACTTTCGTCACTTCAGGGAGTGAGGAAAGTAGGCTTGTTCGAACTGCTGAGGCGAAAAATAAATTATGTAGAAATATTATAACAAACAATGCTATAAATGCCAATAGTTAATTAAAAAACGCGACAAATTATTTGAAAAAAAAAGAAAACTTCGCTTCAACCCAAAACAAGACCGGGTTAAGATCTTTTGAACACCTCGTTTGCATAGCTATATTTATATTTGCTGCCGAATACGCTCCGAGCTATATTTCTGCAGTCAGTTCTCGATACTCAAAATGCTTGAAAATTGGCACCGAGCGTCTTCGACCACCTACCTATAGTCCAGGACAATGAAAACAGCCAAAACCAATCACTTTGCAAATAAATAATCACATAAAGTTTTCCGTTTTCATTTTTTCATTTCGAGTTTGTGAAAAAGAATAGCGAATCGACGATGCCAATACTAATGTGAATAATGGATCCCTGTCGATATCGGCCGGTATCGGTAAAACTGTCGTTTTTCTCTGCCCGGTCTATTAGCTAGATTCTGCCGTCCTGTGCCTGCGATTGGCATCACCGATTTGATTACGCTCTCGCAGGGCCTTGGTTTAGAACAAAAAGTATAGAGCCGCCGTCCGAACGATTTATACGTGCATATTTTCTTTTGTTATACATAGCAACAGCAAGATTCATCGAAGAATGTTAAAACAACTGCATAGTAACGAATATTAGCACTCGGAGTCGAAAGGTTCAATGGAAAATTTGTGAATCTATTGCGAATACGTTTTGGTGACAATTTGCCAGATATCAAATAAGCGAACAATAACGACTTTGTAACTACAGCGAATATTGATGTTTACGTCACTCTGGGTGGTAAGTGAGATTTGTCGCTCACGGGCGCAGCGGCAAATTTCACTTCACACCCAGGAGCAGACGTAAAATTTTGTACTCACCACGGGCGGTAATAAAGAAGGCCTCAGATAGCTTGTTTATGGCCCTTACCTTCGGTTCGGGCCACAAATGCCAGCAATCTGAGCCCTTCTTTATTTTACCGCCCTAGGTACGTAATGTACTATTATCACGCTGGTGTACACCTGTGAGCGAAATAAATTATTTTTACACAATCTGTCGGTAATTGAGTGTGTACTTGTTTTTTTTTAATAAATAATATAATTTAAATCAAATAGAATATAAAAAAATATTATGGTAGATATTACTTATTTAAAAAAATACAATATGTAAACATCTCCTACTTACATTACACAACCCTTGCCCATGGAAGAGTAAATAAGAGCATCTTGAGACATTCCAATTCAAGCAGGATTCTGTCATATAAAAATATTACTAAATCAAAAAACTATCCTTTTTAAACAAACAATAGCAACTTGAGACATTTCTATTAACAAACAATAGCAAGTAGCCCATTACTCGTTGACTGAGGAGCCGGGCGTAGCGAGGCGACGAACGTCTCCGTTTTCACTGATACGACGATTTGGCAGATTCATGTCTGTGTATTGGTTGGTTGGTTGGTCAGTGTCGGTCTAGAGGTCGCATTTTTCATCCGATTTCGATGAAACTTGGCATGTACGTTCCTTGATTTATTTGGCAAAAATTGACGAGCCACTTTTTTGATTGGGGGGAAAATGAGGGGGGAAAGGGGGGAAATTTGCTGTCGCGTTATTTATGTTCTCCGAAGTCTACGGCTCACAGAACCACTAGTAAAGTATAATACTTGATACACGAAAACCGAGTGATAGAATGTTGAAGGTTAACAACGCCTTACGAAAGTAGCTTTTGTTCACCAAAATAGAAACTCCGCGTAACGAAGGCAATCAGAAACCTTTCGACCCCGGTGCGGGGGTACTTTTGCCTTTTATTCCACTTTGTTTTGTTCGCCTGTGGCGTGTGTAGTGGCAAAGGTGGCTAAGCGGGTGGGGTGTTCAAAATGAGCTGGGGCCGTTTTCTAACTTTAAAACACGCACAGACACAGACACGATCCAACTTCAATGCAAATCCAATACAATAACAACACAATACAGCTTACGACTACACGTCTGAATCAAAAATTACGGAATTTACTTGAAAATTACTGCGTTGCAACTACAATACTAATTCAATATTGGTTGATTATTGGTTGAGTGTTGGAGTTATGTTTAAGACAGATTGTGTTGTTAATGTATTAATTATTTGTAATAAACGGGACTTAACCGCGTATATAATTTTTTGAATTACCTTCGACGTTTCGAGGACGACATTGTCCCCGTGGTCGCGAAGAAAGACTGGCTCCAGTTGACATCAACATCTTCTAGCCGCGCGAGTTTTTCGAACCACCCGCACTTGGTCTTGATTATCAACTTGAACGTTTTGCACACTAGGGATGTCACTCGGTCGACACACAAAACTCACAATGTCCGGCTTTCGAACCGGCGGTATTCGTTGACGCCTACATTTACTAATGACAGGATTCCATGTAGATGAGATCCTAAAACCATCGTCCCGATTGAAATTACAGTGTTTTTTGATTTCAATGGCTTCACGAACTTTTCTACTATAAAACCGACGATCCGTAGAAAGGATTTTAGGATTATGAAGCTCTATCCAATGGTCCGGTCCTGACTCTAGCAAATGCTCAGCAACGGCAGACTTGTTCACCTGACGATTTTTGACAGCTGCTATATGTTCCTTGACTCTTTCTGCGATAGTTCTCCTTGTTTGTCCTATGTAGGAACTACCACAACTGCAATCGATCTTGTAAACGTCAGGTGACTGGAAAGGTATAACGTCCTTCGGTGACCTTAGGTTAAGTCCCGTTTATTACAAATAATTATGAGTAAAAACCGTGAAAGTCTAAATCAGTGTTTTGTTAATGTATTGTTTATACATTTTAAAATTAAAATATGGCACCTGGACACGACTTTATTGTTAAGAGTATAAGAGCGTGTGTATTTCGTCTATACGAGTATGGGTTAACTATATCCTTTAAACACATATAATTTATTGATACTAACTGTACAGTTAGCAGCAGTAGTAGCTAAGCGGGTAGGGTGTTCAAAATGAGCTACACACGCTCTCTTATTTTAGTAACAATAAAGTAGTGTCCAGGTAATTTTGAATACCCTACCCGCATAGCTACTTTTGCTGCTGACTGTACTTAGACTAATATATCCCACATCCTGCTGCATCCTAGAGATAAGTATAAATATCAGATCAGATTTTGGAATGGGTCTTAATCCTCCTACGCTGTGTCTTAGTGTAGACTCACAGCTCTGCTGGCAAAATGCCGAACAGACTCCTAAGGGGCCTTATAATATATGATTATTCCCCACTTTATCTTAGTTCAAACTATTATACTGAACAGTCCTCTTATACGAGCACAGCAAACGAATACGTCTATATGTAATGTAAACCTTACTGCAACGTAATAAGATCTACAAATAATTAATTGGAGTGTTGCGGTTACATATAAATACATGTACGTTAACCGCTACGAGTTCGTACGTTAACCGCTACGCAAGCTTGCGTGTGCGCTACATTTATCATTCAAAAATTCGGTTGTTGTCCCCACGAAAGTTATGCAATGGTTAACATACAGGCTGTCCTGAAAAATGGCAGCTATAGGGACTTCTGATAGAAGTGAAAACTTAGAACTTTTTATTTTAGGAAATAAATGATTTATATTTTCACTTTTAACTTTGGACTTCACTTTACTTTATTTTATTGTACATTTACACTTTACATTTTCTTTTACATATTTCTTAATTGTATGGCTTGTGACGGTGTCGGTGACGCGAACCCATAAGATTTTTCCAACGCGGCTAAAGAAGTTTTCCGTTCAAAAAACTTTTTACGAGATTTTACCTTAAATAACTTGTTGTCATTAATTTTTGTTTTGTTACAGAAACCTGAACCAAACCAGTTGCTAATTTGGTAAGTTGAATAATGAGATATTTATTGAGTATTATACTTAATCATCTCATACGTTAACGTATCGTAACGCGTGGCATAGTAGTTTCTGTTACGGCCTCGTATCACATAATCATTATAAATTATATGTATGTAAGCCAGCAATCAAAACCGCTACAGTTGGTATAGAATTACTAACTAGTTATCCTATTTATGTACTCAGTTCCAACATTTCCACTCGTATATTAGCTAATGAATAATTCCCAAATGTAATGTACACCTTTGAATCTCGGCTTTTGATCTATTTTAGAACGTAAATAAAATATGATTCACCATCTCCCTCCGACAACTATCCAACTGTATACCTTTATCTCATTCGTTTGTGAATGGGACGCTGTTGTCTGTATAATGAGTTTTGATTTTAATAAAATAGCAGGTAATTATGAGCTTTTGCGATATAAAAAATTCATGAGGAAGCGAGGTTATGCGGACGGACGCTTTCTGATGACATAATAAGAATGTTGAGATTTGCAACACGCTGTAGTTGTACAAATCAAAAATTAGGTAACAAATTTTAAGTATTTATAAAGAATTGGAACTTTGATTTATTACAAAAATTACGTCAAATGTGAAGAAAAGAAACTTAGCGAACATAACTTGATAAATTAATTTAAAATTCTTCACGGAGAATTTTTTTACTACAAACAAGTAAAAAATAGTAATTCCCAGGACAAGTAAACGTTTACTTAAAACAAGTAAACCCTTTCCTTGTTTTTAGTAAAGTTTACTTGTTTTTAGTAAACTTTTACTTGTTTTTAGTAAACTTTTACTTGTTTTTAGTAAACGTTTCCTTGTTTTTAGTAAACGTTTACTTGTCCTGGAAATGACTATTTTTACTTGTTCCTAGTAAAAAAAAAATCTCCGTGTTCCTTGTTTAAAGCATTGTTCATCGTAATCACACCGAAATTGTATTTTATCTACATCCATACCCTAATATGTCTATTTTATGGTCAGGATCGATGAGCAAACGCCCTATATTTAGATATGAGTATCTGTGGCTGCATCTTAATGTTTACATTTTAGTATCGGTAACCGATACCTTAATTACGTTCAAATTTCGAACGTCTTCTTAAAGTAAAAATTAGCAGTTAGAACAAATGTGTTATCTATAACGATGTTATTATTATCAAATAATAAGCAAAAATTCGATATCATTATAAAAATCCGGGTGCGGGCATGCGCCGCCCGACCGCCGACACAATCGAGTTGGCCATGGCGATGGCGTGCAATCCGTGCAATTGCAGTCATTCAATCATCATTTCGGGTTTATAATATGTATGTAGATAAAGCAGTGTATGCAACTGTACGTAATTAGGCCTTAAAACACTCGTGTGATCTTATTATGAAACTCACTTCGTTCGTTTCATAAAACCACACTCGTGATTTAAGGACCCCTATTACGTAACAGTTACATAAACTACTATTAGGATAGATTATTCGCTATTTCTCGTTATCTAATCGGCTTCATCAAAAACATCATTACCGTCGAGTCATTCCCGTGTCATCATCCCCGTGTTATCCCCGTGGCCCGTGCCCTAATCGATGGCCTGAGCAATTTCACCGCCTCCTCCGGGTCTTTCTGCCCCGTCGAGCGGAACTCATTCTTTGACGGTTTAAATTTAAACACGACATTGGACTTTATTACCTATAGATAGATGCTTTATTTTTACACGACTGCCCAAAAAAAGGAGAGTGTAGTGTTTTTTATCTTACTGCGGTGTTTTGGTTTGCTAGTTAATTTTACTAATACGACTACGTCCATAATTCATAAGATAGTACTTGGCAGCTGCACTGTCCCATCTGGACTTTGCAGGCATTTCTTCTTTCTCACTACATATTACCACTTGAGAGAAAAAATGCCTATCTATATCCAGTAGTGTAGCCATACGATAAATAAGATAGTGAAAGAGAGAGAGAGACAGTTCGATGGTTAATTGTAGTGTGATTTCCGATAGCCATTTAGTGTCCACATCGGTGTATGGCTCCCACACACTTGTAACCAGCGCACAACAAAAATGATATAAAGGTCATGGTAGCCATCTTACCTTTGAATATTCATGGCCTTATCGCCGGTTAACCGCGCTATCGGCCTTATCGTCGTTATTTACTGACGTTCTAAGCGATTGGCTTTTGCACTACAGTCACTTGCAATATCTTGCACAATACAGCGCGCATAGACAAAACGTGAAATTTGCATCGTCTAAAAAGGTTTTTTTTTTTAGCCGTGGGGTGCCCGGCCTTAGAATTATCCCCTACTATATCGTCCCGTGGTTGCAGTACGAGTCTGCTAAGGGAATATACCGGGAGATGGGCAGCAGCATCTTCCGAAAGTCTGCAAACAATAAACAAAAAAACTGCGCGCGCCAACCCGCCTGCCAAGCGTGGCGCGTATGGCAAACCCCCTAAAGGGGAGGCCTATGTTCAGCAGTGGACGTCTTATGGCTGAGATGATGATAATGGTGATGAAAAAGGTTTTGGCACTGTTTTGATAGGCACGCCGTTACCGTTAGGCGATTACCACATTAACGCGGTTTCCGCGCGGGGCGGCGATGTGCGGGCGAGACAGCGCTATGCATAGACGCATGCCTTAGATTAATTTTGTATTGAAGTTTTTAAATCTGGTTTCGTTCGACATGTTTCTATTTACAATGATCATCTTCTGGAGCATGATCACTCGGGAAAGCGAGGCGATTATGTCAGTATCCCAGAGTCGAGCAAAACCGGCCGGCATTAAAACTTTAGCTTTGAATATTGTTTTTAATGTCTCGTGTTTGAACCTAACGTTCACCACCCGAGTAGCGATATGAAACTATCACGTGTCTCTTGAATATTCATGCTGCTATCTCCGAAACGACGCCGTACGGCCAACCGCGTCATTGTAAGTTATTTACTAACGTTACACCACCATTTCGAACCCTGTTTGTGAAGGCATAAGGAATGTTCTGGCATGTAGGTATGTTGTATAACCAACCTGGAAAGTAGCTGGTCGTTTTAAGATCTCGTTCGCTGGTAACGGTCAACTGCAGGTGTTATTCACTGACTAGCTTAGCTTGCGGCTTCGGGCATGTTATTCGGCATGTGTCATTTTACCAGGCTTTCCAAACCTATGTCTTTAAGCTCTCTGCATGCCAAATTAAATTCCAACAGATGTATTATATCCTCCTGAATAGTAACGGAAAAATAGAATGCGCTAATTTTGTATTTATAATTTTACAAAATTATGAAGGGCAACACTAGTATCAATTGTTTGGAAAAATATGGGTGAGCTTTTTAAACGAACTTATATTTTGGAGACTGATCCTGTTTTCAGTTATTATTCGGTAAGCAAAAGTTTCCGCATAGGTACGTACAGTTTGAAATGGAGATGTTAATTCCGTACATGGCGGGAAGAAGTTGACAAGTCGCGGCGAAACTGGATGAAATTTGAACTTTAAAACAAATAAGGTTCAAATGTCTTTAATTTTATATCTCGAGTTATCGTATTAATCAGCGACTGGTAATATACCTAGACTATGAACTCGAGCTGCAAAATGACCCCACAAAAAGTCTGCCGCGAGGAGCGGTGCTTGCAAACTCTGCCACGAGGCCCGTTAGTTAACAAATGGCGGTCCTATGACACGGTAGTAGTGACGTTTATGAAAAAAATCTAATAAACAATTAAAAATGCCTTCTTGCGCCGTAAAATGGTGCCAGAGTTGATCTGGTAAAAATAATAAAAAAGACGACATCACTTATCATACGTAAGTAAAGCCGAAACCACATTATTATAAATTTCTTTTACCGAATAATTTTATATGGGGATGGTGCTATGCCCACTTTTGAACAACCATTGAAATGTCTTATGATTATGTAATATAAACGTAATAAATTATGATTAACCAAATCCAAAAAATATTATAAAAATAGTACCGCTATCGCTATTCAATCCAACCGGCAAGAATCGATTTTGCTTATAAAACTGAATCAGAACTTATAAAAATAACTGGATTTGTAAAATAATTCACAGTTCCAACTTGTTTGAGCAAGCAATGTACAAAATCATCTGTTGCTTTATTGGATGGTGTTGATTGGTTGGATTGATTGGTGTACAAGAAAAATAGTTTTTACTTTGTATGAAAAAAATATAGCTCATATACGAACTCTCAAACTACATATATGTATCCCTACTATAACCCCAACAAATTTCATAAAGATCAAGAAAACGTTACTCAAATTCAGTCTTTCAATCGTCGATCGATATCTCAAAATCAGAAAGTCATCGAAATGCAGAGACGTCCCAGGAGCCAGAAGCTGTTTGTAAGAACTCACTTCCGACGCTCCGCTCGTTCTATAATAATACTCACTGCGTGTGCACGCTTTTCAGTTATTAAGGTATGATAGAGACGCACTCTGTGATAACATCATTTAACGCTACAGTAAAACACGATAACGTTAGTATCAGCTTATTTCCTTAAAAATAAAATTCAAACCTATCAACAAAAAAGATACATTCGAAGATTGTTCTTTATTTTATGAAATCGTTCACTGATAATGCGTTTCCAATGACACCGCTGTCTTGTCATTTTCAAGTGTCAGTGCTACGACGAATAACAGCAAATTATTTTGACACAGACCAATCGTATTTTAAGTAATTGTTGTAATTGAAAACAGACTAATATTTTGACGCCTTTTGATTGGTAGTGTAGTGAGCATGCGTATATCGAGTTGTTTCCCAGTTTCAGGCTGACGGTTTGTTTGAAGCTCGCCGTCCATATTTATTATCAGTTGCTGGTATTAATATATCAGATAGTTGTAATGTTGGCTTCACTTTGCCATACAATTTCCCCTCATCCCCCATCCGACTGGTGAAATTCGGGATACGTAAGTAAGTGCACCGACCGACCGACATTTATGTTTCCACCAATATGCAACAATTAGTACATTACTTACCTAGGTGGTAAAATAAAGAACGGCTCAGATCGCGGGCATTTGTGGCCCGAACCGAGGGTAAGGGCCATAAACAAGCGATCTGAGGCCTTCTTTATTACCGCCCGTGGTGCGTACACAATTGTATGTATTCTCCTGGGTGTGAATTGAGATTTGCCGCTGCCGCCGCTGCACCCATGGGCGGCAAATCTTATTTACCGCCCGGAGTGACGTAAAAATTAATAATAACGATACCAATCATCTCTCGGTACTCGAAATAGAGCCCCACACGTCGGTCCGATTACGCTCATGTCATGTTCCCTCACACGATCTCTCGACCGCGCGAATCCAATCACTTCCTGCCAAAGAGAATGACAAATCAGCAAACACGGGAATGATTGATGGCATGGTAATGACGGATGGTAATGAATATTCGCAAGGGCGATGCCGTTGGTTATGGAGATCGAGGCTTTGTACAACGATCTGTGGTAAGGGATAGAACACTTGCATTGCAAATATCGTAGCTATATGCATACAATTATACGTCATAAAAAGTTTCATCCACGAAATGAAGTATGTTTACTGTGTATTACTATTTATTTGATTAGCTAGGACCGAATTAATCGTTGTTCACTCATCACATGCCCAAAGTATTTTTTAATTCAAATCTCAGTATGCAAACCGACAATGTAAATTATCAAAATGCAAATGGAAACATTAGCGATCCGCGCGAATAACCGGGAGGTTTATGGGTCCCAGCGGTGAGATACATCTTCACAATGCCGGGAAACAGCGGGGTTTTAATGATATATACTAGCAGCAGTGTAAAATAGAAACCTTTAATTGTAAGTACTATTCCCCAAAAGAACTACGTTTCAACTAGAGATGAGCGAAGATACGTTGCGAGAAATGTGTTTAATAAGAACCAATCCTGGAGCTGCCTTATGTACCCATAGTAAATTAAAACCTGTTGTAGGTCTAAACTTAGACTAGAGACCATTGAATAAGATATTAGATAAATAAACACATATTTTCTTTATATAAACGATATTAATAACATACTGAATAAATATATCACGTCACCATTAGGTTATATGTATACTAAGCTTAACGTAATTAATCATAATTCTTAAAAACATCTGTACAGTAACGTAAAAATTCTAAGATTGATCTGTGTCTTTTGCGTATACTACATGTTTGCACTTCAAACTGCTACGTGCTACCAACATCGGAATGCGTTCTTTTGTCAAGCGACCCACGTGCATGGCAGATAATTTAACTTAAACTTATAATGTTTGTTATTGTTTTGTTTCGCCATAACTATTATATAATAAAGAGGATAGTGAATCCTGTTCCACCGTGACGTGATACAGTTTAATACTAGTACGGGGAACGGAAGAAGCTTACTCGCATTAATTACATTATACCTGCCTTAAAGCAGTGGACTGGCGCTGTAACTACTAGGAAATTAAGTTTAAACTGTAAGCTAAGCTATGACTTACTTTAATGAATAAAGTTTTTTTTAATGTAAATGAAGTGATTCTATTGGTTCTTAACAAACATATTCCTACCAACGCATTTTCACTCATCTCTGGAGTCTCTGGTGGAAACGCAGCAATATATGGTTTTTACAGTGATTCGTTATATTCGCAAACACTTTTACATCAGGGACCCAATACCTACTTCAAAACAATTTTGAAAAGAGATTCAGTAAAATAGTGATGTATACCCAAACTATCATTACCGTCCACATGATGCCAATATCTATGCACAATATTTTCCAATTTCTTTCAAATAACTCCACATAATGTCTTAGCATCTATTTTGTATCCCTTTGTTTCCTTTAACAGTTTTCATGCTGAATTCTTTAGTCCGCTGCCCTACACGAGAGTTCAACGTGCCTTCACGTGCCCGAGACAGCCCAATATCACGCCAATCTGAACCTTATCCGAACGTGATACGGGCTGTCAGCCTTCAAAGAGTTATCTCCCATATAAGTGGACGGAGCATTTTGAAAACATAATGGAAATGGCTTTGCCCCTTTAATTTAAGGGAGGGTCGGGGGAAGTAAGGTTCCTGCTACACCGGCAGCAAGCTACTAGCGTAGCGGCCCGCCGTTTCAGCGTTATTTAGAAGGGATCAGTTAAATGTTGCTTAATTAATTACCTACCGTTGATTTTCAGAAAATAAGGTTGCTTCGTCATTCGGGATAGTTTTTGCTTGAAATCATCCTGCGGTATCCGTATGCGGCGTCGGTTCGCGAGCAAGATAGCGCTCTGCGTGTGTATAGCGCGGTCACGATTGCACATCGTCACCGCATGCGGTTGCGGCGCCAGTGTGATAATCACCTATTCGTCGAACTTACTATAGTATTTAAAAATAATAATAATAATAAGCCATTATGTAGTTAAAAGTTAGCAAGAAGTTTGTTCTAAGGATCATCAGAAAGCTTAAACGGGTTTAAATATCTAATAGGGATCAAGTTTTGTAACGGTGTCTCACCTGCACTTAAGTTAAATAAGTTAAATCTGTTCAATCGCGCCGCCAGTTGGCTGTGTGGCACGTGCCTAAAAACCTTCACAATTTACCTGTTATAAAAGTTTCTTACAATTGGAAATCGATGAGTTTTGTTTCCTCACTTTGTTTTACGGGCTTCCCTTGTTCTGTTGTTTTTTTGGTGGTTACGTTCTGTATTTTGGCAACATTATTTTAAAGATTGGTTTATCTAGAGTTGTTGTCTTTAAATATAATGCCTATCGGCAGAAATAACGACGCTTTATTTACCTACTTATAATAAAAACCTATTTTTTTTTGCGACCACCGCGATGATGTACAAAATTCGTAGACAGTGGCAATTGTGGACGTTTTTAGAAAGTTATTGGCATGTAAAATAAGAAGTAAATAAAAGCGCCTACCGCGAACATCTCTATCGCTCTTTCTAATAGTTACGAGCGATAGAGAAACCAGTAGACGAACGACGAACAAAGAAGCCCTCAAGTTCTCGCAATTTATCTCCTTCTTTCCCCAATGTTGTGCCCCAGGTGCCGTATTCCAATTTCGAAATACATAAGCAATACGTTAAAAATACAATCTATCTCTAACATAACTTCCACACACAATAAATAATCAACCATTATTGATGATAGCTCAATTGTCAAATTCTAAAAGGGTTTGCGTATAAATAATCATGTCACACGAGATGTGAAAAATACCGTTGACAGGGATGTCTGTGTCCGCCGGAGACGGTAAATAACGGCGTACACGCGAAAGCTCCCGGGCCAGCAATGAAATGTTTCCCGGAGCGCGGAATTAACGACTACGATATATGCTTATTTTCGTACCATGCGCTTTTTATCCCACGGTTTTTGTGACAAAAATAGGCAAACACTTATATTAACAGCATTCAGGGGCCATATTCTAACTTTAAAACACGCACAGACACGATCCAACTTCAATGCAAATCCAATGCAATAATAACACAATACACCTAACGCCTACACGTCTGAATCAAAAATGACGGAATTTGCTTGAAAATTACTGCGATGCAACTACAATACGACTTCAATATTGGTTGATTATTGGTTGAGTGTTGAAGTTATGTTTGAGATGTATTGTGTTTTTAATGTATTGTTTAAGTATTTTAAAATTAGAATACGGCACCAGGAGTGCTATTTGAAACGTCAATTCAGGGACAAGCAGTAGCGTCGGGTGTGAGATGCAGTAGATCTTCCGGTGGACCCTATAATGTAAAACTTTTAGATTTTTTTCTGCTTCTTATCGCTCTCCTGCAAACCAATGCAAGTGGCGTATGGCACAAACGTATTCTTACCAGAAGATATACGAGTGTTATGATTACATTATGAAGAGCAATCTTCAGGTATGAGCATAATAAGCTTCCACGAAGCCGCAGGCACTAGTGCATACACCATACATATGCACAGGAACAGGACGCGTGCGATCATAAATTACAATTAGGATCAGTCTAGACGGTGTTATTTTTAACCCGGCGCGGCCCAGCGAAAAGCAAGTATGAAGTTAGGCGGTTATCACACTGGCGCGGATCCGCATGCGGCACCGGTGCGCGAGCGAGATAGCGCTCTGCATGTGTATAGCGCTATCTCGCTCGCACACCGGCGCCGCATGCGGATCCGTCGTAAGTGTGATAATCGCCTTACACGGGTACTGCTATTTGTGGCCAGTAAATCTTTGGCCGTGATTTGGATTAAGATCTGCTGGAGTAGAGCTTTATTGCCCGCATTGTAGGAATAGCTTTTTCTTCCTTTCTACTCGTCTTTAACTACCGTCAACTGCTACAACTTTGCCTGGTTTGAAAAACATTGTTTTCTTCACCAAAAAGCTATTTATATCTAATTCATGAGATGGCAGAAATGCGGCCATCTCAGGAATAAAATATAAATAGCTGTTTGGTGAAGAAAACCCTGTTTTTCAAGCATTGCAAAGTTGAGTTTCGTAGGCAAAGTTGTAGCAGTTGACGGTACCCGTAATTACTTATAGTAACATCATGATTCGACGCTAATAAATGGTTTGATTGTTTCAGAAAAAACACGGTGATTGAAGAAAGTGGTAAGTATTAAAACAGACGATTGTTGGTTTAATTATTACGAATTACTTAAACATAACATAACATAAATATTCCTTATTGCACGCCTCAAATTAAAGAAACAGAGTAGAGAACAAGTTACAAACATAAAAGTAGAGGTAAAACAATTGGCGGCAATTAGAATATTTTAGGCTATCTGTTTTAAAAACTGCCGAGGGTATAGATTCCTTCGCTCCCGAAGTTCCTATAACAAATTCTAAAATGGTTCATCCATTCCATCGTTTGTCATATCATATGCAATATTCACTGCTTATAATGCAAATCGACATGCGTTCGAGTGGTCTTTTTCACAGCAGCTGTCAAAATCCGCCAATAAAAAAAATATTTAACATGATTGGTGGATTATGACAGCTGGACCTCTCGACACGGTGCTGCCACCTGCTAGCCTACTATGGTCGGGTTTTTATCGCCTATCACCATAGCTGTCACGTTCTAACACTGTAAGTGTGAAAGTGACGCATAGCGCGATAAGTGATAAAATGGCAACCATGGTTGGCCTTCTGGTGAAAAAATCGACTCAGGAAACCCTAATTTTTTCTTCCTGGCGGTTAGTCTCGACGTCGTCGTGAGGAAAGAGACTGTGTGAGTTTTTAAACTAGGAAATGAACGATCGTGGCAAATTCTGATCATGGCCATATAACATCAAGATTTTTTAAATCAGAATACCGCATAAGCACTGATGAACCAGCCCCATTTGCTGGTTGCTGCACTACATGCAAATTAACTGTTAATTTAATTAGTAAGTTATTTTTGGGATACGAATTGTTCTGACGGCAGAAACAATTACAGCGAAGCCTGCAGGCGCTGCAACTGTTTCATACCCCAACACACACAAACATATGTACAAACAAACACGGACGCACGCGTTTATCTATGTGTGACACACAGGTCGGCTGTTCCTTTTCGTACTTGTTAAATATAATGCTGCGCTAATGAATGATATCGCAGTGTTTTAAGAACCAATAGAATCACTTCATTTGCCTATCCTGCACAGCACAGCTCTAGGATTGGTCTATTGACAAACACATTACTCGCAAGTCGCAACGCATCCTCGCTCAGCTCTGGTGCCGTATTCTAATTTTAAAATGTATAAACAATACATTAACAACACAATCTGTCTTAAACATAACTGCAACACTCAACCAATAATCAACCAATATTGAAGTAGTATTGTAGTTGCAACGCAGTAATTTTTAAGTAAATTCCGTCATTTTTGATTCAGACGTATGGTCGTAAGCTGTATTGTGTTATTATTGTATTGGATTTGCATTGAAGTTGGATCGTGTCTGTGCGTGTTTTAAAGTTAGAATACGGCCCCTGGTGGAAACGCAGCTTTAAAGTTTAAACTCGCAAAAGTTAACGGGTACCAAACCACCAATCTGATTTCAAGAATGCGGCGCGTTATATCAATCTGCTCTTGAGGTTGATCTCAATCGGTCAAAAATATCAACACCTGAAGTAGGTAACGCTTATATTTTTACAAGCATTCAAATACCAATATCTATTTACTATCACGGAGCACCAAAGTGATCTACTCGTGCTGTCGTTATTTATTTTAGGTGAAACTCTAAAATACATTTTCCGATATTTTTTTCAAAAAACTTTGTAAAATAACGAAAGAATAATTTTGTAGCTTTCAGAAACTTATAAAGACTTAAAATGTAAAAAATAGTTAAGAGACTTTGTAATGCTTTTGTTTTAATTAGTTTTTAACGGCTCTTGAAGTACTATTAATTGTCTTCGTCTGATATAAATCTCTATCAGGGGGTGCAAGTCAGTGTAAATCTGTCAAAAAAATTGTGTTTGACACGACGTATCCGATACGTTTGCATAAGTGCGAAAGAGAACTTCTCATGCATTAAGAAGGGACAACAAGATTCGTGACGTTTACAGAGGTATCTCTGTACGAGTAGTACTATTTTTTTACTCTGTGTCTTATACCGTTAGCAGCTGAAGTAGCTAAGCGGGTTAGGTGTCAAAATGACCTTCACGGACTCTTATTCTCTTAACAATAAAGCCGTGTCAAGCTCCTTTCGAACACCCCACCCGGTTACCTACTTCTGCTGCTGACTGTAGGATTCCATCAAATGCACACTATGTCTGTGTGTCAGACATGTGCCTGCGGCGGGAGTTAATTGAACTCCCGTTTGAACTGTGCGATAAACGTGTAATATTTTACTGCACAAATAACTGTCCATTCATACAATATTGGCTTCTGATTTATCAGTGGTACAGTTATTTAATTTAATGTTTCTGATTCTGTCAGTAGATATTATATTATTGTGTAAAGTAATTAAGGCGATTATCACACTGGCGACGGATCCGCATGCTGCGCCGTTGCGCGAGCGAGATAGCGCTATACTCATGCAGAGCGCTATCTCGCTCGCAAGTGTGATGATCGCCTAAGGCAGAGTATACGTAAAATGTATGGCCATCGCCCAATTAAATGACAACCTAGCTAGCTACTAGTAACAATAGGGAAAGCATAATGAAATTTTAATGAAGTTTATTCTACTTCAGGATTCTTATCTGCCAATTAAATGGCTGACAGGTGTATTAAAAAGATATACTTTATAAACGTTGCTCAATAAGGCAGTGGCTAACCATTGTCTTATGGATTTTCATACAAATTATAACATGGTGTCCTGCTCCCCTACCGCCGGTACAGTCCACCGGGAGATTGAGGTTACTACATTTTATAGAATCAGCAGGTTGTAAGACATTCGTCGAACTCAGTACTCAATCCTTACAGGGTAGCTTATTTTGAGCGCCTCTTAGAAAATGTATTGTATACGATAGTGACTTAATTAAGCGTTACAATCGCGTACCTTACTTACATTATGTCATGTGTCATGTAACGATTTAAAAAAATACTAAAATGAAAATGTTAGGATAATTTATTTTTCAAATCAATAATGTCAAAGATACTAATCATATCACAATGTTTACCTTTTATTTTTGCTAGACATTTATAATATGAATAACGGCATTAGGCCACAGAGTTAAAATAGAATAAGACTTCTACGAAACGAATAAATAAATTTCTTTTCAAGATGTCCCTCAGACGCATTAAATTAAATCACCTGCCAGAAAAAAGATATCACGAAAACGTACTCAGCAATTCCACAAATATTCAAATTCTTTTACAATTTCGACGCAAAATTAGAAAAATAAATTTTCTCTCAAATGACTGTGGTTTCAAAAGTATAATAAGTATGTAATAGACTAATAGTTGAGATCAAGCGACGTTTTCAAGTGGTATTTTATGTTAAAATATGTACTTAAAGTCCTCAATTTATTTTGCAGGGTTGTTGTCTCAAGTCTTAGCTACTTTAGAAAGCGATAGATTAACGCTCTCGTTTCCTAATTTACATAAGTCCCATAAAGGTTGTCGATCTTCTTATTACTTTGATTATGTGTCAAGTAAAGGTTACAGAGGATCTAGGATAATCTTCTTCAAAGTCAAATGCTCATGTCTGAGGGTCGTGACCACCAAAAGTCGCTCTATGTGGTAAATGCTCTCCATCCTGGCCTGGCTTGCCTTCTTAAGAGTCGCCAGGACGCTCGCGTGAACTCGCGTCCCCATACAAACGTAGTTCAGCTCTCATTTTCAAAAGACATGCTTTAGAACCACGAAATTTGGCATGGGCATTCTAGTAGTAAAGATCTATGTCGGTAATTTATTTTCGTTGCTAAAAATAGTAATACAAAGAAAATATAGCAAAAATAAGTTTTGTATGTAAATCTGTATCTGGCTGTATTTTCTTTGTATTACAATTTTTTGCAACGAAGACGAATTACCGACATAGATCTGTACTACTAGAATGCCCATGCCAAATTTCGTGGTTCTAAAATATGTCGTTTTAAAATGAGAGCTAAACTACGTTTGTATGGAAACGCGAGCGTCCTGGCGACTCTTAAAGGAACCCTGGAGTCCTGGAGTATCTAGATAATAATTAAGGTTGATTTATTGTAATATCAGCGTAATAGTGACGGTGACGCTATCCACAGCTATGCTAGTACTTTTATGAGCAAGAAATTAAGCGGTACGCTAATCCTTGTTTCAAGAAAAGCGCCCTGATCGATTCATGAAATTATTTCGTGCCGTGTTTTTTTCATACAAAAACCATTGTCGTGTAGACTTTAATAATTCTCGAAGGTTTCAAACATGTATTTTAAATATTTTCTGAGAAAATTGTAATCTGCTGAGCGCAAAACCACTCAGTCCTCTTAATATTAGATACAGACCTGTAACCGCGAACCACTTCGTTCATCGAATCGTCTATTTGCATCACTCTTTTTCGTATATGCAAGAGCGATAGAGACGGGGCCAACATTTTGTCGAACTTTGCGGTAACCCTCAGGTGAATGTCGTTTGCCAAATGTCTTTGTGCAACTAATTTCAGTCACGTGCACGATAAGCCGCCGGCGCCCTGTCTTTCTGGATTTCGGGAATTATGACGTCATACGTAGCCTGGGGTGCAGAGACGCAGCCATGATATCCACTCCGATATTAAATAGCTTGAAGTAACATTTGGTAGAAAGAAAAATAAGCTTTATTGTTACATGTTCTAAGTTGATTTTTGCACACAACCTTTGTTATAATAAATATAGTCTTATGTTGTTTATGTAAGTGCACATTGAGCGTGAGATATCGCAACCTGGGACAGTTCCAAGAAACATTTTGCGGGTAATAATAATTTGCGCTTTTGTACCTAAGTTGTCACATTTGGTTCCGCGGCATTGGCCGCCTTTCTCCCATTTAGCAGTTTGGTGAAGAAAACCATGTTTTTCAATCCAGACAAAGTTGTACATCGTAGGCACGTGACAGCATCAGAACTGAAAAGGTCTTAATTATCATTTAAATAAAACGTAGGTACCAACGCCGATTCACAGGTTACCAAGTCAACAGAGATCGTATATTATTCTCCTCCAGCTGCTTCGCTTACGTTTCGATGACCGTGTATTTTTTATTGCGTCCAAATAGGTTGAGAATGAGATCTCTTGTCTTGTTATAGGTAAAAGTACGAGACCTAAGGCCGTTTGCACTAAACCGTCTGTGAACGTCAACGTCATCGTTAAAAAAATATTGTATGAAAAGATTGACAGTTTATGGGGTGACAGCTCCGCCGCCATATTTAACGGTGGAAGGTGCGTAAATTATGCGTGGTGCAACCCAACCTAAATCTTTATTATTGGCCTTAATGAAATCATGAATACGTAATACTATTTACATAATTTAGGTTCCTGAGGGTCAAGGCAAATAAACTCATAAATAAGATCTTAGTCACAGAATGAGTCAACAATTCGGTGTTGTCGGAGAGAAAACAAGAGGAAACGTAATAAAACACTTGTCAGTGCCTAAGCTAATTTAGTAGCACTTGTATTCTTACTTCCACTGAAAAAGCTTTTAGTAAGTAATAAATAAAATTACAAGAATTTCTGCAAGATAATGTAACCACTGTTCTTAAAATATTAATCCTCTTATTCATAAATGTCTTGCAAACCTCATGTTGTCTGTTTCTAACAAACACGAATGTCAAAGTGACAGATTATTAGCTAATTGGGGCTTGTAAGACGTAAACTTTTTGTATGAATTGTTGCTGAATCTTATACAAACAAAACAACATGCCGATATTGCCGACTTTCTTAGATTTGCTTCTCCTAGAACTCTTGGCAGCCTGATTTAAGTATTTACGGACTGGACATACAAATCATATATTCATGGAAATCTTAAATCCAAACTGATTTCATACTCGTACCTCACTTTGCTGTTATACTATTATTTTAGCGTTAACCCAATTGGCTAAAATAACATAACGTACAAAACTCTCGAGGCAGATTCCAGGCACAGTCTAGTTCAGTCAATTACTATTAAAGGGCAATCGTGACTGAATAAGATGTCGTCCGTTTTGACCTCATTACCAGTAATGAAATACCTGATATCGAGGTAATAAGAGAAGGAATTACAATTCCCATTAGCGATCCAATCCACGGTCTGAGTCTTCAAATTATTGGAATTCTGTAGAAACCCTGAGATGAAACATTTCTCAATGTTTAACATTTACTGTAATGAAATTTTTCATGACCAATATAATTTTCACTGCGATCCCGACTGGATTCTGACACGCAAATAATATAATGAAGTCTTACTTTTGCAACAATTGAGGACATTTTCTGAAGTGCACTATTTGTGAATGTGTACGGAAAAGCTGGCTTAAATCGATATCCCATCATGATGTGTGCCACTTTTTTGGAAAAGCTACGATTTATTGGCAGGCACTTAAGTTTTACGGATTCAGTATTGTATTCAAGCGTTAAAAGTTTAGTTTAAGCCCCGGCCTCTAAATAGTACCTTTTCACATTTGCGCCTCCAGTCCGCTTCATCAAATAAGAACGACATAAGGGTTGAATTGAACCATATTGCGTTTGGACCATTGCCTGTGGATTTTAGGATACATAAATATAAATATATGCGTATGGCTTCATGTATTTACACGTGCCATGCTATTTTACTTTAAGGTAACCCAATCATACCCACCCACCCAACCGTGTAAACTGTGTTACAGCCGATGCGATATCGCGTTTGTAGCAGCGGTTAGGCGGCAACTTTACCACCACATTTTTTTACTCAATCGACCATAACCACTGAATGTTTTACAGTACACGCTTTAAGTGGTTTCTCACGAAGACTTAATTCAGAACAAACCCAAAATGTTTTATGGCATGAAAAATGTCGAACAGCTGGCTACGAGTATATTCTCCAGACTGTTGGAAGCTTCGACACCTAAATTGTAGCCTAGAAAAGTCTATGTGCTGTTATACCGCTAGGCAAACGGAATCCAAATTGATATATATCCAATTTTATATTAGTGTAACAATAATATCTTCAATCTCTTTTATTTTTTCTCGTCCACCTTCTTTAATTCTTGCTTTATTTTTGCTATTTTGTACATCAAATTCATTATTTTACTTTTTTCTTTATTTCTTTTAATTTACAACGTAAACACAGTCTAGACGCAAATTTGCATACCAGTAATAACAACGTTACGTTACGCCCGACTTTACTAAACCTTGTTCTAACAATGCTAGTTGATTATTAACTCAATTGAGAGTTATTAGTTTGAATAGTTTGTAAATTAGCATTTAAAACTACGGACTACATTAATAAATATTACCTAATATAGATAATGGAAAGCAGCATAGCCTACTCGGTGTTTATAGAGCTGACATCAAAAACAACGAATTGCAATCCAAAACAATTATCATGGATGAGGGCGCGAAGGCCTGGTCCAGGTATAGAGCAGGCTCTCCCGTACAACGTCGTATGAATAATTATTAGACCGCGGTTTGACTTGTGATCCTTGTAGTACTACTCCTGGGCTTCAAGAAAGTCCATGTTGCCAGGCTGGAAAGTGGTACCGTTTTCCCCACCACCCCCCTGAACATCCCCACCCCACATTTTCAAAAACCACTCAAAAACCTATCGTGTGTGGTATCATATGAAAGGGCTAATAGAGGCGGTTCTAAAAATATACCACATCATTACATTTCAACCATTTTTTTTAAATTAAAACAAAAATAATTTTCAAAACATACCAAGTTTGGGCTCTTCCAGATACGATATGGCTGATTATTTTTTTGTACAATATATCACAAATGATACTTGATACCCTCATATCTAACGCCAAGAAAGCAATTTTGAAAATAACTTCATTTAGTATATTTTTTTAATTTTTCAAAATTATCAAGTAACGCAGTACAAAATGTACTGGAGTAGAACTCTAGTAGAACTCTACCTCAGTACAATTTGTACTGCGTTATTTTGTAATATTGAAAAATAAAAAATAAATACTTAATGAAATTATTTTCAAAATTGCTTTCTTGGGGTTAGATATGAGGGTACCAAGTATCATTTGTGATATATTGCACAAAAAAAAATCTGCCATATCGTATCTGGAGGAGCCCGCAAACTTGGTATGTTTTGAAAATTATTTTTGTTTTATTAAAAAAAAATGGCTGAAATGTAATGATGTGATATATTTTTAGAACCGCCTCTATTAGCCCTTTCATATGATACTACACACGATAGGTTTTTGAGTGGTTTTTGAAAATGTGGGGTTGGGATGTTCAGGGGGGGAAACGGCACCACTTTCCAGCCTGGCAACATGGACTTTCTTGAAGCCCAGGAGTAGTGCTACAAGGATCACAAGTCAAACTGCGGTCTAATATTTATTCATACGACGTTGTACGGGAGAGCCTGCTCTAGTAGGGCACGTCTTCTGAATGTATCCCGAATGATGGGCCAAACTATCCATAGTTTGGATCCCACAAGGCAGAAAAATGATGAAACGGAGATGGTGAGATGAGACTAAATAAACACACTGTAAAGAATGGCCAGGCCAGTATGCCGTAGGAGTGTGCAGATAGGACCAAACAGCGCGTACGACGGGAGACCTTTGCACGAAGAATCTGAAATTTAAGGAAGATATGTCGGATTCAGATACGGATAACTCCGTACGTTTTGTATCCGGATTGCAAACTCTAAGTAGGATGCTCTGTTACGTACGCTAAATAAAAATTAATAATAAAAATGTTGCGTTGATATGATTCTCTATCCATAAACACCCCTTGAAATTTCATTTACTTTAAAACCTATTAGCGGATCTTCATTAAAAACTGACTTAATTAAATGTGAAAATGTATTATGCCGAGCTTGTTCAACGCAATCACATTAACGTTTGTGGTTTTTATTCACATCATAACTGTTTAAAACGAGGTCAACTCATTCCATTTTGGTTTAACACGAAGCCGAAGCTGTTTACTTAATGCTTGACTATCAAATACCTGCTACCTATTTATAAGTACTATATCGACGTTTTCGTTGTAACTTGTAGGTACGTACTTACACACGATATAAGTGTACGTGAACTCTTCGCTTTGTGATATTGACTTATAATAGTTATAATTTTAAGATCTGGGGCAGCGGTTGAGGGACCGGGGTTGTGGTCCCCGGTCCGGCTCATACCTGGTACAGCAAATATCGCTGGCAGTGCAGCGCGGTAATGCAGCCAGCATTTTTGGAACGTTTGCCCCGGGTACGTGTCGTCTCGGGGATTAACGGCATAAGAACTGTTTTATTTATTTATGTGTAAAATGTTTGTAAATAAATGTTATAATTTTATGAAGACGTAGGTACACAAATAATAATTCTCGTATCGGTATTTTTTTAGGGCTCCGTACCCAAAGAGTAAAAACGGGATTCTATTACTAAGACTTCGCTGTCCGTCTATCTGTCCGTCTGTATCTCATGAGCCGTGATAGTTAGACAGTTGAAATTTTCACAGATAATGTATTTCTGTTGCCGCTATAACAACAAATACTACAAAACAGAATAAAATCAATATTTAAGGGGACTCCCATACAACGGATATAATTTTCTTGCCGTTTTTATAGATAATGAAACGAAACCCTTCGAGCGCGAGTCCGACTCGCGCATGGTCGGTTTTTATTACGTCTCCAGACATCACTTTTCTTTGTCTTTTTATTTTACCTGCAGAATTAAACAGGATTTCTTAATTAGACTAGCACCTTTAATCCTCAACCTTTAGCATCCCAATTTTCTCAAAGCTGCGTATAAAATCCTTCCTACTAATCTGCTTCATTTACTTAATTAGTTTCACGACAAACTTCATCAAGAAAAAGGCGTATGTTTTCAAGCGCCAAGTAATCTTACAAATGGGCGTATTTTATTGAATTTAACAAGTGAGTACAGCCGCATGCAGTGATAAGGGCGTATTTTATTTGAAAAGTCCGGCACTTACGTCACTTTGTTCTGAGCTAGTGAAATTTGCGGTGGCCGTATGCTACTGCGTAACTTTGACGTACGGTTTAAAGTTTTTAATGTCTCGCAGTCTTGAGTTTGCGACTTTTGCGATTAAAAAGTTTAAATCGTTTGGTTAAGTTTGTTTGATGCGATTTTCAATTTTGTCTTGAAAGTATTTATTGGCCACGATTAAATATGTTTGTTTTCTTTTTATTTGGTTGTTAAAAGATATAAAAAGGGAAAAGATATGTATTCTTCAATTTAGGCACATTACAATGCACTTATGAACGTCAGAGAAAAAAAAGAAACTACCACCGGTTCTAACCCTACACCACTGATCCGAGAAGTATTACTTATTATCGGCACGAAACGCGCAGGACTTATTTTTTCAAAACAGTAATACATTAAATTTTAAAGATAGGATATACAATAACGCAAAGTTCTTCAAGAATGTATATCAAAACAGCTTGAGAGACAGACAATGTGCCTACCTATTGTGTAATTTAAAAAAAATCCCAATCTGACTGCTTCGTAAAACGTTTGATATGCTTTCTTACCTGAAATTAATAAATTACACGGAATTATAAATACAGTGGTGAACGGTGTTAGGTATTAATTGTTTAAAATTACTCGCATTTACATTATTCAAATTTTTTTTCTGTAACTTTTAATTTATAATCAATCCCTTTTTATCCTTCCCCTTTTAATCATTTCCCTTCCTAAAAGCCAGCACATAGATAACAACCGTATTTCCAACGTCTATCAAACGCATATCTCAGTTGAACAGCCGTTTTCCATCTCTCGCTCCGCCATGTTGGCGGGCTTTTGTCCCGATGCCTTTCACAGGCCTGCCCTGTCATTCCAAAAACTAACGGAGCACTCCTCTTAACCAGCTAGTACAAATGTAACCCAAAGATCTGTATCAAATGCTAGTAATTGAAGGTCACACGATTCTGGTTTACCTTGGCCAAGAGGTAGGAAAGCACTAGGAAAATGGCGCCTGCTGACTTACTATGCTAAATGCCAAATGGTCCTATGTCTTTAGGAAAATCATTATGCAATACGATCTTTTGACATAGTTGTAGCTACCGGCACTTGCCTGCTGATTTCATCAAAAGGTCGTAACGACCATGAGCGTTGTAGTAAGATATGCTGTTTGTAAATGAAAGGAGCGGTTCATTTTCTACGTCAATGCGTGTCGAGCGCTGTGAGCGAGGTTTTTAGTTGAACTTGAATAGGGTTTTGACAGCTCTTCTAGTTGGGTTTTTATCAGACGGCCATCGTTTAATTGGTAATTAGAATTTTTATTATACCTAGGGCTGGTGATGATTATACGACCTCTAATATCCACCACAAATTCTAGCTTTATTAGGTGATTCACATATCCATAGCGATTTTCTGCGGAGAGAAGCCACAAAAAACTCGTCGTTCGAAAATCGGTCCTCCTCAAGCTCGATTAAGACACTACTTTTATTCAAAGGGCATTGAAAAAGAGCACTCCCTAAATATCAATTCTTTACAAAATATAAATCTTTTCATAACATCGATATCAATGCGAAATCGAAGCGAAAGTAGCACAATCGAACAAAGAACTGCAACCTGAATTGAAAGAGAACGGAAGTTTGCTGCGGTAGTTTGGCACTTGCCCCATATAACTGCTTAGCTGGCTACTCGACCGTTGCCCTTCGCCAGCAGGGTTATTTTTAAAGAGAAAAGGTTTGCGACGTCTGCATTTATACTCGTTTTTACCTGACAGCATATCCAAAAAGAGTAGTGCAGACGTCGCCAATCTTAGGTTTATAATTTTAGAAATGTTACATTCTGATTTGCGTCCTTATTACGCGTTCCTCTGTACCATCGTATTCACTGAACAAATAGTACTGGAGCCGGCTTTACTGTTAATTTATCAGATTTAAGAAGTTATGTCAAAGCAAGATCAAATTAAGATACATTTTGAAAGTTCAAATGCGCAAAAGCTTTACTGAAAGCTTGTAACTTGTAATAACAAGTACTTTACAAGTTTGTTTTTAACTATCATCAGAAACAAGCCTTCGAGATACGGGCCCCAGTGTGCACTATTTCCATGTTTGTAGACTTGTCGTGTTGTACAGTTGGCGGCGTAATGGCCCCGCTCTCGGCTCCAACTGCAGCTGCGCCATTGTTGATGAGTGCACTCCGATCACATACGGTCGACAGTTTACAGCCGATTCGTACGCCTTACTGCAACGTAGTAAGGTCGATCTTTGGATATACCGCCATAGGTCTATGTAACTGTAAAATCCATTTAGAAACTGAGTTCACATAAATGCCCTGCTAAACTCGTATTTCAAATCACACTGAAAGAATCTAAATAAACTCGACGTAAGTGTACTTTGAAGCCCTTACTCGACATTGACAATAACAATTGTGTCAAATTGTTTACATTCTCTCCGTGTTATTTGAAATACGAAATTAGCATAGTCAGCAGAATTCGCTAGCCCAATATTACAGCCCAATGTTTCACGTTTCTCAAATTGAAATTTAAACATTGTCATAGTGACACTTAAGTCTAAATTGAAATACCCTGAAGATGTAACATATAATAGAACCCAGTAATATTGGGCCAGCGAGATGTTGGCTGTGTTGACAATGATACAATTTGCAGCTGAACGGGCAAGGTGCTCAAAAAGAACGACACACTCTTGTTCTTTTAACAAAAAAGTAGTGTCAAGCTCATTCACAACTCCTCAACCACTAAGCTACTTTTACAACTCACTGTACTATTCTATTATCTGCTGATGTAGATCAGTATTCGCTTGATTTGCATTTGAAGCTGAAGTTACCAATGGAGGCAATAGAATACTATCGACAGGACAAGAATATTGGTTATTTTGATTCTTGAAAAACCAGCAGTGTTTTAAGGTAGAATTGTTTAATGGAGAGGAGTAATCTGACAGTTCCTGGCATACAAAGGTGTTTGCAAATGTATGGAAAGTGCTGTCAAACTACTCCACTCAATTAAAAATTCTACTTAGTTATTTTCCATGAATTTGTTCGCGCACAACCGGTCCATATTGAAATATTTATAGTCCTTCATAAAAGTATTTCCAAACTTTTATACTTTGGTTTTCTTCTGTTCATTTCGGTCCATAAGTCAGGCAACTTTCACGCCGTCAAGAAGCCCACTAAGTATACTTAAATAATTGACCTTACATCCGTGTAATACAGGTTATTTTTGTTTGGCAACAAACCCCAGTTACCGGGAGAGGTAATAAGTTCCAGGCGACGCACAATAACGATATATTTCTGAACGAAATCGGGCTATGAAAAATGGCCCCCGGCAAAAAAAAATGTTAAACGATTCTAAGTCTTCGCACTTCGCATTAAGGTTCCCGATTTTGTAAGGGCTCGGTGGATCTGCATCATTGCTATTTGCCCCCTATTCATGTTACATTTATTGGCAACTAGTTTCTTGCCGTATATTTCCCTGGGTGAATTTTAAACAGAACTGTCGGGGCTGTATGCCTGCGGGCGTTGGTCGAAGTTGAGAGGAAACCGTCGATTCGCTCTCTGGGCCGTTGGATATTTAAATTTGGAATTCTGGTGTGTTTTTGGTCGCCGGCTGTTGCGGGTTGGAAAGTTTGTTTACAACGACAACTTTTAGTAAATGATGGTTCCTTAATAGCTGAGTTAAATATTATTTAAATATAATTGCCATCGAAGTTAATAGCTACAAAATTCCATCACTTTATAGCTGCCAGATGTCCAAATCTATAAATATGCATAGTACCAAACTGGCTAGAGGGGTTTCGTTGCTCTCATTATTGTGTCATATCTAACGTGGTCTTCCCCTATAAGGGACTGAAATGAATTAAGAAAATTCATAGACAAAATGCTTAGTCTATGGTAGATGATTATTTGTGCTGTGTGGAGGCCATAGACAAATTTAAGCCACCATAGAAAAATTTAAGCATTTTGTCTTTGAATTTTCTTAATTCAGCTCAGGTGTGTGGTGTCCCTAACGCGGTTTTTGTTCAATATCGATTATAGTCTGTCCGGAAAGAATAGTGTCGTAGAATGTATGCGCTCTTGGGAACTCATACATTCTTCAAAAGCTTGCTTGTTCATATGGATAAACCACTTTTCTTTCCGGACAAACTCTAGTAAACTTTGAATGATGAGAATGTAACATTTATTTTTAATGGTTCGTCACCCGGCTGGCGTGACAGTTAAAGTTTTGACAGGTTGGGTTGAAGTGTCGCAGCAATTTATGTCGGAACTCTGAGGTTCGAGACTCGGAGTTTCGAGGATAATTTAATTAAGTTCATATTCATTCCGAGTGGATTTGGTTTCTCAGTACTTATATCAATTTAATCATCAAGTTTGTTTAATGCTTATATACTTTATGAAGTGTTTGTCGGCGAACTACGTGTAAAAGATAAATGCCGATTTAGAAATAAACGTTTCATAGTACGGGCTGGGGTGGGGGCGTATGATCTGATACGTTACGTGATACAAAGATATGATGGCACATGTTCATCAGACTAGTTTAAAAGTAACGAATTTGACTTCAAATTTACGACACTTTTGAACCAGTCTGCCGGGCAGTTCCGGCCATGCATGAACTGTACTGTACCTAAACACAAATTGATATGTGTTGCCATAAGTATCATCTTAATATCAAAGCGCTACGAGGTACGCTGATAGTAGCCTGTAGCTCGTAGTAGCTACGAACAGAAAACGCGAGAGTCGGGCTCTCGACGCTGAATAAAACCTTCCTGCAAATAGATAAAGTTCACTTTCCAACCACACTAACGATAAGCTCTAAAATAAACCCATTCTCAATTTCCATTTTCAAATTAAGAACCAGTTTAAATTTACAATGCGTTCCGTTTGCGACCCACGACTCCATTGATCGTCGACAATGGTTTTAAAGGGCTTAAGTGCCATGCAGTTTAAGGCCGTTTAAGTCGTTTTAAATAGATCTGATATCGCGTTTCGTGAACGCTGCGGGCGGAATTCGTAATTGGTACGGTGCGGAATAGACCTAAGTTTTTCTTTGAGCCTTAATCTCTTTGAAAAGGAATTTGTTTACGTGAAAAATGCGGGTGTTTCCGCATTACTGGGCCCGGAATCTATTGCCGTTTCCTTGTTTCGTTTGGCTTTTTTGTTGCGTAAGTGTTGGGGCCTTTATGTGTGTTGTGCAGAGATTCAAAGAGTTGTGCGAGCATGTGATAGTTTGAAATACTGAGTTGAAGTGTTGTGCTTATGTTTTCCTTCTGAATAAAGCAAATGTCTTATCGATGAATAACTTTTTTAAAAGAATGTGTAATAATTTTAACCAAAAAAAGAACCGACTTCACTTAGGATCCGCTATTCCAAGAGGAAGTGACCGAGTTGCTGTAAAAAATAGTGAAATCAGGAAATCACTATAGGTGTGCCTATAATAGTTGAAGAGTTCCCTCGATTTCTCCAGGATCCCATCATCAGACCCCGACTTGGTGACAATGAGACCATCTTGGGGTTATACTATACTTATTTATACCCGTTCGATTAAAAAAAAATTGAAAATCGGTTCACGATTTACGGAGATATCGAGTAACATAGATACAAAAAAAAATGATGATAAAAAAAATCAGTCCAATGAGAACCTCCTCCTTTTTTGATGTCGGTTAAAAAGGAATCGCCCCTTTGGAATATTGTATATATTCAAGATTATATTTATTATATTACACATTTTCTAGCAAAAGATGCCACAGGTATCGTGACATCGACGTTCTGTAGCTCTTATACTCGGTAATCGACACTCTGATCGCACTGGGATCGAACCAGCGTCTTCTGCATTCGATTCGCGGTAGACGCCCTAACCACTATGCTACCCGGGTCACAGCGGCACCGGTCGGTTAGGTATTTTTGCCTATGAAATGTATCAGAAATGTTTATTCATGTGATAACAGAATATTTGTGTAATACTTAGAAAAATGTTAAGCGTGTTTCAGTGTAGGCGTCAGTGGGCGACACTAGACTGCCCCGTGGCAATGTTATTTGTAGGTAATTTGATTTGACGAACGATAAGAATAACGGGCTTCATCATTCGGTGTCTTCCCTCCAGGTTACGAGAGGCACGAGAGCTTCCATTCTATACAGAATTTTTTTAATGAAAGATTTGTCGACATGTTAATGAGAATTTACCTGTGTTACAACCTCTAACCGCGTTTGCCCCCATGTGTCTGGACTCCCACATGATTTCAGAAAGCTTGTTACATCGTTCACGGTTATTTGCCTTTGTAGCAGTTACATCATGTTCGTTTCGTTGTATTCTTTGACAAAAAAACGTAAAATGTAAGATGGTTTGGTATTTCTTCGAAACGGACTTTGTATCTCAATTTTTTATTATTCGTATATTTGTTATTTTCGTGCAGAGATTCTCTAAAATCAAAGTTATTGGCACTATGCAGAATTTTCACCCAATATTAAAGCATTAAGCTTATAAGAGGCAAATCAATTTTAAACGACTACGAATATTAGGTTTTCTTTAAAGTCACGTCAAAGATATAGTTTGGCCAGAGTTTGTTCCACTTCAAGCGTAGACAGGGAGAATCATACTGTCTTTTTCTAATGCTAGTACTCTTACTACTAAAAAAGGGATGGGTATAGCATGTTACTCTGACTGTTACTGCGCTTTTGGTTTGCCAGACTATATGTTCACACTTTTGCACCTTATTACAAAGGAGTAAGGTGCATAAGTGTAAACATAGCTATCTTTGACGTGGACTGTAGGTACAATCTGGGCTCTTTTTCGTATGCTGAAATTTAAATCTCGACAGCCATACTAAAATTTTAAAAATACTATTTTTTTACCAGAACAGTTTGCACTTCCGCACTTGAAATTCTGTTCCACGCAGCATACGATATTTAAATTATGCGTCTAAAAGGTTTGCGGAGATTTTTCGTAACGCGGAGCGGTAATGGCGGTTCGTGGTCGCTCAACTTTTCACCGCGCTTCTGGCTTTAAATAAACCTTTCTGTTTCAAATACCTCTAAATAATTGGGAAGTGTATTTTAAAGTTTGCTTTGATGGATTTTAGCGCCGTTCGTAAATTAAAAACATTCCGATTGTAAAGTTATAAAAGTTACTTAGGATTGTTATCTGTGCTTACAAAGTTACATACATACATATAGAGAGGGGTCGGCAGAGATCACGGATTTCCATTTGCTACTATCCTGACAGACCACTTACGAATTAGATCACATTCGTCCACCTACAATGTTATTTTCTTAAAATATTGTTTTAGTACATTTTTGTTTCAATCATGAATATACGCTTGAAAGCGATAATATGATTGTAAATATAATAGAGTGGTAACAGTGAGCAGCAGAAGCATGAGCTTGATACGGAGTTTATTGTTAAGAGAATAAGAGCGCGTGAAGGTCATTTTTAACACCTCACCAGCTTAGCTACTTCTGCGGCTGACTTGACTGTACTGGTGTCACGTGCTAAGTATATGATGACGAAATCTTTTCTAAGAAGAAAAACTCGTTTACCGCTATTCGAATATCGCTCACTTATCTTCGGTGGTGGAACAGCTTTGTTTTCCATATAGTTTCCTTAGTATGTCTATGTCGGCGGCCGATCGTAAAATCAGGCAGATCGTAATGTTACGATGGTCACATTAATATAGGTAGGTTAGGTTCGTTAGGTTGCTTCAGATGCCTGAAGGGCAAACTGCACAGAAATAGGAGCCCTGCGTAGCGGGGCTCCGTCGACTCAGGGGACGCGTCAAAGATTTTCCCGTTTCACGATATGCTTAGGAATTTCACGATATGCCTAATTTTACGATCGGCCGCCGACATCTAAATTGCGATGTCACATATTGTTATCTCAATATAAATCGTGTCCCTAAATCCACTCTACGTATACTCGTAAACACCTAGTGGTAACGTGGTTAGATTGTGGGTTCGTGCGTAGAGTGCTGTAAGTGCGTGTTATTTTTGGAGAGGCGTCACCCTCCAATTATGACCTAACCCCCTTCGACTAAAGTGTAAAGATAATGACGTACTTAGTGCTTGCACGGTGTTCGAAGTGTGGTGCGTTTGGACAGGAAGGGCGTATCAGTAATAAACAAAAGATAATGTTACTATAGGCATAGACTTAAATATATAGTAGACGGCCACAGCTTAAGAACTTTTTGAGGCTCCGAGTATTTAGCGCCATCTAGTTCAGAGCCACCTAAACAGAGCCAATATATGTGAGATAAAATCAGCGCCACCTAGTAACGACTACTGTACTACGAGTACGTTATTCGTTACTAGGTAGCGCTGATTTTATCTCGTACATGACGCTAAATACTCGGAGCCTCAAAAAGTTCTTAAGCTATGGCCGTCTACTATATATTTAAGTCCCAAGACCCCGCATGGATAACCTCCGCTGCCAGGCTTGAAGTATTTTCACTCTGCAGTGAGACACTAATTGTGACATTTTCAAGTCAAAGGTACGTCATTGCCGGTTGTTACCAGAGTTTATTTTTAAATAAATTTTAATGGCAGTAGCGCCTTATTGACAACCGACATAGTACCTACCTTTGACTTGAAAAAGTCACCCCTTGCTTTTGGCAGCTAAGGTTACAAAGAAATAATGTACTAAGCGGAGTAAAGAGATATCTATTATCTTGTATATGGTTTAGGTACATTGAAGTATCGTATAAAATACCTCGTCAGGTTCACGGCAAAATAAAGCTTCCGGAATATTCTCAATCCAAGACACTATATTATCTTGAAAATATTTGCTCGTGATAAGTATATATTTCCTTTAACAAAAATATTATTCTTCGCTTAATAAAACACCGTTTTCTTAAAATAGAAATACAAAAATGTATTGTTTCAAGAGTATATTGAGTAAATAAGAGAGATTGTACTTTAATCAAACAAGTATTATCTTAGGTAAAAGAAAACTAGAAAATCTCTAAGAATATTTAAAACTATATTCTATTTTTGGTAAAGGAAATAAATGCTTGTCACGAGGAAATATTTTCAACATAATATAATAATGTCTTAGATTGAGAATATCCCGGAAGCTTTTTTTTCCGTGTAGTGATTACGCTATTCGACCGTGCGTACTGCCGTGACTAAGTACGTGTTATTTTGAGAGAGGCCTCACCCTCCAATTATCCTCTTTCCAAGTATACTAGCTAATTAGCTCTTACTTAGTAGATCGAAAGTGTGTAGGGGTACTAGTGGTGTTAATGGAATATTGGGTATTTCCCCAGACAAGAATGGGTAATATTCATCATTTATTCATGTCAATAAAATATGTACAAAAACAATAATCAAATAAGAAAAAATGCTCAACTTAAGACTAGCTTAAGCCTAGTCAAAAAGTCCCCCCTGAATTGTCCCTGGCGCAAAGGTACCCATCACACTAGCTGCGTTACCACGTTGCATAGCGATGGACAACCTTTGCACCAGGTACAAACCCGCACGAGCGTCAAATCCCCGTCCCCTGATACGGCGAATGGGTATTAATATTATCACACCAAAAAAATATTAATATAAAATAGACTGTAAGCTTTTGTTATTCCTATAAAGAATCATTTCAAAGTAACTGTAAAAACTTTATGTAATTTTAACGAGTTGAATAAGATTTATGTTGAGTTAACTTTGTATCTATGAGATCGTTACTTTTAAATGTGACTTCGACTTACGTAACTAAATATTATAACAACTAGGTTGAAAAATAATCGTTTTTCTACTCCTGCATTCTAATTTGCCAATAAAATGACTGACATGTAAATTCAAAGCATGTACTTTATGAACGTTGTCATAATATGACTCAAAAGTCGACTCTTAGGGATATAATGGGTCTGTCGGGCCCCGCACCGGCGCCGCTCGCCGCTGTAGACGAGGCGGGCGCCGATGCAATCCGCCGGGAGACTGAAGACAATTGTATAGAGGCAGCAGGTCATTCGTCGAACTCGATGCTTACCGGCTTGCCTAGCACTCGTAGAAAAACTATTGTGAGAAACGGTACATAATTAGGTCTTAAAATTCTCGGGTCTGTTTTTACAAAATTCGGCTTCGCCTCATTTTGTAACTTCGACCCTCGAATCTTAAGAACCTTTATTATGTAACTGTTGTACAAAATACTATTATTTTATCAATTTCATCATATATTTTCCTGCTATTCACTGCTAATGACGACACGTTGTCGTCACGGCTCTACGGAATACCCATTTTATCGGCTACGGCGTAGCGCTACGCGCGTAACATAGCAGTGAATGTGTTATGCAAGTTAAAATAGTACCTAAATAATTCGGTGTAAGTTGTAGGCAACTCCCACAGCCAGGGTAATGAGATAAACTTGGCTGTCTCATTTCCCTGGCTGTTATATTTTGAGGCAATTGTATAGTTTGATTAAGGTAAATGCACCCGCCTCGGGGTACGCGTACGTCCCGAGATAAGTAATGAGATTTAAGGTGATTTCCGGATGTCGGCTACACCGGAATTACATTTCCTGCAATATACTTTAGTAGAGACATTACCTAGAACGATGTTTTTCAATTTAAATAAGTAGGTACTCTAAAAAGTTTTTTCTCAAACATGCAATGAAATGTCTTCGTTATGTGCGTCATAATAGGCTTCAAAGTATCACGTTTAGGGCGGATCAACTCCAGAGAACAGGTAACGATTTTCATATAAAATTGAAGGCGGGAAGTAATTTTTTTTAATTTCCATTCCACATATGTTTGTGGCACAGGATCATGGCATTCAGCCATTTAAGGTTATAAGCGATATTTACTCTTTGGTTCATTTGACATTCTGCCACTACATAAGTAGTAGTATTATGATTTTCTTTTTATATGCATAAGCATATTAAAAAAAAACAATAATCATAATATTGTTTTTTTTTTAATTTTAATAGAATTTTTTTTTTGCATTTTTTTTGCTCTTTCTTTTAGCAAATTTTTTTTGTTTTTGTTTTTTAAATTAAAAAAAAAAAATTTTTGTAACGTTCTGAATTTATTCAGTCACCATATACATTATTAATACAAGTTTACGAGTACACTTTTGCCTTACGTATGTCGGAAAAAAAATTGGATAATTTTTATATTTATTTCATTGCATGTTTGAGAAAACCACTATACATACCTCGGCGTGAAAAGGGGTTGCCAGCCTCGTAACTATCCGGCCTCGCTACGCTCGGCCGTCTATATAACTCAGCCGGCAACCCCCTACTTCCCGCCCTCTGTAGTAATGTACTATTAATGGATGAGTGCATGCCCTTAAAATTAAAGTTTTCTTTTAAATACTTAAATAAATTAAATAAATTAAAAAATTGAGATTGTCATTAATAATTACCTATTAGCTCACAGCATGCAATACTGTTTTTTTTTGTATGGCGCAATACCGATACCACGAGATTGCCCATACAAAAATACTTTACAGGTATGTAAAGCCAAAATTAAAGAAATGTTACTATATTATATACCTTATTAAAATGTTTAAATAAATATCATAGATTACGACGCCTATAGCTCTGCATTCCTTTTCTCTTTGTGATATCGGTATTGAATACATGAATAATTAATGAACAAATTAATCGTACCTATCACCGAAAAGGGCGGATTTTAAATGATACACTTACCCTTGTTTGTATAAAATATGCCCGTACGGCCACATGGCTGGGGTTATAATTGTTATTTTATTAATGCCGTCCTCCCCACGCGTTCGGGTTGTGAAGTTTAAGACAACATTATGGAGTTTCGGATTGCTCACTGAAATACGGTTTTAGGAAAATATGGCAAACTTCTAACCCATTCACTGCTAATGACGACACGTTGTTGTCACGGCTGTACGAAGCGTTTTCGCTACATAGTGGGAAACCCATGTTATCGGCTACGGTGTAGCGCTACGCGCGTAGCATAGCAGTGAATGTGTTAATGCCGGTGTACGTATTAAAAAAAGCGTGTGATACTAAAATCATGTTTGGAATCTGTACAACATTAAAATTTTCTTACAACGTATGAACCTGTCGCCATAAGGTTCCTTTCGATTTGGATTATCACATATTGATTTAGAAGTCCTTCATATACAGGTAACTCTAATTTTGTAACGCATTTAAAACCCCATGTTGTTAACAAAGCATTCGTAGTTTCAGAACTTGGCGTTTATAAATTGGATTATTACTAGTAGTTCGCCTCGAACTGAGAACTCGCGATTTACTTGCAAACGAGTTGACCAATATAACAAGACCCTAAGGAGGATTTTTTTCTTCTTCTAGCTCCATAACCACTTGATCGATCCTGCTCATATACGAAATTACAAATCGTATGTATCTCTGCTACAGCCCCAAGAAATTTCATAAAGATCAGTAAAACGTTACTAAAGTTATCGTCGGACAAACTATCGAAATCAAAAAGCCATCCAAATGCCGAGACGTCCCAGTAGCCAGGTGACAGTTCGGTCTGGAGTTGTTTGTAAGAACTCACTTCGCTTACGCTCCGCGAGTTCGACTATTAACACAGTGCTCAGTGCCACCTAGTTCAACGTGCTAGTAGCCCGTAGCCACGTGTTCGTCGTATGGAGCGCGTAGTAGCTACACTAGCTACGAACAGAGAACCCGACAGTCGGGTTCTCTGCGCTGAATGTGTTAACTAAAGTGTATTTATTTATATTTATGACTTAGTTACAATATCTAACGTGTAGAGGCTCATGTGCTACGCCGTAGCCATGCTACGAAGTAGCTGTCTACGCCGTAGACACTCATCTCAGTATCTCAGCCATAAGACGTCCACTGCTGAACATAGGCCTCCTTATCATTAAAGGGGGGGTTTGCCATACGCGCCACGCTGGGCAGGCGGGTTGGCGCGCGCAGTTTTTTCTGTTTGTTGTTTAGGCTTTCGGAAGATGCTGCTGCCCATCTCCCGGTATATTCCCTTAGCAGACTCCTACTGCAACCACGGGACGATATGGTGGGGGACAATTCTAAGGCCGGGCACCCCACGGCGTGAATAATTAAGAACTATTACACTAACTAACAATGTACCCTATTAAATACATCCCCTAAACACGATTGCGTCCTACTCTTACACATGAAGGTATACACGGGCTAAAACGAGCTGGAACCTCATTAGCAATAACTGCATTTGGCATGCGGATACCGCTCGCCATTGAAACGGGTCATCTAGAAACAAAACTTCATATGATCACGTAAAACTGACTTTAGTTAAGACTTTCTTACTTATTCATGCGAATTTCTTCGACAATAAAATATAGTGGGTGTTGAATGACCCTGGCCTGATAACACGTGAATGAAGTTGGAGATTGGAGATGTTGCTCGATAGATATATTTTTTTACGTTTAAATTAAAATTTCGAGAAATTTGTATATAAATCCAAATTTTTCATTGGGTGCAGTAATGTGACAGCTCCGGGCATAGAAAGCTGGTTGCAAATGTATGTAAAGTGCTGTCGGATTACTCCACTCGATTATGAATTCCACCTTAGTCTATGTTTTCGGTCATTCTCTTGATAATCAAACTAAGACTATTTAATACATACTTTATTTTTCTAAATCGATATTGAGTGACAATACTTGTTATAAATTTAAAATTAGAATACGGCACCTTTTCTCACGAAACATTTATTTTTCGACTTTAAGCCAGCAACTGATAATAAATATGGACGGCGAGCTTCAAACAAACCGTCAGCCTGAAACTGGGAAACAACTCGATATACGCATGCTCACTACACTACCAATCAAAAGGCGTCAAAATATTAGTCTGTTTTCAATTACAACAATTACTTAAAATACGATTGGTCTGTGTCAAAATAATTTGCTGTTATTCGTCGTAGCACTGACACTTGAAAATGACAAGACAGCGGTGTCATTGGAAACGCATTATCAGTGAACGATTTCATAAAATAAAGAACAATCTTCGAATGTATCTTTTTTGTTGATAGGTTTGAATTTTATTTTTAAGGAAATAAGCTGATACTAACGTTATCGTGTTTTACTGTAGCGTTAAATGATGTTATCACAGAGTGCGTCTCTATCATACCTTAATAACTGAAAAGCGTGCACACGCAGTGAGTATTATTATCGAACGAGCGGAGCGTCGGAAGTGAGTTCTTACAAACGGCTTCTGGCTCCTGGGACGTCTCTGCATTTCGATGACTTTCTGATTTTGAGATATCGATCGACGATTGAAAGACTGAATTTGAGTAACGTTTTCTTGACCTTTATGAAATAGTAGGGATACATATATGTAGTTTGAGAGTTCGTATATGAGCTATATTTTTTTTCATACAAAGTAAAAACTATTTTTCTTGTACACCAATCAGTCCAACCAATCAACACCATCCAATAAAGCAACATATGATTTTGATGATTTTGTACATTGCTTGCTCAAACAAGTTGGAACTGTGAATTATTTTACAAATCCAGTTATTTTTAAAAGTTCTGATTCAGTTTTATAAGCAAAATCGATTCTTGCCGGTTGGATTGAATAGCGATAGCGGTACTATTTTTATACAAATGAGCCGGTATATAATTTCGGTATTCCGGCTACTAATTGATATTTTAGGTTATTTTTTGGTTAATCATAATTTATTACGTTTACCTAAATTACATTTCAGAATATAACGTCAACAATGCAAATGTCGGCTATTTTGATTTTAAATAATACCGACAACGATCCCTGCTCCGAAGCAATTGTATATTACATAATCATAAGACATTTCAATGGTTGTTCAAAAGTGGGCATAGCACCATCCCCATATAAAATTATTCGGTAAAAGAAATTTATAATAATGTGGTTTCGGCTTTACTTACGTATGATAAGTGATGTCGTCTTTTTTATTATTTTTACCAGATCAACTCTGGCACCATTTTACGGCGCAAGAAGGCATTTTTAATTATTTATTAGATTTTTTTCATAAACGTCACTACTACCGTGTCATAGGACCGCCATTTGTTAACTAACGGGCCTCGTGGCAGAGTTTGCAAGCACCGCCCCTCGCGGCAGACTTTTTGTGGGGTCATTTTGCAGCTCGAGTTCATAGTCTAGGTATATTACCAGTCGCTGCTTTAAGCTTACTATTTATAACTAACCTTGAAACCTCAATAACGTAATATTTTCATAGTTCCGGAAACCCGAGCCAGCCGCGATCGTGCGCGATTGCGCGGAATCGCCTCTAAATCAGGTTTTTATTCACAGCGCTGCGCCCGCGTTGCGTGACCGGACGCCATCTTTCACGAGTGTAACCTACATCGGGTCTGTGACACCGTTGCGGAATAATGGGGTATTCGTATTTGGAATGATATTATATGATTTGAATAGTACATTACGTACCTAGGCCGGTAAAATAAAGAAGGGCTCAGATCGCGGGTATTTGTGGCCCGAACCGAAGGTAAGGGCCATAAACAAGCGATCTGAGGTCTTCCTTATTACCGCCCGTGGTGCGTACATAATTTTACGTCTTCTCGTGGGTGTGAAGTGAGATTTGCCGCTGCGCTCTAGGGCGGTAAATCTCACTTAGCGCCCAGAGTGACGTAAATATATGTAAAACTTTACTTAACCGCATATATATATAGATTTGTAAATTGTCTCCGCTCCGAAGTTTCTAAAACCTAGGACCTCGAGGTTTTGACTGACTGATGACTGATGACTTGCTAAAGTTTTAATCAACATCTTCTAGATAATATTATTTAAAAAATCCTCGAAAGTGTCTACGAGTATAAATAAGATAAAGTCTAAATATAATGTACCTAGTATGTTCCTACACGAAGGCCGCAAAAATATGTGACAAACTCTTATTTGTAGAGCCATAGCGTGTCACATATTTTTGCGGCCTTCGTGTAGGAAGATACTATTGATGCTGACTGTGCTAAGTACCGGTCACTTTGTCAGAGTACTACGTTATTAAGTCCTGTCGTCTTTAACATCTGGTTTTACAACAGGACAAGATTTAAAGCACATGAGATTTGTTACATTTTCGCTTTTTTTTAATAGAAATAACATTTAATTGGAAGTTTCTACCTACACCCATTTCTATATACATATATACCTACTCAAAAAACGTTATCCTGCTGCGTTGCCTCGAGCATCTATAGAGAAAAATGTTTCTATATACATGTAAACGTTATCCTGCTGCGTTGCCTCGAGCAACTATAGAGAAAAATGTTTCCGCTTCAAACAATATTCTCCCAAATTCCTTTTTCTACGGCAAAGTTACTAACGCCGAAAACCAAGGTAAAAGAATAAAGCGATCATAAACAATTTATGGTCGGAACATTTACTTCGAGAAAATGTACAAAGAAAAAGCAACAATACGCGTAAGAAAATAAATATGGGCCGCTTTGTATTCTTAACGGAAAGTATCAATTTGTGGCAATGAATTTTAGTTGTACCTGATGAATATAAGTTGATGTTACAATTAAATTTTGTATGTAAGGTTTAACGGCCTCTTAGCCTAGTTGGTAGTGACCCTGCCTATGAAGCAAGAGGTCCCGGGTTCGAATCCTGGTCAGGGCATTTATTTGTGTGTTTATCACGGATATTTGTTCCTGAGTTATGGATGTTTTCTATGTATTTAAGTATTTATCTATATCTATCTATTATATATATCGTCGCCTAGTACCCATAACACAAGCCTTATTGAGCTTACTGTGGGACTGGGTTGATTTGTGTAAGATTGTCCCATTATATTTATTTATTTATTTATTGACTGACAACAATGAACAATGAAAACGAGAAAAAATTAGGTTTCTAAATTCACTTATCATTTGTTCTCTAAACTAAGTTAAAAAGGACATAAAATACAACGGTGTCTCTTGTACAAATACAACCCAATAACAACAAACGCAGGGCAAAAACATTTTGTAATTAGTTGATAATATTAATAAGAAAAGGATGGTCCGATGGCACGTAGTGACTAAACACAAGTGAGTACAGCCGCATGCAGTGATAATAGTGTTAATATGTCTCACGAAAGTTTAAATTCAAGGATGGTCCGAGTACTTCAAACGTCACTTTTCTATATCTAATCATATTCTATACCAAATATAAATCCAGCTATTATTCTAACCCAGTTATGTTAATAAGAATTAAATTAAAACATTACCTACCCTAATAACTCTGTATAAACAAATAGAGAACTATCAAAGAATATTAAACGCTCGCAATCCTGCACGGAAAAAATAGTGTGTTAGCAAAGTACCAATTTGGCTCGGTTAAAATATTTTTGGTTATATACAACCAAGTCTTATTTAAATCACGCAATTAAGCTTTGTTAATTACAAACAAGCAATTATTGCTAACTATTCTTGGTTATTTTTACCAAGCACTTATTTAAATCCAAATAAGTGTCCTAGTAAATATAACCCTTCCCTGATTCCCTTATTTATTTTTAACTAATTTAATGGTGTAGTTTCACATACGTAAGTTAGCCAAGTTGACTTCTTTGATTTAAGCAACGAACTTTGCAGGCTCCATGCGAAGCGAGTCACTCGGTTGTAAATAGCAAAAACTTATTTATTTCTAGCCGTTTCATTTTCTCAGTGTGTCTGACCTTTAACATTGTCTAAAATCTAAGCACTTTAGACACCTTCCATGTGACCTGTTATGTAGCTCGCACGTGGGTGGCATGTTGCTCCACACAGCTCAAAGTTGTGTAAACACTGTCAACAAGGGCTCGCGGGTGTTTTGATCTTATATATTTTCTGTAAGTACACGAATTTTGCAAGGCTAAGCTACGTCACGTCTGGAAATATGGAAATATAGATAACCAAGACGTATCCATATTTTCACACACGACCGTTATACATGCACTAATTTGTTCCAAAGGAGCAATAGTAGGTTTATAATTGTTATCAAAGGCCTTATCGAGTTCGGTTATAAGATTAAGTACCCAACTAGCAAAAGTAAGTACTATAAAAGTAACTAGAACGTTTTCAGAAACACCATTAGTGTTCATATATGTCCTATAACGTTGATGTAAACGTTTACAAAACCAGGTTTTGGCACAATTATATCGCAATTCCGTGACATAACGATGTTATTGCGGCTCCATACATCACATATTAGTACCATAGTCGTACTATAATGGTTACTGTAACACTTTTTAAGGTTTTAACAGTGATTGTTGTGCCGCTTACATCACTAAAAAGATACCAAAAAGTAATCACGGTGCTGTTAATGGACTTTTTAGTCCCGTAATGAAGATCATGGAGCTACTATAGTTCATCGGTAAGCTTGATGCGACGCAACGGTGCGCGGTGCTCCCAACATAATAAAAATAAGTTTCTGTGGGAATGAAGTAAAGTGAAGTGATTGAGTATTTAAAACATGATGGCCGCTTACTGTCTGTAAAGTCAGTGTTAATGTTCTACACGGCTATTTTTTTACTTGCGGTTGAAGTTTTATGGAAAAAGTATACTATTATTATTACAAATTTTTCATGCGCTCCCTGAATTATTAGTATTTATTGAATTATAATAATAAAAATTTATAAATGTCTCTAGCGATGGTAAACAAGTCGTTTTGTGCTTACTATAGGCTTAGTATATGACTATCTGTCAGGTCAGTCATTTGCCGCCATGACAAAAATAGGGTTCCTTAACACCAGATAAACCGTATGAGAAACCTTTGATGTCATACTTACTTTGGTGTGTTTTTTTTTAATTGGTGTCGGGTGAATAAACTGTTACACCAAAATGAAGGGCGATCATCACGTAATTATTAGTGATGCAACGAATACCAATATTCGTATTCGGCGAATATCAGTGTTTTTACGAATATTCGTATTCGCCGAATATTTATTATGAATTTCTAAGTATGTGTCACCATCAATAATGTTGATTGGAGATTTTCTTCTACCGACCCACTACTACTACATACCTACGGTGGTGTTGTTTACATTCAGTATATTGATCATGATCATACGTGTTATTTATTGCCATAAGGTTAATTTTATTAATATTCCTAAGCAATAAAACGTAAAGTAAATGAAGGAAGCCGTTACGAAAACGTAGAAAAGGATACAGGTTCCTAGTTAACTACGAAATGGGGTTCAGATAGTGATGACTACATTGACTACCAACTGAACCAACCTAACAATTTAAAATATTTAAACTATCGTTACTAATACTGACAGAATCTTGAGCAAACACATTACATGCTGGATTAATCGAAATATTTATTTTGTACGGAACCCGGCCTTGTTTCGCTCTCTTCACTTTACTGTTGTCAATTATCATGTTATATAAAAGATTTAATATTTTCCACTTTTGGACATTTCGGTTGATTATAAGCCGTGAAATGCTACTTTTATGTATCAGAAAAGCTCATTAAAAGTAATAAAAACTCCATTACGAAACTATGTGAGGTAATAGTTCCCAAAAAACTCATTTTAGCACCATTCAGTGTTAAAACAGCGTACTCGGGGCTACTATAGTATCGGTCCTAAAGTAGCGATTCGGAAATACTTATTGCACAAATTTGACACATATCAGTGTTGCAAAAATCAACTATAGTGCATTATTATCCCATAATAGAGTTTATGTAACAATTTTAACACTTGTACTATAATAATCATTCGGAAGCGACTATAACACAATTGTGTCCTAAAGTGGTACCTTATATAACTTTAATAGGACCAGGAAGCACTATAATAGCAAAACAGAATCATTTATAGTGCTGCGTTAAAGGTGTGATTTAAGGATGTAATGTAAACGTTTACATCACTTTTTTATAGTACTAAAGTGCTCTATAAAATTATACAGCTGAATAGCTATATAAGATACTTTTATAGAACACATGGTCATAACGAATACCTTTATAACGCTTTAAAATGACTCTTTAGTGATAAACGATTACCTTAATGGACTATTTTGCTAGTTGGGTAGAGTTGTAGTAATAGTAAAACAGTTTATTGCACTAAAACTTTGAAAACTAAATAAGTTTTAATCTCGACTATGGTATGGCTTTGGATTAGTGTAGGGAATGCAATATTGATGTTTTTTTATGGGCAACCCCGGTTTAAGTATTGGGCCAAAAAAAACAGTTTTACTTTTCTACATTTGTGTGTACGCGAATTACGTAACTAATAGTAATACTTAACTGATGGCCGAGATTAATCTGAAGATAATTTATTAAGCCAAAAAGTAAATTTGCGGAAGGTTCCTTCAAATATAGAACAAATTGACTTTATATTAATAGCTGTAACTGGACTCTAGTCTGCATCATATCTAATCAAAGACGCACGGCCATGTTTATTAACACTTTCCGTACCGCGTAGCGCGTAGCCAGGTATTCCTCGTATGTAGCGCGTAGTAGCTACGAACAGAGAACCCGACTGTCGGGTTCTCGGTGCTGAATGTGTTAAGTTAAAGACCCGGCTATAGGTATTAAAACCCCTTATCTGAGCATCGCCGATGGAGCTCGAATGGCTTCCGGGCTCTCGGCTCTGAATGTCAGCATTCACGCGACCAATATGGCTGCTGTATGATCCCCAATATAGGCTAGATTGTTATCTAACTTTGGTTGTAACCTTGTTTTAAAAAGTAGAGGCATACGAGTGTGTACCATCGCCAACATTGTTAAGTGGCCATTTTAATCCCTATTGCAACGGCATAGGGACTATCGATGGTCACTTAAGTGTGTTGCTGTTTGTATTCATAGATATACTTGCCAAGCTACATTTGTAGCAAACGTAACTTTCCAACCTTACAACTGAAAAATAAACGATTAAAAATATCTGCAGTGCAATGATTCGTTGTCTGCGGCATACGGGCATTGCAATCCGTGCCGTTGACAGGTAGGCAAAGACTAAAGTACCTACCGATGCCATCCTGATTGCAACACAGCTATACCTACCTGAGGCTATGCAGCAAAATTATTCATAGAGTGGGTACAACCAATTTGATTCCTATAGGCCACTGTATGTATTATAGACCGTAAGCCAGGAACAAACATTTGAAACATTGGTCATAACGTTCCAGGCCGACAAAGCGCTTCATCAAAATTATACCAGCGTAAGCAAGGCGAAGAAGCGAATATGAAGGTCAAGTTATACTAGACACTTGCGACAATCGTGCCTCGTGGTCGTGCCACATTTTGTTTCCGTCTGCTACTTCCATAGTGACGCTTTTATTAAAATTCATTTATTATCTTACAAATTGTGTTTACCTTAGTCTCCATTGTTATTCTTATCTGCCCGGATTTATTTAAGTAATGTCCCCAGTTCGAGCCAAGACAGATAATGATGTTATTTTTAGACATACTTACTTAATCATTTCGTTGTGTAGGTGCCTGAAAACTTTGTGCCAAAAAGGTACTTCAATTTAAAAATCTAAAATAAATATTTAAGGGTTTTTAGATATTCTAGAACGGTTCTGCCAGATCCCTTTTTGTGGTGACGAACAAGCATACAAACTCACATGAACTTACATAGAGTGTTTCCTGTAACATGAGCAATAAATTAAATCGTAGATTCTACTCCTCAAACAATAAAACTTATGTTCAACAACTTTTAAAAAATATGTATTTTTTAGATTGTCTCTTTTTCATACAAACTAAATAGTATTTTCAATGTACGTTAAAATCCGTCCAATTGACATTGCTTGTCAGTCTTGTCACCCTACAGACATAATCAATTTCGGAATACATTGCGTGTTCGAATAAACTTTAAAGTGAAATAAAAATCAAACCATAAGTTATTTTTAGAAGTTGCTGAACAAACGTTGTCTGGTTTGAGGAGTAAAATCTACGTTTTAATTTATTGCTCCTATTACAGGAAACACCCGTATATATAAAGTAATCTTAAACAGATTAAACGCAAATGTATTTGCGATTTACTGACAAAAAGTTATGACAAACTTGTGGTAGCATCAATTATACAAATAAATAAGCTTAATAAATAATAAATTTTCTAACTATATCTATTGTTGTTGCAGGTTGTGTGTACAGAAAGTAATTAAACAAAATGACAACGTGTAACTTATGGTGAGTATAGATAATTAGATACTTAAATGCTGAGGATATATCTTTTTATTTCTTAGTTTAGATTGATATTACGTTGATTCTAGCGCATGATAAAATGGATTATTTCAGTTAATATTAATATGCCGTGGGGTGACCGGCCTTAGAATGTCGTGGGGTGACCGGCCTTAGAATTGTCCCCCACCATATCGTCCCGTAGTTGCAATAGGAGTCTGCTAAGAGAATATACTGGGAGATGGGCAGCAGCATCTTCCAAAAGCCTACAAACAATAAACAAAAAAAAAACTGCGCGCGCCAACCCGCCTGCCAAGCGTGGCGCGTATGGCAAACCCCCCCTTAATCCAAAGGGGAGGCCTATGTTCAGCAGTGGACGTCTTATGGCTGAGATGATGATTATGATGATTAATATGGACTTCCGCAATGTCCAAGCATACAAATTCCATCAATTATCAAATTTTACGTTTCGATAAGTATTAATTACCTGTGGCAAGTAACAAAGAGAATGTGATAGTCTAGATCAAAAGGTACCATTTAGCTTCCGGCGATCACACTTATATTACTCGAATACAATATTGAATCTGTGCAACGTATATCGTAAGTGCCTTCCACCACCAAATGGTACCTTTTACAAAATAGGGTCACGAATAAATTGTTACATAAAGTTATGGATAATTTGGCAGCTCAGCTGAAGGCAAATTGAACATAAAAAGATTGTTTCCTAAAAATGATCATAAAAATAAAACAAAGTCTTAGGCGCCTTATCGACGAGCGTAACTTTCATTTCGCAAAATTACGGCTCGTAACCCAGAAATAGTACAAAGAAACCTTTTGTTTTAAAAAAGGATCTTGTTACTCCATTTTCTGCGTAAAACTTATTTTTTCTACTCGTCGACTGTAATCTGTGTATTAGGATTTTATAGACCAGAGTTAAACCTTACACATTTAAATGTTGTATAGTATATGGCACTTCCGGGATCATTAAATAGATTTACTAAACAACCCGCCCCTAAACTAAAATAATATTTAAAAGAGAATGTCATTCACATCTCGGTAAAATGTGTAGAGTTTGTCCGGAAAGAAAAGTGTCATGGTTTATATGGGAGCTCATACATTGTACGACACTTTTCTTTTCGGACAGACTCAACTTTATAATTTCCGAACGTACTTAATCTGTCAAATTTTCTTCTACAAACTTGCTTCTACGTTGTGATTGTATTATAAAAAGACCAATCACAACTACACCGACATCTTGGAAGTAAGTTTAGACACAGTTTATTCTATCCATCTCTTTCTACTACGCACACAATCATATGTATGTCTCTTTTCGGTGGTGTCTTTACCACCGAATAGGCCCAGATACAATTACTTCCGGTTTGAAAAATAGTGTTTGACGTTTGATTGGGAAAAATTTAGAAAGAATGAAAGAAAATCAATTCTTACTTAATACTCGTAGAAAAAGTATTGTATACAATAGTGACATAATTAAGCTTTTCAATCTCGTACCTTAATTAGGCCACTCAGCAAGCTTCGTGGCCTAAACGCGGTACTCGACTGAAAAGCTCTTGATTATGTCACTATTGTATAAAATACTATATTATTTACAGCCAGTATTTATAGATAAACTTGGGTAGAAAGGTAAAATAAATGGATTCTTAGTTTAGTGAAGGATTTGTATGAGATTTTAATTGATCAAATGATATTTTTATTGATTTATTTTGTCATGCTCTTACGTATACGTCCCACTGCTAAGCCCGGTCTCATCATAAGACGGGTTGGGAGTCCCTACTTTAACCTAATGTTGGGTACTTTCATATGTGACATTCCACGAGAAAAGGTACCTTATGGCGGTTGGGGCTTACGCTATTTCTAACGACGCTGCAATACTAATGCGATGCTTCGCAACGTAAGCGCCAACCGCCATAAGGTACTTTCACCCGTGGGACGTCACATATTAACTACATATTACAGTCCGCGAGCTTTAAGAAGAACCTTCGGGAATCTGCGATGACACACGAAAGTAATACTGCTGTTCTGCTTTTTCATGTGTCACTGTTGATTGATACCCGACGTCTCTTTCTAAAACCCGAAGGTTCTTTATAGAGCTAACGGACTGTATTCTATTTAGAAAATAATATAAATGTTAGCGTTACCATTTTCCCTTGGGGCTTCAAGAATAAGGTAACCGCGTTTATTTTATTTATCACCGGTGACATTTCGAGGCTGGAATGAGATGAGCCCGGATTCTTCCACATTCTTATGTGCATTCTTATGAGCGAAACATACCTTAGACTCGCGGCTGAATTCGCCCGGCTGAGGCGGAAAATAGAGACGTTTAAAGACCTCGTCCGTTGTCCTTTCAATAACATATGTATGTAACATATCAAGATTGATTGTAACTTTTTGCGTACTTATTTGTAATAGATCAAGAGTAGGTGGAAGGCAACCCTATCCCATCGAGTAGCAAAAATCGGCTTATGTAGGGTAATGCACGGTGGAAAGTTACGTGTAGTACTTGGTAGCCTGAGCCAAACTTGGAGCATTTTGTACAGTCTGATCCGTGATCAAGTAGACTAAGTACAAAGTGTATGTATATCATAGATAGACCAAACAATACTGGACTGAAAATCTTCCTCCTAGCGTTTATCCCGGCTTGGGGTCCGCTTGACAACCTAATCCCATGAATTGGCGTAGACACTAGTTTTTACGAAAGCGACTGCCATCTGACCTTCCAACCCAGAGGGGAAACTAGGCCTTTTTGGGATTAGGTCCGGTTTCCTTACGATGTTTTCCTTCACCGAAAAGCGACTGGTAAATATCAAATGATATTCCGTACATAAGATCCGAAAAACTCAGTGGTACGAGCCGGGGTTTGAACTCGAGACCTCCGGATTGAAAGTCGGACGTCTTACCGCAAGGCTACCAGCGCTTTTTTAATGCTGGACTGAAAATGTTGGTGTCAAATGATTTCTATTCGGGAAAACCAAACAGAATTTTCCTTACATCTTTAAAATTCTTGCTTTATTTCGAAATCAGTTGCCAGTTTGAGATTTACGGTTACGATTTATAACTACGCTAAGTGAAAATATCTCTTCTGAATTCTCGACTTAAGAAATTGAAATCGGTTAAATGTAATGTTAATTATATTAATAACACTTTGCAAAAGTTGCCTGAGCACTTCCAGTAAGATAACAGAACTTTAAAAGCGGATATCTGTCAGATATCCAATTTGTATAATGGAATATGCTCCGACCACATTGCCAGCCGATTCGATATCCCGGGGCTTATGCCCCAGTAAATGTCTCGGAAATAGGTACTCTATTCTTTGCTAGAGTTTGCGGTTGCCCTTATAAATGATCTTCCCATTTTTCTTATCAAACAAATGCTGAGACGTAATTATTTCTTTTAACTCGAACGCCCTTTAGATTTATGTTATTCGAAATTTAAATTTGGAACTAAATTCAAACGCGACGTAGAGCCGTTTTTATAGATTGCCGGTGTCATAAATTAAAAGGTATTGAGCGGTCAGCGTTTCTGCGTTCCTGATTCAAAGAATACTCAACCTTGTTTGTTCAATGTTAGAGTTGAAAGTGGCATAAGCAGAAGGATGCACGTGCCAAAACTAGTAACTTTTTTCTATAAGTATAATGGCGCTTTAATGGCGTCTCAGCAGCAGTAAAATATATTGATTCCGTTTCCGCAAGATGGCGGTTCCGTGTTGTAAATCACGAATGGGAATGCTTGGTATAGAATATTACAGAGAACCGCACAATATATTTACGTAACTAAGTTAGTCTTGTAGTGAATCGCTTTCGAGTATGTTAAGGGAGTATTTTTTTAGAAAAGAATAAGAACTCAAAATATACTCATGCATGATAAAACAGGTACATATCTGTAGTAAACTTTTCTTGTAAAATTGTAAAACCATGAAGGTACCCTAAGTCTTTTATCATAAAAGAAGTATTGATAAACGGATTTTTCTTGCTTCTCGGACCTTCCCCTACCTTTGATTTATTTTACAAATCCAAAATATCCATTTTTATAGACTTAGCGGTGCGATCGTCCACATTAAATAAGCCGCATATTTGTCGAGCACACCACCCTATTAATTGACGATGATTTGTCGTCCTAGTACAGGGCACGGAACTAGGTACGGCCCATGGGCCGGACCACTAGCCTCCCAATCGGGCCGGAGAAGAGCTAGATTCTATACAATCTGTCCCTCGAACCGGGGGACCGTGCGGCCCTCGGGTAAAAAGTTTGGAGATCAGTTGTAGTGCATTCTGCATTCATTTCCCACGAGCACAGTGCAGAAAGTTAGCACAAGTTGGGCGTCGGGCAGGATGACTTACACGGCTTGCGAGCTTACTCGTACTTAAGATACTGTTTAACCTCGGGAGAGCCGTGAGACTGAAGGCACGATGTGTTTGAATTTGTTTTCTTTGAATGGGTGGTTTCACAGTGTTTTGGGGAGTTGCTTATATGTATGCACACAGTTTTAAACACGTGTGTAGTCTTTGTATAATTGGGATAGTTTGGGCAGCTTTGCATGATTTAACTTAAATTGTTCCAGCAAAATTATGATTACATTACATGAGGTATTATAGAGTAAAACCGATATCATACGAACAATAAAAATTGCGGCAGCTGTCATTTTATAGAAGCGTATACGCTAATCCACATGATAACTTACTTACTCTCACACCCACTGACTTATCAGATTTTTATGCTCACACCCAACGTCCAAGTATAATGTACAGTCACCGGCAATAGTATCTTCCTACACGAAGGCCGCAAAAATATGTGACACGCTCTTAGGGCTCTACAAATAAGAGCGTGTCACATATTTTTGCGGCCTTCGTGTAGGAAGATACTATTGCCAGTGACTGTACAAGTAGTATCTGTGAAAGCAACTTGGACAGCATGACTCTGACTGAATATGCTTGCCAACTACACTAGCAGTACATTTGCGAACACTGCCCAACTGTCAGCGAAACAAAATGGCGGTAACTAGCGTTGCGGATTGCGGCCGTTGCGTTTTGCATTCATTTCCCTGGACGCGGCCATTCTGACGGTTACGGCTCCCCAAAGCTAATGCTGACTTTTTAATTTTTGCGACCATAGACTAGAGACTACTAGAGAGGACGGCGAAGAGTTGGTAGGCCCCCTACAAGGTGGACTGATGACCTGGTGAAGGTCGCTGGAGTCCGCTGGATGCGGGTGGCACAGGACCGGTCATTGTGGCGTTCAGTGGGGGAGGCCTATGTCCAGCAGTGGACGTCTTTCGGCTGAAATGATGATGATGATGAGACTAGAGACTCTGCCTCGCGCTTGTAGCCGGTCCTAACGTTTTCCTAGTATGTAGAGAAAAACGACTATGAACAGAGAGCTTGATTAGAGAATTGCTGGTATTCAATGTGTTACTTTTTGTGCTAGGTTTGGAATCAACTTGGTCACGGGTGTTATGGTGATTGGCAGTTAAAAGACCTAAATTCCCTCCCTATCTTTTTCAGCGCGAGTGAAAGAGAAACACTGGGTTACGATTAGTATGGGAGCTCATTGCAAATTTAGCAAAATGATGAATTTAAAAAAACTGTGCATTAATTGAGAAATTTAAGGCAACGAAGTTTTTAGTATTAGTGTGGTGGAATGTTGTTCTTAATTACTGATATAAGCCAAGAAACTAAAGACGTGCAATTGTTTTAAGCTAATTTTAGATGTAACTTTGGAATTATTTTCTATCGAGCCGATTTCGTCCAATCGTGTATTAGAATTAACCAAGTTCTTTTAAATATAATGAATATTAACATATATTTTTTTTACTTTTCCAAAACAAGTACTTATAGCTATATGACTGTTTAAGTAAAGTCAATTTGAAGGTCATTGGGTCTTGTCAGCCTCTTAACAGAGCTGTTTGATGCTATGTATACCTAAGTACTACACCTATACATAGGTATGTAAACCTCGACCGATAAAGCCATCGTCACCTAAATCCTAATTCTTAATTCAGCGGAGTAATCTGACAGCTCCAGTCATACAAATGTATGATTAGTTGAGGTTTAGGTTTTACAAAAAGGCCTTGCTGTTTCTTATCCTGCAATTTCATATTTCACGACCTTACATTTTATATTAAATATATAGGATTGAATATGGCATTCATACAGCGATAATTCCATTTCCCGCAAATGCCATTTTATCTTTCTCTAATTCTGAATTCCACTGTAAATGTTTTACACAAGTATTATATTATATTATACGTGGAGCAGTGAATAAAACATCGCAGTCCACACTTGACACGGTTGCGGCTCGGCCCCTAATCTAATTAAATTCTAGCCTCAATGCTGCCTGCAGATGTCGGCATGCGGCAAATACGAAACGTACTATGTCTATACGAGTTTTGTGGATACACGACGTTTTGCCTTTGGAAATGCACAAATGCAAGCAAGAATAACTAGATATGCGAGTTTTTAGCCCAAAATACACCGGTTTTATGGACATCAAATAGAAGCCAATCCTAAATAGATATTTAGGATTGACGCAAACACAAGTACAATGGCAGCAAGGGTTTGATGTTACAAGTTCACAACTAGTAACAATTTTTTTCTAATGAATGTATTTATTTGATATCATTTTAGACAGGCAGCTTGCGCTGATACGTCTAAATCATAGTTCACTAGGCACTAATTCACTGTTTTAAATCAAATGCTATCGCCTCGCATATAGGATTATTAGGATTGCGTTTCCGCCAGAGGTGAGTGAGGATGCGTAGAAAAGATTTTTTTTTGAAAAAATAGATTCACTTCATTTAATAATTCTCACACGGCGCAGCATTGCGTTGTGTTTGTTAAGAACCAATCAATCCTCGCTCATCTCAGTTGGAAACCAAGGTTTAGAACTATCTATTAAAACCACCACGACAATTTCCTTCTAGATCGCTAAGATCGCATCGTATATTTTTACCTTGCCTTTTCATTTTGCGTGTCGTCACGTTTTTCCATTCATTCATTCAGCGAGTGGCAATCAATGGAGCGTCTCTGTGGACCCGCATCGCTAACGAAGAGACTGCAGATAGATGCGCAGGGTTCACGCAAGAAGGGCATTGCATAGGGCTTGCAACTCCGGAATTGGATTGTATGGCCAATTCCGGAATTCCTCAGTTCGCCCATACACAGATAGAAATAATATCTTAATTCAAAACGCAAAACTCTCTTGCACGCGGTTTCTTAAAGAGAGTAATAAATACCTTAGACCAATAAACATGACTTGAGTTAAAAATATCATGATTTTTAAAAGAAGATTTAAAATTATTTAGCTTTAACTTTACCTATTTTTAAAGCGAATAGTAATGATTTGAGTTAAGATAATAATTATTTACGGCAAAAAAGCACCAACATTTTCCTTTAAGAGTTTTATGTGTTTACGTAAGATCGATTAGTTCTTGGTTTGATGTTTTCAATCTACAGCTAAGAGCCAAAGCTAATTTAAAGAAGTAGCACCAAAAGTTAGATTTGAGATTTTTAAGTTTTTAGGCAAGAGAGATTAATTTTTGCTTTGATGTTTTCAACTTACAATCAAGAGCCACAGCTATTCCAAAGAAGAAGCACATAATTTTTGCTTTGAAACATTTAAATCTTGGACGTTAGTTACCCTGCGCATCAATAGATGTCTCTGCGTGTAGGTTAGAACACGCGAACGTTTGTTCAACGTAACTTCATGACCCTCGCCGCTTTACCCGGGCTTAGTTGAGATTCACAATAGCAATCTCAGCTCTAGCTAATACGATTATAAATTGTGAGTATATAAATAATCATAATTTATATTTGTATTATCTACTTTTAGTTAAACTTCCTTTCTTGGGATTAGTCCCGAGAAACACAGTTTCTGCTACTAGGTTTTTAAGTAGTGCACTGAGACACTAAGGCGATTATCACACTGACGACGGATCCGCATGCGGCGCCGGTGTGCGAGCGAGATAGCGCTATACACATGCAGAGCGCTATCTCGCTCGCGCACCGGTGCCGCATGCGGATCCGCGCCAGTGTGATAACCGCCTTAGAAAATGTTATTGTTTGTTTCAAGTAATCGATTTCATACGCCAAGAAATTTTAGATCTTGGTGTGAAAATATCGTGACCGTATAAGAGACTCTGACGGTAACCCATTTCAATCCAAACAGGAGTTAGTCAACGCGATGAACGTTGAGTTTATTACCGCGGCAAAAAAGTGCGGCGCTCCCCCGGCCAACCGGCCGCTCGCCAGCGCCGCGCTAGCAGCTGACGTCGGAGCGAGTGACGTATCAATGTGGCTACCGCGTTTCACTCCCTCAGAAATCGTTAATATATTAAAATATCACATTGCATCCAAAACCAGCACTGACTGCTACGGCCTGTCCGCTAGCTTACTAAAACTAGTAGCAATGCCATTGGCCACCCCAATTTCTTATATTTGTAATAGTAGCGTTCGACAAGGAGTTTACCCTGCCGCCCTTAAAAAGGTAAAAATTTGTCCGCTGTACAAGGGGAAAGGTAGCCGGTCTGACGCTAAGTCGTACAGACCAATATCCCTAGTACCGGCAATTAGCAAAATACTAGAAGTAGGCTTAAATCAGAGGCTGGTTAAGTTCGTATTAGGTCTTAATGTGCTATCGGATCGTCAATACGCATACCGGACGGGACGCGCGACCTCTGACCTGGTACGAGAAGTGATTCGGCGAGTGTTGGGTGCGCGCGAGGCCAAAGTGCGCGTAGCGCTGCTGTGCTGCGACCTCTCGCGCGCGTTTGACACAGCCGACCACGTTCTCATCGCCGACAAGCTCCAGTTCTACGGAATTCGGGGCCCCGCACTCTCCTTACTTACCTCATTTATGTCGAATAGGACCCAAGTGGTGGTAGGTGAGGCAGGTCGTATAACATCCACGGAGCTGGAGAATATCCTCGGTGTACCACAAGGATCGTGTTTGTCAAATACGCTCTTCAGCATCCTATTAAACGACCTTCCCGCACGCATCAAGGGCGCCGAAATTTATATGTACGCCGATGACGTAGCTGCAGTGATCGAGGCCCCTACGGACGCAATGCTTGAAATAAAAATCAACCAAGTAGTCTATCAACTTGAGGAGTGGTTTTCGTCTAACGGTCTCGCTTTAAATAGAGACAAGACCTGCTTTTTGACATTCGACCTAAATGGTAAAATCCAAAAGCAACTCAACGTCAAAGCCGGCGATACCGTATTGCAGCAAGTACGGTCGACAAAGCTACTGGGCTTTATTATCGACAGCGCTCTTACCTGGGATCGGCACATCAATGAGACGAGCTCGAAACTGGGTCGTGCGTGTTTTGGACTGGGTAGACTGGCCACCACCGCATCAGCTGACGTAGTGCGATCTTGCTATTTCGCGACAGTGCACAGTCTACTCACATATGGCGCAGAGTTGTGGGGCCACGGGGCTGACGCTAAGCGTGCATTCATAATGCAAAAGGACGCACTGCGTGCCGTCGCTAAAGTTCCGTATGGCACTTCATGCAGGAACCTATTCAAGGACCTACGAATTTTGACATTAGCCGGCGAAGTCGTGTACCAGATGGCGCTTTTCGCCCATTCGAACAGAAACTTGTTTAAAGAACGCGGTGTGAACAAGAATTATCCGCTCCGCAGTAACAAATACGAGTACCGTCTCGTCACTCCTGATCACAGGCTGTCGAAGTCGGAGCGATCTCCATACATTATAGGCCCAGCGGTTTATAATAGATTACCCGAAACAGTCAGAAATGCAGCTTCCACCGCTATTTTCAAACGCAGACTTCGAAAATGGCTAGGAACTTTAAACATGTACAAGGTTGAGGAATTCTATAACTTACCTTTCACATAATTTATATTAGTATACCTTCTCGTTATTAGAAATTATAACGCGATTGAGTACCTACTTGAATGTAATGTTCATATGTATAATAATCCTACTATTGTATTGTATTGTATTGTACCTGCTAGTATGTAAGATACACACATGTGACCTGTAACTTCGGTGTTATCAATAAAGATTTGTATTTGTATTTGTATCAAATTTTACATCAAGTAACACATGCTCTTGAACTAATGCGATTTCTTGTTTCCGTGGAGAAATTCAATTCTCAATTTAAACTATGAGTCTTCATCCAAGAAACAAAGTTTCTTGGCTTAAGTTCTTTATGTATTGCACTAAGACACATAAAGTTCAATTTAAAAAAAATACAATACAAAAACAAAATTCAAACGCCCTTCGTGAGAATATTAAGCTATTTTAAAAAGAAGATTTTTATATCTCGGATAAAGTATTGAATTTATTAGGTTAAGTAATAAACTTTGAAACATTTTATATCTTAAAATAAAGAATTTTATTTTTTCCTTATATGGGAAACTGGATATCTCTTGATTCAAATAGGTTTCTTTGGTTGAAGAGATTTTTTCTATCTGTGTACAAACAAACGGTTGCAAGCCCTAGTATTGCATAAGTATCGCTTAAGAAAACCTGTACTTTGTTTTGTTACTGCTGTAATTACTAGAGATGCAACGGATAGTGGTTTGGCCGGATACCGGATACCGGATATTCGGCATGACCCTCCGCCGAATATTCGGTATCCGGCCGCCGAATATTCGGCCGGCGGTACTATACCTACAATTTGAGTTTCGCAGGTGCGCGTCGTTCAGGGTTCGACCTGTGTCGTAGTGAACGTTCGCGCGGATACATTCCTAGGAATTCTAGGCAACAAAACGAATTTTATTATGTCAGTACGGAGTAACTTCTTGCAAAAGTACACACGCGCTCGCGTATTTTTGTGTAAAAAAATGTTTTGTATGACTAGTGGGCGACTCTGACTACATCCGGTATCCGGCCGGATAGTACGAAGATATCCGGTATCCGGCCGGATACTAAAATAAGGGCCGGATAGGCCGGATACCGGATAGTAACCGGATATTCGGTGCATCTCTAGTAATTACAGTGAAACAGGTTTTTTTTAAACCACATGAATAATAATGATATTCCATTCGGCCAAATTTAGGAAACCAAAACTCGGCTTTCTACCATTTATCAGGAAAATCCAAATAGTAGCGTTCATAGGCCACAGAAAGTTCTTACACAGATAGAAAAAATCTCTTCAACCAAAGAAACCTATTTGAATCAAGAGATATCCAGTTTCCCATATAAGGAAAAAATAAAATTCTTTATTTTAAGATATAAAATGTTTCAAAGTTTATTACTTAACCTAATACATTCAATACTTTATCCGAGATATAAAAATCTTCTTTTTAAAATAGCTTAATATTCTCACGAAGAGCGTTTGAATTTTGTTTTTGTATTGTATTTTTTTTTTAAATTGAACTTTATGTGTCTTAGTGCAATACATAAAGAACTTAAGCCAAGAAACTTTGTTTCTTGGATGAAGACTCATAGTTTAAATTGAGAATTGAATTTCTCCACGGAAACAAGAAAACGCATGAGTTCAAGAGCATGTGTTACTTGATGTAAAATTTGATATTTTCACACCAAGATCTAAAATTTCTTGGCGTATGAAATCGATTACTTGAAACAAACAATAACATTTTCTAAGGCGGTTATCACACTGGCGCGGATCCGCATGCGGCACCGATGCGCGAGCGAGATAGCGCTCTGCATGTGTATAGCGCTATCTCGCTCGCACACCGGCGCCGCATGCGGATCCGTCGTCAGTGTGATAATCGCCTTAGTGTCTCAGTGCACTACTTAAAAAGCTAGTAGCAGAAACTGTGTTTCTCGGGACTAATCCCAAGAAAGGAAGTTTAACTAAAAGTAGATAATACAAATATAAATTATGATTATTTATATACTCACAATTTATAATCGTATTAACTAGAGCTGAGATTGCTATTGTGAATCTCAAATAAGCCCGGGTAAAGCGCCGAGGGTCATGAAGTTACGTCGAACAAACGTTCGCGCGTTCTAACCTACACGCAGAGACATCTATTGATGCGCAGGGTAACTAACGTCCAAAACTTGAATGTTTCAAATCAAAAATTATGTGCTTTTTCTTTGGAATAGCTGTGGCTCTTGATTGTAGGTTGAAAACTTCAAAGCAAAAATTAATCTCTCTTGCCTAAAAACTTAAAAATCTCAAATCAAACTTTTGGCGCTACTTCTTTGAATTAGCTTTGGCTCTTAGCTGTAGATTGAAAACATCAAACCAAGAACTAATCGCTTTTGACGTAAACACATAAAACTCTTAAAGGAAAATTTTGGTGCTGTTTTGCCGTAAATAATTATTATCTTAACTCAAATCATTACTATTCGCTTTAAAAATGGGTAAAGCTAAAGCTGAATAATTTTAATTCTTCTTTTAAAAATCATGACATTTTTAACTCAAGTCATGTTTATTGGTCTAAGGTATTTATTACTCTCTTTAAGAAACCGCGTGCAAGAGAGTTTTGCGTTTTGAATTAAGATATTATTTCTATCTGTGTAGTAAGCACCCGCTGACTACTAGTTACTCGTATTGCAATCAATAAGCACCGGTAGAATAAATAGGCATAGACACATATTTTAATTAGATCATTTACCAATTTGTTTCAATAGCAGTGGCGGCGCGCCCATAGAACAAATTCCCGCTGGCTTGCCTAATTTTCAGGCACGTGACCAGTTTAAGAAATTTTAGGCCAAATTAAGTTCCGGCTTGCCTAAGAAATTTTTTGACCCACCGCCACTGTTCAGTAGTTCATTATGATACGCAAATAAATCCAACAATTTCTACTAACTAACAGCAATGTTCTAAATAGGTAAAACTGGCAACCCTATTGCACTTTCTCCGCCCATTACCGGCGATGAGCGAAGTGCGCCCGCGGGACCGAATGGGAATCAAAGTAAACGCGCCGGTCGTTTCGTTCATTCGTTCTTCCATTCGCGCTGACTGTTGCCGCGAGTCGTTTGTCTAATTAAATGCTCCTCGGCGGCTGGAGGAAATACAATTGTAGCTGTGAGGTAAATAGTTGCTTTGGTCTCAATTCGATTACCGGACAAAATAATTTTCGTATTGAATCACTTAAGCCTTTTTGCATTTTTCATTTGTTCTGGGACTATATCGGTAGAACACAATAGGGAATATTACGCAAAACTCTGCGTAGGTGGCGGCACTAGCACATCCAGATGAAAATAAAAATTTCGTTACCTGGTTCTCTGTCACTCTTTCATACTCGAGCGATAGAGAGGCACATGTCAAAATTTCGATTCTCTCGTTTTACGATAGGCCCTTTGTAGACAAACCGCCTTGGTGCGCAAATGCCATATTTATTCGTTATAAATTATCTGTGAAAACTTGTAAAAAAACTGTTTAAGGCCTAGTATGTATTAATAACTCTATGGTTTACCGGTGTGCTAGCGCTGCACTCTGGTGGCAGAATATTGCAGTAATATCCCCTATTGTTAGAACACGGGCCGTATTCTAACTTTAAAACACATTTAGAAACGATCCAACTTCAATACAATTCCAATGCATTAACAACGCAATACAGCCAACAAACGCCTCCTGAGGATGGCCCTCTACTACTGGAACGCCTACTTATTTGTGGACGAGTTTAGTGCGAGGGACCACTTCGTCAATTTACAAAGACACTTTTTTCTTTCACTAATAATAGTGCATATTGCGTAGTTTTAGAAAGTACTAGTAACTCCATATCGACAAAGTGGTCCTTTTGTCCGTACACTAACACATTTATTTATCGTATGGCTTGTTACAATGTCACTGGATATTACATAATTAAACTTAAAAAAGAGAGAAACTAAGATTAAAATTTTGCCCTGCGCAAGTACGCAACCGCCTACTGAGGGCGAGTCTCCTACCACTCCTCCATTTCTGGCCGCCTGCTGAGGAAGTGAGGACGGCCCTCTACTGCTGTACGCCTTCTGAGGACGAACCTCCTACCACTCCAGGCCTATAACCGCGATGCGCTTCGTTCATCGAATCATCTATTTGCATCACTCTCCTTCGTATATGCAAGAGCGATAGAGACGGGTCATCGTTTTGTCGATTTTCGAACTTCACGGTAGGCCCTCAGGCGCCCATAGAGGGCGACCGCTCCACGAGGAATCTCCGGCTATTTCAACTACCTTAAATTATATGTTTCACGAACGGCCATGGTGACTTATACCTCTTAAACTGAAAAAAACAACCCATTCCCTACATTTTTTTTTCTTCTTATTCAACCTTCTCTACATTTTAAGTTGCGTGCTCTTCCATAGACTAACTTGAAACTTCTTTTACAATTACATCTTTTCTTTTATCATAAGCCATTTTACTTTATTCGATTTAGCCTGAAATAATTCACTTCCCTTCCAAAACAACGCCATTTTCCAAGTAAACGAAATCGGCAAATATTTCTTCGTCCAAAATTGTCACTTTTCGATAACGTCGTCCCCTTAATAGAATTCCTCGCCCTGACAAGGTCAAGTTAACCTTCTCTGGCCCTGTCATAGACTACCTTCCACTGATTCCGCAACTCCTAACCTGAAGTTGAACGCTGGCCTCCGAGTTTATTGTTGCAAGTATAGTTTATTTTAAATTGATTGTTTTTGTAATTTTTTGTATGTCGTTATTTTGTTATACTTCTTAATTTTCTAATGCATTGTTCTATTATTCTCTGTTTGTATTTTTTTTATATATTTGCGTTTTTTTAACTCGGCCTTAGCAAGTGGCCGACAAGCAGCGATATGACTAATAAGCGACTGGCGATGTTCTAATTTTTACACCATAAGCCTGTTTTCTCTTGAAGCGCCAATCCAATTCGTGTAAACATTTCCTTAATATGGTGGACGCAAGTGACGCAACATTATCAAATAAAACTTGAAAATTAATATACGCATTTCTTTTTTCACTCGGAATTTACGTTTAAGTTTCTACGCGCACATTTCTTGCGCGAGAATATACTGCTGGATGGAATAGCTGCGTTATATTATATTATTACTAGTTTACAACTGAAGTTGCTCTAGCTATCAATTATTCCTAAGGTACATTTGTAAAGGACTTAAATGTTGATGCTATTAACGGCTGCTCTTACTAAATGGTTATGTGTCGTCATGTGTAGTCACAGTAAACCGTCTAACGTGTAATCTAGTAGACAAGTGATCTGTTGACCCCATAGTCTTTGTAGAGAACCAGTGTAATTTGACCCCGACATCCGTAACCACAACTTGTGGCTGAAGGTCCACGTTTCCAAGTTTGTAAGGGAAGCTAGTGGAATCCGCTGTTTTTCTCAGTGGCCTACGTCAAGAGGGGACAGACAGTTCACATTAAACTGTTTCACGCTATTGCTTTCTTTAATACAGTAACCTTTTTTAATGTTACCAAACAAAGCTTGGCTTGTACAAGAAATAAAAGTAAAAACATAGTAACCCTAATACCTCGGAAACTATTGTTGAAGTCGGTTAAAATGTAGCCTATGTTGCCCGGGCCATAATAACGAATCGATTGACACCATGTTTAGGCGTCTTTCACACTGCTGCGGTTTCCGCATGTGGCACCGGTGCTCGAGCGAGATAGCGCTCTGCATGTGTCACGCTCGCACATCGTCGCCGCATGCGGTTGTGGCGCCAGCGTGATGTGATAATCGCCTTAGACTACTTTCCCGTCAAAACCAAATAGCACATTGGGCTATCGGCTATGAAATGAGTTTCTTAAGTTTTCTCGAAGGATTATTAAATTCTTTGAAAACCCACTGTGGACTGGTTTTAAACGGCAACGTGCATGTTGCAGGCGTTAATAAGCTACGGTAATTGCTTACCACCAGGGGGGCTGAATTTTTGTTTACCACCGATGTGGTATATATGTTGAAATTTAATTTAACACACTCAGGAATCAGCGCCTAATATCCTCAGGAACAACTAAAGACTTCAGCTAAAGCATTTCTTCCGTCAAAGCCTAAAAATATTCAGTCTCGTCTCGTCAAAGGTTCAAGAGTGGAAAGTAGGCCGCGGCTAATTTCGCGCCGCCGCTGTCCGAGTGCTTGTGAGACCTTTGCCTTTTGAAAAAAAAGTAAGAACCTCTTGGGAAAAACCGCGGCTCTAAGATTTTTGCTGGGTGGTTATTTTTATAATACGGGAAATCGTTGTAGGAGAGATGCCTATTTTCTTGTATTTTCGTTTCGCTTCCATCGACCGAACATGTAATCGTGTATTGTACCTAAGCTTTAAGCTTAAATGAAACTCTCACTTGCAGTGATAGAGATGAACCATTTTTTAATGCATACATACATCTAGCCCTCGCGCACCTACCTAAATCTATATACCTACCTAGTCGCCCAAATCTAAAATAAATTGAACACAGTCAGTAGGTGCCGATTTTCGTATCGTAGGTACGTGCATTTATAATGTAATCTATTTGAGAGCGAAGGTGCTTTGGAGGCACACAAAAGTTACCTAGTAGTGTGAAGTGAACATACGCTGATAAAAAGTATTTTATTCTTCAATATAAGCACATTACATTACAATGCACATATAGATATGAACGTCAGAGAGGGAAAAGAAAAACTACCACCGGCTCTAACCCTACACCTCCGATCCGAAAAGTATTATGACCGGCAAGAGACTTTTAAAGTATATATCATCATATTTTACGTAGGTACAGTGGGCCAAGAAAGTGGTCTACCAGTTTTGACAAAAGTTTATGCGAGATCTAACGATCGCTAAAAGGTTAACTTTTCTAACGGAGTTTAAAACATGCACGACCATGTTGTCTCATGACGTTCAAACGAACCTCAACCGTAGGGTTGTAGACCACATTTTTGGCCGACTGTACGTGTAAAAACCGAAAAAGTTTATAACTCTATACTGCAGCTGCACGCTGTCCCTAAGCTAAGCTAAACGAGCATAACTCCGTCACGGAATAACGACTCGCCCCAGCCACGACTATTTGCATTGGCCCACAAACGCTGGCAAATCTAGTTTCAACCGGTTTCCACTAGTTTAGCTTAGACTAACACGGACATTTCAAACTATTTGCTAAGCTAACTTTCAGGCTTTATTTGACGTGTACTGTAGCCGTGGGAATGAAAATTATCAAAAAGCTTACCGGTACGCTGTTAGGTAGCTATATCATTCTAGTAGAATACACCCTGGATGCAAAAACCCTGTAGGTCCTATCGCAAAGATGGTTCCGTTCTTCCGTTATACTGTATGGGCAAGATGAATATACAGGAAATACTTCTAAACTATATTGAATGAGGAAAGAAATGCTTTAGACCGTTTTTTATTATTTGCTCCTGACTCTACAACGATCCTTGCATAAAATTAAATTAATTTACGAAATACGGATGTAATTACTGGATCAAAAATAAATATGTCATAAAAGCAACTAAGAGAATAATATTAATATTTAGTTTTTAATTTAGTTTTAATATAAGTATGTTATGTAAATAAATTTTCATTATAATAAGAGAATATTTACTTAATAAAACTGTAAGCCCGCACCGCAGGCTTAAATCACATAATGTCATGCGGTTTGCCGCCGGCACGTCTCGCCTTATACCGGCTCTCGTATAATATATTAAATTATACTTAGTATGATATGTTCAGGTGATAAAATTAATTTACATTTTAAATAATCCCCTTCTGTGCGTCATGTGCAATAGTCATTTTTTTATCATATATCACATTGATCTCGTATAGTAAGCCCAGTCATATTTAACACCAGAAATCGCTAAAATGGAAACCTAACGGCTAGTTCTGATTTCTTGATATATTGTTAGGATCCCTACCAGCATCATATATCGAAGTTTGCAGCTTCGAAAGACCTGTGCTGACTTTGCAGTACTCGATAAACAGCGAAATTTTCGCACTTTTTTTCAAAAAAGATTATATTATTTATTGATATATATTAGATATTTTCAGAAATAATCACTCCGAAAGTAAAAAAAATAGCAATATTCTAAGAGCTGTATCTCGATAAGTATTTCACCCACAGAGCTAATTCTAGTCTCAAATGGTAGAAGTATTAGTCTTCTTAAAACCCGTCTTATATAATTTGTTTGTAAACCGCATAGTTTAGGACTTATAATAAGAATACTAAAAAAAGTGCGAAATTTTCGTGGTTTCTCGAGTGCTGCAAAGTCAGCACAGGTCTTTCGAAGCTGCAAACTTGGATATACAGTGCTGGTAGGGATCCTAACAATATATAAAAAATCAGAACTAGCCGTTAACTTTCCATTTTAATATTCGGTATGACTGGGCTTTGTACAGATGTCACATTCTAATATCAAGGGGGATATCTCCAAACGTAAAGTAAAGTAAGAACATTTATTTACATAAGTAAATATACAGAGGTACTACAGTACAAATACTAAACTAAATTAATAACTAGCTCAAATCGAAACTAGGCCCTTGCGGTATTGTACCAAGGATGCTGGCGGCATTTCCTCGTTGTATCGCAATGCTGATACGCTGTGCGAGGAAACCGCCAGCTCTTCGGTCATCAGTTACATCAACCAGACGCTTTGTGATTAAAAAGTAGTCGTTTGGCAATATCTCGAAAAAAAATGCTATATACATTCGGAACAAAATTGCTTAATCTGTTAGCCCATCAGTTGTTCCATAAGCCATTTAAGTTTTGGCGTTGGGTTTAGGGAGGGACATCCTGTATTTATAAATTTACTCTCAAGGAGACCACGATCTATTTGCATATGATTATACCAAAAATCGCAACTCAGGGTAAACTTTATGACTTAAAACTCTTTTATGTATAGATTATCGCTCGATTCACTCGTGAGTGACTCGGTTATCGCCTCGCGCACTCGCCAAAGTATCCGACCATAACCCAGAATAAACCTGTCAAATTAAAATGCATTAACTCTATACGACTTTGATACTAACTTACGACGTTTTGGTCTTTGGTGAGCCTGTAAATTCGTAACTTATTTGCATTTTTGAGTGGCAATCTCAGCTGCTAAGGTGGATTTTCTAGTTTATTTCGCTGCGCTAGGAAAAGTTAATTATTAAAATGTGTTAGGGTGGCTTAACTCCGTTGGGTTAAAATTTATCACGCGACAGATTTTCGCAATCCTAAGGAGAATTTCATTTTATATTTAATCTTACTTGACTTCCTAATAGAAAGCTGAGGAACCTCGTAATATTTTTTTTTTATATAAGGTGTGTCTGTCTATTTGTTTGCGACCTAGTGCCTAATTATGAATTGTATGCCTTGTTGTAGGTATCTGCATAAATCTACTTTGGTAATATTTGTACAGTCGATGTCAAAGATATGTTTACACTTTAGGACCTTACTGCTTTGTAATAAGATGCAAAATTATAAAGATATCTTTGACGTCGACTGTACTATCAATTTGGCTATGGTTTATAATACTAAAGTAAATTAACCGCCCGATTCGCAGACTTAATGATGCAAGAAATAATATGAAGAGCTCCGTTAGGGTCCCTCGCCAAAATCTGCCCTAAAATTGTTTACACTTTGTTATGTAATGTAACATTCTATTATGTAAAAGAATGTGTTTGTCCACAGACGTAATCATCTCTAAAGTCTTCCCCCGCCCAAGACTGAGCCTGTGATACGCGCCGACCGACAATAATAGTTACCAGTATATGGAGACACCCGTTATATAACTACACTTCAGTAAAGTAAGTATACCTATACTATATGCTTCGCAATGTCATATACTTAAAAATCCCTATTAGATTTCCACTACCTGCCAAAATAAAAATGGCAATTTTCTGATTTAGGACTTCACATAAAATTTTATATTTTTGTTATCTTTACCGTGGTTTCTTGGTTATGTTAATTATGATGATGATATGGATGACTGAACTGAACCTGCACGAACCCGACTGAACCGGACCGATCCGGGCCGACTAATAATGAAATGAAATGAAAGAGGAGAAGAAGAGTAGTTTCTTATCCTCAAAGGTGATTTGGAAAGCAGTGTGTCAGGTAGTAGCGAAATTATTTTTTTATCTCGGGCGTTAGCGCTTGAATCGCTCGTGACTCTATTTTAGAATTATTTGTTTCGTTTAGGAATTAATGTACGCCCTCGCTGTCAATAGGTACTTCATTTTGTTCCCTTATGAGCCTGTTTTTTTTTAGGTTAAGTTGTCCTTTATGAGTAATTTTCTTTAACCTTTGTTCTATTTGTCGTATAGTCTCGGTGGTCGATGCCCGGTAGGACGGCGAACGGGCCAACCGTCATGTCGGCCCCGGCGCGACACCCCCACTTCTACACCGTCGAGGTCGGCGACACGAGGTTCACCATCCTCAAACGCTACCAGAACCTCAAACCCATCGGCTCTGGAGCACAGGGTATTGTTTGGTAAGTACAGTCTTGGACCTAACACCGTACCCTGTGGGACTCCGATGACGTCAGCGATATAAGATTAAACACACTAAATAGTTCCTAGCGGAGCTCCGTCGATGTTAATGACACGAGGTTCACCATCCTCAAGCTCTACCAGAACCTCAAACCCCGATGGGTTTGCCGCTGCTCTGCCGATGCTCAGGAGCACAGGGTATTGTATGGTAAGTGTACGGTCTTTGTCCTAACACCGTACCTTGTGGGACTTCGTTGAAGTCGCCAATACAAGGTTCAACATACCACCCACACAGGCACACACCATAGCGGGATTCCGTCGGTGTTAGCGACACGATGTTCACTATTCATAAGCGCTACCAGGGCCTCATAGCGTAAGTTCGGTAAGGTATGCCGACTAAAGAACGACCAGTCGTACAAATCTTCCTCGCGTCTTCGCCGTTGCTTACACACGTCAGTCAGAACCTACAGACTTCAAGACTTGCTCTTATTAGACCTTGACTGGACTCGACGACAGGACGAATTTGTATATTCTGAGCATATGCTGTTGTGGCTACTAGTTCGCAGTGAAATAAATGATCTGTCTTTTGCCTCGCAAAGTGAGCCGTAAACACGCTAGCATTATGCAATCAAGTTCTTACCAGTTCAAAATAATTGGCACTTGATCTATTTTAACACAGACATACAACCTAATCCGAAAAAAACCTAAGGAAACAATACAAATAGGTCAAAGGGTAGACTACAAATACAAACAAATTAAAAATGTTTTCTTTCGAAAGATCTCTAATGATATTATTTCGCTATCTAATCAATCATGGCTGAAGTCGAAACACAAAATCACTAACATTCGCAATTAATTAATTGACTCTCATTCCTCACATACTAGCTGCAAAATTTGTAACTTCTTTGAAAAAATGCCTTCCCTTTGGTGAAGCAAGTAACTGAACATTTCAAAGCGTATGCTTTCATGTACAAAATTTAACAACTTCCCTAACATTACGAAGTCTTTTGCATTACATTATGTCTCTCCTCGATGTTTAAAATTGTTCGAAGAGCTAAGTTCAAATTATTCACATAGGTACCAATGAAGATTCTACGGCATCTTTAAACTAAACTCATCTTTGTTTTGAAGATGCCAATGTTACTAGAACCGTCGTCGCGACGGTGTCTGGCAAGTTTCGACGAGACAGCTCAGTTCAGACCAGACACAGATTAAAGTTCAATTATAGTGTTCGTAGATAGTACCTGTACCTAAGAGGGATCGCGCCACGAGTAATGCAGTTTAAGAAAAGCTACATACGAAATTAGATTACATTCCTTGGGGTGCCCATATAAAATTTTCATACATGCAAAAGCATTTACCTGACGCAGTATTAGAAGGTATATATCACTTGTTACAGACAGAATGTCTATACTTCTGTAGCATGCTTGACTCTCGAAATTATTCTGTATAGCCGGACCACAATCACTCTTCCGGTTTATATGGCAATACTTATATCAAGTTTGAGCTGTCAGAGCCGTCTCAAACAAATTTGAGTTAATGTGGTCCGGCTATACAGAACTGAATTATGTAGCCTCATAATTTTATGCTAGCTAGACATGAAGAGTGTTGGAAATATATACATATATTGGAATTAAGTATCCCATTTGCAGATTATTAACACAAAGTTAAATTAAGCCCCTCATGGGAACATTTTGTGGAACCGGACATTTTGAGTCCTCGCCGCGCTGACCACTCTTACTGGTGACCACAAAATGGCGGCTGTCGCGGTCGTTCAACGCTCTTTTACACAATAATTATGTAATTGTTGTTTTTGTTTAATATTGTTAGAAGTTGGTTGGTCTGATTTTATTTTCTTTTTTTATAACTCTGTACGTATGTACTACAGGGTTGGGCAGAGTAACTGTCCTAGTTTAAAAGTTGTATACAAGTTTAAAAACAATATAATATGAGATGTTATGTTATTAATTATATTTAACACACTCTATATATTCCACATTAATTGATATGTTTTATTCTCTCTTCCTTAGCTTGTATAATTTTAAGCATCTTGCCATAAAAGGAATTTCACGCGGCACGGCAGCCATTATGCAAAGAAAATACGTTTTAATTACAGGAGATCGACAAGCGACAGACTAATGGAGTGTATAGTGTCTTATTAAGAGATATCCTGGAGGATATATTAGCCATAAGATGATTCCAAAAAGCCAGGCAGTCAGGGTATAACTTCATGGTGAAATGTACCACATTAGTCGGAATTTGAGGCTGACTCTTTACATTACAAAGTACGCTATACGTATCCTTAGAAAACTAATTAACTATCGATATTTCGGTATGAGGATATATGCAGAGCTTTATTAAGATGACATAAGGCTAGTTATTGGGTTTATTCTAGGGTCGGGTAGTCAAATATGGGACGACTAAGCAGAAGAGGACTTGCGTGCCGCGTGAAATTCCTTTTATGGCAAGATGCTTAAAATTATACAAGCTAAGGAAGAGAGAATAAAACATATCAATTAATGTGGAATATATAGAGTGTGTTTAATATAATTAATAACATAACATCTCATATTATATTGTTTTTAAACTTTTATACAACTTTTAAACTAGGACAGTTACTCTGCCCAACCCTGTAGTATAGCGTGCACCGTTGCAGTGGTGGTGGCAGCCCAAAATTGAAGTACAATATATTCACGAATTTGCGAAGACTTAAAAGAATAGGTTTCGTGCCTTGCACTGTAAATTGCATTTTAGCAGTCTGGATTGTGGTTTGCACTTGCACGCAGTTTTTGCAACGCAGCACTGTTTTGCACAAGCACTTCTTTAAATGAATCCATTTCTAATTCAGAATTTGCATAGTACAAAATGTATATAAATATGCAAACAATAAAAGCAAATAATAAATAAAAGGTAGATATAAGTTTAGATAGAGCAAAGTTACCCTGTCAGTCTATCTTGACTATCTTGCTAGTATCAAAAATTCTAGTAGGTATAAAACAATTTTAAATTAAATCCATGACACTTCAAATAGCAATCATACACCAAGTATCAATCACACAACAAATGTCCAGGAGTTCGATTTTTGAATCTCATCGGGTGACTTATTTCGTACTAAATAGTCATCGGCTGCATACAAAAAAAGTCACCGGTGAGATTCAAAAATCGAACTCCAGGACTCTCTCATTCTTTAAAGAAATCCATGCACGACAATATGAGTTGTCAATATGTCCGTCATATAGTCCCATTTCTAATTTAGAAATTAAAGCTTTCTACGAACAACATTCGGAGTCTGCAATTCACATTGGGTTAGCGTTGGGAAACCCTCTTGTACTGTTCTCAGACTGTTCCCAGCGGCGGGATGATGATCAGATCTGTAGGTCAAAAGCTTAATGTACCATTTTTCTTTATAGCTGATCCAGTTGCAGTATAACTAATAGTTATAGCCATGGTTCAGTTTTACGCTGTGTCGCTCGGCGACGTGGTGTTCACTATACCCACGCGCTATACTGAGCTAGTGCGGCACGGCGCAGGCGCGCAGGGCATAGTTTGGTAAGACTAGTGATAGGACGGGGACGAACCTATCGTAGTACCATGTTTACTTGCTTTGTGATGAGGATGTTGGTAGAAGTGGATTTTTCTGTAACCATGTACTGCGGGTGTGTCATGTCATCGTGATTTGGTGGCACCAGTCACACCTTGTCCTGTTTCCGTTTTTTTAACATTGCAACAAATAAACCTGAAGAGTATGGCTATTAACAACCCTCTAGCTTAATTTTCCCTTGGATCAAAATGCCCTGACAATTCTTATTTCAGATTCAGAGACCCAGGACTACGATACACTGGCAACTTTTAGATCACAAAGCATGTGTAGTGTAATCAGGGAAAACATATCCTTCAAATGTTAATTACAATTTTTTTGTACCTTCGTCTAATGTGTAATATACATGTATGACTAATTATCGTAACGAACGAACTGATTAAATTAAGAAAACCTTAATCTTACCTTTTCTTAATTTTCACATTTTCGTTATGATAATTAGCCATACATTTAGTGTGGCTAATCTTCGTAACCGAAGTGAGAATGAAGAAGGTACAACAAATTTACAATTGACGCTGAATTCTTATCATTAACATAGTTCTGAACATACGAGATAAAATAGAGATATTTCAGCTATAAAACTTTTTAAACTAAGCTAAGCATTAATTAAGCTAAATAAACATGGTACTACAATAGTGGGCTTCACTACGCTTGTGCTTCATAATCGTTGCTTCTTATTCCACTCGGCACTCTAATAAATTAATTCGCTTGTCTTAAGTAGTCTTAAGGTCAACTCATTCTGTATTCTGGGAACTTTGGGCATTAGTTATCATCAATGGTTCAAATTGAACAGGGTTTTCACTTAATAGTCCAATGCTAATGGTTTGCTTTTCTTGTCTAACCAATCAATGTTTTTTAATTAACTATTGGGAATGGATGTACACGTCGGGAATACAATTGAATACGATTCAGTTTTCTTTTGTATGTAATGTTTGAATAAAAGTGGTTTAGTAGGTATATTATATTTTAAATATATTTATTATAGATTTAGATGTTTATTCTTCAATTTAGGCACATTACAATGCACTTATGAACCTCAGAGAGAAAAAGAAACTACCACTGGTTCTAATCCTACACCTCTGACCCGAGAAGTATTACTTAATACCGGCAAGAAACTCGGCGGGACTTATTTTTTCAAAACAGTAATACTAATACATTAAAGATACTATATACAATAATGCGTAGTTCTTCAAGAAGGCATATCAAAACAGCTCGAGAGACAGACATGTACCTGCCTATTGTGTAATTAAAATGAAAAAATAAAATAATATCCAAATCTGACTGCTTCGCAATACGTTTGATATTCTTTCTTACCTGAACTGTGTCCTCTAAATGCTAGATGATTTTATAGATTCTGTCATATATATAAACAGATACATAGAATGAAAAAAATATGCATTTTAATCTATAACAAATGTATAGGTCAGGCATTTTAAAGACATGTATTGTAGAGACTTTCCGTTTCATTACATGCAATGCATGCAATTTTTACCATAAGGGTGCACGGGGCCCGTGTCCTCAGGGGGCCCCCAAAAGATGTTAGACGGCGTTATTTTACAGTACTATTTGTCCATAATTAAGCGCCTGGGGCCCTGGATTTTTAAGTGCCCTAGGGCCCCGTCAAGATTAAGATTAGTATTAAGATGGCCTTGATTACATAACTAGTTTATGGTGCCCACTCTCTCAATACATTTTATTTTCTATAACACCATTATAAAATAGCGATGACAGTAACTTTTAATCACAATGATTTCCAGTGATAACTAGTATTCACTTGTTTTTCACTAAAGTAGACTCCAGTGTTACTTCCCGGCAGTAGCAACAGTTCTCCACAGGTAACCTTTACCCCGAGCCCCGGATTTCAATACCAATAACCTAAGACGAGGCCAAGCTCGGAATAACAATAAGTGTTTTACGACGCCGTAAATTGGAGGCGCCCGTAAAGCTGAACAGGACGTTAAATATTTACACACTGCATTAGCGTCTGCAAAAAATCCTGCCTCAATGAGTGCTGAAGGAAACGTTTGAAGTTTTGATCTTATTTCTGACTGGATGGCCCCAAAAAATCAAGTTTCGACATGCAGAACTCCGGTCTGATATGAAGACCATCATTCAATTTAAAGCAGTTCACAAAAAAAATCCTGGCTGGATGAATAAAGTGAAAGGAAAACAAGTACTGAGACCACTTCCATTTCTAATTTAGAAATTAAAGTTACACTTTTCCACAAAAATATTCAGTTTCATCCAGTCTAAGTGTGATAGAAAATGGTCCTCGCTTCGAGCACATGAGCAAATTTTTGAGATGAGTGCTGAAAGTGAAGCAGCAAGGAAACCCCGTCAAAACTTTGAAAAGCGCTTTGTCTTATAGTATCAGTTTTAATTATTTATCATATGGCGACATATCACTGGATATAGATTTTCATTGCATTTCTTCTGTCAGGCAGTCGTAGTGGGAAAGCAGATGATGAAGAAAATCCTTGAGTGCTGTGAGGTTCAGTGCAGCTGCCAAGTTTGTTACTCTTTTAGCACCACCCACACAGATTGAAAAAATCTCTTCAACCAAAGAAACCTATTTGAATCAAGAGATATCCAGTTTCCCATATAAGGAAAAAATAAAATTTCTTGCTTTAAGATATAAAATGTTTCAAAGTTTATTACTTAACCTAATAAATTAAATACTTTATCCGAGATATAAAAATCATTTTTTTTAAATAGCTTAATATTCTCACGAAGAGCGTTTGAATTTTGTTTTTGTATTGTATTTTTTTTTTTATTGAACTTTATGTGTCTTAGTGCAATACATAAAGAACTTACGCCAAGAAACTTTGTTTCTTGGGTAAAGACTCATAATTTAAATTGATAATTGAATTTCTCCACGGAAACAAGAAAGCGCATTAGTTCAAGAGCATGTGTTACTTGATGTAAAATTTGATATCTTCACACCAAGATCTAAAATTTCTTGGCGTATGAAATCGGTTACTTGAAACAAACAATAACATTTTCTAAGGCGGTTATCACACTGGCGCGGATCCGCATGCGGCACCAGTGCGCGAGCGAGATAGCGCTCTGCATGTGTAGCGCGGATCCCCATGCGGCACCGGTGCGCGAGCGAGATAGCGCTCTGCATCTGTATAGCGCTATCTCGCTCCCACGCCGGCGCCGCATGCGGATCCGTCGTCAGTGTAATAATCGTCTTAGTGTCTCAGTGCACTACTTAAAAAGCTAGTAGCAGAAACTGTGTTTCTCGGGACTAATCCCAAGAAAGGAAGTTTAACTAAAAGTAGTTAATACAAATATAAATAATGATTATTTATATACTCACAATTTATAATCGTATTAACTAGAGCTGAGATTGCTATTGTGAATCTCAAATAAGCCCGGGCAAAGCGCCGAGCGTCATGAAGTTACGTCGAACAAACGTTCGCGCCATCTAACCTACACGCAGAGACATCTATTGATGCGCAGGGTAACTAACGTCCAAAACTTGAATGTTTCAAAGCAAAAATTATGTGCTTCTTCTTTGGAATAGCTGTGGCTCTTGATTGTAGGTTGAAAACATCAAAGCAAAAATTAATCTCTCTTGCCTAAAAACTTAAAAATCCCAAATCAAACTTTTGGTGCTACTTCTTTGAATTAGCTTTGGCTCTTAGCTGTAGATTGAAAACATCAAACCAAGAACTAATCTCTCTTACGTAAACACATAAAACTCTAAAAGGAAAATTTTGGTGCTTTTTTGCCGTAAATAATTATTATCTTAACTCAAATCATTACTATTCGCTTTAAAAATGGGTAAAGATAAAGCTAAATAATTTTAAATCTTCTTTTAAAAATCATGATATTTTTAACTCAAGTCATGTTTATTGGTCTAAGGTATTTATTACTCTCTTTAAGAAACCGCGTGCAAGAGAGTTTTGCGTTTTGAATTAAGATATTACCACGACCACGTGTGTCTAAGGTGTTTCCTATGGACGCATAGTAACATTGATCGCCAACGCAGAGTAACATTGATCCCCTAGTATCAGTGTAGGAACTCAACGTTAAAGTACAAATCAACGTTGCTACGCATCAAGTTTGCAGGCAGGTTGGCCTCAAAAGTTATTTACTTAGAAAACATTCTCTGATTGTTCAAAATAGCGCGACTCTCGCAGAGAGACTGTCGATCAATGAAAGTTGTCTCAACATTAAAGTGTCTCAGGGGCTTACTTCGCTCTGCTTTGAGAAGAGAGATAAATATTGACTGCTGTCTCATTTCAATACCTATCTTTATTTCTTTGTGAGTACATTCTGGTGAAGCGCTGGTGAATGTCAATCTTTATTACTGCTGAACTTTTATTCCGTCAAATAATGCTCAAATATTTACCAATTCCATTACCTTTAATAAAAAAATCTGACGCCAACGTTTGCTGAGTGAAATATTAAAGAGATGCGGCACCGACAAACTTTAGGAAACTCGTATCACCATCAGCTATGCCGTAACAATATCAGTCTTACTACATTGGATTACAGTTTAAATTCCATGGACAGCTTGCAACTATACAACGTAGTGTACTTATAAATAACTGCGAGTCGGACATCACGGGCCATATTCTCGAACATGCATTTTATGTAGATCATGATGACATCCAAAACGAACTGGTTGCGTATTTTCGATCGCTTAAAACGAGAAAAGACGCAAGAGAGACGCGATGATATTTAAAATAATTGAAATTCCTGTTTCCGAATACCGTCAATTTGCATTATTCAAAACTACATTCGAAGCCAGTTAAAACGTGCTGAATTTAGGCTGAAGCTGTGCAATATTAAACTGCATGGTAGCGAAATGTAATTTCCCGACATGACTACGTGACGCAAACTGTAAACGATGTGTACGAGTACGTTTGTGTAGCGGGATGGAAACTGGAATTCGTTTGCATATGCGTTCATAGTACATTACATTACGTAGAGTGCCTGGAAGTGGAATGCAGACCAATTGGTAACCAGCGGCTTGGTAACATCTTAAACTTAATGGATGACTAAAGAACAAATCAAATTATTTTTAATAAAGATTTGGATTTGTTAATTACGTAGTCATACTAAATATAAATTACCTCTATAAACTTGTCTAGATGTCATATATAAAGGAAAAAGTAACCTAGGCATCCGGTGCCCAATGCTGGGATCGAACCAGCGTTTTCTGCATTCGCGCTGATTCTGCATTGAGAAGACGCTGCAGGTTCGATCCCACAGCCTCGGGCACTGGAGGCCTAGGTCACTCTTTCCTTTGTATATGACATCTATATAAGTTTATAATCTTAATGGATGCTTTAAAGTTTAAAGTAACCTTCAATAATATGTAAGTAGGTACTCGTATGTATTTTTATCAATGATTGAACAATCAATCTTAAGTGACCATGCATCAAGCGATGGACCTATTATGCTCTTTATTTGCGGAGATAAATGGCTACATACAGGTCTTATAGGTAGTACTTATTACTCTTACTGCTATATAATGCCCTTCATATTATACCTAACCTAATACTCGTAATATCAAATACTAATGCAACTGGCTTTACTTTATTAACAACAGCTATTTTACTTTTTGAATACGAAGTTTATTTTCAATCGTAACAACAGAAATGAATTCCCCACAATTTCATGTTATCACCACGTAATGGCCACAAATCATATTCATGTCGTGTTGTCTGAGGCTCCTGAATGATGTTAGAACCAGGTGCGGATTTGTGTTTTCATTTAGGTATGGGTTCTGCAGATTCATTTGCTAATTTGCCTTTTCTGTTTTTTCATTGTTAAGGACTAAGAAGGATTTAAAAAATTGTGTTAAACCAGAAATAATTTTGTTTCTAGCTAGGTTTTGCAACTTACTTCCTTAATTTTCTCGAGCCGAAAGACATTTTCACTTTCGCACGTTCAGTTTTAGTTAGGTTAATCTCTCATAGTACGATAACTGTATGTTCAAAGTTTTCTTCGCCTTTTTTACATATAAATGGAAATTCAACGTTGTGGTGCCAACGCCTCGAATTATATGAATCGAATGATAGACAGGAAATGTAATGATTGCAAAAGAAGAATACACCCTTCGTCCACTGCACACCTAACTATTTATTTATTCGTATACTTTCACCGTCCTAATTTTAGTTTGTATTTTCCAGCGCCGCGTACGACACGGTGACACAACAGAATGTGGCGATCAAGAAGCTGTCGCGACCCTTCCAGAACGTCACACACGCCAAGCGCGCCTACCGGGAGTTCAAGCTCATGAAGCTTGTTAACCATAAAAATGTAAGTACATAATGTGCGAGGTACTTAGTAAGGGCGACTTGGGCTTAATGTTTAAACTATCATTTATTGGAACCGTGCAATCCCGAGCGTCGTCGTCGGGGAGAGACTTCAGAGACTGCTGGGCGACCGCATGCGCTTACCTATCCTGCTATGCCGGGAATGCTAGAGTAAGCAAATGTGTCCCCACATATAATAACACAGGGAAAGAACTGTTTCAAAATTACGAATTGGAAACCTTTATTTCCTGTACGTTATGGAATTTTCGAGCCATTACTCGTAAGTGTTTGAGGATTTTCCTAAATCTTTGAGACATTCTGCAACTGGCCACATCAGCAGATTAAATTATGGCTTAGATAAAGAGGGTCTGTACTGTAAAGAGAGGGTTATCGTAACCATGCTTATTTTTGGTGCAACTCCTACGCGTTATTAATTGTAAATCTGAGTTCATTACTGTATTTCTTTTACAAAATAAAAGCGATATTAATTACGGGTCGCTTAGTCAGATAATTCAGTTTTAGAGCGAGTTAATTGACTGCCGCCAACAGAAAAAAGTATTTCTTGCTCAAATTTCAAAAGAGAAACTTCTTGTCCTAAGGAGCGTAAAATTTAAAAAACCTAGTCTTAATCATTTCGGCGAGCAAACTTCAGCGTCATACTTGCGTCCCGCCTTCTAAATTGACAAAGTGGCGGGCACTCAGAACTTGAGGCAAGTTCCCAAGCGCCTTAACCTTGACGACTTGGAATAGAATTTTAATATTGTCTATTAACCTTTTAGCCCTAGACCCCTAGAGGGCTTAGCCGAAGAATTCGAGGAACTTGTGAGTTTCAAGGATTGATCGGCTACTGTAGTTTGTTTTAGTACCTATCACTGCGAGGGTTTTCATTAGTTCGTAAACTTCGTATACATCCTATCTGAGGGTACCTACACTAAAAAACAATGGCTGTCTGTCCTATTCTGAACAATTATCGTAACACCTTGTAATCGTAACTATCGGAAGGCGTTCCAGGTACTACTGTTTCGTATCGTCGTTCTCAATCGTTATTCGTTTTCGTTCGTCTGTTTCGTTCGTTGAGAACTTGATTCTCTGCTTGATCCTCCAGTCTCTTCATTTATTATATTCCCCACAATAATATACATTTTAAGAATTTGTTGTGACATATACAAATATCCATTATATTTTTGTTAAGATATTTCTACTTTGTTTACCCTACACAAAAGGTTTCGATAGTTTAAGTGAACATAATACTTCTGAAGTTACTATTTAGAACAGACATATCAATAGCGCTTTGTTCCCTGTTCCACGTGCTGGCACAATTGAACGCGACATGATACGTAATACCCTTTCATACGAGTATCTCTCACAAAAGACTCATGCGCTCTGAAGATAAATATTAAACTGTTCCAAGAGACTTTGCAAACTAAATACGGTTTTTATATGAAAAGTTGTGTACTCCGCTTTGATTGAGATGGAAAATACCGACGGCATCGTCCTAAATATACAAAACTGTTTGGAGGCTTTTTTGAGCCACTTCTCGCCCCCGTAGGTATATAATGATGATGAGTGATAAGATAATACAATTTTTCAATCTTTCCAGATAATCGGCCTCCTCAACGCCTTCACACCCCAGAAGAGCCTGGAGGAGTTCCAGGACGTGTACCTAGTTATGGAGCTGATGGACGCCAACCTGTGCCAGGTCATCCAGATGGACCTGGACCACGAGAGGATGAGCTATCTGCTGTACCAGATGCTGTGCGGCATCAAGCACTTGCATCTTGCTGGGATCATTCACAGGGTGAGTCCCCATTCCTAGTGGATGTCGTCATTCTGAACGGAATGAAGCCATTAGTTCCAGATCGTCGAGAAAATGAGCTATAAGCTGCTGTACCAGATCCTGTGCGGCATTAATCTCAACCACTAACTAACTCCTCTGGCTTAGCGACCCGAAGGAAGTGAGTCTTGGCCTCCGACACGAGATGGCGCCAAAGCGTCCTGTTTTGTGCGATCTCCTCCCAGTTTTCTGCTTGTAGGGCGCCTAGATCTCTTTCGACCTGGTCTCTCCAGCGGTACCTAGGACGACCTGATGGGCGTCGACCTAGAGGGCGTCCAACGTAAGCTCTTTTGGCCGCCCTATCGCCTGGCATTCTCTCAAGGTGTCCAACCACAGATGGTTGAATTTTATCACTATCCACCAAGTACTCTCCCATTGCACTCTCAATTGTCAAGGTTATGCGAAGGCGCGTTTATCAATGAATCACTATTATTGATCAACTGCTAATTCAGGAAACTTTGGCTTGTTGCAGGATCTGAAGCCCTCAAATATAGTGGTGAAGAGCGACTGCACGCTCAAGATCCTGGACTTCGGGCTGGCGCGCACCGCCGGCACCACCTTCATGATGACGCCCTACGTCGTCACGCGCTACTACCGCGCGCCGGAGGTGAGTCGACCATTCTGTTACTCGTAACGGCGACAGAATACTTCAAGTCCAGCTTGAAACAATAGAGCATCCGACAGCTCTAACTCCAAAATGTACCATCGCGGTATCTGGGATTCCGTCCGGTAATCTGCTTTCACATCTACCCACTCTTCGCGGTACAATGGCGAAAACAGCGAGGAGATGTGAAACTACTGACTAGCGGACCAATCGCGAAACGGCGTAACAGAGACAGCGCGAAGGTAGATATTGCGCATTAGAGCAGCCGAACTAAAAAACGAAAAAAGCAGCGGCGCCGCTATGTTGTTTCTGCGCTATTTATAACTAGATGTGCAAGAAACCTTAACGTGTGTTATGTATTTTGCAGGTGATTCTAGGCATGGGCTACACAGAGAACGTGGACATCTGGTCGGTGGGCTGCATCATGGGCGAGATGATCCGCGGAGGCGTACTCTTCCCCGGGACAGACCACATCGACCAGTGGAACAAGATCATAGGTATGTTCCTTCACCACATCAACTGAATGCTTTTTATTTTGGTCTCCTTTTTGATAGTTATTGCCTAGTTTACATATTATGTTGGAGACTATGTCCTCCATCTTCCAGAAATTGGTTAACATTTCAATGACACAATAAATGTTCGAGCATGAAGTCCGAAAATTAATCTCAAGAAGCGGGGGAGTACGCAACCGACGAACATTTGGAGCGACATGAGCGTAGAAGTCATGTGAAGGTTCATTTTGCTCAGCGTGAGTGTAAATCGATTTACTTCCTCATCCAGACGCACGCAGTTACGTTTTTGCATAACTTCCATTTTAAAATCCATCTGTCCATGTTTAAAGAGCAACTGGGCACGCCGTCGGCGGCGTTCATGGCGCGCCTGCAGCCGACGGTGCGGAACTACGTGGAGAACCGCCCGCGCTACGCCGGCTACAGCTTCGAGCGGCTCTTCCCCGACATACTGTTCCCGTCCGACAGCAACGAGCACAATCGACTCAAGGTACGTCATGAGTGTCATGACATATCTGCAATCGTACGCTGACGTGTTCTTAATCACAAACAGATTAGTCTAATTTATGTAGACCTACAGCTGCCATTTACTGACTTATTCCTGTTTTTTTTTTCTTGAACAAAGAAAGAAAGAAGGAAAGAAAAACATTTATTGCAGAGACCATCCAGATACAGCACCACATAAGTTAAGATAAATGATAATCTTATTCACTAAAAGCTTAAGACTAAGTACATATTGCTTAAAGTAACGTACATTAAGGACATACAAATATTGATGCTGTAATAGAGGCTGCAAAGGGTCACCACTCAGCATATGCTCTAGCATATTAGATATGCCACAGCGCTGGTCTTCCGTGGAGCCCAGGGCCAGAAGATAGATCAGAACAGAAAAAGTACCTGATAATTAACTAAACCTAGAAACATAGCATGGAAAGACTTGAAAGTGGGTGGATATAGGGTGGTATTTAAATACATATACAAATCAGGCACGCATTAATAATAATGTTGGTTCGGGTTATTTATGTGTGTGTAGGCAAATCGAATAAATAAATATGTAATATAACATAATCATATAAATAAACCAATTATAGTAAATATTTAAATAAATAATATAAAAATAAACATAAACACAATATCAACGATCTACCAAAGATATATGGAACGGGAAGAACACGGCAATTGCAAACTAAAAAGATGTTGTTTAAGCTTAAGTTTAAAAGTGAAAAGTGTTTTGGAGTTACGTATTGGAGGAGGTATGTTGTTCCAGCATTTCGTAGCAGAGTAGCGAAAACTGCCACGAAATGCCGCTGAACTGCCGTGTCTTGGACAGAGAAGCCGAATGGCATCTCTTATGGGGCGGGTAGAGAACGTTAATTTTTAATCTATAGTAGCAGTTTTTAGCAACATCGAGTACATGTTGTTCAAAACGCAACTGCTCGTCTAAGACTAGGCCCAGGTTACGAGCTGTGGTGACTCGTTCCAGACGATCCTCTCCAAGTATAACATTAATATCAAAGCTGGCAACTTTTTCAACTTGGCCTTTAGTGCCAAGCACTAGGAATTTAGACTTGCTGGGGTTAAGAACTAAGTCACATTGCCCAGACCAAGCGTCAATACGAGCGAGATCTTGATTCAAAACCTCCAAGGCAGTTTGTGTGTCCCGGGGATCGAACGTTTTGTAAATCTGGAGATCGTCTGCGTACATGTGGTATTTACAATTCTTTATACAACTCGTAATATCCGCCACGTATAGAATAAACAGAACCGGCCCTAAAATCGATCCCTGAGGCACACCGCAGTTTACAGATGCATTTAAAGAGTAATCTGTCAATCCAGAAGAGTTACGCAGCCCAACTCGCTGGGAACGACCCGAAAGATAGCTACCAAACCATTTTATGGCTCCCACGTCAAAACCATAGTACGCAAGTTTAGATAACAATAGTGAGATGTTTATGGTGTCGAAGGCACGGGAGAAATCCAGTAGGACTAGGATAGATGCTTCTGCTTTATCCCGTGCTGTCAATATGTCATCAATCACGTCCAGCAGAGCCGTGGCTGTGCTGCGCGCTTTTCGGAACCCAGACTGCTTATTTGGTAATATATTATTTGTTTCTAGAAAATCCGTTAATTGTATATGTAGTCGAACAGTTATATGTAGTCGTACTAGTCGTCAAGCGTAAATTTTGTCGATCATCGCGTACCAGGAGGTCAGCTGCCGCTCCGTTGGTGGTTTGAGGAATGGCAGCCATTTAATCACTTTGACGCGATGACTATTTTATAAAGTGGTTAAATGGCTGCCGTTCATCAAACAACCAACGGGGCGGCAGCTGACTTTCATGAGGCTTCATTATACATCACCCCTTCACAAATCATCGCCCGGGACCAGATTGGTCATGAAATCTGTTCCTGGCTTACGGTTCATTACTGAAAGTGTATTTCACAAGAGTTGTTTGTCCCAGGCGTCGCAGGCGCGCGACCTGCTGTCGCGCATGTTGGTGATCGACCCCGAGCGCCGCATCTCCGTGGACGAGGCGCTGCTGCACCCCTACATCAACGTGTGGTACGACGAGGGCGAGGTCAACGCGGTGAGTAGGGTCCACTATTATACTATGAAGACAAACGCCTTGACAATAAAGGAATTTAAATGCGAAATTTATGTCGCAAAATCTGTGATCATAAATCAGGCACTTTGTCCCCTATTTTTTTCTGAAAAAAGTATGCGGCACATTTGAAGAAAAACTCCATATGGCTGGTTGTTTCAGCCGGCCCCGGCGTCGTACGACCACTCGGTGGACGAGCGCGAGCACACGGTGGAGCAGTGGAAGCAGCTCATCTACCAGGAGGTCGTCGAGTACGCCGCGCCGCCGCCGCCGCCGCCGCACCAGCCGCCGCCCGACCACACGCAGCCCGCGCTCACCACATAGGTCACCTACTACTATACACTCTACACAGATCACTAAACTCACTCACTAATCATGAATACGTACAGTCACCGGCGATACTATCTTCCTACACGAAAGCCGCAAAAATATCTGACACGCTCTTATGGCCCTACAAATAAGAGCGTGTCACATATTTTTGCGCCCTTCGTGTAGGAAGATACTATCGCCGGTGACTGTACTCACATCAAAATTCCTACAACCATCTTGCAGATTTACAGCAATAAGATATGTAGCATTTATTGGTTAAAAAATACAGAAAATTTTACGATACGGTACTGTCGATACGAATTAGACTATTTTACCCGCCCACTTGCCATTGCGGCCATGAAAAAAAAAGAATCAAAACTGACAGCTCTCCCCAGGGTTGTCAGCACTATAAATTAAAAACTACTAATTTGGTAGGATTTTTGTTAAGCTTGAATTATAGTTTTTTTAGCAATCAATGCGTCTATCATTAATAAATTTACCACTCATACCGCTAAAAGTAATAGTAAATCACAGATGTAGCGCTAGTGGCACCAAAAGATAAACAGAAAAATGAACATTTCAAATCAGTTTTGTTTCATCAGTAAATAAAATTCTAATAGATTTTTTTTACAGGTTTCAACTGAATTGGCCGCCGAGTTATCCACTAGTATAGTGCAAGGACGCTTTTCTACAAGCGACGCGACGTTGGACGAATGTCGCCTCGGCGTCGGCGGTATAGTCATGTGATCGAATATAACCTGTTACATACAATAACTGCATACATGTATATATTTATTGTGGGAATGTTATGTTATGTGCAATACTCGACGGAATGAAATAAGTGCAAAGTAATGATTAAATCGATTTGACTCGTTCATGCTCCTGTGTACAGAGAGTGAATGTATCAGAGACGTCATCAAACATTTAGGCAGCGTAACAAATAATAATCTGTAGATTAGTTGAGTAAGTTTGTAACCTATTAAGTACCGTTTGTTTGTTTTGAAAGACCGGTTGTCATCTTGCTATTCCTTGTAGTTTCTTCCTGTAATAATCTTATGATAATACTAGTGTAGGTAAGTATTTTATTTTACAGACATTGTAAAGAATGCTTTTTAATCTTAAGCTCAACAATTTGACATTGGTTCCTCTACCCACACGACCCCGATTATATTCAGCCGTTAATTTGAATTAAGGAGTGCCTTTTGTGAAAAGCTAAATGAAAGTTGGTGATTTTCAGCTATGGACTGACTTTGATATGTTTGGATATTTTTGTATGGGAATACATAAAATAGTTGACGACAGATGTGATTTCCTTATATATAAAATCATGCAATATTTTTGTCTATGAATTTTGATTTATATTTTTATTTTTAATATACTTAATTAACATATTGGACTATGATAATGGAATATAATTAACAATTTAATCTAAAAGTTGAGCTTGATCTGTGTTGTCATATTCGTTTTGTATGTTTTTTACGTGTTTTAAACTTTCATGTTCAACTTAAACGTCTCAAACTCACCACCATTGCAAATTCCTCTACATTAGTAAAAGTCAATATTTCAGCAAATTTGTATAAAAGAGATTTGTATTGCCGTGCCATCCTTAACTGTATGTCATAAACAGTGGATTTTTGTATTTGCAATCATGAATGTAAACAAGTGGTTTCGAACGCGTATGATTAGTTCTTAGCCATAAACAGCTACAGAAGTTACTTGGGATTTTGTGATGTTCATAGTTTTTCGTAATTAGTCCCTAGTTAAGTTGTTGATAATATTGTATTGACTGTATTGAATATTGAAAGTAGTTCAATAAGTACATTTCTACCTAAGTAGTATTTTATAGGTCACCTCACACGTTGCGGCCGAGGACTGAAAAAAATACGTAAATAATCATGCAATCGTTTTAAATTATGCCGGCTATATTTATCGAGCGTTACCATAGTATAACATGTTTTTATTTTATTTCAGCGTGGCTTAACGTGTGAGGGCGTCGTAGGGTATTGTTTGAAACCTCACTAGGTGATATAATATAAATTAAGAATAATAAAGAATGATGATAGTCTTATCGGGTGGTTTCAGCGAATAGCACAATTTATTAGCTATAGAGTAATGCTGGGCGGTAACAGAGTCGAGGCGTAACGTCAGTTTGTATAACCAATAATTATACAAAAGCAATAATACATTCTAATTACTTTCGTATTCTTCGAGCGGTCGTACGTCAGCTACGTTAATTAATTTCGGCAATTAAAACATATCACGAACGACACAATAGTTTTGACGACGTAGCGATTGCTCCGGCTTCGTTCAATGTTACTTTACTTTGGTTCCATGGAATTATAGGTACACAAACTATAACCCGCTTATTCATAAACGTGTTTCAAACCTCATTTAGTTAAAATGTATTTTGTCTGTTTCTAACAAACACAACTGTCAATGTGACAGATAAGGACAAAAGATGATTTAGTTAAATGAGGTTTGCAATACGTTTATGAATAAGCGGGTAAGACTGTAAATTAACGCTCATGGGACAAGAAAAAACTAAAGAATGTGTTAAAAAAGTCAATTGTGTTACCTATAATAGAGCAAGTATGGCTAAGACATTGTCAATACGTTCAACCCTCCTAGATTGGGTCTTGTACTTTCAACATGAAAAACCTATTTTAATCTACACTTCCCTGTTTAATTAATAGAAGAGTATTTAATGTTGTAAGTATAAGGAACACCAAGCATCAGATAAAGGTACGAGGTGCCTACATAATCAATGTATCGACAATATGTAATGCAGGTTCCCAATTCTTGATAATCATAAATATCATAATGCAAAAAAAATTGAAACTATGTGAAAGTAAAAGTATACAATTACAAAAAGTATGTACTATTAAGATACCTGTAAATAAATAAATAAATCTATAGTCTAAATGGAACGAAAGTGAAGAACATCTATTTAAAGGACATTACGTTTGTCACTATTATAGTTAATAAAGTTCACAACTGTACGTCCAAATTGTCCATTTATATGTTAAAATGTACCTAATACAAATTACAATAATGTAATCATTAGAATGTATTTTAGTACACTTGGTAAACAAGGTTTAAGGTAGTCGCATGTTGAGACGCGAGCCGCGTGTGGCTTGTAGCGGTATACATACTTGAGTTAACACTTGACTATCTAAAACAACTTATTTTTACTGTACACGTAAGTTATTTCATATTTTAACTGAATAAAATCAAAATGGTTATTATACATTGTGTTTAATTTTTCTGCCTAGATTTTGTAAGTTGGTCAACTGAAAAAATGCATTGTGCGAATCCACTCGCACACCACCTTATGTGCGAATGAATATCTGGGGCCGTCAATTATGTGTCTGCCTTTACCTTACCATACCTTTGCATATTTCACAAGCTTTCGCACATTGATGTATATCCTGCATTAGCATTAGGTACTGTACTATTAAAGTGGTGCCTAACGTTAGACAGTGTATTATTTCACACAAATATTATTTTTTTCCCAGTGAGTTATTTAGAAACCCTGGAATGATTATTAAGATGGTAATAATAACTATGTGGACTTAAACTAAAGGGGTCTTTTGACGTAAGCGACTGATCAAACGATTAGAACGAGATGGGACTGTAGTGAGAACACGTTAGAATGCGAGGTCAGCTGTCAAATCGGTTGTGTTAATGTATTGATCGATTGAGGAGCATTTATTTTACGTCTGTAGAATAAGGTCAACTGCGATCCCGACATTAAGTTGGTGTCATATCCCGGCGAGTATAGACTCTTTAACACAATTCGAAATATTAGGAATGCTTTTTCTTCCACAAAATATAAAAATTAAGTATATATGGCAAAAATCTGCTACAATAGTAGAAATTAGACGCTGGGCAACACTTACATGTGGAGCTATTTAAGGTAAGTATAAACACGTTGGTACATAAAAATGTGATTATCAAGTAGGCGATTTCACCTTCGACTCAAAACAACCGTGTCAAATCAATCCGTCAGTTGTCAAAACTGTGCTTTGCTTGTGGAGAGGAAATAGAATAGAAGATAGAAGCAAAATATTTAACTGACTACTTAATATAGGACAAATAAATAACCGACTGTCTATAAATTCACTTAGCTTCCACACAAATCGGCACAATGTCGGAAAAAGACAAATCGAAATCCAGCAACCAATCCAAACACATACCAAAAGATGCTCAAGTGATCATGTCCATCATGAAGGAAGTCGGGGTCACGGACTACGAGCCCAGAGTCGTGAACCAGTTGTTAGAGTTCACCTATCGATACGTAACCTCGATACTAGACGACGCTCGTGTGTTCGCGAACCACGCTAAGAAGAAGTCGATAGACATAGATGATGTTAGATTGGCGGTGCAGTTGCAGTTGGATAAGTCGTTTACGAATCCGCCACCAAGGGAGGTGCTCCTAGAGATAGCTAGAGTGAAGAATGTCAATCCTTTGCCTTTGATAAAGCCGCATTGTGGTTTGAGATTGCCTCCTGACCGGTGAGTTGTTGATGCAGACAGTACAATAATTTTAACTGATATTTAGTGAGAGCATATTGTGTTTTTGAAGATTTTAACCAGGTTTTGATAACTGTCCGTGTCCATGCAAGTTTTTTAAAAGACAAGGTGTGTTTTCGATCGAGCTGAGCGCAAGCGAAGCGAGTTCTTACAAACAACTTCAGACCCAACTGTCACCTGGCTACTGGGACGTCTCGGCATTTGGATGACTTTTTGATTTAGATAGTTTGTCCGACGATAACGTTAGTAACGTTTTTCTGATCTTTATGAAATTTCTTGGGGCTGTAGCAGAGATACATAAAATTTGTAAGTTTGTATATGAGCAGGATCAATGTAATGGTTATGGAGCTAGAACAAGAAAAAGAAATCCTCCTTAGGGTCTTGTTACATTGGTCAACACGTTTGCAAGTAAATTGCGAGTTCGCAGTTTGAGGTGGACTACTAGTGTTAACAATTTAAGTTTTCACTATTACTTATAAGTTATAAGTAGGTACTCTATATAAAAACAAGAAATGCAGTATTGTAGACTCTTACTAACAACAAACAGTAGATGTTTGTGTTTACCGTGAGAGGCAGGTTAACATACAATTGAACATACTGCAACTGGAGACACGCTTTTCATAAAAAAAATTTTTGTTAAATGCACTCCATTAACAAATCACTAACTATTTTCAGTTACTGCCTATCAGCCTGCAACTACCGTCTCCGCCCAGCATTCAAGAAAGTAACTGCTAAACCTGCCATTCCCCCCGCTCCTACTGTTAAAACCATCACATCCTCAAAGGGGGCAACGCAGCAGAATGTAGTGGTGAAAAGGCCGAGCGGTGCTATAGTCAATGTGTCCTCGGCAAAACCTAGTGTAGTGCCCAAACCTGTGCTCAAGTTTACTTCAGGAAGTAAGGTAAGAATCTAGGCCAAATAATGTTTATTGTAACTAGTAACCTTTTATAGTGGTACAGTCACATCTGAAAATATGGATACATTTAATGGGGCACAAACATGTATCCAAGACTACACGTTGGTAATAGAGACAATAGAGTTGTGGCTACATATTTTTGTGACATTAAATATATCCATATTAAAACCCAGATGCGACTGTACAAAAAGCATAATGAGTCTAATCAATTGTCGGCATAAATCAATCAAAAACATTTTAATCATTCATTTCTTGAAGATAGAAAATAAGCTACCTACCTAAGTAGTAATTCTTGTTAAGATGTGTTCTCAAAATATTTCAAACAGTCACCTGCATAACATCAGTATTTATTATACTTTGCAATTCTTTTTTATCAATCAATTACAATAAAAATCACAATAAGTCTGCAATTTCTCTCTTTGCGATTTGCCCTATAGAGAAGTGTAATAAAAGTTAGGGCACTGTAAGGAGCCGAGGGAGGGTAGGGAGACAGATCAAGCCTGAGAAAGTGTAACTTGCACAACGAAATGTGCGTAAATATTTTATCTGACACAGTTTTATATGTAGTACCAACATATATTTTGTGTGAGAATTATTATAGATGACTGTACAGTTGCCATCAAATATATTGGAGCGGTCAAGGTACTCATAAATATCTGAAAATGCACTTTATCGTCTTGACAATAGAGTCCTTGTTCTGATGTCGACTGAAGCAAACTTGAACAAGCCAACTTTTTATTTTTAAATAATTTGTGTTCATTCAACAGTACTTATACTTACCTCCAAACATTTCTAAGTCCATGGTTGTCTCCCTCAGGTGGTGGCCAAGCCCGCTGTGCGCGTGACGGCGGGCCCCTCGACGCAGGGCCCCGTGAAGATGGAGCTCGACGCCATGGAGTCGGGGCCTATGAAGCGGAAGCGAGAGGACGACGATTACGACTTGTAGTTGTAGATCTCTACAACCTGTTTTCAATATAAAAAGGGATGGCTTTATAAGGCAGAGGCGACTTTGAAAAATCCCCTTATATGCCAAATACCATCAATGGGGTGGCTTTAAAATACAGGGGTGACTTTGAAATATCAATTTATATGCCAGATACCATCAAAGGGCTTTCAAATACTTTCTTTCTTTTTATAGCTAAGTTTGCTATGAATTCAATTGATTATTCTCTGTACCTTTTGTCATGTCTCTGTTGAGCCCAATGATTGACTGGTAGAGAATGCCTTTAGGCATTAAGTCCACCAGTTGTACATTATCCTGTTGTGTGCAATAAAGTTTAAATAAATAAATACAAGGGCGGCTTCGAAAAATCAATGTTTTGGTGACCAGACCAGACTTTTGGTGGTATGCTATGTAAAGTTTATAATTCTAGCCGTTTACTTTAGGAATCAAGTCAATTATAAATAGTAATGCCTTTAATAATAATAATAATATGTTAGCCTCTATACGTCCCACTGCTGGGCACAGGCCTCCTCTCATGCACGAGAGGGATCAGGCTATAGTCCCCACGCTGGCCCAAAGCGGGTTGGGAACTTCGCATACACCTTTGAATTTCTCCGCGGATGTATGCAGGTTTCCTCACGATGTTTTCCTTCACCGTATAGCGATTGGTAAATATCAAATTATATTTCGTACATAAGTTCCGAAAAACTCATTGGTACGAGCCGGGGTTTGAACCCGGGACCTTCGGATTGAAAGTCAGACGTCATTACCGTCAGGCTACCAACGCTTAGTAATGCCTTTATATTTCCTAAAGTCAACCATCTGAGTTTTCATCCTCCACCTTTCTTTGGAGATATTTTTCACGATTTGTCTCACTACTGATGATTCTTCTGATAGTAGATCTCTACCTTCTCATCAATTTACTGTTTCCATACATCTAGATCTACCAGATTTTTTTGTCTAATTTCTCCAAAGTAATTGGTGGATGAAACACAAACCTAGCAAGTCATAAACTGAGGCGCCGTATTCATTTCATGCAACGCATAATGGTTCTGTTCCCGAAAATTGAGTATAGTTTTGTTGATTGTGATTTAAGTCGCCGAAAACCGGTGTAAGTGTTTGGGCTGTATCATTTGGGTTACCATGTCCTTAACTTTTGGGTACAGAGAACACAAAGCGTAAGGCGCGATTCCTTACTACTGAATAAGTATTATAAATTGGCCGATCATTGTTTAACTCCTGTCCTGTGAAAGAATGAATCGGGCTTCTTGGAGAGGTGTATCATACCCAACAGGGAGCGCATACTCGCTAAGAAGATAAATTGTTGTTGGGGATTGATAAGTGTTTTATGACTAGGTAAGGATAATTGCTATTTGTATTAAAGATCTAATTTTATTGTTGTTTTTTATTTCAATTTTATATCTACAGTCCTTTATAAAAACAGGTTTAGAATGAAATGCTTATTGATATTCATCTCTCATTCCAAACTATAGCCGCACCCCTACTTGCCGCAAGTAAACTACACGAGTTGCAATCCGCGGCTTTACTCAGTGATGGTTAGTACTAGAAAACTGATATTTTGTATCAGGGATGTTACGGAGGTGGTATAACGGAACCGAAAGTTAAAAATTATTTTTAACGGAACCGAAACCGAAGTCGGAACCGGAACCGAAGATAATAAACTTTCCGTATTGAATAGTATTTTTACCAATAAGTTTTTGTACAGTTAACATTTTTGCCAGTTTAGCGTCGATTCCGCTTCTAATTTACGTGCATTATTGTCACTTTGACTCTTTTGAAAAACAGATTATTGAATTCAGATGAAGCTAAAACAGATAGTTGAGACATAACTGTGATTTGATTTTGGAGGTGAACTATAATTTCGACTTTCGCTATGACTATGACCTTCGTTCTAAATAATCGGAACCGAAACCGGAATCCGAGGTGTAAAACAAATCGGAAGTTTCTATCCTTCGGAACCGAAGACGGAGCTTCGTAACATCCCTATTTTGTATGAGTAACCACAAATAAATACCCTGACCAGGATTCGAACCCGGGACCTCCCGCTTCATAGGCAGGGTCACTACCGACTAGGCTAGGAGGCCGGAGGGAGAATAAAATTAAAGGATAGCATAAAAATTAAAAAACCACAGATTTTTACATTATTTTAATTAAAAGTAACTCCCTACTTCCGCTGCGCGTTCTGCGGGCGGGACATGTCTCTGGGGAAGTTGCTCTTGGGCGGCGTGCGGATGCGACGGTCCTTCTTGGACCTGTTGCGCACCACCTTGCTGTGGATCGCGCAAGACACGCAGTAGTGGAGCTTGGCGTACAGCTTGGGCAGCTGGAATGCTGGAAAATATATTAATTTGTAAGCAAATTGTTTTAGGAACTATAAATATTTGGACATTATACCGGCTTGTACAGTCCCCATCAAATATATGGGAGTGTACAAAGTACTCTAAAATATTTGAACATGCACTTTATAAGCCAACATAATTTCTTTACATGTTTACAGGGTAAATAATATATAATGTATATTCAAAGGAACAATTTTTTTTTATACATTAAACTGTCTATCTAGGGCTATAAGCGGTATTACACATTGCAACCTGCAGGGCCCAATCTGTCAGGTTGGAAGGTGTAATTGAAGGTAGGGCCCGTAGGGAGCTGAAGGAGGGGTAGGAAGAGGCAGGGTACACAACAGATTGGGCCCTGCAGGTTGCAATGTGTAATACCGCTTTATAAATGGTATAATCAATTAACAGGCAACTGGGGCCTAGAAAGTTAGAATTAGGAAGTGCAACCCAGGTTTTTTCATAATAAAAAAAAACCAGGTAGCATTCCCTAATAAGAATAAGTTTGTGATGAGTTTCACTATAAGGTTCAAGGTTCAGCTGCAATGCTGCAAACAACTGATTTGTAATGTACTCAGTTAAAGAAATGTAACTGGAAGAGCTGCAAGTGGAATAGGTAGTTAATTAACTTAGTGCTACAGTGTATAAGATATAAGGATTATCACATATTAAATGCTTAACTGGTAACAATTGATAATACTACTTTTCAACCCACATCTTCTAAGAAACAGAAATTGGCTGCTGCGGAGCTAGTCTAAAAATCCATATCTTCCATAGTTTCATAGTAGGATACAGCTTATTAGACTAGCACCGCAGATTGTGGCTTCAAGTTCTTATTCTGAATCTGGATGGTTATCATTTGAATGGGGTTAGAGGTTAATTAAATGCTCACTAAGGCATACGCGTCATTTGTATCTATATTCTGTTTAAAATTAGAGGTATTGTAGAACTGACGTTCTTGACTAGTTTACTTTAAATCTTGGCAAATTAAACTCTCACCAAGCCACATTCTATGGATTCTACGTTTGGTGAAAGAGTACCAATACCAGACTTGTTTAAATGAGTAGAGGAGGAAAAACAAGGATTTAAATAATCAGAAAACGAGCTAAACTTACAGTTGTATACTGAGGCTTCGTTAATATCCCTGACGGCAGCCGCTTCCACGATATTCCTGATCACAAACTTTTTGATAGCCTTGTCCTTGGGCACGCAGCGCGCGCAGTTGGTGCATCGTACAGCCTTCACGTGGCCACGGCCGTGCTTGGCTCGTCCTCCATTACGGCGTTTGCGAGTCTGTAAAAATTAAACAAGAAATACCAAGTTGAAGCCACATGTCCATCGAAGCGATAGGTGACGCGTGTATGACATTTCTCACTGAAATCCTTGAGATATCTTGTAAACTGTCTTTATCGAACACTCTCTATAATATTAAGATATAATAGGGTAATTTACACTCGTATGGAAGTAATTTTTACAATAAAATTTTACGCACCATGATTATAACCTCTGTTTCGGTAAACGAAGAACGACGGAAAAGAAAGAGGTTATAGACAAGAACTACTTCCGACCATTGACAACAACGTACAAATGTTGCCATATAAATTTTATTTTTAACTTCCATTTGGGTGATTTGTGGTTGCATTTTGATTGCATTTTGCTATCGTGAGCAATATTGTATAAAATTATAACAATAACCTATTAAATCCTTAATTTAAATAAATATTTAAAATAAAATTAAAATATTTGTAAAACTGCATTCTTCTCTCTGTTTATTTTTCAACGTAGACCACATCCGTTGTTCATGAATCATTCAATTTCATTTCATTCACCATCATTGAAAAAAAAAATCTAGTTCTGTTCTGTCACGAAATTGTATTTATTTAATTTTATAGTCAATGTGTTACATTATTTTTGTTGCTTTACAAATATAGATTTACAATTAAATTTCAATTGTTTACCGTTTTATGAACTGTGCTGGTTATATAATAACGATAAACATGTTCTATGTGTGTTTGTAATCGGCCACATAGTTTACTTCGTCGCAGCACAATCATCCCAGACTGGCCATTAGTGGTATTTTTCACGGTTCCCCGTGTCCCGCGATGTGGTTTAGATAGTGAATATTAAAAGTGGTACGCGTGTGAAATGTCCCAACATGGATGCCCAGAGAGACTGTCGAATAGATCGAAGGGTTTCCAGGAAGAGAGCGCGGGGCAGGCCACGATGGAGGTGCTGGTGGAGACCCTGACGGGCACCGCGTTCGAGATGACGGTGTCGCCCTCCGACACTATCTTCGCAATCAAGTCGAAGATCTTCAGGGTGGAGGGTGAGTTACACAACTGTCGTTACATATTTCGTGTTTGGTTATGCGTCATTCATCAACAAAGGAGCGGATTTTTTGCGCAGTTATTCAACTAATTCGCTAGTCACTTGATCAAATATTGCCAGAGAGTGAGCTGGACTATGCCCTGAATACCTAAATCTCGGTGACAAAGCTCAGTCAAGTACCTAGCAGTAAGTAACAAAAGCATAGCTAGTGGCAACACAAATATACAGACAATAATTTAACTGCTTATCTTATTCTGGCTTCAAACATTGTAGCACTGGTTTATTTCGTAGATAATTGACATACTAACTCAATTTATATGCTCATATAATAGAACAAAGGCATAAAGCAAATGTAGAGTAAAAATGTTTTTCACAACTGGTTTCTTCTATTTATAACCATTGATTGGTATTGTTTATGTTTGATTCGAGCGAACATTTCTACAGCACATTTTATTACTAAGATAATGTATGATGCAGAAATAACCGAATAAATAAAGAGGATAGTTATTTCTTAATCCACAATAAAACATTAAGAAAAACCTAAATGAACTGTTAAATGTTTTATTGTAAAAGCAATAGTAATCTAGATAACACTTTAGGTGAGCATTATTTTAAAATTAAAACGAGAGTGTTAACTGTGTGATTGATAACAGGAAAATATGCAATTTTTAGCAATAAACCCACAATCAGATTGACCTTGGGTTTAAATGTGGATGTACTGTCCAAGGTCTTCTATTATAGAGCTCACAAAGCATGCATTGCTAATTTATGTTTCTACCTTTTGTTTTTATTTTAAATAATAATTGTAACAAGTACTTTGTGTATGTTGCCTTTTGGTGTTACAGTTTTTTACCTTAAGATAGCACAAGAGCTTTTTAAAAGTATATTTTCTATTTTAATAGACATGCTTATCTTTATTTTAGGTTGCCAAATCTTGAGCTATAAATAAATATATTGTATGCTAACAATTTGGGGCTCTTAGGTTGTAATTTTGTGTTTTCATGTTATTGTATTGTTTTTAGAATACCTTAATGACAGTCAATTGTTATGGTTTAGTTTTGGAGGTAGTTCCTCAATATAGTTATAAATAGCATTAGTTCAATAGTCAAAATGAATATGCTGACAATACAGTGCTATATTTAGGCATGATCTTGAGTTTTGACCCTGCTGTACTTGGGCTGCCATATCATATCATCTTTCTATGTATTTACTATGACCATGACCCAAACTTCACTGTCAGTAGTTATTATTAAGAATTTTATCCTTCTCAGTTTAAATTTGAGGCTTGGACTATGTTTTGTGAGATTCTAAAGACTACTGAGTCTTTAGAATCTAAGACTACTGTCCCCAACAGATGTGTACTGGTGCAAGCTGTAGCTGTTGGTAAAAAAAATTGTTTCTTTTTTTATTTCAAGTAACTTGTCCATTTGCTCTTGTCTCATCTTTTGGTGAAACAAAACTGCTGATGGCATTGAGAATATGATGGAATTAAAAAAAAAACTGTAGACCGTAAAAAAAAAATATACCACGACGGCGGCAAACAAGCATACGATACGGCCCGCTTGATGGTAAGCAGTTACCGTAGCCTATGGACGCCTGCAACCCCAGAGGATTCACATGCGCGTTGCCTACCCTTTAAGAACCTATACACTCCTTGTTTGAAGAACCTCATACTGTAGCCCTCTGGGAAAACCTTGGCTCTCTTTTACTTAAAGTTGATTATTATTGTATGAAGATATAAATTGATCCTATGTACACAATGCATAGAGTGACTAGTTTAATTTCATGTAGGGGGAATGTAGAGCTGGCATTGTACAGCCACATCTGAAAATATGGATACATTTCATGTGACAAAAATTTGTAGCCGACTCAATTAGATACCAAGGCGTAAAGTCTTGGAACATTATCCAGGTAAGATGTTTTCAGACCTGACTGTATCAGTCATTAAAAAAACCTCATTTAATAATGCATTACATATTATGAATATGACTAATTCATTAATGGTTCTATTACTCATAATCTTCATTAGTAATAATTAAGTGTAGGGACTCCATTCAATAATAGGCCCAATATTCCTTGTTTTATTTAATAGGTTAATAACAGACATAGTGTTGAATAATAACATGGAATATATTCAATAAAAAATTTAACTTGGAATATATTGATAACTTGAATTAAATATGAGTAATGTGCTTAAATTTAACCACTGTGACTCCATTAATTTTCGTTCTGAACGATAACATTTTATAGGTACAGAAATAAAGCCCGTCACAGACGGAGCTATAATATGTATTAATATACCGAGCCCGTCACAGACGGAGCTATAATATATATTAATATACCGTAAGATACCGAGATATATATTGTCGTATAGCTCTGCACCCCACACGGGAAAAATATCAAAAGAGAGAAAGATATATCGGTTGTAGGTCACGCTAGAGAAGGAAGGCAATATACCCAAAATATATCGAAATATATCGTAATATATCGAGCTATAATATATATTATAGCTCCGTGTGTGGACTCTGTCAAATAGTACGTAAAATATATCGTAAGATACCGAGCTATAATATATATTATAGCTCCGTCTATGACGGGCTTAACTAGGGCAAATATTGGTGCCAGCAAAATATGTTGTTAAAAAGTGCTACTACCTACTCCTACTACTATTGTCAGAGTAGAAAATAGAATCAAGTTTATATGGGACAAATTTTGAGCGGTTGAGTAGGTACCTGAGTTACTTGACAGTTAAGTCGTGTCAAGGTCATTATGTCGTGTCAAGGTCATTTTGGAGACCTCACCCGCTTAGCAACTTGTGCTGCTGACTGTAGGTCTGTGTATCTTTAGTGCATGTTATATGTAACTGCTACAGATGTGATGTCATTTCATCGCGACAGCGTCTAGACACGATCGTGTTAACAACCTAATTTGATTCCCAATCGAACTTCGTTGCCTATTTGTACAGACTGATAAAGATCTAGGTGTAACACAGTTGTGGACGCACTTACGTAGGTATTTAATTAACACTGGACGGGGGCGTGAGTTGTTCTACTTGTATACGTAGTTGTTATTATTTCGTGAAATTATTAACACGATTTCTATTGAACCTCTTGCCTATTAAACACTATTACAAAATCTGTCAAAGGCCTCTATGTTTTCCGTGGAGGCACTTTATTTTTCTTTTGCCAGGGAGGGGTGGACGGGTCCCTATCCCTGCCTATGTGTCTACCAGTTACAGTACGGTGATCGCTTATGTATCGTCAATATTTCAATTAAAACTGTGTGTGTGTTTATCATATAGGTAGCGACACTAGCGACATTAAAATTAAATATCACAGGTGACGCATCACATGCGACAATCTGCCATGTGATGCGACACCTGTCTCCGCTACCGGCGACGTGTCGTAGGTGTGTCGTTTACCGGACCGCCGCTGTCTTCGAAATCTTAACTTTTAAGGAAAAAAGAAAATTCCGACATAAACGTAAAAAAGTTGTGTTTGGGCTTTAACGTTTTCGAAAAATCAGAGAACATAATAAAATTTTAAGCTAACATGGTCATTAACATTATTCCGATATCGGAAGCTCAAAATAAAAAACTCACATGGTAAATATCCCGTTTTAAATAGTTTTTGTAACATAATAAAAATCCCAATGATTGAAAACCTAATTTTAAAGTCCGTTAAAACGTAATATACATTTAGCGAAATCAATCACGGAATCCAGTTATCATAGGACATACATATAAAATATGCCGGAATGGTGACTGAAGTTGAAAGGAGCCCAGGAAGTCGGAGATGTCTTGTAGGAAGGCGGAAAATCCTACTTCCGGCAGATTTTTGACTATGATAGCTGAATTGCGCTCAAGTGTGTGTTGAGTACAGAGTACAGATGTGCAAGTTGCGGAAACTTTCCAAATAATTGGGAATACCTATTCTCGGGAATTTCTAGAAAGTCTCATAAGAAATGTAGGAAATTTTAAATTTAAGAAATGGGAAGTTTCAATTCCCATACAAAAATGTGAGAACTTTCCGTTCACATATGAAGAAAATTTCGCAATTTTGGAAAAGGCACATCAGTAGTGTTGACCTTAAAATTAAGAGCATAGAATTCGATAAAATTGGGGCAGTTTGTTCTGCTTTTGCTGTCAGCTGTATTACCTACTAGCGACCCGCCCCGGCTTCTCACGGGTGCAATTAGGTATACATATAAGCCTTCCTCTCGAATCACTCTATCTATTAAAAATAACCGCATCAAAATCCGTTGCGTAGTTTTAAAGATCTAACCATATATAGGGACAGACAGCAAGAAGCGACTTTGTTTTATAATATGTAGTGATTTTTAGAATAGTCACATACATGTCAAAGCCTTAAAAATATTAGACCAACCGCATTGTTTATTTATATACATTAGTCGTTAACCGAATATATCGATCGCTCCCATTCCACTAATATCTAGAAACTCTCGTAATTCAGATCGCGGACCAAATCTACTTTTAGTGAGTTCAGGGCCGTGGCGATCTGTAATCTTTATTATATTGAGTGAGAATTTGGTTCCGGGGTTTCACGGTTCGCCAAATTCTATTATGTAACAGGGCTCTATAATGCATCTGAGAATTTCAAAAAAACTGCTACCTGTTCAGAATTGTACATTTGTATTGAAAAGAACAGAGTGGGAAGCTATGCGCGCCGGCGCTGCGCGGTTTTTTATTATCAGTCAAAACTAGAAATTGTTTTGTCAGTTTGTTCGCCTGGATCTGGAATACGTATATGTCATAAAGTTGTTAATAAATTTATCCTAAACGTCAGGCAGAATTTGTTTCACATATATTCAATGTTTTCAATATTTAATTCAAGCAAGAGATAGGTATATGTAAATGTAATTTCTCGTGGTCTTTCTGTGACATAACTTTGCGTTCTTTCTTAGCTTGGTATGTTTTGTATACTACACAATCATAATTGTATAATATATGGTGTAGGTAGGTAGGTAGGTACTTACTCTTTTCTTAAGAGCGAGATTTGACTTTGTAGGTCTAAACCTAGATTTCCCATACGATAATCATCCAACTTCCATGTCCGTTGTGCAGAAGTCAACAAAAAGAAAAGAATACAGCATATCCATAAATCTTGTACAACGTTTGCTAGTTGGCAAAACATCAAAGCTGCGTATTGTAAATCTCAATGACCCGACCGGGAAAAAATTAGCTCCTCCCTATTTATAACATCAGCTGTACTGTACAGTATGACTTGGAGGTATTTCAACGTTTTACGCGTGAGGTTATTCGCCTTTTCAGCTCAGTTTTACGCAATACACTTTATGTCATCGTGGGATCCATTTATCTAAAGGACAGGAAAACTCTTTTAGAACGTTTATCTAAAATAGTTAACACGCGTTTACAAACTGAACCCCTGATCGTGGTAAAGATTTCAGAAGTATAATATGTCTTCGGATTAATCTATTATTTACATTGTACCGATTCCTAACGTAAACGCAAAACTTGGTACTCGATAATGTGTTTCCGAACGCTCCCATTTGATTCCCTCCGGGGTGATATCGGAACGCACCCCAGGTGTGGACGTAGTCGCGAATGTCGCGATGTGTGACAAGGTCGCGAAGAATCGGGGCAAGGATCACTCTGAAACATAAAATGTACGATATGTCTCCATCTAGACCGGCATCTGACAATTACAATATTTATCTTTTATTTATATTTCGTCTCACAAGCGTCCCGACCACGTGATCTTTATCCGTCTAGGTATTTTACACACTTATCTATACTTCGTTTTTTTTCAGATTAGAAAAATCGTGCGATTGTCGTCGTGCGATTTTTGGGAAAACGATTTTGAAACTTGCCATTTTGCATCTTATAGGCTTAAGCGTATCACTAATAGTGGGAAGAAGTAGACTCATTTAAATTTTGCCCAGATATGGCTGAAAAAAATACAGCTAAAGTGTCGAAATCGACCGTTATTTTTCTAATCTGAAAAAAACGAGGTATAGCTTAGGTATGTTAATGTAAGTAGTTTCTTCAAATCTCATGTAGAGAATAGAACCTATAACAGATATCACGAATATTAAGTTAATATTGCTATTTTTTTTTTTTTTCTTATGGACTTTAGGCGGTATTGCCTGTAGCCAATGTCAAGTATAAAAAGGCGGGAAATAAGAGCTTGTAAGATTCAATCTTTAGGTACAATGCATGGTACAATGTCTTCAATCGATAAGTATTTTGTTCAATCAAATAAGTTTCAGGCAACGTTGTTCGGTAGAAGTGGCATAAGCCTAGTTAGTTGCTATTTGTAGAGTGATAGCTCCCTACAAATGGCTCGAGGAGGCTACAGGTTGTTCTGAACCAATCAATGGTTACACGCCTTTTAAGACTAATTCTTCATTATCCGCACACTTGTTCGTTAGATCACCGCACAATAAGCTATCTATATTACACACTGAACCACGAAAATGAACAAAAGACAAATAATTAATCCTAACGAGCTGCGACCATGATGAGCTCAACCCATAGACCCTAATAACTCTTAATATTGCTATGATATTGATATTGTAATTGTAACACACTTATTTATATAGGTAGGCAGATAACATTTCTTTCCACTCATTCACTCTCAACTCAATAGGTACAGTGTACAGTTTGTCCATGTGTTTTTATTTATTAGTATGCTTTACTCTTACCAGAGTGCAGAGACTATAGAGATATAGACGACCACAGCCTAAGGACTTTTTGAAGCTCATATCAATCGCGTCATCTATGTCAAAGCCACCTAATGATACCGAAAATGTAAGAGAAATGTCACCTGCACTGCTACTCCACCTAGTTAAGTAACAAATAGCGAACTAGTAGTACACTAGTAGCTATACTAGACATGACATAGATGGCGCGATTGACATGAGCTTCAAAAAGATCTTAGGCTGTGGTCGTCTATATCTCTATAGTCTCTGCTCTTACAATATTATTCAGCCATAATCTTCGATTTAGTTAGCTACCTCGGGCCTCCGTTTCAATAAAATGTTTCCGAGTCGTCGGAGCTACCATCGACTGCCTTCCATATCCTCTATAAAATACTCCTACCGAAATAATCCATTCAAACAGATTGCCTACAAGTAAATCAGCTTTGAGATATATAAATCATGCCTTTGCGGTCACTTGTGATGTGACGTGCACATCGACGTGGCAAACCGATTTGATTGGAATTATGCAAAGGTTTTACACCTTTCGACTCACGTGTAGATAATACTCGTATGCATCGCCTACTATATCTAATTATGCCACTCCGTGAAACGAGCCTAGAATAGATCAGCCTAAATGTTACTTCCTGGTTCTATCGGGTGATATTTGGAACGATTTTCCTGTTGTGTTGTCACGCGTTAAGTAGTGATATGGACGATATGGTCATAGGAAATCGTAGGAACAAGAGAAACAGATTTCTTACATCATTTCATGTTCTGTTGTTTATGTTGAGAATCTTCTAGAAATAATCTCGATTTTGAACGGATACAGAGACCGGCAAGAGCGTGTTATGGTATTTTTGCGGCCTTCGTGTAGGAAGATACTATTGCCGGTGACTACTAACGAATACGGATGTATTGCATAACGGGAACGGATAGTAACTAGCTTGTTAATGAAGGCTTGTCCTCGCGAAGCGATTTTTCTATTCTCACATCTAATACAAGTTCCAAGTCTCATGATCATGAAGAACGACCTCGCTCATCAAAGAACGCCAGTAACTTGTAAATCCTTCTTCAAAAACAATTTTTTTTGTTTAGGTGCATCTCAATAATCATATCATTCATATCCTATAAGGTACCTACTGTAGTCAGTCATCGGCTCATCGCCATCGCCATAAATTTATCGAAATCTTGTTTGAATAAAAACGCTCTTTCAAGAGGCAGTGCTTATTTTCCCGTATTTTATTTATGTTCTTGGTAGGTGTCGTCCAGTAATGTATGTATGCTAATAGTTTTATGCGGTTTATGGATTACCTAGAACTTAAAGGTGACCTCGTCGGTCGGAAAAGATGTGTAGGAAATCGTCAATAAGCAGTTAAGCATATCGCGTCCACTTCAAATTAAAAGTACACAATAACAAATGAAACAAATTGATTATTAAAGTGGATACAAATGTCTTATTCTAAGGATTTTGTTAATGGCTGATTCCATCCAGACACTAGACACAATCGATCCTTTAATTGTAGGTAACTTGCCAGGAAAACGATCGAGCTCTGTTAATTTGAGAAATGTCAAAAAATCAGGCATCAAAGAGGCCAAGAGTTAAAAGTAACTCACTTATGTCTATTTTTATAAATATCATTTCAATTATAGATTGACCACAAAAAGTTGTGTCAATTAAATATACCTTGTAATCTTGATTTATTAGTTTCTCTTGCCAATTGGTCACACTTGTCAACAGAGTGTTCGCGATTATGGGTTCTCTATATACAGCCTTGGCCAGAAGTGTTGAGCATAGGTGTTTTTTGTTTACAATTTTGATGTTAAGCATTATTTCCCTATCCTAACAATGTACGGTAACGGTAAATGTTATATTTTATGTATAAGTATAGAAAACTTCACTTAATAACACTTTCAAGGTACTTAAAAAATATGAAAACAGAAGGTACCAAAAATGTAAATTTAAGTCGGTGCGACATATTGCAAATATTCTATGCAGTTACTACTAACTTCAACAAAACATGCCTATTAGTCTAAATTAATTGACCAAATAACTTAAACAAAGATGGAAACGATGGACTAAACTTTCCAGTTAGGTATGAAAATCGCATTGGTGCTCAACACTTCTGGCCAAGGCTGTAGCTGTGGCTGCAGTTTCTGTTTCTGAAATAGATCTCTTTGACACACTGCCTAACGTTCAACTTTTTCACAATACATTCGTGTATTTTGACTTTAGAATTGTCGAAAACGGCTATTAGACATTGCAACCTGGCCTGGACCGAATCTGTTGTGTACCCTGCCTCTCCCTTCCCCTCCTTCAGCTCCCTACGGGCCCTACCTTTAATTACACCTTCTAACCTGACAGATTGGGCCCTGCAGGTTGCAATGTCTAATACTGCTTGAAGCAAGGCTTCTGACAAAGTCGACAGGGCATCTAAACATAAACAGTGGTTGTTTGTCCAAAACAAAACTAAACGAAGTAGTGTCTTCTTTCTTGGCGTGCGGCCACGCGTGATTCATCTCTCTGACAACTGTTCGTTTTATTTTAATTCTAGTTGCTAATCAGGAAAAATGATCGCCGTTTCCTAAGTTCCTAACCCTCTATCTCTAGGCGCTGATGAGTGATGACTAGCTATCGTAAGCCGCTAGTATGTGTCACAGAAAAAGGGACAATTTGGCGGACAACACTTACGTATTTGTTCCAATACAATACAATATTGAATCTGGAGAACGTTTTTGTTGATGTTCTTTGGGTTTCTTGAATAAAAGCTTGATGTTGTAAGAGAATTTTATTTTAGAATATTAAGATACATATTGTTCCATAGTTTTTAATAAGAGCGAGTTCAGTCAGTGACAGTTTTCCAAAAAGGTGTCACCTTTTTTATACGTTTAGTGTGAAACCTCGTGCATACATTTTATTTAAACAGAAATGCAGCTTGTATATTTTTTATAATTAATTACTTAATTCGATTTTATTTGTTCATTTTAACAAAATAAATTAGCATATACTACACTGATAAGTTTGTTTCGCAATAGTCATGAGATGAAATAAGCGGAAATAGGTGCACGGGAAGAATCAGATTTTAAAATCGAAAATAATACCTATAGAACTGTACTAGGTACATTCATAATAATATAACGTGAGATCACAATACAGTTTGTCTCATAGAAAACTCATAGTAACAATTTGTTTGGACATTTAATAAAAGTTAGCTAGGCAACCAAATGCCGCCATAAAATTAAATGATATAATGGCAAACTAATATTACATAAACAATATGGGATATAGATGTGTGTTATTATTAGACCTAAAACGAGTACGTGGGGCTTACGTAGACACGTGTCTTGTTACTCTAGTCTGTGTACCGATATCGATAACAAACACATGCGTACTACAGTGACGTGGTGGATACATTCCTTAGTTTGTGTTACTGTAGTACTGTGTACGGTACGAACGATTGTGATACATGCAATATAGTACGCGGCTAACTACTAAACTGATATTGAAAAATCAAATTTGGCAAACAATTAATGTTCAAGTCTTTGAGATGGATACGGGCTATCTAATTTATTTATACAACCGACTTCAAGATTTCGAAGCAGGTTCTCTATTCGTCGGGATATTCTTTTGTTTTTTTTTTACGTTTGTTCACCGATTATTAAGCGAGGTTTAGACTAGCAAGTTTGCTTGCGGCAAGTACACAGATAGAAAAAATCTCTTCAACCAAAGAAATCTATTTGAATCAAGAGATATCCAGTTTCCCATATAAGGAAAAAATAAAATTCTTTATTTTAAGATATAAAATGTTTCAAAGTTTATTACTTAACCTAATAAATTCAATACTTTATCCGAGATATAAAAATCTTCTTTTTAAAATAGCTTAATATTCTCACGAAGAGCGTTTGAATTTTGTTTTTGTATTGTATATTTTTTTTAATTGAACTTTAAGTGTCTTAGTGCAATACATAAAGAACTTAAGCCAAGAAACTTTGTTTCTTGGATGAAGACTCATAGTTTAAATTGAGAATTGAATTTCTCCACGGAAACAAGAAAACGCATTAGTTCAAGAGCATGTGTTACTTCATGTAAAATTTGATATTTTCACACCAAGATCTAAAATTTCTTGGCGTATGAAATCGATTACTTGAAACAAACAATAACATTTTCTAAGGCGGTTATCACACTGGCGCGGATCCGCATGCGGCACCGGTGCACGAGATAGCGCTCTGCATGTGTATAGCGCTGTCTCAGTGCACTACTTAAAAAGCTAGTAGCAGAAACTGTGTTTCTCGGGACTAATCCCAAGAAAGGAAGTTTAACTAAAAGTAGATAATACAAATATAAATTATGATTATTTATATACTCACAATTTATAATCGTATTAACTAGAGCTGAGATTGCTATTGTGAATCTCAAATAAGCCCGGGTAAAGCGCCGAGGGTCATGAAGTTACGTCGAACAAACGTTCGCGTGTTCTAACCTACACGCAGAGACATCTATTGATGCGCAGGGTAACTAACGTCCAAAACTTGAATGTTTCAAAGCAAAAAATTATGTGCTTCTTCTTTGGAATAGCTGTGGCTCTTGATTGTAGGTTGAAAACATCAAAGCGAAAATTAATCTCTCTTGCCTAAAAACTTAAAAATCTCAAATCAAACTTTTGGCGCTACTTCTTTGAATTAGCTTTGGCTCTTAGCTGTAGATTGAAAACATCAAACCAAGAACTAATCGCTTTTGACATAAACACATAAAACTCTTAAAGGAAAATGTTGGTGCTTTTTTGCCGTAAATAATTATTATCTTAACTCAAATCATTACTATTCGCTTTAAAAATGGGTAAAGCTAAAGCTGAATAATTTTAATTCTTCTTTTAAAAATCATGATATTTTTAACTCAAGTCATGTTTATTGGTCTAAGGTATTTATTACTCTCTTTAAGAAACCGCGTGCAAGAGAGTTTTGCGTTTTGAATTAAGATATTATTTCTATCTGTGTAGGGACGCAGCTATAGTTCAGAAAGAGACATGAATATCACTATTTCATTCTAGCATAGAGCTGCGTCACTACTTGCCGCAAGTGAACTTGCTAGTCTAAACCTTGCTTTAGAAGACGGCTGGACTGGACAGATGACAAAAACTATTACTTTTCGTTTGAAAGGTTCTAAGTTGGTCACATTGTCATCAGGTCGGGATCCTATGATGGGATCCTGGAGAGATCGAGGGGACTCTTCAAATATTATAGTGATTTGAGTATTTTTTAACAGTAGCTCGGGCATTTGCCCCTGGGAAGGTGGAGTAGGCTAAGTCCGTTCTTAATTCTTTAAAATTATAGTATATTTTATTCTTGTGCGTTTCGTTGTGCACTTTGTTGCAGGCTGCCTGTACCGTACCGATAAAGATAATCAGTGTACGAATATGTACATATCGTAACTACTACATATTTATTAAGTCGACGTGAGATTACATGCACATTGCCTTCCTTTTATGTCTCGTTTATATTTAAATGGCCCTGTAGTAGATAAAAATTAAAACCACTGTTAGTTATTAACGTCGGTGGTATTTGTATAAAGTTTAGTTTATAGACTAAGTGCTAGTCCCGGTAAATGTAGTGTTCTCTATGATTTGGGAACGATATTAATCTCATGATCATAATCGATGTTTTGACTGTTTAATTTAACGTTACGTCACGTGCTACAGTCAGCATCAAATATATTGTAACAGCCAAACTGATCAAATAGTTCCTCGCACCATATTTTGTATGGTGTGACGAACTATTTGGCTACTCTAGCTGTTACAAATATATTTGATGCTGACTGTACATGTACAACTGCACTACGATGCTCAACTACGCCTGGCTTGAAAAACATGACTTTCTTCACCAAATAGTTATTTATATCTTATTCCTGAGATGGCCGCCGTTCTCCCATCTCATGAATAAGATATAAATAGCTGTTCGGTGAAGAAAACCATGTTTTTCAAGCCGGGCAAAGTTGTGCATTGTAGGCAAAGCTGTAGCAGTTGACGCTACACTTTACACCATTTTAAATCACATGTGCCTCGTAATCCGATCAGATTAGAAGCACTAGCGGCTTGTGTAACCCGCTGGAACCTGATTCGGTGTTTTAGCAACCATTTACATCACGTATCGGAAGAGACTAACATATTATAGAAACTGTCAATCACCTGACAAGGTTGGTTTCTCATCGCTGTAGATGGCATGGCGATGGCGTTAACGAAGTGTTTGTTCCATATATTTTAAATCTTGTAGCTTTAACCTCTGCTTGATACTTAATTTGACAGCTTCTGGCATACAGTCGGTAGAAGAGGTAGCTAAGCGAGTGAGGTGTTCAAAATGACCTTCACGCGCTCTTATTCTGTTTAAAGTGGTGTCCAGCTCATTTTGAACACCTCACCTGCTTAGCTACTTCTGCCGCTGACTGTACAAAGCGGTTGTCAAATGTCTGTAAAATGGTGTTTGGGTGTTACCACACCAATTAATCGTTCGTCGAACGATGGTAGAATCGATTGGTCGACGTCGATCGACAGTTTGTTGGTAGTAGTGGTAACACCCTCAAAATTACTTCACTGAATTATAAATTCTACCTAAAGTTTTGTTTATGATTTTGCACGTTACACTCACAAAAGTGTCACATTATATTATGAATTGACAATCTTGTTTACTGTCTGGTATTGGTTATTTTAGAGTTTCGTACTTTGTTGTCTGCTAACTTGGTCAAGCGACTAATTGTTGCAATTACGAAGTCATTAGTGATAAATTGGTAATTAACTAAAGTTTGCGTGTTCAACTTTACATGTTAGATTAAAATCTGCGGCATTTATAAACTATAAAATGGTATATCTGTCAAAGACATGAAGATGATAAATTACTTGTCTACTTCATTGCGTTCTTGTCCAAGTACATATAAATGTAGTTTTTTTCTTCATTGGATGTTCCTCATAAAAACTGGTCTTATAAATGTTTTAAGCGCCAACGCAAATGCAGTTTTTGACATTTGCTTAATAATATGATTGATAGCAAATGCATGCTAGCCGTTCTATGTAGGCGGCATGTCACTCAAAACCTGTTTGATTTGATATTAGGTATCAAAGTCTAGTATAATTATAACATAACATTAAACGTGAATTCAGGTGGGCGATTTACAGTAATTACACTTATTTATGTTTCCTGTATTTATTTTAAATGTCAGGTTATAACGTTTGGGTGTAGAAAGATTTCTAGGTGAATAATTCACTCAGTATTGTAAATACGTATTAACAATATGTTTACAAAACTGTCATTCACAATACTTTGCTATGGTTGTCTATGGTCATACGAAGAAATATTTGTATTTTGGTATCATTTAACTAAATCACCATTCTCCTCTCATCCAGGTATCCCAGTCTCTCAACAGCACCTAGTGTACAACCTGAAGGAGCTGGAGGACGCGTCCTCGCTCCGCGCGCTCGGCATCTCGGACGGCGCTCGGCTGCGGCTCGTGCTGGGCATGCGCGGCGGGCCCATCTCCACGCGCCGCCTGCCGCCGCCGCCCTCCGAGCCCTGGAGGGACATCGAGCGACTGCTGGACTCTAACAGGTACTACAATAAGGATGTTTTTTCAATAACTAGCCATATTGTAAGAGGTGGTTAGGTAAGTCACGTCAAACCCAAGAACTTTTAGTATGGGACCGACCAGGAAATCCAGAAAAAAATATTGGCCTCATACAAAACGAGGACGTCTGATCGGCCGAAATGTATGAGCCAAAAATATTTTTGAGATTTCGGAGTTGGTCCCATAGTAAAAGTTGTTTATAATGGCCTACCAAATCACCTCGTACAGTCACCATGAAATATACCAGAACAGCCAAGGTAGTTACTCAAAAATATCTGAACATGCGGCTCGTGCTTATCAGAAGCGAGTTCCTCGAGAAAACTTCGGCAGGGAGCTCATTCCACAGTCGGAGCGTATGAGGGAGGATATTCCTCTGAAACCAAATAATGCGCGATCATTTAGGCTCGAGTGTATGAGGACTAAGGATAAATAATAAATAACCCTGCCTACGGCGAGCGGTGCGGTGTTAGGAAGCGACCATAGTCATCATGTCATGCCGTAGTCTTCAGGGCACAACCCATTGTACATGTGGTAAAAGAGACAACATGTTACATGTGACAGGTTATATTTTCCTTTATCATTTGCGTGCCCTTGTCCCATTTACTCGGGCTTTGCACAGCATGTCTTTACTCCATTATCTCTCTCATCCTCCATACTCTCCTCACTTTTCTCATCTCATGAATCTCATCCCTTACGCTTATTAGACTATACTTCAATTTCAATTTCAAAGCCTTTTATTAACGAACATACAGTTAATTAATGATATTTGATACAATATTTATTTAATTATTTATGTGGTTGCAACAACCGTCGGCTCGCCGTGTCCTTTTGACACAAAGGCCTCCTCCATTGCCTTCCATGCCTCTCTGTCTCTAGCTAGTCGTGTCCATAATGGACCAGCAGTTTTCTTTAAATCATCTGACCATCTTTTGAATTGTCCGCCTCTTTTTCTTTTTGTGTTGTAGCGTGGGGTCCACTCGGTTAGTATGTTTGACCACTTCTGCTTTTCCCTGAGCATGTGGCCCGCCCACTTCCATTTTAGTCTATACTACATTTTACCAAATATAAAAGGAGGAAGATGCATTTAATTTTCCTTGTTACAGAGACGAGAGCTGGTCTCACAGCGGCGCGGGCGGCTGCAAAGTTACTGTATTAGTGTTTCGCGACGGCGAGCGAGTCAACATGCTGCGCGTGAGGGAAAACAGAGACGGCTCGCTGCAACCCATCGACCATGCCGACTGTACGTACATATTATATGCGAGAACATGTTTGATTCCCTGTAGTACCTAAATGGATGGGAAATGTTTTATTTCATTTGTGGGTTTTCTAGTGCATTACCCTTGGTGTGTAAGAGACTTTGACCCCTGTTAGAAACTTGTTTGAAGATGAATTAGCGTCATATAAAGAAGGGCTCGGATCGCAGGTATTTGTTAACAAGCCGGAAGCGATCTGAGGCCTTCTCTATTACCGCCGGTGCCTACATAATTTTACGTCTTCTACTGGGTGTGAAGTGAGATTGGCCGCTGCGCCCTAGGGCGGTAAATCTCACTTACCGCCCAGAGTGAAGTAAAAAAAAATACGACTCACTGACTTAACATTTTTTAGTCTGCGCTTAAAATCGGTAAATCACCGTTAGTCAAAAAGTTGGGGATGGTCTCCTAAGACCACTTTCGCATAGAATCACGGGACCACAATCTGGTAGCCGCCCTCATCCCTGACCTATTTGGAAAATCCACCCTGAAATCTGCAATTTATTGATTACCAATTTGTATTGTCTTCAGATTCATCGTCGATTTCTCACTCCGAGCCGAACGCGACCCGAGAGCCCTCGACGGGCGGTCGCGACAACGCGGTGACCATGAACAAGATGATGGAACTGCGCAGACGCATGGAGACCCTGTCCGTGCAGCGTCGACGAGCTGGTATGACTGTGACCAATAGTATACTTTATCGTGTAGAAATAGAGCTGGGTAATTCCACGAGACTGTAACGTCAGTTACCAATTCTTTCGTGTATTCTTTGATTGATTAAGCAAATTTAAATGTCAATTTATCTACCTGTAGGCATAGGGAAGATATATAAAAACTTACATTTGCTGAATTAATCAAAGAACACACGAAAGAATTGGTAACTGACGTTACAGTCTCGTGGAATTACTCGGCTTATTATACAGTAGAGTGCATAAAGTAATACACAATACAATATTTGCTGCCATGTAGCTCAGTCATATGACCGTGAAGCGATTTTTTTGTGTCGAAGATCTCAGTCACTGCTTAAAAATAAAAAGTAGTAGAGCTCGAAATAACGCTATAAACGACGACGACGACGACTCTCTGACGTCTACGATATTCTGGGATAACTTATATCAATATCAGGGGTGGATAATGATTGGGAAGAACGATATACAAAAGTTTCACGCAATTTATATTTCGTATTTTATAGTAATCCGGGACGCGCTACTCCGCTCTATGTTAAGCGCCCTGCAAGCAGGATTTACAAACTTTATCGTCACAAGCATATTTTTCAGACACCAAAGCGGAAATCCAAAAGACCCGCTCAGAAGAAACCCTCTCCGTCCCCTCCCTGCTTGAGGACGGCGCCTACCGCGCCGCCACCCCCGCGCTCTACGACGACCTCTTCGACGACTGCCCGCGCAGCCGACTCTACGACTGTCCACGGGAGCGACTCTACGACGACTGTCCAAGGGACGGGAGGCTTTATGATGACTGTCCGCGGGATGGACGCTATACGCGGCTGGATCTCGACTGTGCCTTTGATCGCTACACGCTGCTGCCGCCTATAGGTGAGCATTTACTATTAAGTCCCATTTTGTTAGATTTTCCACGTAGCTGACTCTACGACTGTCCACGAGAGCGACTCTACGATGACTGTCCGCGGGACGGGAGGCTTTATGATGACTGTCCGCGGGATGGACGCTATACGCGGCTGGATCTCGACTGTGCCTTTGATCGCTACACGCTGCTGCCGCCTATAGGTGAGCATTTACTATTAAGTCCCATTTTGTTAGATTTTCCACGTAGCTGACTCTACGACTGTCCACGAGAGCGACTCTACGATGACTGTCCGCGGGACGGGAGGCTTTATGATGACTGTCCGCGGGATGGACGCTATACGCGGCTGGATCTCGACTGTGCCTTTGATCGCTACACGCTGCTGCCGCCTATAGGTGAGCATTTACTATTAAGTCCCATTTTGTTAGATTTTCCACGTAGCTGACTCTACGACTGTCCACGAGAGCGACTCTACGATGACTGTCCGCGGGACGGGAGGCTTTATGATGACTGTCCGCGGGATGGTCGCTATACGCGGCTGGATCTCGACTGTGCCTTTGTCGCTACACGCTGCTGCCGTCTATAGGTGAGCATTTACTATTAAGTCCGGTTTTGTTAGATTTTCCACGTAGCCGACTCTACGACTGTCCACGAGAGCGACTCTACGATGACTGTCCGCGGGACGGGAGGCTTTATGGTGACTAGTGAGCGGCGACAGGTAGGAATTTTGTGACATGGATGCGACTTAATTTGCATTTCTTGTATAATGTGTACTTTAAATATAAATGCATTTTTACTATCGAGATATTTATTTGATTAAAATCCCCAGGCAGCAGAACTGACTCCGACCAATCAGTGGATCGCATCCAAGAGGTCGACAGCGAGCGCCTCATGTCCGACGCGCTCGCCGGCTCCATACTCGTCAAGAGGAGGGAGAGGGAAGAGGAGGCCGCCATATTGGAGGAGTGTCTAGAGGGAGCGGTGGAGAGCTTGAGGAGAGACTCTCCGCAGCTAGCTGCCGGGGATCTTGCGGCTATACCTACTGCGGAATATGGTGAGATTTATATTTAACCTGTTGGCTTTGGTTTAGAAAAGGTAGGGCAGAGAGGAGACCGCCATTTTGGAAGTGTTTAGGGGGAGCGGTGGAGAGTTTGAGAAGGGACTCCGCAGTTAGCTGTCGGGGATCTTGCGGTTATACCTACTGCGGAATATGGTGAGTTTTACACTTAATTTGTTTTAGTTTAGAGGAGGTAGGACAGAGAGGAGGTCGCCATTTTGGAAGTGTTTAGAGGGAGCGGTAGGGGAGCGGTAGAGAGCTTGAGGAGGGAGTCTTCGCAGTTAGAGTTTGAAGAGGGTTGCGGGGATCATACGGTTATAACTATTGCGGAATTTTGTGATTTCTTCTTGTAATTTCTAGAGTTCAGTTTCATATTACTGAAGAGATGAGAAAGAAAGAAGGCCGTTGGAGGAGTGTTTAGAGGGAACGCTTGAGAGTTTGAGGAGGGATTTTCTATAGTTAGCTGCTCGATCTATACTTTATTTTTGCTGTGAGATAAGTTTTTTTTTGTATTTTTCTTGTTTTTGGTTTATATTTGTGAAGAGATGCGGTTTAAGGAGTGTTTCGAGGGAGCAGTTGAGAGTTTGAGAAGGGATTTTTAGCAGGTAATTGCCGGGGATCTTACGGCTAAATCTGATGTTCTCGGGTTATTTTTCTGTAAAGGGTAAGGGAGGAGAAAATGTTCTCCTTTTCATAGTTATGGAGGAGTCGGGAGACGATGGGTCTCTCGCGAGGGAGCGGTTGAGAGCTAGAGGGATTCTGTGTTTAATATGTGATCATTTGTCACGTGGCTATCCCCCCCAGGTCCGCTGGTGGGCGGCGGGTGGCGCGCGCGGCCGTTCGGGTCGCACGGGCAGCTGGCGCGCGCGCGGGGGGCGGGGCCGGCGCCCCCCCTGGCGCCGCTGGGCGCGGGCGCGCACTCGGCCTCCTCGCTGCAGCTGCGCGGCCAGGCGGCGCTGGGCGACGCGCTGTTCAGCTCCTCCACCAGCGACCTGGAGCACCTCACCAGCAGGATGGTGCCGCTCAGCAGGCACAGGTAATGTTCAGCTCCTCCACCAGCGACCTGGAGCACCTCACCAGCAGGATGGTGCCGCTCAGCAGGCACAGGTAATGTTCAGCTCCTCCACCAGCGACCTGGAGCACCTCACCAGCAGGATGGTGCCGCTCAGCAGGCACAGGTAATGTTCAGCTCCTCCACCAGCGACCTGGAGCACCTCACCAGCAGGATGGTGCCGCTCAGCAGGCACAGGTAATGTTCAGCTCCTCCACCAGCGACCTGGAGCACCTCACCAGCAGGATGGTGCCGCTCAGCAGGCACAGGTAATGTTCAGCTCCTCCACCAGCGACCTGGAGCACCTCACCAGCAGGATGGTGCCGCTCAGCAGGCACAGGTAATGTTCAGCTCCTCCACCAGCGACCTGGAGCACCTCACCAGCAGGATGGTGCCGCTCAGCAGGCACAGGTAATGTTCAGCTCCTCCACCAGCGACCTGGAGCACCTCACCAGCAGGATGGTGCCGCTCAGCAGGCACAGGTAATGTTCAGCTCCTCCACCAGCGACCTGGAGCACCTCACCAGCAGGATGGTGCCGCTCAGCAGGCACAGGTAATGTTCAGCTCCTCCACCAGCGACCTGGAGCACCTCACCAGCAGGATGGTGCCGCTCAGCAGGCACAGGTAATGTTCAGCTCCTCCACCAGCGACCTGGAGCACCTCACCAGCAGGATGGTGCCGCTCAGCAGGCACAGGTAATGTTCAGCTCCTCCACCAGCGACCTGGAGCACCTCACCAGCAGGATGGTGCCGCTCAGCAGGCACAGGTAATGTTCAGCTCCTCCACCAGCGACCTGGAGCACCTCACCAGCAGGATGGTGCCGCTCAGCAGGCACAGGTAATGTTCAGCTCCTCCACCAGCGACCTGGAGCACCTCACCAGCAGGATGGTGCCGCTCAGCAGGCACAGGTAATGTTCAGCTCCTCCACCAGCGACCTGGAGCACCTCACCAGCAGGATGGTGCCGCTCAGCAGGCACAGGTAATGTTCAGCTCCTCCACCAGCGACCTGGAGCACCTCACCAGCAGGATGGTGCCGCTCAGCAGGCACAGGTAATGTTCAGCTCCTCCACCAGCGACCTGGAGCACCTCACCAGCAGGATGGTGCCGCTCAGCAGGCACAGGTAATGATTCATCCTTATTTCTGCTCGCTCGGACACATTTATATAGCCGTCCCCAAAAATCTTCGTCATCGCAATGAAGACTCGTTGCAATTAGCTTGTACTCGTCTAAAAGCTTCGTCACATTACCCGAAACAAACGCGACGCGTCACACGCCCCCGCCTTTTGTATGGGGAATGTTACCAAATAAAAACATTCCCCATACAAAAAGCGATAACATTGGGTAGCTTATCCCCTACTAGTCACGCTCTTGAACACAGCACGTGTCTACGCTCACACAACACGCCCGCCCCAGACCTATAACTCTCTTTCAAATATATAAGAGCAATAGAGAGAAAACCTACGAATCCTTGATCATCGAACTTCGCGGCACATAACATGCGAGCGAATTAAACACCGGATGTCCCTGCACACCCGCTCCCTGTCTGACACACTCACTCCTCTGTAGAATGACGAAATCTTAATAATTAACTGCATTCTTTACCAGATAATGAATTTATATTGCTAGAAACTATACATATTATATTACATTTAAAACACTAAATACCAACTTTATAAACCAGATCAATGATTTTTCTTGCAAATCTCCAGAATTCTAGTTCAATCTCACAACACACAGAACAAATCCAATTATATTAAACTTATACAACTAGTAAATATCTAAATAATTCAAAAACAAGACCATTAACAACATAACAGACTCTAAAAATGAAATTTTCGAACAGAAACCGCGAGCACCTGCACCTGAGCGACGAGGGCCTCGACGTGTCGCACCGGCCGCGCAACCTCGAGGTGGGCAGCGAGCGGCGCCAGCGCAGGATCAAGAAGATCGCGGAGCTCGAGAACTCCCGGCTCTTCCGGTACGGAGACTCCTTCGAGGACGTCGCGCAGGAGGTCGACAAGGTAACACCTACTTCTATCTGTCTATTTATTTAGCCCGCATCCACCCACTGCTGAGTATAGGCCTCTTCTTTATTACGCCACTCTCCTCGGTCCTGTGCCATTCCCGTCCGGCGTCCACTGCACACCCGCCGTTCGGCAGAGGTCATCTCACTTACACAACACCAACATGATCTCCGACGCGTATCATGATCGTTAGTGTGGACGCCAAAAGATCGCGATCATGCCACGCGCCGTATCTGATCGCGCACAATCCATGTTGCTACGCGGTGATTCAATACCCCGCACACTCGCGATCGGATACGCATATCATGATCGGTAAGTATGGACGTGTTTTGACACTGTATCATGATACGCGGTTATGATCTGATACGCGATACGCCGCGATCCATCTGAGTTGGATTTTCGCCGATCAATACGGCGATCATCAAAGGGGATACGGATACGCTATTAACAAGTTTGTACGTGTACAGGACGGATCACCGATCTGACCGATCTCATCTTGTTTTCCGTAGGGACATTTGGAGTTTATAATGGATAATTAAATTGTTTTAATGTTAATAGAGGTCTATAAGGCCAAACTAATTTTATGGATCGCCTGGTGGAGGAACAAAAAGCTCCGAAGAAAGAAAATGATACGGTGTTACGATACGTTGCTACGATACGATGCTAGTGATACGGTATGCCAAAGTGAACGTCCATACTTAATGATACGGCGTTACGATACGATACGCTGATACGCTACGGTTAGTATGGACGCATTTTTTCACGTCACGATGCTAGTGATACGGCATGCCCAAAGTGAGCGCCCATACTTAGGATACGGGAGCTCGATACGATACGCATGATCGTAATCGGCAAAATGATACAAGTGTGGACGAAGCTTAACATACTTAATAAAAACCGGCTAAGTGCGGGTCGGACTCGCGCACGAAGGGTTCCATACCATTATCTATAGAAACGGCAAAAAATCATGTCTGTTGTATGGGAGCCCCCTTAAATATTTATTTTATTCTGTTTTTTGTTATAGTGGAAACAGAATACATCATTTGTGCAAATTTCAACTCTTTGACTATCACGGGTCATGAGACAGACGGACAGTCTTAGTAATAGGGTACCCTTTGTGTACGGAACCCTAAAAATTGACTGTGTAAGTCTTTACTTACTTAGAAGCTTTAGAAATGTGGTGCTGGTGGAGGATGGAACGGATTATCTGGGCTGAAAGAAATTAAGGACCACCACCTCGTATGATTAAAGACGTGCTCAAAAAAAAATTGGCAATTACTCCACTGACAAGAGCATAGCTTTTAAGTAAATGTTGATGATGATGACATTCTTAACTATAGATCATGTCAACCCTATAACGATAGGACTTTTTATCTTAAGCGCCTTACCCAACGTTACGTCTCCTAGGGGCTGAAATGGGGAGTCGAAGCTGGTCACCGTCTGCGTCGCGGTACACGCCTTATACAGTTTAACCCTATATATTTGTATAAGCTATTTTGGTTCATGTTGTCCTGTTTTTCAGATACGTTGCTCTTTACAATGGAACTGATTTCTTGAGCAGGTTACAAAAATGTGTTATATTTGTTATTTTCAGGAGCCAGAAAAGAAGGAAATAAAGAAGATAGCGAGGATACGGTGCGGGTTCTGCAAGAAGCGGCTCAGCATCGCCACCGTGCACAAGTGCCGCTGCGGCGCCGAGTTCTGCGCGCCGCACCGCTACGCCGAGGTGAGCACTCAGCACTCAGCACTCACCACTCACCACTCAGCACTCAGCACTCAGCACTCACCACTCAGCACTCAGCACTCAGCACTCTTCATCCAACGAGCGATGAGCGCAGCCAACTTCCTACAGACAACTTCCAACAGAACTGCCAGCGGACTGTCACGTCCATGCATTTCGATGGGTCGTACTTTTTGAACGTTTGCTCCGCGATATACATATTTTTCTGATGAATTTTGTTAACATTGTATCAAAGCTAAATATAATTAAGGAATTTTTATATGAACCGGATTGACCAGGGGCCGATTGCATAACAACTTGTAACTAATATTATTAGCGGAAGTCTCTTTCCGATCCCATATATTAGAAAGAGACTTCCGCTAATAACATTAGTTACAAGTTGTTATGCAATCGCCCCCTGGGGTTCTGAAATCAGAAGGCCTAAAAGAGTTTTGATGAAAGGTCTTGTTACTGGTCAACTTGTTTGTAAGAATCGCGAGTTTTTAGTTCGAGGTCGACTACTAGTTTAGCCAGTTGCATTATAACAGCTGATGAAATGGTATCGATGCGTATACATTATAATGCTTATATTATATAAAATGCTTAGAATTGCTTACTTTCCTGCTAAGTTAATAATATGCTATTATTGGTAGTTTTACCACCGTAATTGTAGTATTTTGTTTAGAAAGCTTTAAAGCTTTTTGTTTTGAGCCTACCTTGGCATTTTCTGTTTGGCTCTGTGGGAAACTGATAGAAAATGTCTTAAGGCATTAAGTTCGCCATTTGTATCTTTTTTATATGCAGTTAAGCTTAAAATAAAGAATGATAAAAAAAAAGATAAAATATATTTATTCTTCAATTTAGGCACATTACAATACACTTATGAACGTCAGAGAGAAAAAGAAACTACCACCGGTTCTAACCCTACACCTCTGACCCGAGAAGTATTACTTATTACCGGCAAGAAACTCGGCGGGACTTATTTTTTCAAAACAGTAATACTAATACATTAAAGATACTATATATAATAATGCGTAGTTCTTCAAGAAGGCATATCAAAACAGCTTGAGAGGCAGACATGTACCTGCCTATTGTGTAATTAAAATGAAAAATAAAAATAAAATCCAAATCTGACTGCTTCGCAATACGTTTGATATTCTTTCTTACTTGAACTGTGTCCTCTAAATGTTAGATGGTCTAAATGCATTGTTATATCGTCAGGTGCACGGCTGCCTCTACGACTACAAGGCGGGCGCGACCGCCCTGCTCGCGCGCGCCAACCCGCTCGTCTCCGCGCCCAAGCTGCCCAAGATATAGCACACACACTACACACACTACACACACACACGGCAGAGGAATACACTACGACGAAATTGGGTAAAACAAAACTAATTAACATGTTATAAAACTACAGGATGGGGCAGGAGTATGGGTATTTTTTCACCGGAATTCCGGTATTGGCCATACACAAAATACCGGTATTGCATGTTGTACTACGTGTTTGATGAAGCTAAATTACTATAGTATGGTTTTGTAATCTGTCCCATGGGGCAAAAAACGTGAAGAGACAGAAAAATTTATTTACCTAATTTTATTGATTGAACTTCCTCTGCATCTAACTCTATAATGAAGAAGGCAACTGACAAGAGTTTTGATAGATGGCGCCAATAAGTATACTTATTTCTAGATTTGTTCTATGAGATTTGGCTTAAAGGGCTAAGCATCCAGACTTCGAACATAAAAAAACAAGTTTTTGACACTATTGGTAGGGTTGACAAGTAAAACTACGCTGGCGCCATCTGTGCAAAACTCACGGCCAACCCCATTATCGCACATCAAAAGACCTCTATGTGTTTAATAGGTTGGTAGCGACTGCTATCTATTTCCTTATCTACGTTACGCAATAAAAAAAATAGCAATATTATACTTTTCAATAAACTTCCACGGCACGATAAAACTATGGTTTCATTCATAAATAGCGTAGTCTATAGTCGATTAATAAATGAAACCATAGAGTTTTATCATGACGTGCCCCGGCACGATAAAGTATAAAAGCCACCAATGTATACCTATTTTTGACATGCAAACATGTTCTGTATAACTACAGAATTCATTTGCGTTACGTAGTTAGGAAATGGGTATTATATTTTATTAGCTGTGGCAAACAGACCGGAACCCAACTATCCAAAATATAGCCATTAATAAAAATTAAGAATGAAGCTGTTTTGTTATAGGCTCGGTCTATTTGCCACAAACAATGAAGATTACTAATTAATAATTAAAAAGAGGTATGATTTAGCAGAAAAAAATGTTTTTTTCAGCAATCAGTTTGTTAACAATAACCTAACCCTTGCTGACTGAAATATTTTTTTTTATCATTAAAAAGTCATCGATCGAGACGTGACCACGATTCAGAACTGACTGTTAATGAATGTAAATAGCTATCTCGACTAACCCCTTCTTTACACTATGTCTGAATCGCGGTCGACCACTGATCGATTGTTTAAGCTAGGCTATTGAGGTCCGTTAGTAAAATTACTAATATGAAAACCCCAATTGACGGAATTAATTTTATTGACCAGTTTACACTCAACATCAATAAATACTGATATACTCTGTATAGAAGCTGATTTGAGACTGATTTCAAATTTAAACCTTTAACCACCCAGTCTAAAATGTCAGTGTCCTAACACTGGTTATATTCAACTATAACAAATGTATATTTCAAAATTGAGCGCTTTTTAAGACCAGGAGTTAATAGTTTAAATTTGTACTTAGTATTTGTAAAGGGGTGACAATATGTACAGTCGCTATCAGATATATCGGAGCGGCCAAGGTGGTCACAAATATCTGAACAACGCCTAGGAGTATTTTTTTCGTTCTTTCTCTCTATTTTCTATTTAATCGAAAAACCTTATAATATGAAGTCATTACCTAAATATAATATTGAGTTCTACATAAAACCATAAAATAATTAAATATTTTGAGTTACTTTGGGGTTTTTTGCGAAAACCGGTTTCAAGCCCTGCAACGCCTCTATTGTCAAGGCGATAAAGTGCATGTTCAGATATTTTTGAGTACCGTGACCTCTCTGATATATTTGATGACGACTGTACAAGCTGTTACCACACAACTGGTATGATAACACTTCGCATGATAATAATGTGTTAAATGAGTAAACTGCAGCCTAAATTGCTTCTCGATAGCGATCTATTGACTAGTTTGTCAATTTTGTGATCCATAAGTACTGTCATTAATGCATGCGATCATACGAATCGCGATAAATATCGTCAGTAATACCGCTACAACTTTTAACTAACACGTTTCCTAGGACGGTAAATGACCAGTTCCATACTAAATGTTCTTGTCATAGGGTTATTGTTGAACTGTGCGCCCATCTGAGCGGGTCTACTCATGTGGGGACGCAGATTTAGTCGTACTTGCTTATACTAATGGAGTCAAACGAATTGTGATATAATATTCTGACCTAAATTAAGAAAAAAATGTTGAAACTTCTGCCACGTGTGAGTTTGTTTTTATAATTAAATAATTGAGAAAAAAATGTGAAAAAAAATGTTACTCTAAAAATAACACCTTTTGTGTTTTGACCGTCACGGATTTACATAAAACTGAAAAATAATTTAATAGATTTTAATGATGATATAAAAGATTTTATAATATCATAAGGTGCTTCAATCTTTGCATACGCTCGTTAAGAAAGGGAATTGTTACTATAAATAAACATTTTAACAGCCTTCGAGCTTCGTTAGTAATGGGGTTGGCCGGTGGAAAGTATTTACAGATGGCGCCAGCATAGCTGGTACCTGTCAGTCCTACAAATAGTGTCAAAATCTTGTTCTTTTTTTTAATTTTTTTGACCTGGATGGGCTAGCCTTTAAGCCAAATCCCATACAACAATACTAGTGAAAGGGACCTAGCTATGCTGGCGCCATCTGGGCAAACCGTTGACAGTTCCCAACCCCATTAAATACGCAATTTCGAACTCTTTCATAATGTACAGTCAGCAACAAAAGTAACTAAGCGGGTAGGGTGTTCAAAATGAGCTGGACACGACTTTATTGTTAAGAGAATAAGAGCGTGTGTAGGTCGTTTTGAACACCTCACCCGCTTAGCTACTTCTGCTGCTGTGTACGAAGGTGTAATTTACATTGTCACTGTCTCATTTATTAGACGAAGACAGATAAAAAGTGGGTATCATTTGTACTACGAGCATGGTTCTATTTCTATTTACACTCCGATTTTTTTTAAGTCCTAAAATATAATCTCACTTGCTTACTTTTCGCTTGTATTTCTCTAAATAAAAGTAAGTTTATTTTTTACATCAGAGGATTAAAAATACTCGAATACATACCAGTGTGGTATACAGGGTGTCCCAGAAATCGACGTCAAGCCGTGAATGGATGATAGACCAAGTTATAATAACAGTTATCAGAATATTATAACGTCGATTTCTGGGACACCCTGTATACGAAACCGGTGAAGGAGTGAGGTTAGTTTTTTGGACTTTAATAGAAATCAAAGTCTAACTCGCTTATTCATGAACGTATTTCAAACCTCATTTAACTAAATCATCGTTTGTCCTTATCTGTCACTTTGACAGTTGTGTTTGTTAGAAACAGACAAAATATAATTTAACTAAATGAGGTTTGAAGCACGTTTATGAATAAGCGGGTAATAAGATAGAATTCATAATTCAGTGGAGTTATTTGACAGCTTTTGGCATACAAAGCATCAAATGTATGTAAAGTGTTGCCAAATTACTCTATTTATGGATTCTACTTTAAGTACATACGCCATCAAGAATATCGGAGAAGCCAGGGTACTCAAAAAACATCTGATCATGCACTTTATCGCCTTGACAATAGAGGCCTTGTTCAGATATTAGTGACCACGTTGGCCGCTCCGATATATCTGATGGCGACTACTCCCGTGACGGTCAAAACGAACGGTGCTATATTTCGTGCTAGATCTCTCGGTTTCTGTAATTCATGTAACATATGTTGTAACATTAGATTATTATGCTTATACATGTTCATTTGTCTAATGTATTGCTATATTCACGTGGGTCGTGGTTTGTATAAAAATCAACCGTATCATTTGACATATACGGTTAATTTTGGTATACTTAAGGCTCGAGTTTTGAGTCGATGCGTCCATCCCAATTTTGACGTTGAACCAAAAAATAGGGATATATTTTTTGTAATAATAATATTAACACTTTATTTAATGGCCTTTTATTACTATAATTATAGTCAGGTTCGGTGTCAGAATTGGAATGGTCGCGAATAGGTGCATATCGATATTGTTGGTGTCAATAATATTGATGAGGTTATTGAATTGAATGTGAACTTTATAGGCCCGTTTGGGCGTGCCAGATAATTTGATTTTTTTTTCTAGATTATTATTAAGTTTATAGATAATTTTTATTTGGGTAAATAATTTTGGCTGATTTCGAAAATAAATATTTATAATGCGAAAGCGAAATATGTGTAATTATTTACATCCTTACATTCCTTACAACTAAACACTTATAGCTATAATTATAATACAACACTTAAGTTACATATTAAACCATAATTAACCTTTTAAAATTAGGTATTATTTTAACAAGAATATGAAGCATATCCGAACTTACAAAATTATGTCGAAATGACATAATTTAACTATTATTTTCAATACAAATGACAGTCAAAAGATCAATTTCATATCATCATCATCATCAATTTGTATGCTCGAATGTGCATCTAAATTCGGGGTCGATAGAAAAGTGAAATAATGTAAACGAACCCATTAAAACCTTCATCATTTCGCAATCACATACTTTCAAAGAACAACAATAAGTAGTTACATTCACAATACTTGTTATTTAAAATTAAAATTCAGTTTTAGTAAAATTATCGTCAATTAATACTTATATCTCATAATTTCAGAGAAAATGAGGTTCTTCAATAATATTTTGCCACGTGTCAAATTCTGTTTTTGCCTAGAAATACACCACATTTGTTTACCTTATTTTATTTTTCTATTTACCGCGAATATACGTGATATCACTTTTCACTCAAAGTCCCATAAATTACCGTCACTATCACCGTATCTAAAACACTTGATCATCCGTCTCCTTCAAAAACCCCTCAAATATCTCCACGAATCCATCAATTCCATCCCTAAAATTCTCATCCACCGCCATTTCATCCTCCTCATTAAAAAAAGCATGAGCGAAATCTATGATCTTAACCGTCCCCCATTGGCTCTGATTGGGGGAATCACTGGACAGCTGGTCCAAGATAGCTCTGTAGTTCATCTTGATTTTAGATAGTTTGTCTTCGTAGTTGTGGTCGAAGGAGTGGTTGAGGTTGATTTTTTCTAGCGCCTCGCTCCAGGGGGAAGTGAGGGTGGGCGGGGGGGAGAAACTTCGCTGGGCGAGTTGCATTGATGTTAGGGGTACGGAGTTTACCTGGAAAGACGTAAAAAAATGCAAAATAATGAATTTCGTCTTTGATGACGACTACTTTCAACTTTTTCCAAATTTCGATTCAGTCGGTTCAGTAGTTTCGGAGCATATTGGCTGGGGCCTGGGACAGACAGATAGACACACGAGTGATCCTACAGGGTTCCGTTTTTTCCTTTTGAGCTACAGACCTACAGAAGATCTCCTAAAGGGATGCAACAGAGATCGCAATGTAGTACGACGTAGTAGTTTTTTTCTATGGAGCCCATAGACAATATTCAAAACTATAAATACCTTCTTGTAAACGGGTCCCTTAGACGACAGCTGCCCACTGAAGTTGGAGCCGGTGTCGCTGTGCAGGGAATGTATGGATCTGCGGCGGCCCACGGACTCGGAGCGGCATTTCGGCCGAGGCCTGGAAATAAGTCGTAAATCGGAAACTGTACAAGGCCATATGTACTATCAGCTGCAGAAATTATGAATGAAGTCCTTCATAATGTGGGTATGCAATTTTGCAGCGCACTGTACGTGCTTAGATAAGGTCTAAAACACAATATATTTTTAACACTGACAGCGAACTGGCATTTCTGATTGGTGGAGGAACATTGTTCCAGCACCGCGTGGCTGCGTACCGGAAGCTGCCGCGGAAACTAGCTGACTCACTGTGTCGAGGACAGAGGAGGCGAGAGGCTTGCCTTACATGTCTACGGTACTATTACGGCCAGTCTAAACACTGACACTTTGCAGTGTGCACGTATGACACACACAAATAAAGAAGTTGACTTACGTGAGCACGTCTCCCTCTCCGCAGCACTCTCTCAACTTGGCAGCGTCATAGGCCAGTAGTAGGGAGCACGAGTATATCTTCACTGAAGTCTGTCGTGACGCCCATTTCTGTATCTTCCATAGTGTGGTGAGGAACTGCAGGATCAGAGCGCGGCAGAGGCTGGTGCCGACACCGTTTAGGAAGTTGCGGATAGCTGGAAATAAAAACAATTTAGGTAATACGCAGTTTGACGCTATTTAAAAATAAATTGTGATTGTTCAATATAATCAAAGCTTTGATTAGCCAATATAAAATGTTACATTTCGGAATGCGCGGCGTCATATTTTAGTAGGGTAATTATTTAGACCTAATAAGACTTCTATAGTTATATCCTCTACTGAGTTATTTGATCTGTATCGATTCGACTGCTATGGACAGCTGGGGTACTTGGAAGCCGGGTGTGTACATCTTTGTACTGGGTCTAGCATTCAAATCCCGGCTCGGTTAAATGAGTTTCATAGAAGTTATTCTACGAACAGCAAGCAAGGGTTAATATATCAAGGGTCTGTCTGAAAACCAGCGCTGTAGTAAGCTACGCTCGCTACAATATCATGCTGAGGCAAGATCCTTTTTAACGTCATATACCTATCAATACTATTTACCCACATATAAATATCGTTTATGCCACACCTGGCCATAGTGGCTTTTTCCGCACGCTGCGCGTGCTATACGGAAAAAGACGCTGTCTGGCCAGGTGTAGACATAAAATGATGTACACAACACGGGAGGTAATAAAGAAAGCCCTCGATCGCATATTTACGTCCCTCGCTAGCAGCTCGGGCCGCAAACTTCTGCGATCTCGGACTTTCTTTGTTTTACCACCCTAGTTGTGTAATGTACTAATTCTGTTACTTAGTTTTACAGTATTTTAGTTTCTGTAAAATTGTAAATCCATGTGATGTTAAATAATAATTTTTCACCTCAGCAGTTCACGCAAGCCTACTTTCCTCACTCTCTGGAGTGATGAAAGTCGCACTTTCATCACTCCAGGGAGTGAAATTTTGTTTCTAGAAGCTTTTAGTCATAAAGATGATGCTTTTCATTCGGGAATGTAAATAAATGTGTTTTTTTAACTTTAACATGTTCTCACTACTGAGGTGAAAAGTTGTATGTGTCACACGAGAGGAAAGATTTTTACCTCTCGTGTTCTTGAGATCCCTCGCTACGCTCAAGATTCAAACTTAGAATTCAATTATAGAATCTTTCGCTTACTCGGGACTCAAAATCAACACTCGCAAGAAAAACGAACTTTCCTCTCTTGTTGCACAAATAACTATTCTATGTCTATGTCTAAATATCAATGCGAGTTGTGAATATAAATGTAACTAAATCCAATAATACGGCTTGTTTCCCTCCGCGAAAGATCAGCTCGTAGTCCTTTTTAAAGTGTCTGTGTCTTAGGATTAGGTTGCCAAAAGCGGACCCCTAGTTGTACGAGTCGGTAGGCGTTTTTCTATGCTTATTTTGGGATCAGGTTTCTTAGAACGAAGTCCGGGCTATTTTAGGACTAGTATTAAGTAAAACCTACCATCTTTAACCGCCTGTCCGTGCAACCTCTTCCCATAATCCTTGTTATACTTGAGCAGTTTCCCGGTGGACAGCCGGTACACCTGGAACCCTGGTATGCAGAACCCGTACTCTTCTTTACACTGCTTGTATTTGCTCTGCTCCTTCTGGATTTTCTCTTCTGTGGCTAGTTGGTCCCATGTTCTTCTGCCTGAGGATAAAATTGGATAATGAGTAACGATGCATCAGGATATAACTGATTCTAAATGCTGAGTCCACACAAAAGTCTACAGTCTTTTACGTTTATGGCGTTTGGACTCTTAATGGAACGCGAATTTTTTTCTAATGGGTTCCATACAAAAAAATTAAAACCCATACCCAATTTTCCACCGAGTACTAAGTATTGCTAAATTCGCCTAAGATTATACAAAAAATGTCGGCGAAGTACTCGGCAACTAAGGTACCCATTCTAGATCACAGTCTGAACTAGAAGTTTATATCTATTTTGACATCTATGATGCACGTATGTTATACGTGAAACGCCGGTAGCCATAGTACTTGGGTACTAAGGTACCCAATCTAGATCATAGTCTGAATCTGAACTAGAAGTATACCTATCTTGACATCCATGATGCATGGCTCTAACATCCTCTGTACCACATCTTCTAATATAATATACTCCTGCGCATGCGTGTTGTACGTGAACCGCCGACAGCCATAGTACTTGGGTACTAAGGTACCCAATCTAGATCATAGTCTGAATCTGAACTAGAAGTATACCTATCTTGACATCCATGATGCATGGCTCCAGCATCCTCTGCACCACATCTTCCAATATAATATACTCCTGCTCATGCGTGTTGTACGTGAACCGCCGGCACCCATAGTACTTGGGTACTAACCAGTCTAGATCATAGTTTGAGTCTGAACTAGAAGTATAGGGCAGATGCCCCGGTTTTGGCCACTTTAAGGAGAGTTTGACTGTTCAGATGTCCGTCATTTTGTGTCAATAAGGAATTACGACACTCTTTATGTGCATAATCATTGAGAATTGATTACTATATTTATATGAATGTCCGCTGTTAAGATTCTGTCATTGCATCTAATTTTTTATTTAATGAAATGTCAGAAAGGGGCCCAGGAGCCACTTTTGGCCAGTTTTGATCCAGTTGTGGCCACACCTATCGTGCCAGTTTTGGCCACATTTAAAAATATGAATGTTTCAAATGATATATCATAAAATATTAATATCAGACGGTAAGTTTACATTTCAGTACAACAACTGAACAAAAAAACCGGCCACGTGCGTGTCGGCCCACGCATAATGGAGGGTTCTGTATAAAGTAGTTTTTTGAACATAACTCAAAAACAGGTAAACCGACAATGTTCCAAAAGACCGCAGTACCTTCTACAAAATGGAAAAAAAATAATAAAAATACACATATTTCCTTACTAACTTAAGTATTCATCGTTAGAATTGGAACAAATGTGTTTTTTATTAACCGACTTGACCCATATATGTGTTGATGATTATCTCGCGTTTGGCTGTACCGAATTTGATGCGGTTTTCAAAAAAGTATTAGTTACACTCTGGAGAAGGTTTTAGTATAGACAAAGGGGTCATCCATTTATTACGTAAGTCAATTTTTGCCACTCTTTGACCCCCTTCCGCCCTACGTAAGAAAAAATCCTAAAAGAAGTAAGGCATGTGTGAAAAATGTGAAAATTTCGATGAAGGTAAAGAAGAAGAATACAAAGAATAAGATAATGATAAAGATCAAGATAAAGAATATGCAGAAAACTGCGATGAAGAAGATACAGAAGAAGACTAACCATGCAGAAGATTAACAAGAAGATGATGATGATAACAAGAAGAAGAAGAAGAAGAAGATGAATATTACTTTGATTTGCTATTATAGTTATTAATGCGGTTAAAAATCGGTCGAGTTGAACTATATCGCTTAATAACGGATCCACGCGGACGACGTCACGGATATCCTTTTGGGTGCCATTCATTTCTTATTCATATTCATATTCATATTCATTTATTTCGTAAATGCACATATACAATACACGTCAAAAAGCAAACTTAAAACTAAAACAATAATTAATACTAGGCACTATATATATATAACAATAATTTGCAATTTGTAATACAAAATTCCACATGTCAACTCAATATAATACAAGTCAATACAATTAAGTTAATTTTAGGTTGGGTATTAATTCTCTGATGTCAAAGAAGGCATTTTCGATTAGCCATTTTTTTAATTCCTTAAAAAATGCGTTATTATTTTCTAGGTTTTGTATATACTTTGGGATGGCATTATACAATTTTGGTCCGATTATATAGGTTATTTTGGTAGACTTGGTTAGTCTGCAACCAGTTGTTGCCAGTAACCCGCGATTACTTACGCAAGACAATTTAGGCGATGAGGGGATTGACCATTAGTGCTCTCCCTTATGGGAATATAGTTCAGAGCTGGATACGGTTACCTTCTTTTAGTATGTTGTTGGGTACGACATCAGGACCCCAAAACTGCCGAGAGACGGGGACGTCGATGAATGTCTCCCGAGTAATGACGTCATAAAAATGGCTGCCGCTTCGTTGCGAAAAGTGTAAATCTCATCCAAACTGTGCATTGCACCTATACGTGTGTAGTATCAAACGAAAGAAGATTAAATGTGCTATATTGTTGTCATACATTATATACTACTGTATATTACAGTTTGAAAGCTATAAACGAAAACCCAAAATCAGGCTAAAAAATAATTCGGATATTTGCATTTTACAACAAAATTATAAGTCCAACTTTAAAGCCGAGTACTACAATAACAAAACAGGCTATTTAAGCTATATATTGCTATAAAAATTATTAAAATCTGGTAATAATTGTGACAGCTATGTTAAAAAACATGTCGGCACTGCCGAGCTATTTCCTTAGAGTGAAAAAATATCAATTTTCACAATTTACAGTATATCCGCAGAAGCTTCGAGTATATTATTGGTCAAATAATTTGGAGCCCCTAAATGTCGGAAAAATATCTCTATAGTGACTGAGGTCCAAATAATGACGTCATGAACGTGACCGCTACCGAAATTTGTAAAACATAAATTAAAGCTATACCATGACACATACACACATGTGTGTAGCATCGATCGAAAGCTTATTGAATTTACTACAATACATACATACATTATTTGTGAAAATAATGTATAGTTTAGGAGTTGTTGACAAAATAAAAAAAAAATTAGGAAAATAAAATGTATATGTTAATTCTGTGGCCAAAGAAAATACAATACACTAATGTTTTGTATAGCATTAAAAACACCAACTATTCAGCTTTAAAACACAGTTTGAATTTATAAAATTTGATAAGAACTATAAAAGTTGTGCTTACAACTCTAAAGCACATTAACTATTTTACCTACAATGCACTCATACTATGAGAAGCTTGGGCCTAATTATTGACTAGTTTTTTATAATTTTTTTAAGGATTTAGGGTTCCTTGTCGTTAAAGTAAATAAAAAAACCGGCCAAGTGCGAGTTGGGCTCGCGCTCCGAGGGTTCCATATACATCACACAATTTTAACAATTTGTATTTTTAAGACCAACTTACGCTTGACCGCAGACTTTTTAGTGTTTTTTTCTTTAATATACAGGTAAAAAACTATATTAGGTTTTTTTTTCTAAAATGTAGTTTCTTCGGTTTCCGAGAGACGGAGGGGAATGGTCAATTTTCGCCTTTATTCTTGAATAACTTCAAAACTATTAAAACTAAAATTATAAAAGTTATATATTTGTAGTTTTCACATCAAACCCTTTCATTTGATATATAACAAGGTATAGTTTGTAAGTAATTTAAGAAATAAGGCGAAAATTTTCCATTGCTCTCCGCCCCCCGGAAACCGACGAACCTACATTTTAGAAAAAAATACGTAATATAGTTCTTTACCTGTACATTACAGAAAAAAACACTAATAAGTCTGCGGTCAAGCGTAAGTTGATCTTAAAAATACAAATTGTTAAAATTGTGTGATGTATATGGAACCCTCGGAGCGCGAGTCAACTCGCACTTGGCCGATTTTTTTATTTACTTTAATGACAAGGAACCCTAAATCCTTAAAAAATTATAAAAAACTAGTCAATAATTAGGCCCAAGCTTCTCATAGTATGAGTGCATTGTAGGTAAAATAGTTAGTGTGATTTAGAGTTGTAAGCACAACTTTTATAGTTCTTATCAAATTTTATAAATTCAAACTGTGTTTTAAAGCTGAATAGTTGGTGTTTTTAATGCTATACAAAACATTAGTTTATTGTATTTTCTTTGGCCATAGAATTAACATATACATTTTATTTTCCAAAAAAATTTTTTTATTTTGTCAACAACTCCTAAACTATACATTATTTTCACAAATAATGTATGTATGTATTGTAGTAAATTCAATAAGCTTTCGATCGATGCTACACACATGTGTGTATGTGTCATGGTATATAGCTTTAATTTATGTTTTACAAATTTCGGTAGCGGTCACGTTCATGACGTCATTATTTGGACCTCAGTCACTATAGAGATATTTTTCCGACATTCAGGGGCTCCAAATTATTTGACCAACAATATACTCGAAGCTTCTGCGGATATTCTGTAAATTGTGAAAATTGTTATTTTTTCACTCTAAGGAAATAGTTCGGCAGCGCCGACATGTTTTTTAACATAGCTGCCACTATCATTACCAGATTTTAATAATTTTATAGCAATGTATAGCTTAACTAGACTGTTTTTTTATTGTAGTACACTGCTTTAAAGTTTAACTTATAATTTTGTTGTAAAATGCAAATATCCGAATTATTTTTTAGCCTGATTTTTGGTTTTCGTTTATAGCTGTCAAACTGTAATATACAGTAGTATATAATGTATGACAACAATATAGCACATTTAATCTTCTTTCGTTTGATACTACACACGTATAGGTGCAATGCACAGTTTGGATGAAATTTAAACTTTTCGCAACAAAGCGGCAGCCATTTTGATGACGTCATTACACGGGAGACAGTCGTCGACGTCCCCGTCTCTCGGCAGTTTTGGGGTCCTAGTGTCGTGCCCAACAACATACTAAAAGTTGGTAACCGTATCCAGATCTGAACTATCACTTAGGCCCTCTCCCATAACGGAGGGGACTACATGCCTTACTTCTACTTACAAGAGGAAGGTGGTCAAAACTGGCAAAAATTGTCTTACGTAATAAATGGATGACCCCTTTGTCTATAATAAACCCTCTCCAGAGTGTAACAAATACTTTTCTGAAAACAGCATCAAATTCGGTACAGTCAAACGCGTGAGAATCGTGAACAAACATACATACAAACAAACATACGGGTCAAACTGAGAACCTCCTTTTTTTAAGTCGGTTAAAAATATACTTTTATGTAAGTATGCCAAAAAGACGTAACGATTTTCTATGAGGGCGTCTATAATCCATTTGGTCTTAACCCAACGCACTTGAATAATTTTTCTATAGTAATGCGAACATTTGCGTAAATATTGGAGAAAAGAAAATTGTAATATGTAATATTAAAATTTAGGACCAATACTAGGTGGCCAAAACTGGGTTAGTATGTGAGCCAGTTATGGTCATAGACATGGCCACAATTGGTGAAATCACGAAATCAAGGTGCCAGTTTTGGCCATTAGGCATACCTCAATTTCTGAAAGGCGCGCCAAGAAAGTAACCTAACATATCCTTAGACAACACTTTTGACACGTACATTAAACAATGAGTTCATAGAAATACAAAAGGGTTTCCAAAATAATGGCAGATTACGGAGCTTCCAACCTTATTGTGTTGGTTAACAAATAGCATGTACCACGTAACCTGACACAACATAGCTCCTGACAACTGAATGACAACTGACACATGACAGTATGACAGTGTCATCTGTATTGCCATAATTTTCTCTTGTATTTAGTATAAGCCATAGACTTATAAAGTTGTCTATACCTTAGTTAACCCAATTCAAAGTTGAAACTGGCCAAAACCGGCACAGTGGCCACAACCGGGGCATCTGCCCTACCTATCTTGACATCCATGATGCATGCAGGGACCGGAAAACCCCTCTTTAGGCTTAACCCTATCATTTCGGTAACCCAATCAATTTGGTAACCTCATGATACGGTTACCGTATCATGAGGTTACCGAATCATAGTGGTAACAGGTATTGAAGCGGTAACCGTAACCTCTAACACGGTTAACCTCAAAACCCCATCGCGATAGGGTTTTTGTTAAGGGTTTTCATTGGGTTATTGTAACCTGGGTTGTTTTTTCTTTCCTACATTTGAATACTATTGAAAGCTAATGTCGAGATTTAACATTTAATGAAACTAGCTAACTACCCGTATAGAGCTATTATCGTAGTAGTCGCGTTGCTCAAGCGTGAAAAAAAAAGTAAAGTAAAAATAAAATAAAATAAAAATAAATGAAAATATCATAAGAATGAAAAAAAAAATTAATTTTAAAGTCAAATAAAAATAAAATAAAATAGAATAAAATAAAAATAAAATACAATAAAATAAAAATAAAATAAAAATAAAAATAAAATAAAAATAAAATAAAAATAAAATAAAAATAAAATAAAAATAAAATAAAAATAAAATAAAAATAAAATAAAAATAAAATAAAAATAAAATAAAAATAAAATAAAAATAAAATAAAAATAAAATAAAAATAAAAATAAAATAAAAATAAAATAAAAATAAAATAAAAATAATATAAAAATAAAATAAAAATAAAAATTTTGTTTCTATTGCATGTCATTGAATATATTTTAATAAAATTTTATTATACAATATTTTATTTTATTTTTTACTTATTCTATTTTATTCTTTTTTATATTATATTTTATTATTAATTTCTATTTTTATACTATTTTTTTGTATGTCTTTCCCGACCACGGAACAATGGTGTTCCGGACCTTTGGGAGGCGTATGCGGAGCCGAAGCCAACGCGCAGAGGCCCTTTCGACAATTTAATGAAAAGTGAGGGGTACACTAAGCGGATGCTGCCCCTGCCCGTGTCATGGGACGCACGCAGACACAGCGCCCGCCATGGTGTAAGGACTATTGAGAGTTAATGGAGTCTAAAATGTACTAGGCTATTGGGTGAATAGTATGGACTAGTTAATGGGCTATTGGATGAAAGACCGGACGCCTGCCTAATAAAACGGTATACAATTTTATTTCCGGCAGACGGTGACTTATACTATTTTATTTTTATTTTATATTATTTTATTTTTATTTTTAATTTATTTTTAATTAATTTTTATTCTATTTTCATTCTATTTTTATTCTATTTTTATTCTATTAACTCTATTTTTATTTTATTTTTAATTTAATAAAATAAAATATATATATTCATATTTTATTGTACACCTACATGTACATACTTGATAATTACAACAATACATTTTAATTCATATGCACATTATGCACGAATGCCACGAATCCGTATCCGTAATTTCTCCAAAGTTAGTATAGTAATAATGTAAAAACAAAATAACCAAACGAAATGCAGCCGCGCTCCAATTTCAATTCAACCTAAAAGTACAAATATATAAAGATGAACACAATAAACGACGCGCGACGTTTCCGGCAAAACCTGTTTGTTTGTACTGGGAGCTTAGTTGACCAGCCCCGTGCTCAAAGCCACTACAGCAATTTAATAATGAGCCTAATCTGAGTGTTCATAAAGATCACATTCGTTTGAGCTGCCTCAATACCCTATGATTCGGTAACCGAATTGATTGGGTTTTTAATGCGGTTAGTGTTACCTTAGGTTAACCTGATCGATACGGTAACCGTATCAATACGGTTACCTCATCATAAGGTTACCGTTATATCAGGGTTTTTAAAACAACCTCAAAAATAACCCTATGAAATACCCAGGTTATGGTAACCGGTTCCGGTCCCTGGATGCATGGCTCCAGCATCCTCTGCACCACATCCTCCAATATAATATACTCCTGCTCATGCGTGTTGTACGTGAACCGCCGGCACCCATAGTACTTGGGTACTAAGGTACCCAATCTAGATCATAGTCTGAATCTGAACTAGAAGTATACCTATCTTGACATCCATGATGCATGGCTCCAACATCCTCTGCACCACATCCTCCAATATAATATACTCCTGCTCATGCGTGTTGTACGTGAACCGCCGGCAGCCATAGTACTTGGGTACTAGGGTACCCAGCTCTACTAGGTCAGGCTCGGTAGTAGTAGATAGTCGTTGGTAGAAGTCTATCTCTCGGCGTTGGCATTCTTTGATGATAGGTTTGAGGATTCTGCCGTTGTTGCATTGTAGGAGACCTGAAATAAAAAGTTTATTGCTATTAGATTTAAGGTTAAAGAGTCCAGAATAATAATCCTTATGTAGTTTCTTTAAGGCATATCCTAAAAGTAGCTGTATATAGTGCATGTAGGCCTCATAGGACTATCACTTATTCGTCGCTTTCACGAAAAAAAAACTAAAATTTGTGGTTTAAAATTACAAAATTTAACGTGTACCTAAGTATTAGGTTCATTCGAATTCAGTAGAATTGCAAAACATTGGGACTTTGAAATTTTTCGCATTTTGCGTTAGCCGGGTTCGCAGTTAAAAATGTCAGTTGAAATTCAGGCTTACTCATTGATGGCTCATGCTTGAGTGCCGTATTTGCATGGCCGCTGAATCGCGGACTTTGATAAGGGATTGACAACGTTGTTATGTACCGTCAACTGCTACAACTTTGACAGTTAAAATTCAGTCTTACTCATTAATTATAAGACTCATGTTTGAGTTCCGATGGTCGTTGAATCGCGTTTGTTTTGATAAAGGATTGGCAACCAGTTTTTACGTACCTAGGAACCTCGTGTCTGGGCTCACCCTATGCCCAACCACTTGCTTCTCATACGCCTGTATTTCTAAAGAGTCGAGCGGCATGACGAGTGGTCGCGCGGTCACTTTATAAACCTTCTGTAGCCCGTAATGGAAAAGTCCTTACCAAGACATATATCACTACACCTATACCTCTGGGCTGACAGTTCAAAAATGACAGTTGTTATCCGTTGCTACGTACCTAGGAACCTTGTGTCCGGGCTCTCTCTATGCCCAGCCACTTGCTTCTCGTACGCCTGTATTTCTAACGAGTCGAACGGCATGACGAGTGGTCGCGCGGTCTCTTTCTCGATCTTCGGCAGCCCGTAGTGCACTTGGTATATGGATCTGACGCGTCGCAGGGAACGGGGATTGGGCGTGACATCACTCATTTATCTTGATACTGGGAACAAATGATAAAGAATAATTAGGTATGTATTCAAATAATTTATGTGTCCATATTTTCAAACGAATGCCGTCTTTACTATAAGGGCACACGGGCCCCGTGCCCAAGGCCCTCATCCTCAGGGGGACCCCGAAAAATCTTAGACGACGTTTTTTTACAGTCAAAGTTGTCCCTAATTAAGCGCCTGAGGGCCCGTGATTTTCAAGTGTCAAAAGGGCCCCACATTCTTACGTGCCTTATAGGGCCCCATCGCGTCTTAAGACGGGCTTGAAAAGTGACCGTACTAACAAAAACGTCTGCTAGCAAAATTTCAATTTTATAATTTAAAGAAAAATTCACCGTGTTGAGTAAGATTCGAACTTACGACCTTTAGAAACACTGGTCCGATCGCTCTGACCAACTGACCTATTATCGGTATTGTTTGTGAAAGAAATTGCTCCCCCTGAATTAATCCTGGATCGGCGCCTGGCGTTGAGTGAGTAGATTCTTGAGTATGTGACGCCGTAGTCATCAGTCAAGAATCTATTAGCCTAATTCTGCATTTCTGGCAACTCTCCGAGTTATGTCAATTGATCTAATACACTTGCGAATTTGTTTGTTTCTATCAAACTATGAGTATAAGCAGTTTTTTGCTCTTTAAGTGTATTTTGGGTTTTCTTAAGAGACCATTGTGAGCGACACACGAGCGCCGTAGGTATTTAGGGATATCCTAATTTCCTTGTAGTTTCTAATTTATCGTCATTCCAACTTCCAACGTACTTAAATAACTAAGCGTATACAATACCCAATAACTATTACTGATTATTAACGAGCCTTTAAAACTGTCGTCAGTTAATAAATCCCCTAAGGTGCACGTTGATAAATCATAGACATTCATAATTCTGCGCAAACTTTAGGTATAGTCACGGACATTAAAAACGGGTCCTTTTATATACAAATTTTGACACACAAGGTAAGCAGTTACAATGTAATAGTTACATGAATCGCAACATTCGCAACGAACTTTTCTCTTTTGAATATTCAATTGGGAATTGTCCTCTAGCGGGGATTAACCTGCGACTAATAGTCGCCGACTATCTTCGTATTTTTTTAAAAATACAATCACCCTATTAATTATAATAATTATAGCTAAGACACATATTATGGCTACCATTCGGGCATTGCAATTTCTTGGACAACTATTTCCGCGCCGCCACTGCATGATAGGTACGCTTTTTGAAACAAGTGGTTAGTGAGCGTTCTAAAGTAACTTGAATCACGTGAAAAATAAAATGTAGGTAAATCTCGAAAATAAAAAACCTACCTTAATCCGCTTAATCGGCTATTGAACTCCTAAATTAAGGATTTATATTAACTACTAATTAACCAAATTATAACGAGTATTAATTCCAAAATGTACACTTAATTTCACTTTGACACTTTATACTTTCTGCTTCGCTTATTATAATTTCACACTATGTAAAACCTCACTACACAACCAACACCTTTATACGTAACGATTAGCATTAACGTTCAAAAACCCAATTCATGAGGAAAACAATATATTACTCATACATGTATTTCAGATGAGAGATGACCAACACTTCAGACTCTCAGCCGACTGGAGCTAAACTAAGACAGAAAACTAGCAATGAAAGATATATCGATTACTCACCATCATAAACTCTTACTTAAATCAATTTTATACCGCAAAAGCAACCTTATAACAGGTAAATAGAATTGGTATTTAAGGATGACGTGTTAAAGAGATACGAGGTAGCTAAAAAATCTGTCGATATTATATCTAATCGTTAAGAATCGCGATTGGATTTATCTTTAGATATGACGTTCGGTTTTACATTTGGATTTCAATAGCGTAAATTCAATAACGGATTGCGAATTAATTATTTGAGAAATTGTACTTTATGTGTAGATAATTAAGGTGCCTATTGAAATGTTTAGTAAGTACGACGTAGAGAAACGTATGGATAGAATTTGTGAATAACAAAACACGCACGTTAAAACTATGTGTATGAAGTCTGTGGTTTGGTTTACTTGCTGATAAATTGGTAAAACCAATGAAAAATTATTAAATTATGCTTAAGTAGATGCTGTTTTGTTTTGGTTGACAACTAATCGGTCTGAGAGGTTCCAAAACCATCTAGGAAGGATTGGTAGCGTTCCAAAATCTTACAGCCAACGGGAGTCTAGTACTTTTACGGTCACTCTGTATACAATTATAGTTTTTAAGGTGTACGGATATCTGTTTCTGTGCGCGTGTAGTGGCCGAGAAGGGGACAACGGGGAAATCGTTTCCATGTATTGTATCCCCTCTGGGAACAAGTGAAAGTAAATACACCATCACGTAGTTCTTAAATATTAGTTGTAGGAGTATTTCAGAAGAAACCGTAATAAAATTAGATCGCAATAATTTGCAAATTCGTTGCGAAATGGATAGTAATAATTAATTAATTATTGAAATGACTAGACGTGCTAAACATTTTAGGAGTTAATAAAATTTGTACCTTTAAGGTAAGACAATAAGGTTGTAATTTAGTAAAAAATATGCCACCTGCAGTCATTTGAAGTATCTTCAAAAGGAAATGTACCAATTATTAAATCAATTAGGTTAATGATAACAAGTTCGTTTAACATTTTTATTTATTAACAACAAAATAACAGTAACAGTGGAAACATTTTTAATATAACAATTCGAGCCTGTAGAAATAACAAACTTACAACTAAGTACGTCGACGTCAAAAGTATGTTTACACTTTTGGACCTTATTACAAAGGAGTAAGGTGCAAAAGTGTAAAAATATTTTTGACGTCGACCGTACATAACTACTTATTAATATTAATTGATGTAAGATTTGTAAGAACATAATTAGAATGTTTCATTGAAAACACAGTACCCTCCTTAGCGTCGCGCAGTCGGGTAAAAATTAAACATGATGTAAGTATTTAACATAATTAATAACCAGATTATTGGCCATTTCAATAAATCTAACCCGTAAAATACGCATGTAGGATACATCCTACAAATTGAAATTCAAAATCGTATCAAAATATTTTAACGCATTCTACTTTTCAATTATACAAGTACAGTCGACCAAAAATGTGGTTTACCACCCTACGGTTGAGGTTCGTTCGAACGTCATGAGACAACAAGGTCGTGCATGTTTTAAACTCCGTTAGAAATGTCAACCTTAGCGATCGTTAGATCTCGCAGAAACTTTTGTCAAAACTGGTAGGCCAATTTCTTGGTCGACTGTACATCTCGGGATCTCGCTTTTAATAAGTGTGCCGTACTAAATTGTTCAAAATAAGAATCAAACTAAATACAAAAATAAATATATAATAGCCACGCGTCAAGGTGTTTAATTACAAACAAATAATAACAATTCTATAACGTTTGTACTTGTAACTACTTCTCATACTGATAAATCCCTTCCCCACTCTTTCTGCCATATTTCCCCCCGTCCACCAATCTGTCCAACACAGGTATAGGTCTAAATACAGGGTTTCCGGTAGCTGTCATCATGACAGCCAATATGGCCTTCTTGGTGTCCAAGCCCGTGTAATCGGCTAGCTCGAGAGGGCCCATCGGGTATCCGCAGCCTAGCTTCATTGCTATGTCTATATCCTGTGCTGTCGCGTCACCTATGGACATATTTATGTTTAAAAAATATCATTTGTATGAAGGCGGACTTATAATAAATAAATATTATGGGAAAATCTTACACAAATCAACCTAGTACAATCACCGGCAATAGTATCTTCCTACACGAAGGCCACAAAAATATGTGACACGCTCTCATTTGCAGGGCCATAAGAGTGTGTCACATATTTTTGCGGCCTTCGTGTAAGAAGATGCTTTTGTCGGTGACTGTACCACAGTAAGCTCAATAAGGCTTGTGTAGTGGGTAGATATATAAATAGATAAACACTTAAATACATAGAAAACTCGGAAACTAGAAACTCAGGAACAAATATCTGATTTTAACATACAAATAAATGCCCTGTCCAGCATTCGATCCCGGGACTTCCTGCTTCATAGGCAGAGCAGAGTTACTACCGACTAGGCTAGGAAGTCGCTGAACTTGACGTATCCCTTTTATTTAAGGAATCTCTTCCAGAAAACCTTGGAGCAGCAGGGGAAGAAATTAGTAGTTGATCGCGACTAGCAGGAAACGAAAACATAGAAATCAGCTGTTACTTAACTTTGAAAATAAAAATTGTTTTCACAAGTACTAAATTAATATTGTACAAATGAATAAAGCTGGCGCGGCGGCGGAGGAGGCTGAAGCTCGTAAAAGGCTCGTAATACAGGGGTCTCGACGCCAACTACAACTTTGTTGCCTTTGGCGTCGAGACTCTCGGTCCGTGGGGTCCAGCAGCCCAAAAGCTTTACCGCCAGGTTGATAAACGGCTGGTCGAAGTCACGGGGGACAAACGAGCTGGCAGCTTCCTCGCTCAACGCATAAGTATTGCAGTTCAGCGAGGAAATGCTGCCAGCGTCCTCGGCACGATACCACAGGGGCCCATTTTTAACCGACTTCAAAAAAGGAGGAGGTTCTCAATTCGACTGAATTTTTTTTTTTTTTTTTATCATAATTTTTTTTTTTGTATGTATGTTACTCCATATCTCCGTGAATCGTGAACCGATTTTCAAATTTTTTTTTGAATCGAACAGGTATAACCCCTAGATGGTCCCATTGTCACCAAGTCGGGATCTGATGATGGGATCCTGGAGAAATCGAGGGAACTCTTCAACTATTATAGGCACACCTATAGTGATTTCACTATTTTTTACAGCAACTCGGCCACTTCCTCTTGGAATAGCGGATCCTAAGTGAAGTCGGTTCTTTTTTTGTTTAAAATTATATTATTATAGAGATAGATTTTTAGTTTCTAATAGTATGTATTTTTAAGTAAATTAATTTTATGTAGTATTTACATAGTTTATTTAAGTTTTATTTTATGTACCTATTTTGTACCAATAAAGAACAGGTAAATCAATTAACAGGTAACCAAATAAACAAATTAATATTGTTATGCTTACGTCAAGTAATTATTTTTATCGTTATCACTCAAAGCGTCGCCGTCGCCCGCTGATACCCACAATAAATCGACTTCTTATCGTAATCAGTGAAGTTCAGCGAATGATTATGATTAACATTGACAATTATTAACGGTCACGCGGGAATTACCTTAACCCTTTGACCGCCAAAGACGTCAAATCACGCGCATGGAAAATCGTGACTAGGACGTCGCGGCATTTCGATGGCTTTTTGATTTTGAGAGTTTGTTCCGCGACAACTTTAGTAACGTTTTTCTGATCTTCATGAAATTTGTTGGGGTTGTAGCAGAGATACGTAAAATTTGAGAGTTCTATATGAGCAGGATCGATCAAGGGATCATGGAGCTAAAAGGCGCGAAAAAATCATCATAAGGAGACCCTTTATTGGTAAGACTGGTATATTGGTCATCCCGTTTGCAAGGAAATCGCGAGTTCTCAGTTCGAGGCGGATTACTAGTTATTTGTAGTTTATGGCTGTGATAAGTGGATGGGGTAAGGTACGACAAATCCCGACTTAGGAAAAATGTAAAATTGTATGGGTTCATTTAATACTATTTGGCAGACTTCAATAGTTACATACGTAATTAAGATGCCCGATGTCACTTACCCGTGTATGCCTAGCCTACGTAATTTAGTCGCGTTTCGTTGTTGCACTCCAAAGCGTTGGAGGGGAATAATACTTTATATTGTACTTAGGGCCTTTTAGTGGCAATAAATATAATGTGACTTTATAACAAGGACCGACGATAATAGGTATGACATCTCTGTTATACCAATTTCCAGTTCCATAAGTCCATCCCCTTCGGTCTTGGTATTAATATTATCTAAATATTAAATAAATTGGTAATTGGTTGGTATTAAATATTCTAAATCCTAACCCTATTATTATAAACGTGTTACAAATCATTTAACTAAATAATCGTTTATCTGTCACTTTGACAATTGTGTTTGTTAGACGAAGTTTGAAATACGCTCATGAATAGGTAAAAGGATTTGTCTATGCTTTAACAGACTAAAAACTCCTAGTTTATGATTCAAATCTTTTAACACTTTGACCGCCAAACATCGGACGGAAAAATCGTGCCCTCGGTTACATTTTGGACGTGATATCACGTGCTTGCGCCGAGGGCACGATTTTCCGTGTGCTGAGGTCTTTGGCGGTCAAAGGGTTAATGATTAACAGCCCAAACAAAAACACATTAAAAACCCAAAAACTTTATTTGGAAAATAAAATATGTATATCAAAAATAAATGTCTTATACACTCTTGACTTTCAATTTTAAGGCACTTTATGCTTCTATATTCATTAATCATTATTATATGGAAGTATTCGATAGACGGTGCAATTATACAACAAGAAGTAGAAATACTGATGTTAATACTTTATAATCTTTTGGTACAGCTTATTTCTTATACTTATAGAACCCCTCCCCGCTCTTGATGCCCAGCTTGCCCTCGGCCACCATCTTGTCGAGGAGCGGGATGGGGCGGAACACAGGGTCCCCGGTCTGCTCGTACATTGTCTGGAGCGCGAACTTGTTGGTGTCCAGCCCCGTGTAGTCGGCCAACTCGAAGGGTCCCATGGGGTAGCCCGCGCCTAGCTTCATGCCGATGTCGATGTCTTCTTTTGTAGCGTCACCTTAAAAAAACGGGTTTTGTATAGAAGGTGACGACTGAATTTAAACTAAGAAGTACTTAAATTAATATTTATAAAGAGTGTTAACCTTTTGAACGCCAAGCATCGGACGGAAAAATTGTGCCCTCAGCGCCACCGTGCGCGAGCGCGCAAGGCAAACTGGTTATATTTTGGACGTGATATCACGTCCTGGCGGTGACGGTACGACTCCCCGTGCGCGTGATATGACGGCTTTGGCGGTCAAATGGTTAATCATGATATAACTACTTCATCCGTCATGCATAAGAGTTGTAATGAGGGCCACGGGAAAAACGCTTCGAGCGGTATCGCTGCGATAAGAAGCGTTTTATTAATAATTATTTATAGTATTCTCGCGAATAAATTAAAACTGATTTTCCAAACAGTCGCGAACCGGGATTATTGATCGGCAAGTGGGTCATCAGTTCCGGTCCGCGACTGTACTTACGGCTCTTATGTGTGGTGAGGCAATTAAAATTAGCCTGACTACTGTAATAGGCGCGAAGTCCTAATGAAATCATAATAAAGGCATCAAAGAACATCGCCATCTCGTGGTCTTTGAGGGTTAAAAAATATTGAAGAATTTTTGAAAAGATTTCTCAATATTCATAAAAGCTGGCGCCGAATGTATATGAAAATGTTGATCAGCGACAACTTTCATGAATCGATTTAAGTATATTAATTATTAAAAAGGTGCAAGTAAATTAAAAGCAGAAAATACTTACATTACAAGACATGCAACCACATTCACCAAACCAACACCAACACACTAAAAACAACATGCTGCATTTCTTAAACTAGATATATTTATTATTTATTGTGTTTGCACTCGTTCGCCGTCTCGACGTTTCAATCCGAGTTTACATCAGCCCGAGCGTGCAAAATAGTATTTTTTCTTCTCGTCGACTTTAACGCTTGAATGACTTTATAGACCGAACTATTAGCGCATACTTTTCGATTCAAATATAAATAAAATTTTCTCTCACGGCTGGTATGAGCATAGGTCACTTATTTATAAAAAAAAAATCTGTAATGATATGTAAATGAATTTTTAATACAGTTGCTCAAAAAAGTGCTTTTCTTGTAGTGGTTTAGCGTGCGGAAAGTTTGATATCGCGCACTAGTGCTTTTTACTTTTCCAGCCAATCACAGCTAATGACAGTGACAGACAGCCAATCACAGCGCCGCACCGCACCGCGCGGAGCGTTCGGATACATGTACTAAAGTAACCTCAAAGTGAATAATTGACAATTTTATAATTTTTTCGCAACTGTATTAAAAAACGTCGTTCGATACTCGTGCGTAAATGTCATTCTTCACTCGTCCCGAGTCTTGCTCAGTCAAGATAACTCGGTACTCGTGAAGTAATGACATACTTTACTTTCCGCACTAATATCGAAATGTACTATTTTATTAGCTAAAAAGGCGTTTCGTTGCTACGTAATAAATCATTGAAACCCTACTCAATGACAATTTTGGAAATTTCCAAATACGACTAAGTATATTAAATAAATAAACACGGGTAACTCACGTCTTTTAAGTCGAATATTGCTCGACATGTTTCGCTCCATAACGAGGAGCTTATTCATGAGCCATTCGCGTTGGTTAACCGACGCAGACTAAGAACAATATTCGACTTAAAAGACGTGAGTTACCCGTGTTTATTTATTTAATGTCTGATTCTCACGGAAGTTTTGTATTTAAAATTACGAATATATATTATGAAGAAGTGTGAAGTGTATATAATTATAGTAAAAAAGTTTAAAAAAAGCTTGGATTAGCCCGGCGCCCCAGTCCAGTTTAATTTAGGGTTTTGGACTAAATTAAATTAAAACACAACACAAACGGTGTACCTAGATATAAGTACAAAGTTTTGAACATTTTTTTTTATTAAAAAAATGTGTATGTCAGCTTAGTGACATATTGCTGCCTTTGGCTTACATGAATAACAACGAATCACACTCTCAAAAAAAAAAAATAGAAACTTACCTCGTTCATACATCCTCAATGCCTCAGCACTGTACGGCCCCAACAACCTGTTGACCACGAAGCCAGGGGTGTCCTTGCAGGTGATGCAGGTCTTGCCGATGGACTTGCCCCACTCCATCATGGTCTGGAACGTCTGTTCGGAGATATGGTCACCCTTAATGACCTCTAGGAGACGCATAATCGGAACGGGGTTGAAGAAGTGGAGACCACCGAATCTAAAAATGATATAAATTATTACATAATGACTAGGACAGGGACAGAAACCGGTTACCAATAAAGGGGTATTAGATAGGGTATTTGATACGGTTGTTTTTACAAACCCTATCAACTCGGTAAGCACATATGTTGGCTTACCCAAAGGTAAGCGCTTACCGAATCGAAAAACCCCAGTGAGTGTAGCCTATCAAGTGTTTTTAGAATGCGATCAAGCTACTGTAAACTCTATCGCTAAGACCTTTCGATAGGGAAACCACATTGAATATGGTTAACCCTATTAAAACGGTTACCCTATCGAAAAGATTAATCAAATGAAGGGGTTCTCCCGTCCCTAGACTAGGTATCCAGCACTTTTTTTGTATTATTGTGGTGCTATTTAGCAAAGAAAGGTTACCTAAGTTTAGCTGAGCAGAGAGGACCACGTAGGGACCATAAAATACCAAACTAATAGTACGGTACAGGAACAGTTTTGAACTTTTATAATTCACAAGTGCGATTTTCATTTTTAGTTAGAGAATATAATATGATTATTGATTAGTCATAGTAAAAAATATTTTCTAACAGTTATTGACGATGCGCTAGGTATTATATAGATATTTGTTAATAACACCAAGAAAAGATTATCCAAATTACATTTTTCTTCACCACACTATTGCATTCAACTATTTCAATATCATCTGTCATTTTATAACAGTTTGGTCAATAGATTATGTGAGCATATTCGTAAACAATTTGTAAAAATATGCGTGACCTTGAATTCTAAGCGAACGACAAATGGCTAAGACGACGAATGCTATTGACAAAACCGTTATAAAATGTGAAGTTATGTAGCAATAATAAAAAGCGATAGTCTGGTAGAGAAAAATAAAACTTGCATAATCTTTTCTTTATGTAGCAAACAAATACGTGTATTATACCTAGCGCAATGCTCACAATTGTTAGAAAATATTTGTCATTATTAGTACTTAACGTATTCTAACGGGGCACAATATAAAATCGGACTTGTGAGTTTTGTCATTTTTATAGGTTAAAAAGGTGTTGTTGTACTCTACCATAAATGGGGTTAAAAACCCTCTGGTTAAATAGTTACATATAGGTTCAGTTTTTTTGACTTAACAAGGCTGAAATCTATGGCAGGTATATCTTCCATTTCGCTTAATTTCCGCCATATTCGTTATTTACAAACAAGACTGGCATTTTATTTTTATTCAATAGTTTACTCGAACGCTACTGGAAGTTGAACGCTTGGCTCGTTTCGCCTCGAGTAAGAAGAGAAAACTGTACCTGTCTTTTCTCTTGATGCCGGCGCCGATCGCATTAATAGATATAGATGAAGTATTACTGGCCAGGATGGTGTGTTCGGGCGCCAACTGTAAAGTATTTTTTTATATTTTTAATCTTCCCGCTATCCCGCTTTAACCGTGAGTTGTTGTTGTGCCCAGGTGCCAACATAAAGCTAATGGCGTATACTGAATTTTTTTATACAAAGTCGCGTTCCTGTAATTCAAGCAAGGCACTATTGCCATTTGTTGCATAACAATCACAGTAGGAGTCCGTTCCATACATTTTCTTAGGCGATTTGATGCTTTTAAATAACTTAACATCCATATTCTATGTTTAAAATAATATTAGTCTTAAGTACTTACCCGCTTATTCATAAACGTGTTACAAACCTCATTTAGTTAAAATGTATTTTGTCTGTTTCTAACAAAAACAACTGTCAATGTGACATATAAGGACAAAAGATGATTTAGTTAAATGAGGTTTGCAATACGTTTATGAATAAGCGGGTTAGTATTTAAGTTTAAATTGTTGTGGTGCTGTCTGTAGTTTCTTTGCAATAAATGATTTTTCTTTCTTTCTTTCTTTCTTCTTCGAACAGGTGACGCTGCGTACCTTATACTGGAATGGTACCTATAACTTGAATTTCGCAGGAAAGCGATTTTATATAGACATTTTCAGTCTAGGCGTATATATCGTCTTTGCCCTATGTCGTGTATATAGAGTCGTATGGTAACATTTTTGACAAATACATAGTAGTCAAACAGTAGGTATTATGTAAGAATTCAGAAAACATAACATAAATCATTTACTGTTTTTTAACAAAAAAAGGGCTTATATCTATAGAGATAAATGATAACTGAAAATACATTTGAGATAAAGTTAAGTACTTGTTTGTTTAACAGTATCTATATCTAATCAAACTTCATCGTAAAGTAAATAATCCATATTTACAACTTCTAATAGAATTATGGTGTCAAAACGTGTTACAAAAAAAATCATAAACTGTATACAGGTCAGACTTTTTTCTTCAGTCAGACAATTAACGGCAGAAAAGATAGTTTTATCTTTCACTGAAATTTATGGAATATACAAGGTGTGTATCAAAAATGCTAGTGATCCTTTTAAGGGCATAATTGGTATCATATACTAATTACGAAACAATAAGAAGGACGACGTGTCCCATACAAAAAAAATCTTTTATACCACACCTGGCCATAAAGTGGCTTTTTCCGCACGCTGCGCGTACGGAAAAAGACGCTTTCTGGCCAAGTGTAGACATAAAATGATGTACACAACACGGGAGGTAATAAAGAAAGCCCTCGATCGCATATTTACGTCCCTCGCTTGCAGCTCGGGCCGCAAACTTCTGCGATCTCGGCCTTTCTTTGTTTTACCACCCTAGTTGTGTAATGTACTATTTCTCACTCACAATAAGATACCTTAAACGGATCACCAGTATTTTTTGTTACACCTGTTGACCAGATATTTTTACAGACTTTGTGTTTAGTTGAATGAACTAATCACAGTATATAAATCATTTTATTACTGTGTGTAATGTCATACATTTATCATTTGCCCAGTTTGCCTTTTTTTATTTGGTGCTCTTATTAGTCTTCATAATTGGCCTGTGTTCAAAAGTTGTTCTGTAAATATCTTACCAAGTCCAGCTTATTGAAGAGCTCCTGCTTGACATCCAGCTTTTCCACAATCGCCTCAATAATCAGGTCAGCTTGCACTCCATCCTCTACCTTCGTGGACACCTGAAACATGGCATCACATACAATTACTAAGTCCACTGCATTTGCTGTCAGCAGCAGAAGTAGCTAAGCTGGTAGGGTGTTCAAAATTACCTGCACAACACGTTCTTATTCTCTTAACAATACAGTTGTGTCCAGCTCATTTTGAACACCCTACCTACTTACACTTAGCTACTTTTGCTGCTGACTGTACAAAAAGTCAAAAAATTATGTTCTCATATTACTATTGTCAATTGGTGACAAATATGGGAGATGTTTAAAATTGACTTTCAAAATCAACCCTGAGCATGTCATGACAGAAAAAATGTTCTATTTCATATCTTTTAAAACCAATTATCTTGAAGAACAAGGAACAAAAACATTACTATTTTGCTTGGAAAAATATCCAAAATAATAGTAAAAAAATACATGTTGTTCCTGACCTACATAACAAAATAAAGGGTCAAAGTCTGTTCCCTATTTTTATATATAAAGAAGTTTTTTGATACTTATTTGTGTTATGTTTGGTAGTTACTTAACTAACAAACCTTAATCCTGCTGACAGCATCCTGGACGAACCCGTCAATCTTGGCAGCGTCATCCTTATGGACTTTCTTGGCCACTCGGGTCAGGTTCTGTTGGATGGACTTCTGGGCCTTCTCCAGAAGCTCTGGCTTCAGGTCTACGATGGTTACACTCTGGCCTGCTTGAGCTGCAACCTTTATAGATCATGTTTTTTAATAAGTAGACATGTTGAGTTCTTAAAAATTATGCATCTACTTGACGCACTGTGGGTCCAGAAATTATCTTAAATGTCTTATAAGGCTCAAAACATACCTAGCGGAATGGAGGCAGTAATGTATGGAGGCCATAGACAAATTTGAGCTACCATTGACAAAGCTCTATACATTACTACCTCCATTTCACTAGGTGTGTTTTGTAGCATAATTAGAATCATTTTAATACATATCTTATCACAGAATAAATATGTAAGTATGTAGTAAAAATGTAGCAAGACACTTTAAACCTGTTTACCAGACCCAGACAATGTTCAAAGTCAAATTAGCATATTAAAAAAAGGCAAGTAACTTACCTGAGCGATGCCGGATCCCATCAACCCTCCGCCGACAACGGTTAGCGTTTTCACGGCATTTAAAGAGCTTGAGCTCGAAAACGCCCTCGTAAGAACAGATAACTTGTTCATTTTGGTGTTCACAGCGGGAGAAAGCCGGTAAAACTGACGCGCCACTTTAGTTACTACGGGGGGGGCGGGCTAGACTGTCATAAATAAATTCAACAGTCTGAAGTTCACTTACGATAACAAAAAACGGATGTAGTTGGGTTTGGAACAATCTTTATAGATAACATACCTGTTGTAATAGCAGCGCTGCGAGGACAAGGTCAAGTGGATTAAGGAACACATTTTTAAGCACTGTATAAACTGGAAACAAAATAAATTATTATGAGGAGAATACTGGTTTTTAATTTATATTTTATTTTATTTTTTGTTAACCTAGGTCGTAAACAACATTACGTTCCGATCTTTGTTCGGGTGTATTTAACCAATAGCGACGTGATAGAAATCGGTGGATAAAGGCACGAACAAATATCCCAAATTTAGATAATAATACACCATCGACGTATTTTATTACATTAAAGTCATTTTTGTTTAAAATTGAGTTCCATTTTATTTATAATAATTACTAGTGGCACTGGAATAAGAAACACAAAATGCGTAGAATGCAACGTTTCTGTCACAGTGACACAGATTTGACAGACGTGTTCGGAATATTGTATTTGTAACACGTATCGACCGTGAATTTTATTATATGTTTCTATTACATAATCAGCCAACATTATTAATTGAATAATATTTAAGTCATAAATATTTCTATTAGTTTAAATTTAAAAATGAACCTACATTTAGTTGTCACTATCTTGATTTGTATACAAAAAAATATGATCATTGAATGATTTCGAACGCCTTGCTAACCTGTCACTTGTCGAATGAAATGAAATGAATTTTTGTCCGACCGACCGACGAGACGATGACGTCCGTCCGACTCCGCTACCGACCGAACGGACCGAAGTACCTTCTTGCTTGAACTTTGGAACCAAGTTTTCTTCATTAATTTATCGCTATTTGGTTTATCATTACGGCTGTTGAACTCTTGTAGGGAATCCATTAAACGTTTTTATTACAATAGTCCACAATGATTCAGTTTGGCATAATTGCGAGGAACTTCTCGAGTTCCTCGGCCGTACAAAGTGCAGTAAAGAATGTCACCGTGATCGGCGGAGGTTTGATGGGATCTGGTATCGCTCAGGTAATGGCTGGTTAAATAATTGTTACGTTCATGCTTCATGCAGTTTCGAAATTTAAATAGTTTTGGATAGTAATTCAGTCATGGACACTTGTTGCATTCTTACCGGCCAGTAACATGTTATTGTATTTTGTTTTATACCTGGGTAATAAAATTAAATTGGTAATCAATTAATCATATTCTCATTATGCTGTATAATTGTACGTAATTTAACCGTACATTTGTACGATAAACATCATACCCTCTTAATACAAATTTTAGAATAAGATAAAATATAAGAATATAACACAAGCTTCTCTTTTCCGAAGCCCTTGCTTTAGATTTTTTAAACGAACATTTTCTTTTCAGGTTGCTGCCCAAGCCGGTCAGAATGTAACCCTTGTGGATGTCAGTTCCGATGTCCTTGTAAAGGCCCAGAAGTCAATCGGAGGCAACCTTGGCCGTGTGGCCAAGAAGACGTTCAAGGATGACCCGGCCGCTGGTGAGAAATTCGTCAAGGACTCGCTGGCTAGGATCAAGACTGCTACGGACCCGGTGGAGGGTGCGAAGACTGCCGACTTAGTTGTGGAGGCCATCGTTGAGAATATGGAGGTGAAGCATACGCTGTTCAAGAAACTGGATGCGGTAAATATTTATTTTTATTATGAATAGACCCCGGATTCTTGTCGCAATGACGTCACAATAGGGTAACTTGGGGAGTAAATAGAATGGTTGCCACTGACCGAAATTGATACATAAAGAAGAAAGAATAAGATAAGCTAAAATATATAAAATAATATATATATAATAAAAAATAATTTACTATGGTTTTTAACCAATTAAATTTTAATCAATCAGAATTATAATTGCCCAGTGCATTGATCAATATTATTTTCTGTTATATTACTGAAAAACTAAAAATTTCTACGTTAAACTTGATTTTGATGAACAAAAATTATCAGCTGAATAATCGTTTCGTTCCACTGTTCCACACACGTAACATGATCTGTTACGCAGAGTCAGTTAATGAAAGAACAATGTCGATAATTTAATCAATTGACAATTGATTTGAAGGAAGTTTCACAGTAATATACCAAAAAATAATAACTATCAAGTTTTGTATTAAGTAACACCATATGACGATTTTTTTATCTTATCTAAATAAATCCGTATTAATTACTACCTTCCTATGTACTCCCCAAGTTACCCTATTGTGACTTCATCGCGACGAGAATCCGGGGTCTACCTTATGAATACTTATAATAAAATCGTGCCATCTGTTATTTTATATTGGAATAGTTCAGTAGGTACCCTAAAAATAAAAGAACCCATTTGAATTAATTTAAAAGTATTTTGAAATAGACTGTTAGTAAAATTATAGATTAGTATTGATATACACCCATTGTATATAGATTTGTATCAATATATAATGGGTTTTTTAATCTCTAAGCTGAAAGGTAGATAGGGCAATGCATATAATCTATATTAATAATCTCGCGGGCCTCTACGGAAAAGTAGAACGAGACTATGCTCAAACGAAAGAGCGTAAAGAATAAAGAGTTTTTGAATTGGACACTTATATCGGCAAAATTCGGATTGTCGCGTATTTTACGTTCAAAAGTGTTATTTTGACGACATACGACATGACACCGGCGGCCATTTTCGTTGGTTGTCAGTGAAGTGACGGGTGCGTTCGGAAATTGTGAACCATGTTTGCGTTCGGCGCATATTGGTCCGACGTGCATTGCGTGTCGGACAGGTTATGTGGTCAAACAAAGGGAGGTAAAAAGTAAATAAATGCTGAGAATAAATGTAATAAAACACGGCTGATTTACAAAATATTATTTTACAGTAAGTCTATTAGCACTATTAAAGGAAAATGTAAAGATGTTTGCAAGTTTTCGAACACTACCTACATGTTTTGTCATTGTCATATTCATATGCAATGAAAATAATGAAATGACCCGCGGGTTATGTTTATTTACCTACGTATTTTATCTAAATATGTCTCGAAAACTATTGTAGATATTGGTTCTCCGTTGGTTCTGTGAGTGCAGTGTAGAAACTGATGCATTTTCTAAAATGTTCAGGCCGGATATTGTAGTGCCGAGCGCAACAAAAGTTTGTTTACAAATGTATAGGCTAATCTTTTATTAAAATGACTGTAAGTATGACAAAATTATGTGTTATATTGAATTAACTAAAACGTAAAGTCAATTTTGATCACGTTATCATTGCACATTTGGTTATATCTTTCGAGTAAATAACCATGAATACATTCATGTTCTAAAGGATATCACGTTGTCATGAGGCATGTAGAACATTATTTCTAAAATGAAACCAAATTAATCATAGTTTAATGAAATAGGCTGTGGTCAAAGTTAGGGGTGCTCATTTTTTATATTAGGTATTCACATATATGCTTATAAACATGAATTGTATGACCAAATGCTGTCATAAGTATAGTAAATAGTGTGTGCAATTGGATGGCGCAGTTATTCTAATGACACAGTGTGCGGATATGTATGTAAAGTTGATTCGTGCGGTTTTCACTGATGTCTGATCCAGGTTGAAAGCAGCGTGTGCAGTGTCCTGTTTTTGTGGTTTTTAATCACAACAACCTCCTTCACTTCAAAGTAAATAAATTTAATGGCTACTGTCTCTGTCTGCTGTAATTAACTTGAACTACATTGAGCCGGAGTTAATTATTGGATCACCCAACTGGTAAAAAATAAAATTAAAAATGCATTATTTGTTGCACAAAAATAGACACAAAAAAAAAGAGTGGTAATATACACTAGAAGTAAACAGAAAAACAATACTCAAGAAGGGAAAGGAAAAAAAACACAACAAACAATCAACTTAAGAACTAAATTCGTGACAATAGGCTCGGAGCTCAGCATTTGCAGCGAGCTTGGTCGGCTACACAGTGCTGTTTTTCAGCCCGCGCCTGTCTCTTGACTTATACAAAATGAAAATTTAATAGCTGGCTATAGTAAAGGGGAAACATTGCATTCACAGCTTGCACTTAGTTTTTATTAGTAGTTTCTTTTTGTCTCTGACGTTCATAAGTGCATTGTAATGTGCCTAAATTGAATAATTTTAAACCGCTATTCCAAAAGGAAGTGGCCGAGTTGCTGTAAAAAATAGTGAAATCACTATAGGCGTGCCAATAATAGTTGAAGAGTTCCCTCGATTTCTCCAAGATCCCATCATCAGACCCCGACTTGGTGACAATGGGACCGTCTAGGGGATATACCCGTTCGATTTTTTTTTTATTGAAAATCGGTTCACGATTCACGGAGATATCGCGTAACATACATACAAAAAAAAATAATAATAATAATGTCTCGATCAACACCTCTAGAGACTTTCGCTAGGTGGCTGGATCAAGGGTCAGATGCAGAAGGCGGTGGTCATGGATACGGCGCGGATAGTCCGCCGGTTCCTCTCACTGCGGCCCTAACCACCGGCAGCCTGGGCCCTGCCATACCCTCTAGGATAGGTTTTTTATAATGTTTTTATTGTATTTTTGTGTTTTTGTTGTATTTTTGTATTTTACTTTTATAAAAATATTGTAAAAAACCTATCACTAAGACCAAAAATAAATAAAGAACATAATAATGATAAAAAAACAGTCTAATTGAGAACCTCCTCCTTTTTTGAAGTTGGTTAATAATAAATATCTTTTATCTTTTTTATTACATGCCACCTAATACCTAAAAGGGAGGGCCACGTTTTTTCGAAAGTATATAGAGGTATTACCCGAGCGAGGTAGGACGGACGGAATCACGGGACTTTCAAAAGCCGGGATTTCAGGATCCCGGGATATTCGGGACTTTAAAAATCCAGGATTCCGGAAATGCTTCAACGGGCTTCCGGGATTTTAGACAGATGGGGTCTTGAAATGCGGGACAACCGAATTTTAGGGTCCTGGGAGTCCGTAACTTAAGAATACCGGGATACTGGAACTTTCAAAAACCGAGATTTTTGAACTGCACGAAGCCGAATAACCAGGAATTCCGAGAATGCGAGAAACCGAGATATAAGGATCCTGGGACTCCGGGACTTTAGGCAACGGGTGGGTTTCCTGGATGAAAAAGCCGAGTTCCCGATATACCAGGAGTGCGACTTTCTGGGGTTTTAGGATTTCGGCATTCGGAGTTTTAGAAACCCATGCGGGAAACCAAGATATTTGAATTCCGAGATTAAAAAGCCAGTGTTACGAGTCGTTAGAAAGCCGGGATTCAAGAAATGCGGGCCGATGGGATTTAAAAGTCAAGGGAGTCCGGAGTTTTGATATCCTTGATTAGGAGACTTAAAATACGGGATTTCGGGGGGTGCGCCAAAGATCACTTAAAATTTGTACTTCGATTATTGGAAGTCCGAAATTGTTGTTCATAATTTTTTTAATCATAATTATCATTTCTTATAAGTATTTTTTGTTCATAACTATCGTTACTCCGAATTATTTAAGTTTATAATGTAAATCAATATAAATATCTATTATACTAATATTACTTTCCAGAGTCACCGTTAGGTACGACGACGAGCGAAGCGAGGAGGAGTGTTAGGTATCTTGCGATCACAACACAACACAATTTCGGTTAGGTTGTTACGTATAGGTATGCGTAAAGCATTTCTCTGGGACAAAAAAAAAAAAAAAAAAAAAAAAAGGTTAGGTTAGTGTGTCATCCTGCCCGAAGGGTATAACTACCCAGAATAGAAGCCCCCGCGAAGCGGGGGCTTCGTCGACCCTGTCACAGAAATGACTACTATCAACAAAAAACGTAGGAAATTATATTATGTCTCAAAAAATTCGGACAGCAAACAATTATTAACACTGACGTTATATGAAAAAATATTATAACCATTAAAATTATGACAATTTTTTTTATGACGTATGATAATTCTGATCACAAAACGGTATTACTGAAAAAATTATGCTAAGTAATTTTATGTGAGCCAATATGGACCCGATTTCGGGAATGTGGGAAACCGGGATTTTAGGGTACTGGGAGTCCCGGTATAAGGGATTCCGAGATTTTGAGACATAAGGAATTCTGAATTCCAAAAAAATCTGGATGGGGTCCGTGACATTATAAAGCCGGGATATAAGGCCGTATAATGCCGGACGCCGGAATTTTAGGGTTTTAGGAATCTGGAACTTTAGGGATGCAGGATTCCGAGATTTTTAATAGCCTAGATTCCGAAATTGTGTCTCTCAGAAATTTTAGAGTTCCTGTCCCAGGAGTCCAGGATTTTATAAATCTGGGAATCACTAAACCCCGAATTATGGAAATAGTGAAACCGTGATTTTGGATTGCTGTGCGTGTGCACCCGAACCCGGACATAAGGGCATGTGGAATTCTGGAACTTTAGGAGGCCGGGATTCTGAAAATGCGGCTTGCTGGAGTGGTCCCAGCGGTCCAGGATTCCGCAACTTAAAAACATCGTAATTTCGGAACTGCGCGAGGCCGGGATTTTAAGATATTATAAACCAGGGATTCCGGGAATTGAAACAATCGGGATTTTAGGGTCCCGGGTGTGGACTTAGAAGTACAGGCTTACGGGACTTTAGAAATCCTAGGAATCCTGGATTGCGGGAAACCAGGTCGTTTTTACATATAATATTTTCATTATTTTTTTTTTTACATACATAACATTTATTTTACCCGAGCGAAGCCGGGTTTTCATCTAGTATAATAATAATATAAGCCTTTTTTTTACAGTCAGTGACTGTCTTGCTTTGCAGCATAGGCCTCCCCAAGCTTTTGCCATGCCAATCTGTCTCTTGCCGTTCTCATCCATGTTGGTCCTGCTACGTTCTTTATATCGTCAATGCATATAGGGCATAGGCATTAAACAAAAAAACAACAAACAAAATGTATTAAAAGTTATTCTGCATATACTATAAGCCTTGCATAAAATGGCAGAGAATGGCATTGGTTAAAACACACAGTGCAATTTAACTGCATTATTCATAAGTATCTTCAAAGCCTCATTTAGTTAAATCATGTTTTGCAGGCAGCTCCAGCCCACACCATTTTGGCGTCCAACACATCTTCTCTCTCCATCAATGAGATTGCTTCAGTTGTGAAGAGGAAAGACAAGTAAGGCCCCTTTATTTAAATATTATATGTTTATAAATTTAGACCCCGGATTCTTGTCGCGATGAAGTCACAATAGGGTAACTTGGGGAGTACATAGGAAGGTAGTAATTAATACGGATTTATTTAGATAAGATAAGATAAAAAAATTGTCATATGGTGTTACTTAATACAAAACTTGATAGTTATTATTTTTTGGTATATTACTGTGAAACTTCTTTTAAATCAATTGTCAATTGATTAAATTATCGACATTGTTCTTTCATTAACTGATTCTGCGTAACAGATCATGTTACGTGTGTGGAACAGTGGAACGAAACGATTATTCAGACGATAATTGTTTTTCGTCAAAAACAAGTTTAACATAGAAATTTAAGTTTTTCAGTAATATAACAAAAAATAATATTGATCAATGCACTGGGCAATTAAAATTTATCGGCTAAAAACCGTAAATTATTTTTTATTCCGGTGAAATAATTATATATTTTAGCTTATCTTATTCTTTATGTATCATTTTGGTCGGTGGCAACCGTTCTATTTAGAGATGCACCGAATATCCGGTTACTATCCGGTATCCGGCCTATCCGGCCCTTATTTTAGTATCCGGCCGGATACCTTCGTACTATCCGGCCGGATACCGGATGTAGTCAGAGTTGCCCACTAGTCATACAAAAACATTTTTTACACAAAAATACGCGAGCGCGTGTGTACTTTTGAAAGAAGTTACTCCGTACTGACATAATAAAATTCATTTTGTTGCCTAGAATTCCTAGGAATGTATCCGGGCGAACGTTCACACGACGCAGGTCGAAACCTGCACGACGCGCACCTGCGAAACTCAAATTGTAGGTATAGTACCGCCGGCCGAATATTCGGCGGCCGGATACCGAATATTCGGCGGAGGGTCAGGCCGAATATCCGGTATCCGGTATCCGGCCAAACCACTATCCGTTGCATCTCTAGACTTCTATTTACTCCCCAAGTTACCCTATTGTGACGTCATCGCGACAAGAATCCGGGGTCTAAGGTAGAATTCATAAATCCGCGGACTGATTTGACAGCTCTTTTCATACATTTGACAATCGCTTTGTATGCCAGGAGCTGTCAAATCAGTCCGTGGAATTGTGGATTTTACCTTAGTTATAATTTAAATTCCAAGCTCTACAGTGTTTCGCCTATAAAAATAAAATTTGTTCCTAAAAACCTAACGTAAATAATGGACGCCCCCTAATTGGGAGTGGCTGATTTACACCGCCACACTAAACGAATGAGACTCTTCGAAACAGGAGTGTACCTAGGTGTCCTAGGCACGTGTGTTTAACAAATCAGTAATGTTGTGTTTAAAAAAAAAACAAGAAATGAGAATGTGATAAACCCAAAAGAAGGAAGCAGGCGGAGGCTGGACAGCAATAGCATTAGAGAGAGAAAAATGGGGAAAAGAGTTGGGGGAGGCCTTTGCTAACAAAAGGCACACAGACAACCCTGAGCTTCATCTTATCAGTCTTAGAGAAGCGTGTCGCGAAAATTAAGGATTATAGCAACAATATGTATGAGATGAATCATAGTTACTTGAAAATAAATGCATTAATTTAATATTCCTAACAATCAATTCCAGATTCGGCGGCCTCCACTTTTTCAACCCCGTCCCAGTTATGCGTCTCCTAGAGGTGGTCCGTGGCGACGCCACCTCCGAACCCACCTACCACACCATGATGGAGTGGGGCAAGGCCGTCGGCAAGACCTGCATCACCTGCAAGGACACTCCTGGCTTCGTGGTCAACAGACTGCTGGTGCCCTATATCGCTGAGGCGATTAGACTGTTCCAAAGAGGTTAGTATCCGCAAATTTGACTAGCTGAACAAACTTACTAGGTGGAGTGGGGTAAGACCTGTAACACCTGCTAGGATACCTGGCTTTGTGGTTAAAAATATCCACCGAATACCAGAAAGAAGCTCCCAATTATGGTCCAGAACGAATTCAAATATTTTCGTTCAGTTTTGTATTCTATTTATTTTTAAAAGCCCTTTACGACCGTAACAGACGGAGCTGTAATATACGGGCTGTTCGGTTTAGGCGAATACGAATATTCGTAAAAACACTGATATTCGCCGAATACGAATATTCGTGTACCAATGTAGGCAATACAGGTATATTGTCATCCAACTTACGTAGGTATGCTAATTTTCAGGATATCAATTAAACAACAAATTAACTAACTGAGTTAAGTTGTGTCATACATTCAATAACCCTTCCTTTTCAGATCTGTCAGTAGATGGCGCTGCACGTCGGTTAAATGTCGCTATCGTTTGTTTGACGTAAAAAGTATTTAGGTACCCTCTACACTCTATTCTAGTCATTAAAAATTGTCTAAACGCTAATAATATTAAATTTTTGAAGGTGGTATTTAATTAAAACCACTAATGAATTAAAATCTAAGTATTACAGAAAAATATCCACCGAATATTTATTAATAAATTTATGTATATTTTAAATATTATTTATTTACCCGTGGCCCTAGTGTCGAACTAGTCTAAGGCAAATTAATATTTAAAATGTTTAAATAAATGAACAAAAAAAGGATTGGAATGTCATCATCATCATCTCAGCCATAAAACGCCCACTGCTGAACATAGGCCTCCCCTTAAGGGGGGATTTGCCATACGCGCCACGCTTGGCAGGCGGGTTGGCTTTCGTAAGATGCTGCTGCCCATCTCCCGGTATATTCCCTCAGCAGACTCCTACTGCAACCACGGGACGATATGGTGGGGGACAATTCTAAGGCCGGGCACCCCACGGCAAGATTGGAATTTATTTATACTTAATTGCTTTTTGAACTTGTGGACCATAATTGCAGTACTGGTTTTACTTTTATTATAAGTTAAGTGTTTAGTTATTTGAATGGAGGCCACAAAGTAACTAGCAATTCAAACTGTTCTCAGGTGACGCCTCAGCTAAGGACATCGATATAGCCATGAAGCTCGGCGCCGGGTACCCCATGGGCCCCCTCGAGCTGGCCGACTACGTGGGCCTCGACACCAACAAGTTCATCCTGGACGGATGGCACAAGAAGTACCCCAACGAGCCCCTGTTCAACCCCATACCGGCGCTGGACAAGATGGTGGCTAAGGGCAAGTTGGGAGTTAAAACTGGCGAGGGTTTCTATAAGTATGAGAAGAAATAAGGTTATAATGCGATTGACAGATGCTTTTTATAAATTTATTTATTCACATCAGAGATGTATCCACTTTTTCATCTTATTACGTTGTAATAAGCTCCAAAAGTGGATACGTCTTTTTGTGGTCGACTGTATAATCGATTATTTAGGTAGAATATCAAATTGATAAAAAACACCTGTCAAACTAGTTTCGAAATACCTGTATTCTGTAAGTAATGTAATCATGTTGAATATTGTAAATATGTATGCTGAATTTATGAGATCAATAAAATACTGTTTTTCTACTTTTTATTTTATTTTTTCCTATACATTTCGAGCCGTCCACCCCGATAACTCGAGATCATTTTTCATTGAAATATGAACTCTACGTAAGTTACGCAAGGTTCTAATTTCAAAAACCAATTTTAGACTTATCGGGTTTTACCATTCACCCCTCGATTTAGTTTTTGAGCGTTGATACAAGTGCAGAGTCATCTTTTTATTTGACCAGCAAAGACGTCAAATCACACACACGGAAAGTCGTGCCCTCGGCGCCAGCACGTGATATCACGTTCAAAGTATAACTGGTTTGCCTTGCGCGCTGGCACTGAAGACACGATTTTTCCGCCCTATACAAATACATAGCGGTCAAAGGGTCAATACTGACGATAATTCCCTAAATGTTGAAAAACAAATGAAAGAAAATATTCAATTGAGCAATAAAATTATATTCAAGTCCATAAGTGTACACACGATCGTTGAACTCTTGTGAAGAAGCTAGCGCCTATACATTTTTGATACAAATACATCACTATTTTGTGAATAAATCCACGGCCGCGTTTTATATACATACAATTTACAATATCACTGTGTCTGTTTTGCAACTACTTACCCCATTTGTTAGACAGAGAGGCAAACAGCGTAATTGTAAATGAAGGCGCAAACCATGAGCGAAATTCAGCTATCATAGACAAAATCAGCCGGAACTCAGAAATTTGTCTATGATCGCTGAAAATTTACATGCGAAATTCAGCCAAAATTTCGATTTTCCGTCTTCCCGCTGATTTATGTCTATGATAACTGAATTCCGCGCTGACTTTAGTATACTTAATTGTGTTTTACTCCTTATGTAGAAAACTGACCAGAAATGATTTGCAAGGCACAATCTCAACACTGAAATGTTTGTGATAAAACTAACAAGACATGAACACGCGTCTACTAAACAGCCTAGGACTAGAAAAGCTAGCCAAGATTGAAAAACACTAGATGCTACCTACAATTTTAGGCGCACCACACAATATTCTGAATTCATTACCACAGATAAAAAAGTCAACTGTTACGAATTTTGTTGAAATTGGCTCTGGTTTTTGTATGGGTATTGACAATATTCATAACTAGACATCATTCATAACAAATATGTTTTTTAACTGTGCAAATTCATATTATGAAATAAGAACAGTATGTGGAACACTTACAACTTTTACTTTACCATATTAAGGCATTTAAATGCTACATATATCTATAAAACTGAGAATACTTGTGTTAAAGTCAATGTAGAAAAAGGTGGTTAACTAGAATGAGGGTACCCACCCGCACAAATAGTGCTACAATTAGATAAAAACATTTCATTGTATGTGTCAAATTCATATCATACACGAAAAAGTCTATTCGATACTAAAATTTGGAAGGAAAATAAAAATTAGTGTATTTTTAAACTAATTTCCAGTTTCGAAATAAAGGCGCGTTTACACTGCTCCCTCAGATCGAGTTTTCTTAATAACCTATTGATACAGCACAATTTTTACATTGACTTCAACATTATCAGTATCACTTTGATATTAGAATATCAATTCAATTTCATAAAACTACAGTCAGAATCTGCATTAAATCTATTGAAAACACTAATTTGCATATTAATGCCATTAAGGTTTGATTTGCAATGGCAACTTGCCCAGAATAAAAAGGAGCACTCAACATCTAAAATTCACATCTATTTAAAATAGTTGCACCACCATTTAACAGAAAATATAATTCATTGTCAATTCAAACATTGTAACATTATACACAAGCTAAAACTAAACTTATTCATACATTTTAATACGCCCTGATGTTAGTTAAACAAGTGAATACTTAGCCAACATGAGTTTTATACGTATTTATGGATAATAGTGTATCTGTGTGAATTATAATGATTTATTTGACATCAAAAAGCCTGGATCTCAGGTCAATGTCGAGCAGGTCAAGGTATTTCAATAACCAAATTTCTTTTGAAAGTTGTTGATATTTGGTAACCTAAATATAGACTACCTAAATATCATCAAAATATGTCTAATGTACCTAACTCTTTATTAAAATTTAAGTTTTTGTTTAATTTAATATAAATATCTTTTTTATTTAGTCGAAAATACGACAAATTGGAAACAAATGTCAATGAAATAAAACAATCAACTGTGAAGAACTCTGAACATCAAGGGATTGAAACTTTCTTTTGGATTGCCGGGCCAGCATTTTTTATTTCGACGACATTAAACGTCCACGGCACTCACTCAATACTTGTATTTTACTTCATTCCAAGATACAGGCTTCAGCCTAGTTTGGAATAAACCAAACAACCCGGTAATCTCTTTAAACTTTGTTTGATTAATAAATATTACTTTACTTCTTTACTAGTTTAAAAGACATTAACAGTCATTTTAATTCACAAAGACCAGACTATACCTGTCCTACGGTCACGTCTGAATACATGAATACGTTTAATAGGGCAAAACCATGTACAGTCCGTGAGCTCTAAAAAGAACCTTCGGGTTTTAGAAGGAGACGTCGGGTATCAATCAACAGTGACACATGAAAAAGCAGAACAGCAATATTACCTTCGTGTGTCATCGCCGATTCCCGAAGGTTCTTCTTAAAACTCACGGAGTGTATCCAAGACTACACACTGGTAATAGAGTTGTGTTTACATATTTTTGTCACATTAAATGTATCTATATTTTCTGATGTGACTGTACTGTACCAATAACCTACCACTCATGTGGGTTTAATTTTGTAGATAGTTTGAGGAAACTTGGGTAAGGCCGGCTTGTCATCCGTCTCTAGTTGGTGCTTCAGGTTTTTCTCAAACAGTTTCTTGGCATCGCAGAAGCCTTGCTTTGTTTTGCCGAAGGAGTTTGGGCCGGCTGAAGTTGGAGTTTCTCTGTAAAGTTGATGGGAAATTTAAATTCTGGAATTTAAACTTTCATGAGCATGCGAAGGGAGTATTGATTAGTTAATATGAGGTAAAACTGACATTTTTAATACTGTTCTTTTGAGTAGTTTTAAGTTGCTTCCTAATCTCTTAATATGACTCATAATAGTAAAACTTATCCAAAGAAATTGCATTGCAGTTGTTAACAATGAATGGGTGAAAACGTTGTAAAATCTAGCATCTGAAAAAGGGTGTTACTAATTTCTTTTTAACCCAAAGACATGAGATCACGCGCACTGAAAGTCCTGCCCTCGTCCCTTGCATGTGATATCACGTCCACATTCTGCCGATGCTTGGCAGTCGAATGGTTATTAGTGGCTTATTAAGGATAGAATAAAATCTAGTAGTAACAGATAAACAGCTCACCTTCCAATATTCCGCATCCTCATCCTAGCCTCGGCGGGCATCTCTTCGGGCTCATCATCATCATCGTTAAACACTGATGCAATAGTCGGCTTCGGAGCCGCACTAGATTTGGCCCCGAGGCTCATCTTGATTGGCGCAGAAGGCTTTGCGAACCCGATGCTGATCTTGCTGATTCTAGGAGGGGGCGGTGGCGCTGGAACCTCTTCATCGCTGGACTCATCCCATTCTGTGTGTTTTGGGATTTTGTCTGGCTTTGGAATTCTTTCTCCTAGAAATATAAAAAGGAGATATAAAATTGAAAGTAAGTGTTTAATGAATAGTAATGAAATATCCATAAACAATATAATTAGTGCAGCTAATGAGAACCTATAATTATTTTTTTTAATAGCAGTAGACATTACTCAAAGTACTCAAACAATACTTAACATAGGTAAGATAACTAAAGTTTTAAATAGGAAGTTACTCAAATTAAGATCTAAGCCATTGCTATCAGAAATAATAGGAATGTAATGTAGTCCTATTTATATGGAATGGAAAACGAAACCTATTTATATTTAAAGCAGTCTGAGGACGAGGAAAGTTGTACTTACTGTCACGACTAGCTTCAGGTTCCCTTGATCGTTCCTTGGAGTAGCGGCGGCTGACTTCAGGGGAACGTTGGCGCCTGGGGGACCTCGAGCGCGGCGACCGCGACCTGTCGCGCTCCCTCCGCCTCTCCTGCCTAGAATCATCACGCGATCGAGACGACCCTGCCAATGCAACACTGGCCACGGTAAATAAAAATACTTATATGAGCCTACGTCTAAGTTATCGAGCGTCGCTAATTCTTTTTAATGCTATGCTATTCGAATACCTTTGCCGTAGTCGTAACGACCGCTCATTGCTGTTTCAGCTTGTAGATAATTTTTCTTTGGTTTCCAAGTGCTATCTAATCAAACAAATTACAAATTTAATTTACTAAAGTTGAGGTTCTTTTGATCTGACAGATTGCAAATCAGCCATTTTATATTTCCATAGATAATCTATAAAGTAATGGATAGGATAAAGACAAGCCTTTCCAAAAATGGAATGAGAATCAAATTAGCCAACACCTCAGTCATATAATGAACTTACGACTTCGATCGTGTGAACAGCACTTGAGCACTGAAAAAGCATTTTTTTAAATATGCTTAAGATATGTTAAGAAAAATACAACTCTGTTTAGTCATTTTGACACTCCAAAATATTGTCAACAGAATTTTAGGTTACGTGATTTCATTTCTTCTAATTTCAAGCTCATTTTATAGATTTAAGTAAAACAGTATGTAACAAACAGAAAAAAATAGCAAAAAATGTCTTTATTACGTCGTACTCAGCGCTTGGTATGTCTTTCTAGTAAATATGTATCCAGAAATTGTCGATGTTTATCAGATGGTACCAAACCAACTTTAAGACGTGATAAAATAAAACAGGGGCCAGGCTTAAAGGAATTTATAATTGGAGACTCTGCGCCGGTTCTTCTAGATAGGCCTCACATTCCTTACTTACCGGAAAATGTAACATTTGCTTCAAATCGCAAAGTTTACTTCGATGTGTACGGATGTCAAATGAACTTGAATGACACTGAGATTGTTTGGTCTATATTGAAGAAAGAGGGTTTCGAGAAGACCGAAATTGAGGAGGAAGCAGATATATTCCTGGTAATGACGTGTGCGATAAGAGAAGGGGCCGAGAGTAAGATTTGGCACCGTTTGGACCACTTGAGAGGGTTTAAAAGACGTCGGGCACAGAAAAACAAGGAAAGGCCGGTTAAAATAGGTTTACTGGGTTGTATGGCGGAGCGGTTGAAGACCAAACTTATAGAAAAAGAAAAAGCTGTTGATGTTGGTAAGAAACAATTGCTTGTGTTTTTTTGATTGATTATATTGAGGGTTGAGGAGTCAAACCCAATAAGTTTAAAAAATTAGAACCATAAGTGACACATATCTTGGGGTGAGTTCTTATTAGAATGAAAAATTATCTCGAGTCACTGGGTTTGACCACTCACCCCAAGATATGTATATTACTAAAACACCAATAACAACTTAATTTTAGAAATAAAGTAACCATTAAGTAGAATGACCCAAGGCTTTCAAAATCACCAGAAAAGTGCCAAAATAAGGATTTATCAGTTTTATGTAGATTATCCTGATATCAGAATTACAAGTCCAATTTTATGAAAAGTTGCATTTAGTCTATCAATTTTATGCTTCAGTGGCCGGGCCAGATAGCTACAGGGACTTGCCTCGGCTGCTAGCCTTAACAGAGAGCGGGCAGACAGCTGTCAATGTGCTGTTATCGTTAGATGAGACTTATGCTGATGTGGTACCAGTACGGTTAAACCAGGACAGTGTTTCAGCTTTCATGTGAGTCTCTTGTTTTATTTATTTATTAATTCTTGTTTTATTTAGTTGTTAATCTAGAAAGATTTAAGAAGAATTTGTTGTAACTCTGAAAATATGGAATGAATTTGCATATGTGTAATCTCTTGTTAAACTGTAAAGTATGTATTAAACAGTGAGTTGTTAAAATTATTAATGTTTGGTATGCATGGACTCTGAAATTCCAAAAAGATGGCTCTATATTACACTTTTCATCAAAGTCAATATGAATCATACAGTTTTGAAAATTATCTTTATACATTCTTGTTCTCTTAACAATAAATTTGAGAAAAAAGTAAAATTTTATAATATGGATTTATTTAAAATTTACCTTTTTTTCATCAGTTCCATAATGCGTGGTTGCGACAACATGTGCACTTACTGCATAGTGCCATTCACCCGCGGCCGGGAGCGTTCGCGTCCGCTGCGCTCCATAGTCGACGAAGCACGTTTACTAGCAGATCGCGGGGTTAAAGAGGTCACTCTGTTAGGACAGAATGTTAACAGCTACAGAGATACAAGGGAGGAGACGGAGAGAGTAGATACACAGTTGGCAAAAGGTACAGTATTTCAGGCTATTTTGTTTTCATGTGTACATACTGCATAGTGCCGTCCGCGGCGCTCCATAGTCGACGAGGCGCGCTTACTTGCAGACCGTGGGGTTAAAGAGGTCACCCTGCTAGGACAGAATGTTAACAGCTATAGAGATACAAGGGAGGAGACTGAGAGAGTAGATACACAGTTGGCAAAAGGTACAGTATTTCAGGCTATTTTTTTTATTCAGTTCGTGTATACATACTGCATAGTGCCATCCGCTGCGCTCCATATTAAATAAGATTTGAATCTTTTCAGGGTTTAAAACGGTGTACAAGCCCAAAAAGGGCGGGTTGCGTTTCGCGGACCTCCTAGACCAAGTTTCAGCCGCCGTCCCAGAAATGCGAGTCAGGTTCACCGCCGCGCATCCTAAGGACTTTCCCGATGAGGTGAGATCATTAAGCACTGTCATCTAATTCAACTCCAAAAATATAACCTCACCCAGTCACGTCTCCAGACTCTTGAAACAACCATGTGGATTGTGAAAAAAATCGCTGTAATCACTGTAGCATACATCAGATTACAAAGGGGGAACAAGTATCCCCCCCCGGATAGGTCCTTGAATTCGCTTACTTTTCCGTTTGTATTTATCTAAATAGAGGTGATTGAAATTGCTGTTTTACATCAAAAGATTAAAAATACCAGTAAATTCATTACATACATTATATCAATGTGCAAAACGATAGCACAAATGGTGCTTAAGAATTAATTGGTACTGGAGCATTATGAAAAATTAAATTTCCAGGTGTTGCAAGTAATTAACGAGCGTCCCAACATCTGTAAGCTCCTCCACTTACCAGCCCAGTCGGGCTCCAGTACTGTCCTAGAGCGCATGAGGCGCGGGTACACGAGGGAGGCCTACTTGCAGTTGGTGGAACACGTCAAGAATACCATCCCTGGAGGTAAGTAGCTTTGCCCGCGAAGGAGGAGTTGTGCCGTTCTCAATAACTCCGTTTTCTAAAGTAAACGTTTTCGCTCGAGATTATTTAACACACAGTGAGTATATATCCTACGATAACGTTTCAATACCTAATTTCCATGTTTTAATCTGACCAATTCAAGTATTTTTTGTTTAAGTAACTACGTATACGTCGTTGCATAATCGATCAGAAAACTATCATTAATGTAATATTGCAGTTGGCTTTTCTACCGATATGATCTGCGGATTCTGCGGGGAGACAGATGAAGAATTTGAAGAAACGATGACGTTGATGCAACAGGTCGACTACAATGTGGCTTTTCTGTTCCCCTACAGCATGAGAGAGGTAATATTTCTGTCTTTTAGGGTCCCTCGCTATGTTCAAGATGCTATTGTGGGGTACCCAGTTAAACTCATTGTCTTTCTTAACTTTATTCTGTAATCGTTGACTAGGTTCAGAATGGGAAAGGCAGCTGTCTATTTGATTGTCTATGCTATGGCATATGTCGAATCTCATGCAAAAATGCTTATGTCCATGGACCGCTTCCCATCAGGCGGCTCGTCTGCTCGTTTGCTAATAGTTTCATAAAAAAGCCAATATCTATCGTCACTGATGGTTTTTTCATACGACGACGGTGACATATAAGCATACGGCCCGCCTGATGGTAAGAAGCTACCGAAGCCTATGGACGCCTGCAACTTCAGACGTGTTGAAACGTTGGGCGCCAAAACATTAGACTGAGCTTACGAAATTCACTATTTGTATTTAAAACAATAGTGTATTAGCAATATTCCTATTTTAACGAACAGTTAATCTAATTAATCTGCAATTCTTTCCAAACACTTACCTATTTTTTTTAGAAAACCGCCGCCCACCGCCGATATAAAGACGACGTGCCCGACTCCGTCAAAAAACTCCGACATCACCGCATGATACAGCTCTACAGAGCCAAAAGCCAAGCTCTCAACGAAGCGGAAATAGGAAACACCCATCTCGTCCTCATAGAGGGCGTTGTACCAAAAACAGGACAACTACTTGGAAGAAATGAATTTTATATGAAAGTAGTTTTCGACCAAAGCGAGATTTTAACTGAAGATAATGGTAAAGCTAGTATGAAGCCTGGTGATTTTGTGGCCGTGAAAATTACGAGTGCAAAATCGTCTGTGTTGACTGGGGTACCGATGTATCGTACGAGTGTTAGGGAGTTTTATAGAGATGTTAGTTGGGGGGATAGACATGTTTTAAGAGTGTAAATAATGTATAGTTTATCAATAAATGTTTATATAGTATTATGGATTTGAACAGTTTATTTTGTATGTACCTAAGGTTGCCATCAGTTATGTATATCAGAGCGACCAGGGTGGTCAGAAATATCTGTACAGTTGCCATCAGAAATATCGGAGCAGTCAAGATGTTCACATATATCTGGGCAACGCCTCTATTGACAAGGTGATAAAGTGCATATTCAGATATTTTTAGTACCCTGGCCGCTCCGATATACTTTATAGCGACTGTACAGTTGCCATCAGATATATCGGAGCAGTCAAGATGTTCACATATATCTGGTCAACGCCTCTATTGACAAGGTGATAAAGTGCATGTTCAGATATTTTTGAGTACTTGGCCGCTTCGATATATTTGATGGCGACTGTACCTGTACCTAATAAGTTTACGAAAATTCGTCAAGGTAAGATATAACTACAGATCTAAACTGACAGATGTGTATATGATAGGATTAGGTTAAATACAACAAATAATTAAAAACAACTTATTAGTTGTGACACTTCAAAAGTGCATTTATTAGAATCAGTACAAAATTACAAAATAAATATGAAATACATTTTTTACATAATAACAAACTCGGCTTAACCTAAGTTACGTATTTACTCCCACATTGGATATTTACATGCCATTAAAACTGCATACAAATCTGTCACACATGGCATCAAAATGTATAATTATATTTCGTCACTACTTTGAAATGAAAAAAAAAAACGCGTATCTCACACTTCTTCTCTTAGTTGAAACGCAGTAACTCTATATGCATCGCATACATAGTTACCACATTTTTCTTTTGAGTGACAACAAGATCCACGTTTTATTCAAAGTAGTAACGATTTGTACTTACCTAGTTTAAATTTTTTCACGCATGATAAAATGACAAAGTGCTTGAATAAAATATGTGTCATTTCATCGATATATAATAATCGTTTATTAGTAAACGGATAATCCATACTTATTGCTTGAAAATTATGTTGAATCTGTACTATTCTGTACTAGGCATAGTTACGAATACAACGTAACTTTCAATATTGTGGCAGCGGGTCAGAATTTTCTTAGGCAACCCTTGACAAAAAAATTCATGAGCTGTAGGAAAACTGCTCATGTGCCTGAAAATTGGGCAAGCCGACGGAAATCGTGTTCTATGGAGGCGCCGTCACTGATATGGATTAGGTAACACCTTTAAGCTGTCATAATATCATGACTGAAAAATATCCCTGGTGAAAGATTAAGGTTTTTTTTTGTTTCTCTTTGTACCTATAAAAATGTAGTATTTTTTTATTTTCATTTTTATTATTTTTTGTTACAAAAATACGGGTGCTTTGTGATTGTTACCTACTTAGTTATATTATTATTTTGAGTGCTAAATCTATTTAAGGTAAATAATATCTAAGTAACTACGTGGCATTAAAGTATTTGTACTCGATTATTCTACAGGCAATTTACTTAAACAAGTATTTTCTTGTACAAAATACTCGAAATGAGTATTTTTATCAAAGGTAAAGTTATGACTTAGATTCCTCATTTAATTACTTATGGATGTGTCTTTAAGAAAAATCATAGAAAGTCAAAATTCTCAATCAAATTCCAATATTAGTGTCAAATTGTCGAAGTGAAAAGTTTAAAAAATCTATGTTAAACCGACAAAACTACTGCGTTGCGTAGCTCAGAGCAGTGACCCAAGCCCAATGGTTTACGCTATTCTAGGATGCCAGCTTCTTGCAATTAAGACGATAATTGCATGCAAAAACAAATAGACATGGGACACTACTTAGACTGAGTTGTAAGAATTATAGACACCGAAGTATGTATACATCCGTATCTATAATTCTTGTCAAAACTGTTAACTTAATTTCCAATTGATCCCGAAGTATTAATCAATAATAGTTTGTGACTCATAAAACATAATTGGCAAAAAAAATGGGTACATTTCCCGTAAAATAGGTTGCCATGAGAAGGGTTAAACCAAACTAGAAGTCCCTATCGGTATAACCGGCTTCCCAATCGGCATCACAGGCTTCCCGTTCGGCACAATATTGATCCTCTGCCCAGAAAGATTATCTGATCCATCCACATGGCCTGACAGACTTGGAGACGGTCCTTGCGAACTCCCGTACACTTTGGTACTGTAACCTGAGTCGTTATGTGATTCTCTGTCTATTTGACTTTGCGTTTCTGTCAAATGCGTGTTGATAGCTAGAGATTGAAGCCTGCTGTGTAGTAAATTATGATCGGGGACCGGCTTTGGGTTGTACGGATATGGTGGACGGTCGTAGTAGTATTCATTCTGATTAGCGATTTCTACTTCGGTGTTCGGGTCTAAATGCTCGCTGTAGCAGTGAGGTATTCTGTCCATCTCCCTGACGATGTGGTCTTGCATCATAGCGTCGAAGACACCAGTTTGGTGGTGGTATAACGGATTCCTGTTTCGTGGTTGGACTTGCGTTTGAGGTAGGCCTGTTTGGTTGTAGTCGTAGTTGTATTGAGGAGTAGGTAGACCGTTTTCGACCATTTCTCTGTAAGGTAGTTGGTGGTTTGGGCGGTTTGGTATCTCGTGGAAGTAGGCGTCTTTAGGGATTATAGGTCTTAAGTCTTGTGGATAAGGTTTGTTTTGTATTTGCGGGGCGGGGGACTGTGATTTGATTGACATGGTTTCGTAGTTAGGAAGTGGGAGGGTTTGGAGTAAGTTGGTATTCTTCATAGGCCCGGGTTGATTGGTGGTTCTAATTGGATTATCCTCTTCATCGCTGCTTTCTGAATTGTTTCCATTGTCTTTCGGTGGGGTTTGGAAGGTCTTTCTAGTAGGAAATGGGATGAGGTTATGCAAGCTGAAGCGTTTTGATTTAGGCGGTTTTTCTTTCAACACTGGCGCTGGTCTTTGAGGTTGTTGAGGCATTTTAAGTATTCCAGGGTTTGGAGAAACTGAGGGTAGAGGTTCTTCGGCGGGCTTCCTTTCAGGGGACTGACATCTCAGCGGGGATTGACATCTCTGCTGTTCCACTTGCGCGACTAACTCCTGGACAGACTTTCTTGGTTCTCTTTCCACGCTACTTTCTTCTCTAACTTGATAGTTGCTTGGTTGTTTATGAAGCTTAACGTATCCGTCTTGAGATATGTCTAGAGATTTCGCGTTGTTTCTCATAACAACTTGAGACATTTCCTTTTCTAGCATGACTCTCTTTCTAATATCGTCTGCCGTTCTTTGCAAAACTTGGCTCTTCCAAGCTGGAACGCCGGGAGACTGTTCCCTTTTCCTTTCTTCAGAGTCGCTGACTTTATACTCTCTGCTGCTACTCGGTGACTTAGTATTTGATTGACGACTAGGAGAGGCGAATCTCTCGTACCCTTGAGCTTCTATGGGTACTGGTGATTGGGATACTGATATTCTGTTTGCCTTTACATGTATTTCAGCAGTAACGTTATGTAAGCGGCTATGGTCAGGACTCGGGCCTGAAACGGTAGTGTGAGGGGATCTGGACATACGACTAGGTCCAGCATCCAATTGATCGTTGCTCATAGAGTTCTTAAGAATATACTTTCTTCTAGGCGTTGGAGGTGATCTGGTATCTAACATTTCTGTGCTTTTCGAAGTCTGTTTATCTGATCGCTCATTGGGGTGACTTTCATAGTGCTCAGCGGTTTGATTGAAGCTCTTTATCAATTTGTTAACTTTATTCCATTCTTCAGAATGATCTAGGATTTCTAGACTCCTCGTCCTTTTCATCGGAGGTATGTCTAAGGAGCCTCTAGGACTGTAGTCCAGTCTTCTGACTCTTTCTGAAGCTCTAAACATCACGCCTCTTGTCAGCCAATGTTCTAAATGCTGATGTCGTTCCTTGCACAGCGCTCTCTCTGCGGCAACAAATCTGGTTAGTTCCGATATCTGTCCTTGCGTCTTCATCTCCAAATCTGTGACCTTCTGGTCGATTCTCTCATGCGCCCTGTCTATATGCCGTTTCAAATCCTTCTTATCCTCGTTCATCTTCTCCTCCATATGCTTAAAGAACGGAGCGCAGTAGCACGTGTATCCAGCTCCGATGGGACCTTTCTTGATATTTCCCGCTAAATCTAGGAAGTATTGCTCGCCTTTTCTAAGCGGTTCGGTGGGTAGCGAGCTTAACTTCGGCTTGGGGAAGTATTTTGGGTCCGGGTAGTAATGGCATCCATATGGGGACCACTGAACTGGCGCGGGCTTTTCGAAGTGGACATTCTTCTTTTTCTTTCCATCTTTTTTCTTTGGAGCATCAGGTTCATCTATGGTTCTCTCCTTGCTTTTGTCCCGTTTGTTCTTCTTTTGCTTCGCAACGGGAGTGTTCAGGATGGCAATAATTTCATCCAAGCCTTTTCTAGTGGCTATATCTCTTGCAGTCTCCCCCTGATGGTTCTTGAGGGTCTTATCGCAGCCGGCTTCAAGGAGTATGCGCGTGAGTTTCCGCCGCGCCATGGCGGCGGCGATATGGAGCGCAGTGTCGCCATTCTTGTTCTGCGCGGCCACCTGGCACTCCGCGGAGATGAGGATGCGCGTGGCGCCCGCGTGCCCGTAGCGCGCCGCCGTGTGGAGAGCTGTGTCACCGTACTGAAAAGGAAAATACAGATTGTTAACTCACAAGAAAATACTAGTTCATCGAACGAGATAATAATATAGTGGCCATGGAGCTAAAACGGAAGAGTGAGCGCAAGCGAATCCTCCCCCCCCCTAAAATAATTGGCCTTTAAAATTTGCAGACAATTTATGGTGTAAAATTAGGGAAACCGTTTTTGGTGGTTGAATAACTATACCGATGCGAGACCAACAAAGCCTGCTGCAGGTCTAATAAAAGAAGCAGGAAATGGTGCTGAATCGCCATCGACGACGTTTATCCCTTGTCAGCGAGTACCATGAACCATGAACTCATCGGAAAACTTACGTTCCTCCTCAACGCGTTTCGGCCACTCCGTCCGTATCTCTGTGAATTTCCCACAGTTTTGGTGGCCAGTATGAAATGCAACCATGTCCCTCTTATCGCAGTCTCTAAAGCTTTTTTTAGTGGCTTGTAAAAGAAAAGAAAAATCAAATGAAGTCTTACATTGTTCTGCAAATCCGGCGGCGCCCCAGCCAGCAGCAGCTCTCTGGTAGACTGATTGTGTCCGTTCTGGCAGGCGAGGTGGAGCGGCGCGAAGCCACCCGCGTTGCGTACACGCAGCTCGCAGCGCGCGGCGAGGAGCGCCACGCAGCGCGAGTAGCCCTTCCAGGCGGCCTCGTGGATCGCGGTGTTGCCGTGCTGGAAAAATAGAATTAAGTAGCAATGAGGAAATAACCCACAGATTAAAAATGGTGCACTTAGGTCTAGAGATCATAGACGGTATGGATTTGACATTTCCGAAGAATAATCAATCAACTAGATGTTTGTTTGTTTTTTTGCGATTGCGAAGCCATCGGCGCATTTTTTTTTATATACGACGACGGTGGCAAACAAGCATACGGCCCACCTGATGGTAAGCAGCTACCGTAGCCTATGGACGCCTGCAACTCCAGAGGTGTCACATGCGCGTAGCCGAATCTTCTGTAGAAAATTGTAGAAAGTGGAGACACTTTCCAATGTTGGATAAAATTGTATAAGGGAATTCTTCTTCTTTTCGTGTCGAGGTTCCGTTAAGTTTCATAAATTCCAAGTATAACGGAATTTAGACCAAGCCATGATGTTTTGGTAAAATTCCCGAGTTCTTTATGTGTGGAATATTTTGCAATTATGGAAGTGTTGGTCAAGAATCAAAAGCCATTAGCATGAAACTGCTCCTTAAAATATATGTGGCTTACCACGAGGTCTTGCTTGTTAGGATCGGCGCCATGTTGCAGCAACAGTTGCACGACCTCCACGTGCCCGTCCGCCGCCGCGCGCTGTAACGCGCTGCAACCATTCTGAAACAACAACCGAATCTGTTATTTAATGCTACTATTTTGTTACTAATAAGATAACAAAACAAATTGTGATTCTGACGATGAATAATGAAATCGTGGCCTAAACACGGTAGGTAAGTACTTGTGCTCTTCATTACACGTTTGGTAAGTACTTGTGCTCATCATTATGTCACAATTGTATCGTATAATATGTAGTATTATGTACCGTTGCACACAATAGTTTTTCTACGAGTGCTTAAGCAAGGCGGTAAGAATTGAGTTCGACGAAAGCCGTGAACAACCTACTGCTTCTATGTAATTGAGTAACGTTCGATCTCCCGGTGGATTGTGCCGGCGGCGCCCGCCCGACAGGCAGTGCGGGGCCCGACAACAGTTTCACAATATTGTATGGAAATCCTTTCTGTCATTGTTATGGATGCTACAATATGCGACCATAGAAGCTCTATCAAAAAGTATGCGCTAGTAGTTCCGCCCCCACAATCTCAATTCGAGTATTACAGTCGCCGAGTATAAAAAGGCGCTTTTTTGCAAAAGTCACTTGATAAACGAACGCAACTTTGCATAATAGACATTACCAATCTTAATTACTTACTCGTCAATCGTCATCCCTGACTAACTAACAGCTATTTATAACATAATTACTCTGGGAACTTCTCAGTCAGGCGGTGAACTAGAAAACTAGTTACTCCGTGTTCATTCCCATTAAAAGTAATGGAGTCTTAGTAAAAAGTTAACGGCATTATGCTAACAACATATTGATGTATTATACACTCTATGTCTTTGCAATAGGGTGTACGAATGGTAAGTTTCTGTCGGTTCTATTGCCGACAGTTTGATGTATAAAATAATAAATGCAGGTTAATGTGAACATGGTTGACAAACTAGATTAAGAGTCGCCAGGACGCTCGCGTTCCCATACAAACGTAGTTCAGCTCTCATTTTAAAACGACATGCTTTAGAACCATAAAATTTGGCACGGGCATTCTAGTAGTACTACAGATCTATGTCGGTAATTCGTCTTCGTTGCTAAAAATTGTAATACAAAGAAAATACAGCCAGATACAGATTTACATACAAAACTTATTATTGCTGTATTTTATTTGTATTACAATATTTAGCAACGAAACCAAATTACCAACATAGATCTTAACTACTAGAATGCCTATGCCAAATTTCGTGGTTCCAAAGCATGTCGTTTTAAAATGAGAGCTGAACTACGTTTGTATGGGAACGCGAGTTCACGCGAGCGTCCTGGCGACTCTCAAAATGCAAACTTGTTATTTTATTAGGTAATTTATAGGCTCAGTTAATGAGGATTTTCTTTTATGGTTTAGGTATATAAGGGTTTCCCAGATGCTTTATTAGTTACAGCTTACAGCCCGGCCGGGAAGTCAGAATGGTTTTCAAAACGTCTCAGGATGTCCTGACTCCCCGGAATTCAGACACTTTTATTTTGCCAGGGATATCTCTACAAAAGTTTCATTATTATATACAAAAATATTTTTTATGGTTTTCGGGAAGTTTGATCTGTGTCAACGACGTACGAGATACTCATACAGTCACCATCAGATATATCGTAGCGGCCAAGGTGGTCACAAATATCTGAACAACGCCTCTATTGTCAACGCGATAAGTCCATGTTCAGACCTTGGCCGCTCCGATATATTTGATGCTGACTGTACGGCCTGGGTTAGTATTTAAATACAGATATCTCTCTCGCACGTACTCCTAGCTCGTATGTAAATAAATAAATAAATAAATAAATAGCTTTATTAATTCCATACATAATACAAGAAATTTCACTAGGTAACACAAATCAGAACAATCAATTTCGACGTCAAAAAATAGTCAATTCCATAAAATAAATTAAATATCAATGTGTCCTTATTACATAAATGTCATGCAGCAATTTAATTTTGTATTATTATATTTTGTATTATTCGTTTAATGTATGGACCCCCTTCGGGTAAAAGCTCGTATGTAGCTCGCAGTAAAATACCATCTTCATATAAATAACACCATCTTCATATAATAACGACTGCCATTTAAATGATTTGTAGTTTCCATAATTGGCTATTAAATCGGTCAATTCGACTTTCAACTTGTATTTATCGAATACATCAATGACTTCATTTGAAACAAATACAAGTCTACATTAAACTTGAACTTTAAACTTTTACAATAAGCTTCAAAGTACGTTAGCAAAGTAAAGTTAGCAGTAAAGTACGAAACGTCAATTCCCGAGTATTATTTAGTATCATAGTTGCGTTTGCGCATGTCATGTCGTATAAGGGTGGATTAAGTTGGTTCATTCAGAGTAATGGCGCGATAAATAACGTTCTTATCTATGGCATCGTAACTGTCTATGGCTGCATTCTCAATAAAGTATGGTGAGCCAGAGAATTGCCTGTCTTAGGTAAAATAGGCGTAAGTAGTAGTTTTTTCTTGAATTATGTAGACAGGTAAGTGGTTGGATTAGATGCAATGACATTAGGGTTGCATTACAATTAGGTACATCACGGGTCTCTCTACAGTAGGTCATTCATAACTGTAATTTAAGAAAAAAAACACGTTTACCTCAACAGTCGCAATTCACCCGATTTTAAAACTCATCATATCATTCATAGAAAACTTTTTAGAAACATTTAAGTTTAGACCACGTCTCGTTTGGACTTATTCAAAACCATAGACAGACGTTCAGATTCTAAATCCCTTCATGTCTGTGGCGATATCCTTACTATTAATTTATGTATCAGTCAAATAAATTAAATACATATTTATGACCACCAGTGTAAAAGTAGTAAAAGATGACGCGTTTAATATGCAGAAATGTCGGAGTCATTTTACGAGTAAACACGCGTTGCCCGGTAGCCATCGGAATTAAAATTTATGTGCAGCTCTATTAGGGAAAGTGGTCAAGATCCGTTTGAAACTAGATATTCTTTTATACTTTTTTTAACCGACTTCAATTCCATGGAAGAAGGAGGTTCTGCATTCGGTTTGGTGTTTTTTTTATGTATGATCAGTATGATCACCGATTACTCCGAGACCCGTAGTCCGATTTGAGTAATTATTCAATTAATTACTCTAAAGGGCACTTAAAAACTAGGGTTCTGATTTACGTGCTAATGTGTCCGCTACTGTAGATGTAGGTATGTATGGACATAGAATGCATTGGCATGAGATGTGGACGAGTTTAGTGATAGGTCCCACTTTGTCTATAACAATTAATACTTTTTTCAATAATACAATAGAGTAACTTATATAAATAGGTAGTAGAGCAGCACAGCCTAAGAACTTTTTGAAGCTCAAGTCCGCAGACAGATGGCGCAATTGACTTGAGCTTCAAAAAGTTTTTAGGCTGTGCTGCTCTACTATATAAGGGTGCACACACACCTAGCGGAATCACAGCGGAATTAAGCCAATTCATAGACAAAATGCTTAAATTTGTCTATGGTAGGGGAAATTTGTCTATGGTAGCTGATTTTTTGTATGGAAGAACAAATTTCCGCTACCATAGACAAAATTAAGCATTTTGTCTCTGAATTGGCTTAATTCCGCGAGGAAATCCGCTAGGTCTGTTTTGACCCTAAGTTACTCTATGCTAATATAGTGTACTTATGTGTAGTTTTAGGAAGTGCTAATAATTCCATACCTATCGGCTAAGTGAGACAGTTTTCCATGCACTGTCTCTTATTTATAATGTTAACGCGATAACTTTAGGTTAAAATAATCTTATATATTTATAAGACAGCTTCGGTATTCCATCACCGACGCAACGGTAATTAATTTTAAAAACCGTTTATTCCCCAGTTACAAATTACGTTGATTGGCCACTGGTCTACTTTTTTAATTGAAACTGTCATAAAATGGGTTGTAAAAATGTCAGCGGATCAGTCCGTCATGTGAAATTATAGGGTTGTTTAAATTGTATGGAAATTGGAAGTTCGAGAATGCATAAAATGCTATACAGAAGTGTCATAATTCATGCAAGTATGTATCTTATACTATGTATGTAGCGCTTTACATGTTGGACAAAACTTGATAGTTGGGTCTCTACAAACGCTTGAGACATGATGAGTCTCTCTGTTTTTTTAACCCATTCAGTGCTAATGACGACACGTTGTCAGCACGGCTCTACGAAGCATTTTCGCTACATAGCGGGAAACCCATGTTATCGGCTACGGCGTAGCGCTACGCGCGTAGCATAGCGGCGAATGTGTTAATATTATGGCGTTCTCCCTTTGTCCAATAAATGGTTGGATTTGTTTTTTGGTACCCTAAATACGTTTAGAAACTTTGCCATTATAGATTAAAATTAGATAGACTATGAATTTGTTTGAAATATCCAAAGCATACCCAACAATGTGTTTTTTACGACTGCAGCACCATCTACGCATTACTTTGCGCGTTTAATCCTCATTAATAAAAATAATAATCAAGTCATTGCCCCCAACAAACAGTACCAGTTTTATTTATAAACAAACTATGCTAAGCGCGGCGTCGTTAAAGGGCGACATTTGAGCCATATCTAGTTTTTGTCGCCATATTTAATTAACACCAATGTAATTGTAAACTCACGCAAGGCACTCGGAAAAAATGGCGCGAAAACGCAGCCATCTTGTTCTGATATAAACTTTATTTTACCGGCGGCTGTGCAAATTTAGTTGTATAAATAGTACAGTTTAGTTTACCTTAGTTTTTTAACGCGTGCACCGTGTAACTTTGTATCCTATTGTTGGTGACAGCTAGGATGTCTACGTACAGGTACGTAATCAGGGTTATAAGTTTAAATGTTAAGTTTAGCGAAGGTGGTAAAAATCAGTAATAGGATCCTTATCTAGGTATATCGAAACCCTTAAGTACTTCCCTAGGGCCTAGACTATAAATAAAATACTAACTGTGCCTTAAATTCCTTAAACTATTTAAGTTAACTAATTTAAGCTCTCAGGCTGACTTATAGACATTTACAAAATAATGACTTATAGACATTTTTTAAATGGCGTCGCGATCGTGGCGTTTGCACTCAGACGAGTAAAACAGAGAAACGGAATTAAGGATTCAAAACACGGAAAAGACTTACTTATTGACATTGTACAGTCACCGGCAACCGGCAATACTATGTTGCTATACAAAGGCCGCAAAAATATGTGACACGCACTTATTTGTAGGGCCATAAGAGCGTGTCACATATTTTTGCGGCATTTGTATAGGAAGATATCGATTCCGGTATAGATGCCGGTGTACCTTTCACAACCAAAAATAATAATGGATATTAAAACAATAACCTATAAATAAATACCTATGTCTATGAATATTGACTAAATAAGTCATTTCTAGTCAGTTACCATTTCTATGTAAACTATAACTATACCAGAAACAGCTGAATGCATAATCAAATGCAATGATCTGAATAAAATATTATAACCCGACATAGTCCTAAATAGTTCTTTGTGCATTGCAGTAAGTGCATTGTAATGTGCCTAAATTGAAGAATAAATATCTTTTATCTTTTATCTTTTATCTTTTATCTATACAAGGGGTGAAAGTTGTATTTTACGTGCGAGTGTTATTTGAAACACGAGCTAGCGAAAGGATTCTATTATTGACCACGAGCGAAGCGAGTGGTTCAAAAATAGAATCCTGAGCGTAGCGAGTGCTTTAATACACGAGACGTAAAATAACTTTCACCCGTGTATAACACAAAACTTTTCACCTCACTACAGCGAGGAAAATAAGAAAAAGGGTGCATTTTGCTCGGTTTCCCGTAATTCCTCAGGTGTTTAATACTTCTTCATCACTCGAATCACTAATTTTTAACAAAACAACCTAGAAAAACATGCGAATATTTAACGTTGATATGATGGATGAATTGAAATGAAAAGTTTTGACGTAAAAGGTTTTATTAAATGTCAGATGCGTTTTGTTCGTACGTAGACTTATTCGGCTGTCAGAACAATTTATCCGTTTTTACAAAAAGAATGAAGATTAATGTTGAATGCTGATATTTATGAATTAAAATAAAGTTGTAAGACTGTATTAAGTGTTTTTACTCGATGCAATTCATTAATTGCGATGTTAAAAATTCTGCACTTTTAACGTTTTACGTTTTGTTAGCTGTCAAATGTCACTTAAGCCACTTGTCACTTATGTCAAAACTCTTTCACCACATGTGGATAAAAAGCGATTTTCACAATAGATATTGAACAAACAAAAAGGGCTTTCCGAGCTAGTGAGGTGAAAATGAATTAACGTCATAACATAAAATATAATATCTTTATGAACGGAACGAGATAATTAAAGGGCTAGTTAGCATTTACATGAACAAAGCTCTGTTTCATTGTATGGTAAACCTGTACTTACTCACTCAGCGAAATAATTTCGAATAATACCTAAACCCTACCTATCTTACGGGAAAATCACATACAGTTCGTGAGTTTTAAGAAGAACCTTCGGGAATCAGCGATGACACACGAAGGTAATATTGCTGTTCTGCTTTTTCACGTGTCACTGTTGATTGATAGTCATCAATCCGACGTCTCTTTCTAAAACCCGAAGGTTCTTCTGAGAGCTCACGGACTATAGTTTCGTGATATACAATATACAAATGAAAGTTGAGACTTGGGTTATGGTTCCCACTATTTTGTTGATTCATTTGTTTTTTGTAGCCACATCAAATAACTCACTGTGCAAGGAGAAAAGTAGCGAGGCAGAAAGTGCAATTCGTCAAATCTATTACGCACTATGTACATATTATATAGTTACCTTACAACTTGACAACAGCTAAATTCCACCCCTATCTTTTTTAGCGCGAGTGAAAGAGAAACACTGTGTTACGATTAGTATGGGAGCTCAACGCAAATTTTGCAAAATGATGAATTAAAAAAAAAAAAACTAGGCAGGTACGCATTAACTGTGACAAATATAAAATAATGAAATTTTTACTATTCGTGTGGTGGAATTTTGTTCTTAATTACAGACTTATAATATATGTCAAGAAACTAAAGAACCGTTTAAAGCTAATTTTAATATGTAACTTTGGAATTATTTTCTAGCGTGCCGATTTCATGCAATCGTGTTTCGGAATTAACAGGGTTCTTCAGGGGGGATTAATTAACATATACTTTTTTACATTCCCAAAACAAGTAGTTATAGCAAAATACTGTTTAAGTAAAGTAAATTTGAAGGTCACCGGGTGTTGTCAACCTCTTAAATTGTATCTATTTTGAATAAATACATTCGCAAGAGACAATAACTCTACAACAGCTATAACGATGCCAAGTTTAATGTTTATTCCACAATATCTCCTCCATTGTTTGATTTATTAAAATCGTTTTGGTATAAAACAGGATATGCGTGATTTCCTCGACCATAACGGCCGCTATCGACCGCTGAAGTATGGAAACTAGCCGCAATAGTCATAAATCGATACTTTATCGATATTTCCACATCACTATGGACACGGCAAATTACAGGTCCGCTTCGAGTACACACAATACAATACAATATTCTTTATTGCACCAAAAATAAAATAAAATTGTACAGTAATAAAAAGTTTAGAATCTACATAGGTAGCAACAGGCGGTCTTATCGCTAAAAAGCGATCTCTACCAGACAACCTTTGGGTAGCAGGAGATTTATAATAAAAGCTAGGAACGTGGTAGTGCACAAACAACAAAAGGAAAAAAAATAACACAAACTTCTTAATTTCAAGCAAAAATACACGTATAGATACAAAATAATAATAGATACATACCTACATATACCCATATACATAAAATACACATATAAATAAATAAATAAATACCTACATACATATATAAAGGCAACTATAGGCGAGTATAGTTTGGCTAGAGAGTTTCTCCCTTAGAACATAGACAGAGACTTTTGTATTGTATTTTTCTGCTAGTGGGTAACTACTATTTCTCCATAAAAGGGATGGTTTCCGTTTTATTTTTCTTCTGCTGCTGACATAATATTTGGGTAGGCAGACTATAATATCTCAAGCTCAATAAAAATGGGTCACTTCATAAAGTATTCCCTAATAAGGTGACCAGTATTCATTCTAGAGTATACCCTTCTTATTTAGAAATCACTATTTTTCGTAGTGTGTTTTACTCGTATGGCAATAAATAATGATATTTACAAAATTCAAATTTAAGCTGTAAAACTTAAAATACGTAAAAACTTTCACAATTTGATATCTACATTCTCTAATGAAATTCAAGTTTATCTCTATTTAATGCCAAACCTGTGTAGCGTTTGAAAACACTTACGATCTTAACAAATTACTGGCCGATAGCAAACGCCATAAAATGCCAATTAAAAGTGACAAAATAAACCATAAAAGTTTAGATACTAAATTACTGCTGCAGTTCATATCTATCATTGGATTTCTTATGACAATAATAATAGGGTTTGGAACAGCTTGATTTTTATTTACTGGCAGTAAAGTTAAAATAAAGACGAATTGAAGATGTGGCTAATTATCGAAACACGAGATATACTGAGGTCAGAAAATTAAGTTTAAAAAAGCCCCGACAAAGCGTTAGTGAGCTAAAAAAATCGTATCACATGAGACCCCCCCCAAAATGGTACATTTCAAATTGAATAAAATAATAATGGAAAACGCATGAACACTTTTTGACTTTAAATAATCCCATAAAAAGAAGCGTAAAGGTGAAAGGAGGCTGGAACCCATGCTTTGAAGGAGGAATTTGGTGAAATTATGCAAAATGGTCACGGAAACTTGTGACTGTGACAAGAAAGTGCGTATGAGCCAGCAAAGCAGTGGAGGCCATTTGTCCGACATATTATCCTACAGTGTAGGACCTACACATAATAACTTAGCGAATTTTAGTGTATTTAATAATTTTATAAAAAAATACATTATAATGAAATTTAAATGTGTTTCACTCCTTTCAGAATCAGAATCAGAAAATATTTATTGCCACAAAAAAACAGAACTAAATACATATAATAAAAACCTTAATTACTAAACAAAACATAAAGTACATAAACCAAAACCGTAAAACTTTTACATTAAATTTGGGCAATGGGTCCCAATCTCAGCATGTGCTAAACAGAATGCCTAGCGCTGGTTTTCAGACTGGTCCCTTGAGATAGGTCGATCGCTGGTAGTAAAAAAAAATGTGCTTGATAATAAGTTGCGAGATACTGACAGTGAAAAGAAATTTTTTTTTAGGTAGGTAATAATTCGTTAACTAGTCTGATTGTAATGTGTGAAAGAGTGTGTTTACGAGAGGTTTCCTTACTAGTAATTCATATTTATATGGATCGTCTCGTGTCATGAATGTATTGGTTATATATTTTATACACGGAGAGAAATATTTACTAGAAATAAGTAAAAAATAGTCATTCCCAGGACAAGTAAACGTTTACTAAAAACAAGGAAACTTTTACTAAAAACAAGTACACGTTTACTAAAAACAAGTAAACTTTACTAAAAACAGGGAAGCGTCTACTTGTTTTTAGTAAACGTTTACTTGTTTTTAGTAAATTATTTACTTGTCCTGGGAATTACTATTTTTTACTTGTTTCTAGTAAAAATTTCTCTCCGTGTAGGCACAAGCATAGAAAATAACGATGCTTGGTCAAATAGATCGTTAACAATCAACCGCTTCCTATACTAAATAATTAACCGTACAAACCGATAAAAATCGAAAAAAAAAACATAAAAGCGCACTGGCAATCAACAAGGCAAACATAAAAAAAAAACATCTACGGAATGCCATCGACAAATCCGATTTAGTTCACATGGTTATTAAAGTTTAACGATTGATTTTAGTTTGTAACTACTTGTATATAAGGTGCTAATTCTAAACAACATCTGCGTTACAATCATAAATAATCCATACGAGTTACTACAAAAACTCACACGTTCGTCGCTTAACCTGTGTTGTTATAATCGCTTGATCGAGCAAATAAATAAGCTCCGGCGAACCAGTGTAATACTTATATCACGAAAAATAAATGCTCCGAACGATATCGCTCAAAATTTCAAAATTTGACGCTGTTAGCGATGACTGCAATAAGCATGTGTAAGGGGGCCCACCGACTATCATTCCGCCTGACGATATCGGCCTGTCAGTTAGAACAAATATTTGACAGCTCCGAACAACTGACAGGCCAATATCGTCCGGCCGACTGATAGTGGGTGGGCCCCATAACAAAGGTATCAGCTCCGTTGTCGCTTTCACGAAAAAACGCTCCAATTTGCAGCGTTTTTTCTTGAAGCAGGCGTCAAGTCAAATGCTTTGGGCGTCTTTTTCGTAAAACAGGCATCAGAGCGATCTCGACGTAATTTTTCGTAACATTAAGAAATCTAGACATACTATAGCTGAGTTTCTTGCTGAAGACTTGTTGAATATGCGAGGGTTACAAACCACCGGTAAAACTTCTTAGATCTCTTAAATATCCCAGAGTTTTAGGTTACTTTGATCCCACTGAAGATAGATATATAATTTCTTTATTTATTCCCACAAAATTACAAAAAAATACATTTAATGGCACGTCAATAGGAACTAGGAAGCTATGTGTCATGGCAGAGAAAAGGCGCTAGCTCAGCATGGTGATGCAGCAAGCCACATCGACAGTATTCTGCCAGTACCTTACATATTAATGGGAAGCTCCAAACTCTTAGAATATTCCAGTGTAGTATTTATTTTTCTTAGCCACCACGGGAGTTAGATCTCTGCAGCTTACTCGCAAAAAAAAAACACACAGGTAAGCCCAAGGCAGGCGAAAAAAGTAAAAATATCAAGTTATATGGTCGGCCATAGATAGTCTCGCTCGCACATATTCGCGCAGCTAATGGGAATACTATCGACTGAGCTTAATTCCTATGCGCAAACGCATTTCATATAAAGTGAGCTTTAAAGCTTTTAACATAAAGTTGATTATTGATCAAGCCTTTAGCTTACACGTTATCGAGTTCATCTTAAATGGATATGGAGCACAGCCACGTTTTTTAGATGGAGCTGATTCTTTCGATATACTAATTAAATGAAGTGTATCATGAAGCCAGTTTCAAGAATACTTCTATCGGGCTATCGCTACTACCTTCACAAGGAAACACATTAATTCTAAAGAAACTTAAATAAGTGGCTGGTGCAACAGTTTGAGAAGTTTATGTGCTATCGTCAGTTATGTGATCGTTTGAGCGAGAATCTACAAATAAATAATACAATCATAAGTTAATTAAATACCTAGATGCTATCTTAGCACTTCGCATAAAACAGTTTGAAATATTATTCAGTAAGAAAAATGTCCTAGTTATGAGTTTAAAAAACGATAATCGGATATCCTTATCTTTCATTTACGAGTTACATAACTATTATGGATACAATAAGCAGATAGTCTGTCCGGAAAGAGAAGTGTCGTAGAATGTATGAGCTCTCATATACACCACAACACTTCTCTTTCCGGACAAACCCTACACTATATGAACTTTGTCAGTAAAATAAAAAAGGTATAAATAAATGTTACCAGATGAAGTACACTGAGTAGGTGTTACTAAGACGATGACATTCCTTATCGAATAGTTATATCTTTAAAAATAATGTATTAGCTACTTTACATGTATGTAAAATGAGAACTGGCTTGCCAGCCAGCCAGTAATAGGTATAAGACCTTGCTCAGTAATATAACTTACGATAAATAGCTCTATTTGGCTTGGGATTCTTGGAATGACTCTCGGTTTTTTAAGGCGTTAAAATACCAACTAACTTCATTTAGCCTACGATAAGTATAGTATATACTTAAATAGTTTAAAAATTGTAAAGAAACGGATAATTTTTTCTCCGTTTTATTACTTTCAAATTTAGACAAACGTAAGAAAAAACAAACGAACATAGAGACCTAAATCGCCAGTAACTGGCCACTCATACTAAAAATGAACTCTATTAACCTACAAACAGAATTAATTTCAGTATAACATGGCCAGTTATTGACGGGTGGCCAGCTACTTGCGATTTACCCTGTATCAGACTCTAAATGAAATCACTTCCTGGCCTAAAATCCCTAAAAGCCCTGGGCTAAAATCTAAAAAGGTAAAATGTTAGTGTTATAAAAAATATGACGGATCTATATAGTCCTTGCTAGAATATAATGTCTCGCAAAACCAGATCGTCTTATCAGCGCACCGCATCAAGATTCTAAAAATTAATTATCATGTCGCAAATTGGCAGACAAGTTTTTTTAAAGATCATCCCGATGATTTAGCAGCTAGTATATCTTGTCTGTGCTGTAGACGCTATAATCTGTGGCCGCGATCCATCATTTTAAATTGTCTATGGTCGTTGAAAAGGCGTTTTTCTGCCGTTAACTTCGAAAGTGGAGTAATTGTTTTATAAAGGCACTGTGTTATTATTTCGCATTGTGAAAGTAGTTCATTGTTTATCTCACTTGTTTTCACGTGATTAATAATTGTAACGGGTTAGTAAATGCTTTCAACTAAATTACTAAACGGCACGTAATTTCGGATAATTTAAATTATTTATCTTAAACTTGTTGCAAAGCCAATGACCGTGGATCGGAAGAAATTCAACTTGCCGAGATGAATTCACTTGTATTAATCTAACAAAAAATGTAAATCCCGTCTAGTTTTGAATTGAGAATTTTCGTACCATATAGGTGTATGCCTACTGATTGACTGACTGATTTTATATTTTTCAGTGATGGTTTTACTCCAAAACATTTGAAATATGTTTTTTTTAAGTTCATTTATAGATAATATTCGAACGTTATGTTTGTGTTAGTAATGAATTAATTACAGCGACTAGCGTTGAAATATTGCTGTAGGCATACATTGTATGGTAATGTTAAATCGCCGCGGCATGAATATTCCATGCATTCATATGGAAATCGAGCAAAGAAAGTTCAGTTTGTCATTCAAGACCTCGGCAATAAGAAGATCACGGTTCCGGATTAGACGTTCCTCTATACTGAAAAAAATGTTGAAAACGCGCTTTAATGCAATGATATTTATAAATACTTTTTTAATTTACAGTTAGGGGCAAAACACACCTGAGCTGAATTCAGCTAATTCATAGACAAAATGCTTAAATATGTGTATTTTTTGTCTATGGTTGCTTAAATTTGTATGGAGGCCATAGACAAATTTAAGCAACCGTAGACAAATTTCAGCATTCATAGACAAAGAATTTGCTTAATTCAGCTCAGGTGGGTTTTGTTCCTTAGATTATTCTATAATAAAGTTCCAAAACACATAAGAAGCATAGAAAATAATTATTAGTTTCAAAAGGAGTTTTATAAGGCGCATATATGTACCTATAAACAAAGGATATGGTGGCTAAATTCGCAGCCATCAGGTATAGTCTCAGTAGCTCAGTTGGTCAGAGCGATAGGCATGTTTCCTAGAGTCGCGAGTTCGAGTCTCGCCTGAGGTAGTGGATTTTTCTTCTTTTCCTTTATTTCTAAACATTGTGGTATTGTTAGCAGACGTTCTGCTTAATACAAAATTAAAAGCTAGGGATACACGCACAGATGTCCCCGCCGGATTTGTCCGACGGATATGCCCGGCGGACAAATCCGTGCGTGTATGGCGCGAATTGGACACGGATTTGTCTGCGGACACATCTGAATAGCGCCATACACGAACGGATCTGTCCGCCGGGCATATCCGTCTAACAAATCCGGCGGGCACATCTGTGCGTGTATACCTAGCTAAACAATAGAAGTTGGTAAGAAATCCGTAATACGAGTATAACAACAAATTATGATTTGAAAGTCAGAGTGCCGGTCCAAGTATAGTTAATAAAACACATACCGGTAGTCCAATGACACAAGAGTGACATGCCCGCTATGATCCGACAAGTATAAAAGCTCGTAATGTATCTAAACTATCTAAATACTTTAATATATTCAAGCCGTACTGAAACAGGTGTGTGAGATTGATCGATGGATTATGATATTATGAAATTGACGTGTTGGGCCACTATCTTTTTAATTTTAGAAGGTTGACTTGAATATCTATTGGAGTGAAATAAATCGTTATATTAACACTGTTAATAATGCGTGCGTTAATTCCATAAAAATACTTTTAATTATATTAAAAGTTTCGATTTGTAAATGAAGACCCAGGTTCTCTGAAACATGTCGCTCGTCGTCATTAGAAATGCTTTTAAGTAAAACTGTAAAGGGGTTTTATCTATACAATAACCCCGTTATTCATAAACTTCTACTAAAGTTAAGAGGCCTCTGATAATCGTTTGTCCCTTTCCGTCCAACCTATATGAGGGAAAGGGACAAACAATTATCAGCGATCTCTTAACTTTAGTGGCCGTTTATGAATAAGAGAATAAGTGTATTAGAGTTTTTAGCACAAAAAATAGCAAGCACTTTCAATAGTATGAAATGGCGCGTATCGGTTTCATGGTACAGTCGACATCAAATATTTTGTAACAGCTAGAGTAGCCAAATAGTTCGTCACACTATACAAAATATATGGTGTGAAGAACTATTTGATCACTTTGGCTGTGACAATATATCTGATGCTGAATGTACAGTCGCCATCAAATATATCGAAGCGGCTAAACTGGTCACAAATATCTGAACAACGCCTCCATTGTCAAGGCGATAAGTGCATGTTCAGACATATTTAAGTACTTACCTTTGCCACTCCGATGTATTTGAGGGCGACTGTACATATCTACCTACTTGATAAGCAGTTTAATATCAAAAGAAATAAAACATTTACATACTCGACAAACATTTTTGAATTAATTTGTGCATATAAACCATTTTCTATTTTAGTGATTAATGTGTGAGAGTCAAAAAGTTACAAGTTCATCATTTGGATTCCTAGTTGAGTTGAGACCTTGTGAGTACGAACATTTTATTTTTTAGGTTAATGTAGGTAGCGGTAGTTAGTAGAAAATAGCTAAATTATTTAAAAGCTAGTATTACTTTTAATTGATTCTGCCAGTTAAGTCTATTTTACGTAGCCGCAATTTGAGGCTTGCTAATAATAGATCTCCTCACCTTTCAAAAACTTCAAGTTAAAGTACAGTTACAGTACCTACATGTGTGCCCTAAACACTACAAAAATGCCAAATCAGGATGTGAATGAAATATAAAATATGATGGTACAGTATTCATTAAAATACCCACAGACACCACAATGGCGGCCATAACCGGTCCGAACCAGTTATATTGTAGTACGTTAACCACTAGCATAGTATTCCTTTCGGTTCCATGAACGAGGGCGAGTCAGGTTCTAGAGGAACCAGTGTAACTAGCCTGATGGCTCCTCTACATGATGGGCCATCATAGGGACGCAGCTATGAGTTAGAGGGAGCTAACGATATTGCGATCTCGTTTCGTCGTATAGCTGCGTCCCTATGATGGCCCATCATGTAGAGCCAGCCTGAGACACCTGATGTACACCCAGATTCAAAATTGCATGGACAATTTATTTTTATTTATTTATTTAAACTTTATTGTACAAAATAAATACACAATGTACAACAGGCGGACTCAATGCTATAAATCATTCTCTACCAATCAACGTTCGGACAAAGCAGATAAGTAGGCGGTGCAAATGACATGTGGAACAAAACGAAAAAAGCATTATATTAAACATAGGACAAAACACGTGTAGCTATAAACATATAAATTAATACAATATACTTATACATACAACATATAATATTAATACATACATAACATAAACAGTATGAAATCAGATGAGACTTTACAAATTTGAAACGCTAAGGGCTATGAGCTCTGCCAGCAAAATACTCACTCAAAGCTTTTATGAAAAAATGAAATGAAATGAAAAACGTTTATTTTCAGGCAACTAGTGGCCCATAGATAAATACCTTATAGACTAGCATACATATTACATTATAAATTAAAACTATTATTTTGGTGACACGACGGTTTTCTGTTGTGCCACATTCTCTGAATTCTATTTCTATTTTTTCTTCTATTTATGAATAAATTCATTCACAAAGTGTTCATGGAATTTGGATCTCACTGTACATAAGTTCTGTTAAGGACGATACCATAGAATACTACTTTGTGATTGAGCTTGAGGACGGAGTGAGGAATGTTTAGGTTGCCGAAGTCCAACAACTGATGATGATGCATATAAGTCATAACCAAAGTTCGGTGGGCCATCTTGACAGGCAGAGTGATGGCAGGTTTACTAAAGTGTTGATGAAAGACGCGCCTGGCATCTGTTAGCTTGATAGTTGATGGCCGTGATGGCTGAACACATTTGGAACATACGTCAACCCATATATTTCATGTAAATTTATCCGAAAACTTTACTAGTACTCCATCCAAGAGGAACCTCGAGCATCTTCATGGGCAATCTTCCCATTTTGTCCCAGACTTGATGCAAGCAAGATAGATATTATCAAATCAATCGATACAGTTCGATCGGCGCTCTTGATTCAGTCGAGCGACCAACTCGCCTGCGCCTGCGATTGGAATGACATGCCTATGCGTCTAGATGACAGCCGATAACGATACTGAATAATTAATCGAGAGCTTATATCGAGCTGGTCAATGGGACGCTTTTAAATATAATATTATTTTAGACAGAACTGTACTGTGTCTAGTTAAGAAACAAGATTATAGTTTCATGGGAAGCAGAGTATGTTAATCTACTTTTGCTATGGTATTAAATAATATATAATCTAGAAAAAAAAACTGTCTATGTGTGTAAATATAATGAACAGCAGCTCGCTGATAAAACTCGAATGAGCTGCTGAAATCTGATAAAACTATAATTAATACACAATATTGAATAAAATGAGTTTAACATAACGATATACCTGATAATAAATTACTCGTCTTCATAGGTATGTATATGTTCACTCACAACACTACACTGTACTTACTGCTTTTTGTTACCAAACACTTCACTTGTCAACTCAAACCCAAATATTCGATGATCTTCTGAACCTATATATGTGGCGTATAAAAATCTCGATAGCGCCTTCTACCCGATAGTTCAGCGCCATCTACTGGCATATTGGGTAAACATTAGAAGATGGAACAGCGGCTGTTTTAAATCTCAACAGTATAACTTTTTGTCTCCCTGTCTTGTAGCCCTAGCTCTTTACATACATGTTGATTGGTACTTAGGTACTTACCTAGACAACTTTTAAGTCAAACAAAAGAATTTATATCATAAATAGCGGCTATCAAACTTTATAGCCGAAGATTTGCTTTTGTGCGTAGGCTTCTGGCCGAAGCAGTGTTTCGGCGGTTCCGGGGGACGCTGCCAAATATTACACCAGAGCAGGTGGCACAACAGGAAACCGTCGTGTCACCAAAATAATAGTTTTAGTTTATAAATGTAATACATATGTATGCTAGCCTTTAAGGTATTTATCTATGGGTCACTAGTTGCCTGAAAATAAACGTTTTTCATTTCATTTATAACACGTAAGGAAAACATTTTCACGTTACCTATTCGTCTATCCATGGACCATCTGTTCTCACGCCAACAAAGTCAACAACGTATTTAAATCACTCACAATTAATTTGCGACGATTGATGACTGTAAATATATCAATCATTAGTCCATCCGCCATTTCGTGGCACAACAAATTAAAATGGCGACATAACGGCTACTGGGTTTAACGATATTTGTCCGTTAAATCTCGTATCTCGCTCAAATATAAGTAAAAACCTATCTTATTACTAATGGAAAAGGTTTAAATTAGAGCGTTATTAAAAAGTTTGAAAGGAGGCTTCGTAAGTTTTAATGATTCTTATCTTTAAAATCTTGAATAATAATGGTGATTCTGAGATTTGGTTTACGTAAACTTAATGGTTAAGTTACGAGGTTGATTGCGTTAGTTCTGCAATTTTGGAGTTCCACGAAAATTGCCAAAGCAACTAATCTAGTAAATTAAAAACTTTGGCGAACGAAACGACTTCCACTTGTCCGATATGGATCAGATTTATGTGGGCAGTATAATTCAAAGTTTATAGGCGTTTATCATAAACATCTGACAAATCTAAATTATTGTGAAGTATTTATTTTATATAAATCCTTTATTAGTAAAACTCGCGATTTGAAGAATTTCCAAATATTAAGGTTAAACGGCAACTATTTTAAATATTTAAATTTATACATTTAAACCAAACCTTATACAATGCAGTACATCATTATTTATTGCACCACACAACGAAAAAGAAATACAGAGGCACATTCAACAATTCAATTCATTTATTGATAAATCAATATACGTCAGAGTGTACAAAGACTTAGCGTCGCGCCTGGTAGACGCAAAAGGTGACCAGAAGGCTGGTCAGTATTTCGCTCAGCGAATAAGCATTGCCATACAACGTGGCAATGCGGCCAGCCTTCTGGGCACACTACCCATTGGTAGCGATTTAGGATATATTTATTATTTGTAGGTCTAGTTTTAATTTATAGTATTATTATTTTAATTTAGAGTAAATTTTTTTCCTATATAAAAAAAACGTCAAAATTTAAACTTCTTCTTCTTCTTCTACCTAGCGTTATCTCGGCTATTGCCAGGGTCCGCTTTCCTGCTCGCTTTCCTCCACTTTGCACGATCCTGGGCGTCTACGTCAAAATTAGGGAATGCAATACCCGGCCATTTTTGGTACCCGGGTATTACCCGACTTTGATTTTCAAAAACCCGGGTACCCGGGTAATACCCGGTTTTGAACAATTTTTTTATTAATTATTGGTTTTCATCGTTTTTACGGGTATTTAGTTATAAAATGCACTTTTGATTGCTGAGTTTGCATTTATTAATTGACAAACAATGATTTCGTACATGAAATATATAAATTTAACAACTTATAAGTACTATTAAAACAGCTGTCAATCACAATATTAATTTAGAGAGCATAAGACGTTAGGTTAGGTATACTTAATCTTTCTGTTTATTAATCAGAAATATCAAAGTTAAAGGGAAATATGGAATATTCAAATGTAACAATAGATCTTCTTCTTCTTCTTAGTCGTATACTCTTGTCAGAGTAGTCGTGGTCATTGAGGTTGTTGTACGGCATTTTGTGTAGTTCTCCGCCATCCTTCTCTACTTAGTGCATTTCGCACGCATAGATTTAAGCGTGATCCGGTGAGGGCCTTCACTTGATCAGTCCATCGCATTGAGGGGCGTAATCTGGGTCATGTACCATCCACTCTACTCTTCCTTGCGCGTCATGTGGCCGAAGTAACTAAGAATGCGAGAGTGCACGATTGCTGAGAGCCTTTGCTTAACCTTGAGCTCTTGGAGTATAAATATATTAGTGCGGCGCTGAGTCCACGATATCCGCAGCATTCTCCTCCAGCACCACATTTCCAAAGTATCAATGCGTTTTCGTTCACTTTCTATTACTGTCCACGTTTCTGCACCGTAAAATAACACTGGGAAAACGAGAGATCTTACGAGGCGAGTCTTAGTTGCCCTTGTGATATTGCGGTCTCTCCAGATCTTCGAGAGTTTCTCCATTGCAGACCTAGTTGTGCTATGCGTCGCTTGATTTCATCTTCGGACCCTCCACCGTTTGAGACCAGTGACCCCAATACATATAGTATGATGATACAACTCCACAGTTTCCAATAGTTTTTGCCTTATTGCTGTTGTTACGGTCCACGAACATCATCTTGGTTTTTAGTCGGTTGATCTTCAAACCGAATTCGAGACTAACTGTTTCAACGCGACGCAATAGCGCTGCTATACAATCTTCGCTTGTTGCTGTGAGTGTGGTGTCGATGTCGTCAGCGTAACGCAGATTGAAGATATTCTTTCCACCTATTGGAATACCATCCGTCCAGCCTTCAAGCGTTATCCTCATTATGTGTTCAGTATAGATTACAGAAAAGAGCAAGGGCGATAGTATGCACCCTTGACGTACCCCAGCCGAAGGGTGGAGTGGCTTTGACATTGTATTGTCCACTTTTACTGACGCGGAGTTGTTCTCTTCTCATACAGCCCTCTTAATATATGGACGAGATTGTTGGGAGCGCCCATTCGTAAGAGCCACACAGCAGCGGCCATTTAACTGAGTAAAATGCCTTCTGAAAGTCAACAAAACATATGTACGTTGGTCTGTCAAACTCTCTGGCTTTCTCTATTATCTGGCGCAATATGAGAATCTGTTCTCTAGTTTATTTTCCTCTAACAAATCCGGCTTGTTGTGGTGCGATTTATTTGCTGATATACGCCTTTTGTCTCTCATTTAGGTTGTGCAGTAAAATTTTACTGGAATTATTGATTAAAGCTATCAAGCGATAGTTAAAATTGAAGTGTAAAATATGTTCGGACCATTTATGCTATGCCTTTCAATTTTAATGTAATAGTTTATAACACACACAGTAAGGTAGGGATACAGTTACAGAAGTAATAGAACATTTTGTTTTAAGTTTATTCACGTTTTCCCTATTTTTCTACCGATTTCTAAATTACGGGTAAAACCCGGGTTATGAGTTAAAAACCCGGGTTTTACCCGACTCCAAATATAGACGGGTACCCGGGTACCCGGGTTTTCGGGTACCCGGGTTGCATTCCCTAGTCAAAATTTAAACTTACTTGCTAAAATATTAAATTGTTAATATTATTCATAGGTATTTTATACATTCATTCATATATCAACAAAGTAAATAATGGTATGGTAGCAACAGTTCTTATCTCTACCTACTCGTACTCTACCAGACAAACTTATATGTATGTACATTCATTTTTCGTTTAAGTATCAAATTATTCATGTTTCAATAGAAACAATCTTCGTTAATAAATATTTGGTTACCTACACATATATTACGTATGTCAAATGCTAACTAAGTCCCTAGTTATATGATGTAAAGTATTATAAATAGATAGGCCCAAGGTATAAATAATTATATATGTATCTATAAACTGTACGCTGTATACGTAAAGCCATTATAAGTTGACGACGTCCAGCCATGATGGATGGTGTATATCGTGGGACACTATCACGACCGACTAAGCCAGTCTCTTAGCTATTGCTTAGCTAACATTCATAGGTTTATAGTCGCGAGCTATTTCTCGGAACTTACGCACGAAATATCATTTAATATTTTATCTACACCCATATCATAAACCCTCCATGATGCGTTCAAAAACCGCACGTTATGACCACCATAAAAATAGACTGTTACGTTAGGAGTTAGAACAAATATCTTATCTGTAACGATGTTATTATTATCAAATAATAATCAAAAATTCGATTTCATTATGAAAATCCGGCCTGCTCCCCGATCGCTGGCACACGCCCCTCCGACCGCCGGCACGCGCCCCCCCCGACCGACACAATCGAGTTGGCCATGGCGATGGCGGTTCAATCCGTGCAATGGCAGTCATTCAATCATCATTTAGGGTTTATAATATGTGTGTAGATAAAGCAGTGTATGCAACTGTACGTAATTAGGCCTTAAAACACTCGTGAGATCTTAAAACCACACTCGTGTTTTAAGGACCCCTATTACGTAACAGTTACGTAAACTACTATACCAATGCTGCGTAATGGTCTAAGAGCTGGTCACGTCAGATGTGATATGACACAATAATGAGAGCAATTAAACCTATGCAGTTAGATTGCTTTACCTTCCTTATTGCTAGATCTGGGCATCTGGCAGCTTTTATATGGGTGGAGATCAGAGTGACAGACCAACAAAGTTTTTCAATTGGAACAAGTAATACCAAAATAGGCGAAGACTGCCGAAATTGTGTCATTTATATAGAACAGGGGTCTATATTTTAACATTAGAACAAGAAACATTATGTATTATTGCGGAAAGAAAAATAGCAGGCGATTAACTATAAAACATTTTACATTCTTTGGTACTTCTCTCCCCAACAGAAACTTCTGGCGTTAATATTTAATCTAATTCATTACATAATTTCCCATAATATTGCATCAAACCCAGAACTCTAGGATTTGTTTTCTTCGAGTTATTTGCATTCTTTGAGCCCCACCACTTTACAGCTGCCAGATGTCCGGACCTATAAATAAGCATAATATAGTAAACTAACGAGAGGGGTTTCGTCGCTCTCATTATTGTGTCATATCTGACGTGGCTAGCTCTCCGTCTATAAGGTTCTACATGGCCAGCCATTTCAGTAATTGAGCCCTAAAAGGTCACATAAAAACTTACTCTCACATTTATAAGAGTACCTACTCAACTGGCTACAAGTTAAGCAGGCCGTTGAAAATCGAGTTCTATAAACTGTGAAAACAGTTTTGCAGGAAACTGCCTTAAATTTAATTTCTGTACTGTGATGTAATAATAATTAAAAAAAAAAAACAAAAAAAAAACGCTTCGCCACTTGCCCCTAGATATTCTGTAAGTCGTTAAAAAGTCTACTTTATTAAGATTCAATAAAAACTGCAGGCTAACTATAATCACATTAAGTACGTAATATAATACACGTGAAGAAATCGATTCCGCGGACAAAACATGAGATATCGATGCATTAATTACATTTTATTTATCGAAGGTGCGAACCATAGATACCTTCACACAAGATAGAGTCTATTGAAGATTCATTGCTCGTTGTTTCGTTTGTGTTCATAAAATACTAAATATGTACCATCGGGTTCAAAAATGCATGGGCAATTTATGAATGAATTCATTGATAAATTGACCATGCAATTATGAACCCGATGTTACCTTATAACTGAAACTGTACCGTGTCTCACACCAAATTGAGAATTCAAGAGAATTCCAGAACAGAAAATCATGCAACAAAGCGCTACACAAAATAAGTAAGTGGAACGGGGATCTGCTAGCCTAAATAATATGGTCGGGTTTTTTTCGCCACTCTCGCCATTCACCATAGCTGTCATGTTTTATCAAGTAAGTAAGTGCGAAAGTGCTCATGACGTGATAGGTGATAAAATGGCAACCATGCTATCCGTCCTGGTTAACGTAAAAACGTAACATTATCTCCAACAATGAAGACATATGGAGTTGGATTGTATTCTTAATTGTTTCTGCTAAAACTAAGATTTTCGTGACTAACTGTAACCAAATAATGCCGATTTTTGCATGGTATTGCTTATAAACTTATATACAATTTGATTTGTTCTTCAGTTGTACTGATGGTATTGCTTGAGTCAAATTGCCCGTTTTTGCACAATGGATCTAGTAAGAGGTAATCCATGGTTCAACTATTCTGTTCGCACATAAATTATACATCAGTTGCACCTTAAATCAAAGCTATAAAGGTCAGTTTAGCTTGGTGGTGAGAATCAATTTCGCAAGCCATCAATTTGTTCGCCATGGGGTGCCAATTCCATATTGGATGGCTACTGAAATGTTGCAGCTGCCTGCAGGTTGAGAAATATAAGGAATATTTCGTTTTAAGAGGCTATCAAATCTGATAGCTGTAAATTTTATATTTTGTTGCTTGTATTTTGATACTTTAAAATTACTACTTGCTGCGTCAACGCAGTCGTGGCACGTATTAATTTTTTGGGTGATAACATTAACTTTATTATTAATATAAACTGAAATTCATGTCAGTCATGATAAAAAAAAGTGAATAACAAATGAATACTATAACATACGCTCATTAGCCATGAATTTTACATTAACATATCAATAGCATGATGTAGGAGTTAACATACGGGCACAGCGCCATCTGGTGAGCTAACTTGGTCAACAACATCTCCTTTATGCACTCGATGATACTTAAGAATTCTAAGCTACATTCCAAGCGCGCTGCAGACTTAACTTCGTCTCAGCCGGTACACTGACTTACTTCGGTGATCGGACGAGAATGGTGTATTCAATGTGATAAGGACGTTGGCGGTATAGCTGACTGATCCATAATTGTAGTACTTAAGAATCCTACATCAACACATTGTTAGCGCAATGCAGAAACCGCGTCACTCTGTACAGCGCCACCTATCTCACCTCGTCAACAACATCGCAGTGCGCGGGCTGCGCGCGCAGGAGGCTCGCGAGCCGCGCCGCGTCGCCGCGCGTAGCCGCCTCGAGCACCGCCGACATGCGCTCACACCATCACTGAAAAAAAAAACAATTAATTAAGATATAAGCTAGTTATTAATTTAGTTTAATATTTATACTGTAGTGCCTCTGTATATTTAATTATTAAGATTATATGTTAATGAAAATATTAATTTATAATAGGTATACGATACGTATATGAAGGGCAGACAGAAAGAACATGTCTAGTCACTTTGACAACATTTTGACTTATTCGCTGTGTGCATGATTGTGGCGCCATCTCTTGGGCAGGTGGTCAATCTCTTTTTTTCCTTTTTTATAAATAGGTTGTATTCCTTGCTTATATGAAATGTAACTGGCTGATTCACTATTTTGACAGCAGACAGGGGATTTGCAGTTTCATATATTTACGTCACTCTGGGCGGTAAGTGAGATATTACGCCCACGGGCGTAGCGGCAAATCTCACTTTAGACCCAGGAGAAGACGTAAAATTGTGTACGCACCACGGGCGGTAATAAAGAAGGCCTCAGATCGCTTGTCTATGGCCCTTACCTTCGGTTCGGGCCACAAATATCCGCGATCTGAGCCGTTCTTTATTTTACCGCCCTAGGTGCGTAATGTACTATTCTTGTCACATTGAGCACTGCGATCGTTCTCGTTACCCCCACCATGCACTTCGCACATAGCGAATAGCGGTTTTAAAGTTTGGAATGATTCAATTAACCATACTATTTCCGTAACTAGTTGTTTTTTATGAGTTAAAAAGTGGATTTGTGTTAAAAATTCCAGCTGTTACAGAAGTTGTTGCTAATAGTTTATTGCAAGCTCTATATTTTGATACAAAAATATCATTTTACCAAAAAAGGGTCTAGACATGTTCTTTCCGTGTACCCTTCATATATCATAGACAAAAGAGTCTAATAGACTTTTAATTTGTTTCGTTCTAACATATGTGGGTATTTTTTATTTGCACGACGGATCTAAAATCCAGATTCCAGATTTTAGATTTGGATAATTCCATACATATTGATCTACATAGGTAGATTGTAAACTTTTGCCCCGATTGTAAACGCTTCCTGCTCTCGCCAATTATCATACATTTTGGTGCAAATTTTAACTTACAGAAGCATTATATATTTATTAGTTATAGTATGTGTATGGCGCTTAGGTAACCGAACTGAATTAATCAATCGCGGAACGTAAACAATTTCTATTACTTTTCCAGTCACGTAGTCAAACATAGCATGAGCATAGTTACGTAGCTACCTCACTGGAAATATCCAACTTACATAACTTTGGAATGTTAATCTGCTCATATAAAGGCTATATTCGTAGTCAAGTCCTGGTGACTTACGTCTTTTATCTTCTAGCCGTACAAGGCAATGTAAAGTATCGGAAAATTGAGCACGACACGCGTTAGTTTTTCTAGGAAAACTTACGTAAGGTAAGTTCGCCTAATAAGGACCAGGTTTTTGTAAATCTTTATAAATCTGATTTAAGAAGTATTTTAACTTAAAAAACATTTGAAATGTACAAATTGTCTATATTAGATAGAAGTACAAACATTAAGTAAAAATCACGAATCCGAAGTAAATTAATGACAAACACTGTTTAAAAAAAACTTGTAAATGGACCTTATTAGGAATGGGTGTTCTCAATAAGGGTCATTCCTGTTCCGTAGATAATTCCGAAACTACATAATTTATTTTTTTTATTTAATATTTTTTGTTAATTGTAACAATTGTTTTTGTCATTCCCGATGGATTAATCTAAAAATTCACATGAATTGTACTGTTGGTCCTTAAAAAGTCTACAGAAACTTAAACGCAGAATAATTGACTTGATTTATGTATTTTAATAAAACACAGTTTTGTATTGTATTTATATTTACTAAGTGAAACTATTTTAAGCATAAAACAACATAATTATGAACATTTTCAGTCATTAGCCCTTGGTCCTTATTAAGTCTTTAAACATGATATTAAAAAGGCCTGGTCCTTATTTGGCGACAAGGAGGTGGTCCTTGTTAGGCACTTCGCCATCCCGGAGCAAACCAATCTAATTTGACAAAAAAAATAGTTCTTTCAATAACCTTATCTTCACAATCCACGCCTAAATGTTACTTTTTCCTTTTCATGTGTTAAGTTCTTGCGAAAACGAATCAGAACCCCTTGAATGAATCGAATAACACCAACAAATTATACAAAACGACCTACGCGTCGTGACGTGAACTACATCGACAGGCATACTGAGAGAATGGCGGCGTAAAACCCAAGTAATGCCAATGCACTTCAATAATTGGTTAATGAGGAGCATCGGCGCGAGACTTGATTTCAATTTAGTATCAGGAGCGGGATTTTTGAAATGGTGGCTCTTATTAGGAACCGGTCCTTATTGGGCGAACATACCTTACACTAATTATGGTACCTTTGAATGAAGCGTGCCAAGGATATCGGTTTCTAAATTAGATTCTTAAAGACCCCTGATCTACCTATTTAATTAATTAAGATCATTTAAACTCACGCGATTTTTACTCATTATTTTGACAAAAACGGGACTTAATCGCGTACTTACTCAGGCAGTGGTGGCAGGGTGGCAGGCAGACTCCCTGCCTGCGACCACGAGCGTTATGACACTTATGACACGCTCGAAACGTCAGAAAAATAACAAAAGTAAGTACGCGATTAAGTCCCGTTTTTGTCAAAATAATCAGTAATTTGTAAAGACTAGCTACGCAATGATGTAAGAACCGGATATACCCGTATTAGGCCTTTTGTGTTACTTATTTCCTATTACACTGAACGTACGGACCTCCACATTATGAGTGGTCCGACACGCACTTGGCTGGTTTGTTTGTTATCAACCATAGACAAAACAATTGCACAAAGTAGAGCAACATATTGTAGTCACAGAAAACGGAGTTAAATGGCGATGTAAGCCCCTGTCAATAATGTGGTAACTAGGTTGTGAAGTGCTAACTTTGAAAACTGAAGGGAATAAGAGCGTGTGTAGGTCATTTTGGACACCTTACCTGCTTAGCTACTTCTGCTGCTGACTGTACTACAAAATATATAGCCCATAGGGTCACCTTTTCCATCTGTCAAAGCAGTAATGTTTTATGAGTCTTTGTTATCCTTTAATTTTATGTTTTTAATGGTTGGGTCATAACAAAAAGCTTAACACTTCGAGTGCCAAGCTCCCTAAATTCTATACAAAATGATCACCTAGCGTGTGGCAGCGAAAGTGTTAAAACAAAGTTATTTAAGGCAGGAGTGTTATTTTAACTTTTAAATATTAGTTTGTTACGGATTGTTATTAACGTAATCTTCTTTTGTCATCAAATTAACGTCTGTATAAATCGTGACTCTGACAATGAACGTCACTAAATCATTTGATGAAGCAATCTGTTTTTGAAATCTATCTGACCTTGATCTGGATTATAAAGGAAAAAATAATAGCATTGATAAATAACAAGAAATAATCTGAATTAGCCAAACGTTACGCTGACTGTTCCAATTCTTTTCAATATGTATAAAAAAAACATGAATTAAATGAAAGTAGGAGGAGGAGGGGAGGCCTATGCCCAGCAATGGGACACTAAATAGGCTAAAAAAAATTATGAAAGTAGGTATTATAAACAACTATGATTACACTATACTAAAGGTCAATAGAAATGGCAAATAATGTAAGCTGGCTGACTGACAACTTCATTTCTAGGCAAAAAAAGCATTCGACACACGGCAAAATATTAAAGAAAATCGTTTTCACTAAAATACAAGTAAGTAACGAGTATTTTGACTACAAATGAAATAAATAACATGCTTAATGCTTATAAAATGATGATTAAACCATGACTGTTATTTAAAAGCGCGTGATTGCGAAATGTAAAAGTAAAGTAAAGTAAAGTAAAGTCATCATCATCATCATCATCTCAGCCATAAGACGTCCACTGCTGAACATAGGCCTCCCCTTTAGACCTCCATAAGTATCGGTCGGAAGCGACTTGCATCCAGCGTCTTCCGGCGACCTTTATAAGGTCGTCTGTCCATCTTGTGGGTGGACGTCCTACGCTGCGCTTGCTAGTCCGTGGTCTCCACTCGAGCACTTTTCGACCCCATCGGCCATCTGCTGTGCGTGCAATGTGGCCTGCCCATTGCCACTTCAGCTTGCTAATCCTGTGGGCTATGTCAGTAACTTTAGTTCGTCTACGGATCTCCTCATTTCTGATTCGATCACGTAGAGAAACTCCGAGCATAGCCCTCTCCATAGCTCGTTGAGCGACTTTGAACTTTGTGATGAGGCCAATAGTGAAAGACCACGTTTCGGAGCCGTAAGTCATCACTGGTAACACACATTGGTTGAAGACTTTCGTCTTGAGGCACTGAGGTATGTCGGACGAAAAGACATTACGTAGTTTCCCGAACGCTGCCCAACCGAGTTGAATTCGGCGGTTGACCTCTTTTTCGAAGTTGGACCTACCTAATTGGACTACTTGTCCTAGGTAGATGTACGAGTCAACAGCTTCGAGTACCGAGTTCCCAACAGAGACTGGGGTGGGCACAACCCTGGAATTTGACATAAGTTTCGTCTTATCCATGTTCATTTTCAAGCCCACCTGTTGTGAAACTCGGTTGAGGTCATCGAGCATCATGCTGAGTTCCTCCATCGACTTTGCCATGACTACAATATCGTCGGCAAACCGAAGGTGAGTGATGTATTCGCCATTGATGTTGATGCCAAGTCCTTGCCATTTCAGGAGCTTGAAGGCGTCTTCCATTGCGGCAGTAAACAGTTTCGGAGAGATAACGTCTCCCTGTCTTACGCCTCTTCGCAATGGAATCGCCCTCGTACTCTGCTCCTGTACTCGGACCGACATGGTGGCGTTACTATACAAGCACTTCAACACTTCGATGTACCGATAGTCAATATGGCACCGCTGAAGAGACTCAAGCACCGCCCATGTTTCCACCGAATCGAAGGCTTTCTCATAGTCCACAAACGCTAAGCATAATGGCAGGTTATACTCTTCAGTCTTCTGTATAACTTGCCGCAGCGTATGTATGTGGTCTATGGTACTATAGCCTCTTCGGAAACCGGCTTGTTCGGGAGGCTGGAAGTCATCAAGTCTGTGTTCGAGACGGTTCGTGATGACCCTTGAAAACAGCTTATAGACATGGCTCAGAAGCGTGATGGGTCTGTAGTTCTTCAAAAGGGTGTTGTCACCTTTTTTGAAGAACAGCACCACCTCGCCTCTGTTCCATGTTTCAGGCGTTTTGCCCTCGGATAAGACGGAGCTAAAGAGCTTCTGGAGGATTTTAAGTACCGGTGTTCCACCCGCTCTCAGAAGTTCTGAAGTGATTCCGTCTTCACCCGGTGCCTTGTTGTTTTTAAGCTGCTTCAGAGCCATCCTAATCTCGTACAGACTGATGTCCGGGATGTCTTCGGTATAATGTCGGGACAGCTTGGCTCTTGGATCTCCTACCAAGCTGTCAACAGGCTGTGCGACCGACGTGTATAACTGTCCATAGAACCTCTCGATCTCGCCTAAAACCTCTGCTTTGGTCGACGCTATGCTGCCATCTTCCCGTTTCAGCTTTGTCAGCTGGCTTTGCCCAAAAGACTTATCCTTTGCGAACACTTTGGAGCCTTGGTTACGCTCAATAGTCTCTTTAATACGGTTAGTATTAAAGAGACGTAGATCATGTCGCAAGGACTTAGATATACGTCTATTGAGCTGCCTATATGACTTCGCGTCATCGGGAGACTGCAACTGTAGCCAGCGTCGTTCAGCCATGAGGTTTAAGGTTTGCTCGGTCAATTTCTGAGGCCTATCTTTACGGCGGGGTCTAAAGAATTTTGACCCTACTGTGTGGGCAGTTTCCACTGGCCCGTCGTTGATCTCGTCCACTGAAGTTAAGTTCTCTAGGCAAGCAAAGCGGTTAGAGAGCTCAAGTTGAAAGCTTTCGGGGTTTTGAAGATGGGCTCGAGTAGGTCGGAGCGTAGACTTCATCAGGCTGGACCTTTCAAGTTTAACATTTGGGGACGAAAAACTCACACGAAACTTTGATTCACTGGTTCTGGCATTTCCTTGTCGCTTTCTCACTTCTTAGTTTATTATTATGAGGGATCCCTTTATTTATTTGTTATTTTTACGAGATTATATTATGCATCGATCTTTCAGTATTTTTCTCAATTGACACAATGACAGTTGTCTTCCTTTTTTCAGTCTTGCCGGTCGTATATATGAGTTCCCGACAAGGAGGACAGATCAGTATAGTTCATTACAAATTAGATTTTAATTGGCGTAAACATTCCCCTGGCCTTGAAAGGAACAGCTTTCAAAAGATAAGAAGAAAGTAATAATAATTCAAATAATAGAGCCCTTATTGCTCAGAGAAATGAAATAAATCCAACTTAATTAGGCCTTAACGACATAAGATATATAAATTAGTATTAATAGATATACACATACAAGTATTATTGAGAAGGCAGAGGACATAACTTCACTAAAGGTCTTTTAAGTATGCCAGTCTTTGTTTTAACCAAAGCAACCCTGGAAATACCATCCTTGCCTGATATGAGTTTAATTATAAGGCCTAATGGCCAATGTAAAGGCATAATGTTTTCTTGAAGAATAACTACAATTGTCCCTTCCTTAACAGGTTGAGCAGGAGTATTCCATTTTTGCCTAGTTTGCAACGTGTGTAAGTACTCATCGCGCCACCTCTTCCAAAATGATTGCGTTAATCGATCTAATAATTGATATCTTTGTAAAAGATGATCAGATGTTACCTCCGCAACAGGCGTAGCTGGGAGATATTTCAATGGAGTGACATTAAGAAAATGAGCTGGCGTCAGTGCAGAAGGTTCAGCTGGATCAGAGCTTAAAACGGATAGAGGTCGAGAATTCAATAAAGCTTCAATTTGACAGATAACTGACATAAGCTCATCAAATGACAATATTTGTTTACCTATTGTACGAAACAAATGTGACTTAACGCATTTTACATTACTTTCCCAACAACCTCCAAAATGTGGAGCACTAGGAGGAATAAACCGCCAAATTATTTTATTGTCGGATAGTTCATGTTCCCAAGCATCCCGATATTCATTAGCAAGGAAGTTGTGGAGTTCTTGCAAATACGTATTGGCTCCCACAAAATTTGTTCCATTATCAGAATAAACGTATTTAACAGGTCCACGTCTGGATAAAAATCGCTTAAATGCTAACATAAAACTTGCGGTACTTAAATCAGTAGCAAGTTCTAAATGAATTGCTCGTGTTGTGAGACAAGTAAACAAGCATATATAAACCTTTTGACTCTTTACACCTTTTCGTCGTACAGGTGTGCAATACAAAGGACCAGCGTAATCACATCCAGTATGTATAAACGCCTTCTCAACTTGATTTACCCTAAACGCTGGTAAATCTGCCATCATTGGGTAATTAGCCTTTGGTTTGGTCCGAAAGCAGTTATTGCATAAATGAATCCGATGACGAATTATGCATCTAGCTGCAATTATCCAATAACGATGTCGCAAGATAGACATTAGAGTTTCAGGCCCTGCATGTAAATGGCGTTGATGGTAGTGATCAATCAGAAGGTTAATAATGTGATCACGGCGTGGCAATAATAAAGGATATTTATAATCATAATCTTCATTAGAATTACTAAGACGTCCTCCAACACGAAGGATTCCATCTTCAATAAAAGGCTTTAAATTTGCTAAAGCTCGTATAAAACCCTTCTTCAAGGTCATATCCATAATATGTTGACTGAAATAAACATTTTGTAGAGCTCGCACAATCTCTAATTCCGCTGCTGTTAAATCATCAGCATTAATGGGACCTCTCGGTAACCTTTTAACGAATTTCAAGATATATGCAACTGTGCGTACATATTTATTCCATGATGAGAACCGTTTAGACAAATTATAAATTACATTGTCATTTGAATTGTCACAAGTCATTAAAGAAATAGTTTTCTCTTCAGGAACGCTAACTTCGTTCGGTATAAATGCTTGAACGGGCCATTCGTTCTTTGGGAGCTTCATCCATGGAGGACCTAATAGCCAGAGTGGATGGTTCACCAGTTGAGCTGGAGTTAAGCCCCTAGATAGACAGTCACTAGGATTTTCTGTTCCCTTAATATGGTAAAAATTACCATTTGACAAGTTCTCTTGAATCTTGGTAACCCGGTTGGCTACAAATGTTTGCCATCTGTGTGGCGATGAGTGAATCCAGCAGAGGGTTACAGTTGAGTCAGAGAAAGCCAACACAGAATCGATTGGGTATCTAGTTGAGTAGGTATCAACCACCCTTTTTATTACTTGAGATAAAAGCAAAGCTGCGCACAATTCCAGTCTTGCTAGGCTGACAACCTTCAACGGTGCCACCTTTGATTTAGCGCAAATCAAAGAAATGATACCTCGGTCATTATTATTAAAGGTTACATAGGCATAAACCATTCCACCGTATGCCTTTTCACTAGCATCCGAGAAGCCGACAATAGTTAATGAACAGTTTTCAAAAACACTTATATGTCTTGGAATACTAATGTTAGAGAGTAAAGGTAGTTCACTCTGGAACTGTTGCCATTGGCGTACAATATGATCAGGCGGTAATTCGTCCCAGTCTATTTTCAAAAGCCATAACTCCTTTATAAGAAGCTTAGCAAACACAATTACAGGGGCAACTAGGCCTAGAACGTCAAATAGACGAGCTACCGATGAAAGAATATTTCGCTTAGTACACGGGCGATCGTCGGAACTAATTTGAAACTTGAATACATCTTCACCAGGATACCAACGTAGTCCTAAAATCTTCAACGTTGTGTCATCATCGAAGGTAACACTTTGAGATAAATGTAGCTCCTTTGGTATTGTTTTCAAAACAGCTGTAGAGTTTGACGACCACTTTGCTAGTTGGAACCCGCCTTTCAAGAAGAGCTCTTGGAGTTGTTTAGTCGCTTGTACAGCTTGGTTTTCATCAATGACTGAACTGGCTACATCGTCCATATAAATATCACGAGAAGCTATCTCCTTTGCAAGTGGGTATTTTTCACCTTCGTCAACTACTAACTGCTTGACAGTTCGTAGAGCCAGAAAAGGACTGCTACGTAAACCGAAAGCTACTCTGTTATATTGAAACACCTTTATAGTTTCTTTAGGACTAAACCTATAGAGAATACGCTGATAAGGACGATCCTCCCCCCGTACGTCAATACACAGATACATTTGACGTACATCTGACGTGATTGCTACAGCAAACAATCGTAAGTTCAGCAGAATGCAGAACAAGTCAGCTTGAAGACTTGGTCCTGCGTGAAGTATATCATTTAATGACAGACCGCTTGTGGTCTGAGCACTAGCGTCTAGAACGACTCGAACCTTAGTCGTCATTCTGTCATTACGGACAATCGCGTGATGTGGAATATGATAAGCCTCATTTGTCCTATCATTAGTAACTTCTGATAAGTATTTTTTATCAATATGTTCACGAATAACGTCATCATACGCTGGTTTCAATTCAGGTTGTGTACGAAATTTTCTTTCGAGTGCTAAGAATCTTCTTTCAGCAGTCTTGTAAGAATCACCTAAATTGCTTGGGTTCAGTTTAAATGGAAGTGCTACTTCGTAACGCCCATCTTCTAAACGGTTGACTGTCGACTTGAATATATCTTCAGCTTTCTTATCGTCTGGACAATGAATTGCTCCTCCATCTAAATCTTCAATTTCCCAGAATTTCTGCATCATATTTCCTACGTCAACAGTAGTAAAATATCCAACTGTTGAGCTGGGAGCATTAACGACGGGAGCATCACCTAATATTATGTATCCCAATGTCGTATTTAATGCATCAGGCAAACCTGGATCGTTTTCAATTTTATCTGACATTATCAACAATTCAGTGAATAATTTAACACCGAGAAGTACGTCAATCGCGCCTGGAGTTGCCCAGGTCTCATCTGCTAGATGTATATTATCAAACAGGTCAGACGCCGATATATCAACATGACAGGTAGGTAAATCAGGCGTGATTTCGTCTAAAACGAGTGCATTAATAGTGTATTGGCGTTTATGATCATATCTTGACCTAAATGTTAAATTGACATTTCCTCTGACGGGTTTTGTTATTGCTGTACCACCTAACCCATTTATCGAAGTTACGGGGCTGGTGTGTACTGGTAGGCCCAAATTCTTGCAGCATTTTAACGTTACATAATGCTTCTGTGAACCTGGATCCAGCAGACATCTCAAAACCTTGTCCTTGCCGTTACGCCCGGTAGCTAATACTTTAGCAGTGGCGAGAATTTCCGTCAAGGATGACTCAGTTTGCCCCGATGCCGAAAGTGTGCATACAGAGGCACCGTTGTCCATTGCAGATGAACTGGTGCTAGCTTCACAATCATCCTTAGATGCGGACTTACACTTGTTAGGAGTGGTAGAAACCTCAGCTTTAGATTCCTTTCTATTTGCTGCGGGTTTCGGATTATCAAAGTGTAACGCCGTATGATGTCTACCTTTGCACTTGCGACAAGTATTTTTTGAGGAGCATTTCGATGCCGTGTGCTGCGTATTCAAACAATTTGTGCACGCATGAGCTTCCTTAACGAAATTAAATTTTTCGTTAGGTGTCAGTTTCATGAAAGTATTACAGTTATAAAGTTGCCAGTGATCATTGCTCTTGCACATAGCACATGAATATCCCAACTCTTGCCCTTGTGTGCTAACATATGCTTGGGGCGTGCGAGGCAGGGGGGCTCGCAAGTTGCTGTTGACAGTAGAGCTGCCTTCAGGTTTATTTGGCGTTCGCTGTGAAGTCCGATATAAGATCTTAACTTGTTCCCTAACGAAACAGATGAATTCGTCATATGTGGGCATACTCGAAGAATTACGAATTGACATTTCGAAATTCTTTGTTGTATCTGAGTCCAATAACTTAAGACCCAAATGAATGAAAATAAATTCACTTAAATTTTCGAGTTTAAGTTGCTTTATTGCTGAAATAGTACCAGCAAATGAATCAATTATTTTTTCTAAATTAGATGCCGAAGGACCGTTGGAATTTAAATTGGCAGGCTTCATCGAAAACAGTTGGTTTAAATATGAAGTGGCCAAGGCGCGTTTATCATCATACTTTGCGATCAATGCTTCCCAAACTGTCAAGTAATTTTCTGCGGAAGGTATAACTCCCGAGCAGATCGACTTTGCTTTGCCTGTCAGGTGACTAAATAAGTAATGAACACGCTCAGAATCAGTAAGTTTTTTATTTTCATGTATGACACGCTTAAATGTTTCATAAAAGAACGGAAAGTTCTGAATATCTCCATCAAAGGAAGGAAGATCAATCCGTGGAATTTTTATGGACTCGTCCTTACATGTGTGACTCGAATCCCTGGCTGTTGAGACGCTCGGAGCGGGTACGTCCAGTTTTGTAATTTGAAACTTGACTTCGCAATAGATATCTTCAAAGGCGTTCAATGCACCATAGTTCACGTTGTACTCCGGGTCCAACTCCAAATTCAGAAGATTGACGTCATCCATCAACTCTATAAATTCTGTTCTTAGTTGATCAACTAATCGAGCTTGCGCTATGAATTGCGATAAAATCTTCCTGTCACTACTTAATGTTGGGATCATGTCGTAAATTCCTTGTAAACGCATGAAACATTGAGCACGTCTTGCTTCCGCGAGCTTCAGTCTCGCTGCCGATTTACTTGGCGTTGCCATGTTTAGCTGAGAACTTAAAACTCTAACAAATACAAATGACGCAACCTAAACCACGAAAATAATAGTTATAAATGTTTAACTCGTATAATACCTTAATACAAATCAAAGGAAAAACATGTCCAGCTTGTATAATAACTTAATACAAGTGTTCACATTCGCGAAATAATTACGAAGTAATCAACTAAACAGCTTATGTTAATTACGGTTTGAGAAGAACTGAAGCTTTAAGGAATAACTTACCTTATTATTATTATTTATTTCAGCGTATCTTCGAACTTAAAATACATTGAAATTGTGTAAGTAAAATATGGCGATGCAATTATGTTCCGTGAAAACATTTGAACTTTGACAGTTACGCAATATGAAATATTATTTTGTAACGTTTTTATGAAATGGTAGCGCGATGAATACTTCCACACGCTACGCGTAAATAAACAAATATATCAGGTAGGTAATATCAATAAATTAGTACTACCTAACTTTAATTTGAGATTATATATAAGTATGGAACATTTGGTAAGACATTAAAGGGAACCTATAGAAATATATATAATTTAATAATACCGCTATTCAGTGAGCAATAAGGTAACAACAATTTTTGATAAGAAATTCATTTTCATACTAATCGGTTCGGAGGCCAATTTTATGGGGACGAAAAACTCACACGAAACTTTGATTCACTGGTTCTGGCATTTCCTTGTCGCTTTCTCACTTCTTAGTTTATTATTATGAGGGATCCCTTTATTTATTTGTTATTTTTACGAGATTATATTATGCATCGATCTTTCAGTATTTTTCTCAATTGACACAATGACAGTTGTCTTCCTTTTTTCAGTCTTGCCGGTCGTATATATGAGTTCCCGACAAGGAGGACAGATCAGTATAGTTCATTACAAATTAGATTTTAATTGGCGTAAACAACATTGATATTCAGTGAGCCTCTTACGATTCGGTGATCGCTACCGGTCTTTACCCTGTTGATCACAGAGACATCACTGAATATCCGTTTCTTGTCGGTCATGATGAAGTCTATCTCGTTTCTCGTGGAACCATCAGGACTCATCCAGGTCCATTTCCTGTTAGGCGGCTTCTGGAAGAAAGAGTTCATCATGAAGAGTTCCTCTCTCTCCAGAAAATCGGCCAGCCTCTGACCCCTAGGGTTCCGTTGCCCATACCCAAATTGCCCCACTCTCAACTCATCACCGTCTTTCTTGCCCAACTTTGCATTGAAGTCCCCCATAACAACAGTGAAGTACGTTTTCGAAGTATGTATGGCCCTACTTACGTCCTCATACATAGCATCTACTTCATCATCGGAGTGTGACGAGGTCGGTGCGTATACCTGAATGACCTTCAGCGAATATCTTTTCGATATTCTGAGTATTAGGTATACCACCCTGCTCGACACCACCTTGGGACTGTTGGTCGCCCTCCCGATGGTAGAGCAAGTTACCAGACTTCAGGGTTACGGTGTCCTCCCCATCTCTACGGACTTCGCATAACCCTACAATGTCCCAGTGTAACCTGCTCAGTTCCTCTTCCAGCTCGCAGATCTTTTCGTCAGTCCTCATAGTGCGTATGTTGTGTGTTACCAGGGCCAGTCGTCGTCGTGGGGGTGGGTAGCCGGGCATCTGCCGGAGATTCTTAGCACCCCGTGCTCCGCCGTTACCATGACCGCTACCCGCGCCAGGAATAGCGGAGCTGCCGGGGACTGGGGGCCTGGTATTAATGGAACTTATCATTAAGGGGGGGTTTGCCATACGCGCCACGCTTGGCAGGCGGGTTGGCGCGCGCAGTTTTTTTTTTGTTTATTGTTTGTAGGCTTTCGGAAGATGCTGCTGCCCATCTCCCGGTATATTCCCTTAGCAGACTCCTACTGCAACCACGGGACGATATGGTGGGGGACAATTCTAAGGCCGGGCACCCCACGGCAGGCAAAAAGTAAAGTAATATTTATTAATCAAACAAAGTTTAACAGATTACCAGGTTGTCTGGTGCATTCCAAACTAGGCTGAAGCCTGTATCTTGGAATGCACCATGTTTTGTAGTTATAAAACAAATCTATTTATGTATATAAATAGATTTGTTTATATTATTTACCATTTCAATTCACCATCGGTATATTTACAGACAAGTCCCGTTTGAACTTCTTATGCTAAGCCGGTTATTAGTGCATGGCTAAGACTCAATTCGTCGACAAGTGATATTCAATAACCACTAAAACCAGCTGCATTCCTCAATGTCCGCAAACCGCAAAGTTCAAACACAGTGCTCTCACGTCTTCAGCTTACCATGAATACCTACCTCATCACGTTTAAAAACGAAAGAAAAGAAACCCAGCTACAAGACTTATCAATTTTAAACACTATACCCTAGTATCAGAGTGTAATTTAGAATGCTCTTGAAGGTACGTTAATACATTTTGAGCCTAAAAACGTGTCGTCATTTGTTACAAAAAGTACACTTAGTAATAAGTTATAGTATCATTTTGAGTCTAAAGCTCTAGTATTAACATCGAATTTCCAATGTATTTGCTTCAAACATATTGTTTTATGGATCTGTCAAGATGTCAGTGCGTTTTGGTACATGTTATGACTTTTAAATTATAGGTTATGACGTGCGAATACGGCGGGGAGTAATAGGGAAGGTTATGTGAATTAGTGTCGTAATGTTATATTGTGTTGTTATGCAAATTGTTGCCTGTCTTTTGAAGTACAGTGCAACGGATAATGTTTATTGTTACCCATTTATTTTCCTGTAATACCTTGTCTTAGAATGATGATTAAATTATTTGTAGGTGTAGAAGAGTTACTACAATATCTTACAAGTGCTGTAGAATAATGGACGAATAACTTTGAATGGACATTACAGCGTCATAATATACACAGTTATTCAACAATTAGCAAGGGTTACTTTGTACCTATTGGTGAAACAAGTTAATAAGTTGCTATTCGTTATTATTAAAAGTAAAATTTACATTTTAGGTACATTTATAATTAATTTACAATATAATGAGCAGATATTTTAATATACAAATTATTTACATACAATAATTCAAAATATGATGATGATAAAAAATTTAATGTATACTACAAAAGAAAAAAAAAGCATCGAAGCTTTACAAACAAATAAAAAGGTGTGAAGCAAAGTATTTAATAAGTAAAGAAATAAATGATGAATGCGCTGCGCAAACGCACGTTTTTGTTACTGTTTATGGTCTGTGGATAATTGGAGGTAATGAGAAACGCACGATTGGCTCAGGAGCTTACTTTTTACAGGAGCGCACCAATTGCGTAATTTTTTTGATAAATAAGTTACATTTTTAACGGCTTTCCAGCAAATTTAAACCTTAACTTAAACCATTAGGAATTATTTTACTATAACAGAAAATTAATAATTTAACTAGTGTTTTAATTTTTTTACATTAAAATTCAACAAAATTAAGAAGTTGTTTTCATAATGTTAAATAACCTAAATTAATATACCTTACAATCAAATCTAAAAGTGAGTTTTAACTGAGTTCAAATATTAATAAAAAAAAATTGCAATCTCACAGCATTCTCTTGCTGGTTTGTTTATTTTAGGTTAATGCATTAAGCGAGGAAGCTGCTATCATTTTTAATTAAAGAACAAGAATGTAATAAAAAAAAAACTTTCGCATATATTTATGCTATCTTTCTTAACTGTATAAAACCATTAAATCACCAACTAGAAAACAGGGCGCTATAATTATATTATAGATTTTTAAACACACCCGTTTATACTAATCCTAAATTAAGAAAACGTTCAAATTATAACATTAAAATACGATAAAAAAACTGGTCACCACTCGTGCCGAAGAAAGTCCCGATACGGACCCAACATACATTCATCTTATTTTATGCCTAATGGCCTCTACAATTTTGACAGAAAACTCGCGCGCGATTTCGAGACATTGCCGTCTAGATACATGCAACGAAATCAATCGATCGATCAAAACCCGCAATGTATTCAAATCGCAGGTGACTAGTCGCTTGCGTTTGTAGAGGCTTGTCATATGCTAATGCAGTTATTTACCATAAATATTTTGTAAATATGCTCAAAATGTAATTATGGCTCTGGAACTAATAAATAATAGGTTAATGGATGGAACGTCTGTAATATTAATCGATAATGTTATTTATGGGACGTGGATCCGGCAGCTATGTTACGATTGATAATTTGTGTGCTAATGTAGTCGTAGGTGTTTCTCCAAATCTATTTATCGTTGAAAAAGGGATATTTTTGGCGTAAATCCGCTGGTACAAAATACGTAACATAAATACCTTAAGTTATTTATTTATTTATTTAAATTTTATTGCACAAAATACAATGTGAAATATGTACAAACATATATGTATATTTATGCTTATTCACATTATTATTACAAGTTACTTTGTGCGTTTATCAATCACAAACGTCAATAATGTATGGAAAAAAAATCTTTTGGATTCTGTAATGAGCTGGCGGTTTCCTCGCACAGCGTATCAGCATTGCGATAAAACAAGGAAATGCCGCCAGCATCCTTGGTACAATGCCGCAAGGGCCTAGTTTAGATTTGAGCTAGTTTTTAATTTAGTTTAGTATTTGTACTGTAGTGCCTCTGTATATTTAGTTATATAAATAAATGTTATCTATTCTGTAATTATATTTTTTAATTTTCGATAATAGGTACCAATATTACTGATAAATTGTTATTCTTTTCAATAGGTATATATCTCAATAATAAGTAATATTAATAAGTCAGTGAGTCGACAAGAATCATACTGTTTAGTAACACATTAGCTTTTTAAGCGATTCACAGGCAACAACCTATCATACATCGTGAATATCGTGATAAAAATACATAATGATCAAAATGCCAGTATTGAAACCCGATACCCTGCCATTGGAAGCTGAATGAATAGCGAGTAATATATGCGTAAAACATATCTATCGGAACCGCATTTAAATCGCATCATTTGTACGGTTTTTATTTAAATTAGCTGAAGAAGCTCCCGTCGCAAAACCATAGGAAAAAATTAGTGTATAGTCTATGCTTATTATAAAAACAGCAATATATTTACGTGTTGAAAAGGTTGGTGTTATATAATATTTCATCTTAAATTGTCATAGTTTATAAACCGAAAAATAACTTAAATAACAAAGTTACATTATAATAAAATATGACCTAGAACTATTTAAAAAGTACATACAGAATTAAGCTACCTACAATTCCTACAAAATTAAAAGTGAAGTACCTACAAAAAGAAAACTGAGAATTTAGATAAAGTCACCTTGGTTACATATAATATTTCATCTTAATTTGCCATAGTTTATAAACCGAAAAATAACTTGAATAACAAAGTTACATTATAATAAAATATGACCTAGAACTATTTAAAAAGTACCTACAATATTAAGCTACCTACAATTCCTACAAAATTAAAAGTGAAGTACCTACAAAAAGAAAACTGAGAATTTAGATAAAGTCACTTTGGTCCGACTCCGATTTTTTTTAATGATTTGACCGCCACGCCACCTGTTCGTTCGTTGCTTTGCGCGTTTACCCTCATCGTCTCAACTTTACTCAGATCTGGAACAATGCCCTAGTGGTCTACTTATAAATGTTAAGTTTTATTGTCAAAATTTTCATTTTTTATGCAATCATTTAAAGGCAACTGTATTACGGTCTAACCATCAGACCGCAAGTAGTTATGTTAAATGTCAGCTGAACCGAACATCAGTAATTGGTTCAAATTTGGCAAGATTCTACCTAAACAACAAACTTACTTAAAAACACTGTGAATTAAATAAATAAAAATAAAATAAAAAAGCTCTTCAGAATTAACCAACCATGCATTTTAAAATACACATTCCTAATGTCCGTAACTGTTAGAAAATATCTGCTCTTTGTATAAGAAAAGAACAAAAAATAAATAACCAATAAGTCACGTCGCTTTTGTCCTAACCCCGTACCTATAACCTAATCTAACGAACAATTACCAATCTATATGACCATTCCAATCTGACCACCCAGTATAAACTAGTTTACCTCAATATACCGCATAGTTTACCTTATCGAACAAGTTCCCACGTATACAATACAATCCAGATTCACATCACCTTACAAAAACCACATTGTACGATACAATTGTACCGAACGGGCTGACCCGACTATTTACACTGACTGATTTGTACAATTGTGACTGAACCTGACTATACCGATCGGTATTGTAGTAACGATTGAACCGAATCTGATCTTGGCTTCTATCCTGATGCTGCTGTCGATCATGGAGTGGTGCTTAGTGTACAAGCGATGGCGATTTTGAGTGTCCATCTGACCCGGATACGGTTGCACGCGGTATGGAGATGGATGCGACAAATGGGTAAGTTTTCTAAGAAAAAACCTTTCAAGTATTTTTACATTATACCCGATTTTGTGAAAATTTAGTGACGGTAATTTCTCAAGGTGTAGGCGTGTTCAAGGTACGCGTTTATGTCTTTTACTTGTCATTTGTCAAAGACTTGCCGAGTGCAATGCTAGTTATTGTTTGGCTTGTAATTTTAATATCGCTGCCCGAGTTATGTAATACGTAGTATTATTCTATAGCCTGGTTTATTGTTATATATACGATATTGCAACTGTTTTTATTAAGAGTGGACACATTCATTGGATAATTCAGGATTAATGAGAGTAATAAGTTAAATATTTATATATTTACACTCTGTTACAATCAGTTTAGTGATGGTTAAAATAACTCTTGCTGAAAGTTTCAAGTTTAAATCGCTCTCGCACATTCCCGCTCTCCGCTCCGCTTATCAATGCGACATAAGGCCAAAGCAATAATTCTTAACAATAAGGAATTATCTCGGTCGAACGCACACGCCCTGCCCTTCCGATACCAACTCGTTTACATATGTTGCGCGGTACAGTCACCATCATATGCATAGATGATATTGAAAATTAATCTTAGACGTACATAACTATGACTATAGTCGTGCAAAAAAATATCCGTAGCAGTAGAAGAAAAAACTATTTCATTCTATTTTTGGGCCGATCGTACTAACGATATTATTTTTAATTGAGTGAAGTTATATGACAGGCCCTGCCTTATAAAGTGGTTTGCAGATTCATATAAAGTGCAGTCAAATGACTTTACTTTACACTCAATAATAAAAACTATTTTAGCATAAAAAAGACAGTATGAAAAGTCCCTCAATAAATACGGAACTTCATCGCTTACTTTTAATATCTTGCTTACAGATGTGCAAGTTGTGGAAAGTTTCCATAAAATTCTATAAATTTTCGGAAATTTCATGAAACTTTTACTAGGAAATATGGGAAATTTAAATTTAAAATTGGAAAGTTTCAATTCTCATACAAAAATGTAAGAAATTTTCCGAATTTTTCCTACGTTCAATTTCCGAAACCTGCAATTTTGGAAAGTTTCCTTAGGCATTTCAGTAATCTTGCTTGTTGTTTCAGTAGTTCGCTTGTAGCAGGCAGACACATTGTCACGTACCTAACTTATGTAGGTACTTATTTAAATAATGAACTACTTCCACTATACTAAGATTTTACCGGTTTGTATTTCCACGCACTTTTAAATTACAGCAAATTAAAATAAAATTAAAAGCGGTCTCGCTAAAAACGGATCTTTTCCAGACCTTTATCTGTGTAACGGCAATAGTTAGCCAAATTGACAGTCGACTGTACCGCTACACACGTTCAATGGCTGATGCATTTCGCAACCGTCCCGCTCCGATAACCTTCCTTGCCTTAAGTGATTGACTGTTACGATCACAGGAAGTTCCTTTCCTAATATTATACACACAATATGGTGTGGCTATTGTTTGAAGCATCAATGAGTTGATAGAGAGTGTATTTCGTCACTACACGGAAAAAAAACCTTCCGGGATATTCTTAATCTAAGACATTATTATATTATGTTGAAAATATTTCCTCGTGACAAGCATTTATTTCCTATTATATTATATATATGTTATATATATATATAATATATATATATTAACGAAAATAAATTAAAGTTTTAAATATAACGAAGCGAATATATTCTTACAGATTTGCTAGTTTTCTTTTACCTAAGATAATACTCGTTTGATTAAAGTACAATCTCTCTTATTTACTCAATATATATACTCTTGAAACAATACATTTTTGTGTTTCTATTTTAAGAAAACGTGGTTTTATTAAGCGAAGAATCATATTTTTGGTAAAGGAAATAAATACTTGTCACGAGGAAATATTTTCAAGAAAATAATAATGTCTTGGATTGAGAATATCCCGGAAGCCTATTTTCCGTGTACATGTGATATATGGTAGAAGAATACAAGATTGCCGTCAATACGTCACAGACTTCACATTTCGTTCTCAAACATTACACGGAAAAAAATGAGTTTTAGCAAGGTACAATCAACGCCAAAAATATGTATACATTTTTGATCCTTATTGCAAAGGAGTAAGGTGTAAAAATGTACACATATTTTTGGCGTTGACTGTACCATTTTGGCTCGGTTAAGATATTTTTAGTTGCGTATAACCAAGACATATTTAAAACACGGAATATGGATTTTTTAATTACAAACAAGCAATTATTGCTAAACGTTCTTGGTTATATTAACCAAGCACTAATTTGAATCCAAATAAGTGTCCTAGTAAATATAACCCTTACCTGATTCCCTTATTTATTTTTAACTTTAATGGTATAGTTGTACATACATACGTTAGCCAAGATGACTTCTTTGATTTTAGCAACGAACTTTGCAGGCTCCTTGCGATCGGGTCACTCGGTTGTAAATAGCAAAAACTTATTTCTAGCTGTTTCATCAGTCGTAATTTTAAATAAATTAGTGGCTCAGTCGATTCTGAATACTCTTCAACTCTGGTGAACCTTAACCTGGCCCTGCAGTGCAAGGTGGCCTGGACCCAATGAGTTGGTTAAAATCACCCCTAAACAAAGTGCTGTCTGTGACCTCGTGATGGCGATTCCTTCTACTACTATGATATGACATGTTTTAGGTATCCTAGATCGCGAGACATATCAGATCAAGATCACTCACAGATACGAGTATCTGCCAGATAATTTCAAACGTATAATATTTAAAAAGCACCATTAATTACCACGTAAGTATATAGTATAACCCAATTTATATTAAAATAAAGCTGTGCCATCTAATGAAACTGCTGATTTTGTTAGGGTACTGCGATCAGACAACTTTGATAGCCCTATTAGCAGGTAGTTTAAAGTCTTCCTTTTTCGAAAGCTTGCAAAAGAGTACGCGAGGTACGCGACCCATCAAGAAATCAAGTAATTTAATGAGACTTCCCGTTTTGACCGACTTGTCGGCGACTTTATCGGTCCAGCGACCGACAACTGACAATCAACCGGTAACGTTAGATAGACTTAAATAGTGGTCACTCCATACAACTGGTTATTAGCATGAAAACTTGACATTATAAGGTATACCTTATATAGCACTCACTACGTCACGGATATCACTTTGATTCTCAAATTTTAAATTTTGAGATAATTTCTGCATTTTCTGCATATCTAGTGAACCTAGTTATGGAACTAGAAAACGTAAAACAATAATCATAAGGGTCTTGTTATATTGGTCAAATGTTTGCAAGGAAATCGCGACTTCTCAGTTCGAGGGACTACTAGTTAGAACTCAACCAAAAACAGATTATTCTTCGAAAGGGCAGGGTAACACGTAGTGTTCTGGATTCTTTAAAACACTCAATCAAAATAGTTTCACGCGCATCGGTGGAATGCAACTGTCACTATTGCCTTAAAAGTACCGTAGGCAGTTTTTACTGCTTATCTCGGCTTTCCTTATCAATTCAACGCTAAGCACTAATTGACCGATACTGAGTATTTGTACTCGTTCCAGTACGAGTATTAGTACCCGTTCTAGGATGTCCTGGACTATTGATTGCAAACGTATGGAATGTGGGGCTTGAGCTGAAAAAAAAAATACTACCACTACTAAAACTGATTCGAATGAGTATGTCATCATTCGCTTGCCCTTGTCCCATTTACTTGGGGTCGGCGCGCGCAGCATGTCTTTTTTTCCACACATCTCTGTCACCCGTCATCTCATCACACACCTTTCTTTTCATGTCATTTCTCACACAATCCATCCATTTTCTCCTACATCCCTCCACAATCCTTCTTAATACCTTTCTCGTAACATGACTTTCATTCCTCCACATAACATGCCCGTACCACGCTAGGCGATTTGCTCGCAATTCGAATAAGTATGTATCGATATTATAGAAACTGAGGTAAAGCGAACTTTTGTTTCTTCTTTTCATTCTCAAGGATGTTACTTAAAAACCACGTCCACATTGCTGAACGCTCTGCATTCACACAAACGATTCCACTCAGGCTATAAAATGTTATCGTCAACGATAATCAGCTACCAATACGTCGGAGACAATGTGTGAATGATGAAAAACCTCATTAAAATGGCCGCGGCATGCGGAAGACGCAGCTTACAGACCATCGCAACTACTAGATTGAGCGCAACTTATAGCTTTATGTAAGGCCGTATCGTAGAGCTAATAGCTAGGAATACACGCACAGATGTGCCCGCCGGACATCTTTGCGTGTATTCCTAGCTATTATCGTGGATCGTGGCCCGCAAATAGTCTCGCCGGAAGACCAGCGCTGAGTTTCGGGTCAGCATGCTGAGACACCCATTTCTTAGTACTCTATGTTCTGTTATGTTTTAAATTTCTTTTGTCTTTTTATACTTTTGTATGCACTTTAGGTAATTTTATCACGAATAAAATATTTTAGAACATAACCCGAGGTCGCTCTCAGTGGCAGTGCAGACAAGATGGAGCTAATTTGCTTTCCATCGCTATAGCAAAATTGCTCTAGCATCTTTACTCAGGGAATTCAGTGGGGTTTTTAATTCTACCTATATGGTTGACTATTGTAGTTAACTCTGTGCAACCGTAACTTGAAGCAAACTCGGGTCGGGGAGAGGGTCAGAGCTATCTATGTGGGACTCCAGAACATGCCAGACTACTAGAGGAGCTTGCGTATAGGTACAACTACGGGAACGCAATGCAGTCTGTGTAACTCTGTAGTCTGGAGCTCTATCAAGTATCTGGAATGCCGGCAAAAACAAAATGGAGATTGCCTGATGCTGTGACAGTTTTTTGTGTGGTGTTATTTAAAAGGTGATTTTAAATGTAATTTGATAACTGTCCGCTTAGTGACAACTTGAATGTTGAATGCACCGCACTACACCGGGATTTTTGGAACGGTACTGTGACTAATTGCGGGCGATGTTATTTGGTGATTCTAAATGATATCAATTGTAAAGAAAATTCCCCATTATTTTAAGTTAGTTACATATGTTTTTCTACTTTTCCTTTATATATACAATCAAGTAAATTTTCAATATAAAAGTTAACAGTTTAACTCATGTGTAATCACTACGCGCAGCACATTTTGGAAAACCTAATATGAGCCTAGTCTGTATCTAAGGTCTGGCCCACGACTTTTGATTTGACGGCGCTCTATTGCTATGGTTGTGATGTGTAACTATATTAATTTTATAAGTATATTTCACGAAAATTTATTCGGTTCACCATACCATAACTGTATGTCACAAAAACCAATGACCCCATTTAACTTGTCATTTAAATTAGAAACAATATTGCGTAACGCGTGGATTAGCGTTGGTTTATGTTATGTTTCCGGCTGTCCGTATACAATGGCTCCCACTGGGCTTCTATTCCATGACCAACAGAGCTATCAACACGACCAACCATTGTTCGTATAACTTTGAGAAGGAATTAACTCCGTGAAAATTTTGTAACGAAGAAGATTGGGATCAAGTCTGAATTTAATCCAGAGATCGTAGGAACGGTGTCAGCAGCTGTTAAGTTGCTGTGCTTGTGGGTGATAACAATTGTGTATGGGAAAGTATACAAGTGAATGCGATTCATGTTTCAATATTTTATGTGACTGCTACATAATAAAGGGTTTAAAATACGAATGTCCTATTAAATCTCTCGCTTTCTGGGGCTTATTTGAGCCATGGGCTCAACAATATTCCAGCGCTTTACTTTTGTAGCTTGCATAACCTATTTTAGTTTTTCATAGTATTCGGGTTGTTGTTGTCATCCTAAAGAACCCCAGAGATGCAGAGAGCCTTCAGAAACTTATGTCACAACTTCAGCAACCTTTTTAGATTCGTTCCAGCCCAGTTCCGCCGCTCAAAGCTCACTCTACACAATGTATTCTATAACTTTATCTAACAAGCTGTCTGCGGCTACAATATTTTGAGTTATAGGCATCGGTTGTAGGAGTTTTGAGGCGAGTGCTCGTTTAGCTATAGGAATAGAGGAACGCAGCAGGCGTCCGTATTATGGCCATGGTGGTATCGTTAAGCCTTCCGAGACACTTGACTTTTAAATAATTAACAAACGGATTTCGCGAACATATAGAGGGCAAGCCTCATTATGAAACACGTAGGTAGAGTTTGCCCGAAAAGAAAAGTGTCATAGAATGTATGAATTCCCATATATACCACGACACTACTCTTTCCGGACAAACTCTACCTACTCAATGAAAAACCTTTACGCATAAAATAATTTGGTTGATATGATGTTTCTTTATACTTATATACTAGCAGTCCTTACCAAGTCGTTGCAAATTTGGCTTAGGTATGAGTATTATAGTTATTGGCACTTACCAACAGTTCCTACTGTCGATTCTCTCGTCCTAATGTTGGTATTAACTTCTTAAGTTGGTCGTGATTTAAATACCTCTTACCTCGTATTTTTCTAAATTCCCTTCATATAAATTTGTCAACATGCCCTGAGAAATGTTTTGAATCCTAAGGTAAGAAAATTGTAAAAACTATCGCAATCATTCGTACATAATTATGGAATTTCCAACTCTTTGTATAGAAAAGGTGCACTTGTAACTGCTAGTCCGACACGGCTGTTTCAAGTTCTATAGGTGGCCATTGCCATACTACAGTGAGCAGCGCGCGCAGGCATTCGTCTCGCCGTTGAATCCGGAATGGATTGGATCCGCTTAGCTGTGGTTCAGGTTCTGCGTGTTATATTTTTCTGTAGCTGACTGTCCATACAGATTATAATTTAGAGTCAAAACGACTCCGTCAAAGTTTTCGGCACATCGTCAAAATACTCGATAAAACAACTAAAGCCATATAAATGTACGAAGTTAGGTTGCAATAGATTTTTAGGCCATTTTATTTATTGTTAATATTTAAATATTTATTTAAACCTAAGTCATCATTTAAACCTCCTAGTACTCGACTCACTACTGCCCAATAGCCCACTACATCCTCACGTTTAAGTATTGAAAAGGTAAGAATGACTTAAAAATGTACAGGGACAGTGACGAACATTCGAACGTTAACCTTATGGCTTGTAAAAATGAAACGCTTAAGCATCAAAATTTACAAAGCTACTAAAGCACTACTTCATTAAATCAGAGACTACTTCATAACACAAGTACGATGGCACCTCATGACCTGTAACCTCGCCGTTACACAAACAAAACGTACATTTTAGGCCTTGGTCACGCTTACGTAGCATACTTATCTGGTATGAAAAAGGTCATATGTCTTTAACAAAGCTGCTAACCTTATATGTTCGGGTTTTTATCGCTTGTCACCATAGCTGTCACTTTCTAACAAGTATGTAAGTGCGAAAGTGACGCATGACGCGATAGGCGATAAAATGATAACCATGGATGTCCTTCTGAACAAGTATGTCCTTTTTATAATCTTGCTGGCAGTATCTTTAATGGAAGAAGGTAACATGTTTTGATAAAAGATGTAAGTAAAACGTTCATTTACTTTGGATCGTGATTTGACATTTTAGATTTTGTACAGTCAGTGAGCTCTAAAAAGAACCTTCGGGTTTTAGAAAGAGACGTCGGGTATCAGTCAACAGTGACACATGAAAAAGCAGAACAGCAAAATTACCTTCGTGTGTCATCGCCGATTCCCGAAGGTTCTTCTTAAAGCTCACGGACTGTATTGGCATTGATAAAGTATGATTATTATTGTATCGTACTTCTAAGTGACTTAACTATTCATCAGCTAAGTAAGGACAATTCAAAATAAGATACTCAAAATTAACTTGACTTTAAGTTAAGACTGTAAAGAAAACAAGAGCATGTCCAGATCATTTTGAAGACCTTGCCCGCTTAGCTACTTCTACAGCTAATTGTAGCTATTAAAGGCATTAAAACCAATTTAATTTGAAACATCAATGGCGTTGCCGCTAAGTGGCAATGGGCGGAGACATGGCTCATATTCATAGAAACGACAGCCGCTGGATAGATGATATGATGATGAATTCAAGATAACATCAGTAAGAATCAGAGACTATAGAGATATAGACGACCACAGCCTAAGAACTTTTTGAAGCTCAAGTCAATTGCGCCCTCTGTCCGAAAGCCGAGCCGCCTAAAAATACCGAAAATGTAAGAGGAAATGTCACCTGCACTGCTTCTCCACCTAGTAACAAATAGCTTACTATTAGTACACTAGTAGCTACTAGGTGGAGTAGCAGTGCAGGTGATATTTCCTCTGGTATCTTTAGGCGGCTTTCAGACAGAGGGCGGAATTGACTTGAGCTTCAAAAAGTTCTTAGGCTGTGGTCGTCTATATATCTCTATAGTCTCTAGTAAGAATATATAGTTGTACTTATAGTAATAATCTACATAAGTATTGTAACGTTGCACACCGTTACAACCACCATCAGCAAACCGCAATGAGGGACCACAATGACTATGCGTGCGCAAACGCCGCTTTTTGCATCGCACATCGCACCACATAATACGGAAGTCTTTTGCATAAGTGTATTTAGCCTTATGTAATGTTTAAGTTATTTAACTTAAGTATCATCTTCTTTACTATACTGTACCTACTGTAATTTTAGCTGACCATTTTGTAAACATTTGCAATAACTACGAGATAAATTTTATCGTGGGTAGGTACCAAAACACTTTTGTAACTGATCGCTTAAATTTCATTGTTTGTAAAGTTTCATAGTAAGGAGTACATAATGCTTAAACTTATTTATTTATTTCCTTTAATTTTCTTAAGTTAATACAACATGTCACACTTAATAATAAAACGATTACAATTTAAGTACACCAACAGTATGTATACACAGTCAAAATAAAATTAAAAATTAAGCCTAAGCCCCGTCAAATAAGCCCCCACGAGTTGTCCCGGGCGCAAAGGTGCCCATCACACTTACCGCGTTACCACGTTGGATGGCGATGGCCAGCCTTTGCACCAGGTAAGAACCCGCGCGAGCCTCAGAGCTCCTCTCTGTAATACGGCGCCCCACTTCCTTTATAAAGGTTAGAGCCTCCGACCCCCAGCACCCTGTTGTCTCAAATTGTTGTATAGGGTCATTGTGCCGGTAGCGCGGACAGTGCCGGTAGCCGGACAAATGGCCGACAACTTCTCTTAAAATGCAAAAAATAAGATTCCTGCTGTTGTTAATAATAAAATGAACTTATTTATTAATACTCAGATAGTTATGCAATTATAATGTATTCACTTCAAAACGATTGATGCAGCCTTTAGCCAGAAAAAAAAATGTTTATATACGCTCCTCCTCAGTAGTGACCAAAATGGTCGATATCTTACGAAAAAATTAAGAACAAGGCGCGCGGATAAACGTAAGTTTCTTCTTTTGTATTCGTGTTACATTTGTGTTAGGCATTTAGTTCGGTTAATTATGAACCAATGTACGTTATTTACAGAGATTTTCTCATGATATTTCTAAAGTTATAGAAATATTGACTGAGGTGTGGTGCGGGGGAGTAGTAAATAGGAATACGTGTGAATCGTGTTAAAGACTATTTATTACTACTCAATTCCACAATACAGTGAGTGATATACTTACAGCTAGGGTTGTCACACATAACTATAACTAGGGTCTCCACCTCATCTCCGGGGAGAAAAGGAAAAAAAAAGTAACTTTAGTGACATTTTTTTTTATAGCTAATTAATAATAAAATTCTAAACATAGAATTACATTTGTTTCTATTGATTTAAGTACAATAAAGTCTTGTTCTGTTTTTGTGAACAATCTCTTCCTTGTTATTTTTTAAAACTTTTACATTAGGTTCCATGTCCTCTATTACAATATATGGACCATTATATACTGGATTCAATTTTGTTACAGTTTCATTCTTTATTAAAATTTTATCTCCTTTTTTATAAGTAATTGGGTGTACAGATTTATCATACAGTTTTTTGCGAATAATTTTACTTTGAATAAGATTTTCCTTCGCTTCCTTACAAGCTAACTGTAACCTATACTTAAGTTCTAGGTAATAATTATCGGGGTTATACAAAGGCTCAACGTCACAGACAATTTGGCAAGGCATTTGGCTCCTTTTACCAAAAACTAATTCATATGGCGTGTACTTGGTGATAGAATGTACGGTATTGTTATAGGTAAAGCACCAAAACGGTAACCAATGACTCCAAGCTTCTGGGTGCTTTTCGCTCTGGATGCGCAGATAAGCGCCCAGATGCTTGTGTGAGTTTTCTAAAGAACCTACAGTTTGATGATGATAAGCTGTGGAATTCGTTTTTTCTATTTCTAATAACTTACATATTTCTGTCATTGTAGATGACATAAACTCGGTACCTCTATCTGATACTATTGTTTTTGGTATCCCAAATCTTAAAATAAAGTTCTTAACTAAGGCTTTAGCTACACTAACCGTATCTTTACTCTGTAAAGGATACGCTTCAATGAATTTACTTAAATCGCATTGAACAGTTAATATATAGGAATTATTATCTATATCTCTATCAATAGGACCTACAATATCTAGAAATATTCTTTCAAACGCACTTGATGTCGTAGTAGTTATAACCATAGGTTGTTTAACATTACGAGAATATTTCATTTTTTGACATTTGTCACACTTATTAATAAATTGTTTAACGTCATTTTCGAGTTCTGGCCAGTAAAAATGTCTCTTTATGTTATTTATCATTCTCCGTACACCTGCATGCCCCGCGGTTGGCAGCAAATGATAGTCATTTAAAATCAATTTAATTTCATGTTTATCATAAATTCTTTTTACTCCTCTTAAGACACATATTCGTGGACCGGTCCATGTCTTAACTCTTCTTACTTCATTTATTACTTCTTTTATGAATAACGCGTTACTATCATCTTTAATTATACATATTTTGTCGACATTTATTTTATTACAAAAATCACTCAATTTCTTCACAAATTCTGCTCGAGTAAAATGTGATTTGAAATCAAGGTTAATGTATAACATATTAATACTTGACGCATACGCAAAACACTCGGTTTCAACTTTAATCTTCTTTTTACGCTTGACATCCTTCAATTTTTTACCATCTACAAGCTTCATCTCCACCGAACCACACGGAATCCGTAATATCTCCACGACTCTTGGTTGATCAGTCCAATTGTCAACGGGTTTACTAGGGATTTGAGTGGCAGTTGAGTCTGTATTTTGATTTAGACGTTTAGTTTGCGCTCTTGTTAATACGGATACTACTTCTTTATTAAGTTCTTTTAACTCGTCTGATGTGATACATACTCTTGATAAAGCATCTGCTACTACATTATCTTTTCCTTTCACGTACGCAATTTTAAAATCGTACTCTTCTAAAATTAATCTGAATTTTAATAACCTACTTGAAGGGTCTTTAATTCCAAAAAGGTATACTAACGGTTTATGATCTGTCATTACTGTGAACTTTCTTCCAAACAAATAGGGTCTAAAATACTTTACCGACCACACTATGGCAGTCAATTCCTTTTGAATAGTGGGGTAATTTCTTTCCGCCTTGTTTAAGGGTCTGCTAGCATATGCTATTGGTTTCATATCACTGTTACAAAGAACAGATCCTATGGCAACACCTGATGCATCTGTTTGTAGTATAAATTCGTTATCTTCACAAAAATTTGGAAACTGTAGTATGGGTGGTGACATGATTGCAGATTTTAAAAGTTCGAAAGACTCTTCACATTCTTTTGTCCAATTGAAATTTACATTTTTCCGACATAAAGTATTAAGTGGCAGTGTAATGAAAGCAAAGTTTGGTATAAATTTACGATAGTAATTACAAAATGCAACAAAGCGACGTACTTCGTCTGACGTCGTTGGTGTTGGGTACTTTTGAATGACTGAAATTTTATCTGGATCGGGCAAAATTCCATTTGATGAAATTATATGCCCTAGGTATAACATTTCTGTTTTTAAAAATTGACATTTGTTTGGATTTAATTTTAAATTTACTTTTCTCAGCCTTTCAAGGACATCGATTAAGTTTTTATTGTGAATTTCTAAGTTTCTGCCGAAAACGACAAGATCGTCTAGATAAACGAAACATTTTTCATATGTCAAACCAGACATTGCAACAGTCATGACCCTGGAAAATGCATTTGGTGAAATTCGTAGACCCATTGGTAAACGTTTCATGGAATATTGACCTGTATTTGTTGTAAAAGCTGTCAATTTACGCGATTCTGGTGTCAATGCTACCTGATAATAAGATTGACTCAAATCCAAATGTGAAAAATATACGGAACCTGATAAAGAATCTAAAATGTCACAAATATTTGGTAACGGGAATTTATCATCTTGAATAGTGTTGTTTAACTTTCTATAATCAATTACTAAACGCCATCCCTTTTTTCCTGTCTGATCTACCTTTTTCGGTACCAAAAGAATGGGACTAGACCACTCACTGTTGGTCTCTTCTATAATATCATCCTGTAGCATTTGACGTACTTGCTTATCTATCTCCGGTTGTAAACTTTTTGGTAATCTGTATGGTTTTACATATGTAGGAGAAGCACCTGGTTTCAATTGAATTGATTGTTCGTAAACATTTGTAGTCGTCAGTTTATCGCCCGGTAAGTAAAATATGTCCGCATACTTCGCGCAAATAGACTCTATCGTGTCACGTTCTTGGGAATGTAAATGATCAAGTTTCAACTGGGACAGTAAAGTTTTTGCTCTTCCCACGCTGTTATTCTCCGACTTAAAATTGCATATATAATATTCACTTAAATAACACAATTCTGGTTTAAATATAGGTAACTCTACCGTTTTTTCGCTAACGTTCAAAATTTTAATGGGAATTACGCTGTTATTGGGTGTAACTATCATACTGGCTAAAAAAATATCTTCTTGTAATTGCTTCGGCAAAACAACACAATCATTAGTAATATTTTTATCTATTTGTATATAATGTATAGATTCACATCGCGGTGGCAGTTTTATATAGTTAATCGAAATCTTCGGTTGACTGTACATTGGCAATGTTTGTTGTGAGTGCAAATTTTTAAAAGTAATAGTAGAAGTTTCTAGGTCTATATGGGATTGAAATGCATTTAAAAAATCTAGTCCTAAAATGCCATTGGTTTTACAGGGTAGATTGTCAAATACGTAAAATTTATGTGTGTAAGTGATGTTATCCTGTGTTGTTAACGTCAAAATAACATAACCTTCCGAATAAACTTTTCCACCCAAGCCATTTACAACAATATTGTCGTTGAATATTTGAACATGTTGAGAAGACAACGCACGTTTATCTATAGCGCATAACGATGCGCCTGTATCTATAAGCCATGAACATTTCTTAGTTCCTAATTGCAAAAGTATATATTTCGTGTCACTGTCGAAAGTAAATACATGATGTTTAATGTTAGTCTCGAAAAAACTGACTTCTTCCCGATTCAATGTTTTCTGCCCTTGGTAAGGGAGTATCTACTCCTGGTTGTTGTGCGGTGTACACTTGACCTTGGTTACCTCTAGGGTAACGATTATTATAACGATTTGACCTTGATCCGAATCTCCTGGGGAAGCCGCTAGTGTTAGTGTTGGGCCGTCCCCTGTTGTATCTAGGGTAATACGAGCTACCCCTATGATTGTATGAATATCCTTGGTTACGAGGATAATATCCACGTGGTCTATAATTGGAATTCGCACTGGCTCTATCGCCTCTATAATGTGAAAATCTATTTGGCTTACCTCTGTAGCTGAGGACCACGTTCGACGATGAGGGCTGCGCCAGCTCCTCGTCCTCGGCAGCACGCGCCGCATCCTTTAAAGTTGAGTAGTCGCGGGCTGCTATTATAGTGCTAAGGCGTCTGTTTCTAAGCCCATCTGCAAACTTTTTGATTGCAAGTTTCTCGTTTATGGGACTTAAAATTTCAAAGGCTTGTTCGTTAGAATTCGCCTGTGAAATTGTAAGATCCACAAACAGTTGTTCAATTTTATCCGCATATTCAGAAATTGTCGACTCTTTTTGAGAGATGCTGTTGAGTTGCGACAGTAATGAATTTGATGATTTTCGCGTTAATAATTTTTGTTTCATATCAGTGATCAGTTCCTCGCAGCTGGTATAAGTCTTTTTTAATTTTAATTTAGCGGATTTCGAAAGTCGCGTTTTGAGAACAAAATTTATAAGCATATTTTTGTTTGCAGCATCTTTCAAATAAGAGTTGTACATCTCGACACTATCAATAATTTTTTCTGTAGTTTCTTCCGTGCCGTCCATTACCATCACCAAGCTAGTTGCCGTTTTTATTTCAAAGTTATCCATTTTTATGCCTTTGTTTATAACCGACTCACAAGTAATATAACTTTTTATTTTGGCATAAACTGCCTCAATTTTCTCTATAATAACATCTAAAATATAATCCGAAAATACTGGAGACTTAAAATCACTAGAGGTACATTTAGGGAATGCAATACCCGGCCATTTTTGGTACCCGGGTATTACCCGACTTTGATTTTCAAAAACCCGGGTACCCGGGTAATACCCGGTTTTGAACAATTTTTATATTAATTATTGGTTTTCATCGTTTTTACGGGCATTTAGTAATAAAATGCACTTTTGATTGCTGAGTTTGCATTTATTAATTGACAAACAATGATTTCGTACATGAAATATATAAATTTAACAACTTATACTATTAAAACAGCTGTAAATCACAATATTAATTTAGAGAGCATAAGACGTTAGGTTAGGTATACTTAATCTTTCTGTTTATTAATCAGAAATATCAAAGTTAACGGGAAATATGGAATATTCAAATGTAACAATAGATTTTCTTCTTCTTCTTAGTCGTATACTCTTGTCAGAGTAGTCGTGGTCATTGAGGTCGTTGTACGGCATTTTGTGTAGTTCTCGGCCATCCTTCTCTACTTAGTGCTTTTCGCACGCACAGATTTAAGCGTGATCCAGTGAGGGCCTTCACTTGATCAGTCCATCGCATTGAGGGGCGTAATCTGGGTCTTGTACCATCCACTCTACTCTGAACAACAAGTCTCTCCATGGCGTCGCCTTCCTTGCGCGTCACGTGGCCGAAGTAACTAAGAATGCGAGAGTGCACGATTGCTGAAAGCCTTTGCTTAATCTTGAGCTCTTGGAGTATAGATATATTAGTGCGGCGCTGAGTCCACGATATCCGCAGCATTCTCCTCCAGCACCACATTTCCAAAGCATCAATGCGTTTTCGTTCACTTTCTCTTACTGTCCACGTTTCTGCACCGTAAAATAACACTGGGAAAACGAGAGATCTTACGAGGCGAGTCTTAGTTGCCCTTGTGATATTGCGGTCTCTCCAGATCTTCGAGAGTTTCTCCATTGCAGACCTAGTTGTTGCTATGCGTCGCTTGATTTCATCTTCGCAGCCTCCACCGTTTGAGACCAGTGACCCCAATACATATAGTATGATGATACAACTCCACAGTTTCCAATAGTTTTTGCCTTATTGCTGTTGTTACGGTCAACGACCATCATCTTGGTTTTTAGTCGGTTGATCTTCAAACCGAATTCGAGACTAACTGTTTCAACGCGACGCAATAGCGCTGCTATACAATCTTCGCTTGTTGCTGTGAGTGTGGTGTCGATGTCGTCAGCGTAACGCAGATTGGAGATATTCTTCCCACCTATTGGAATACCATCCGTCCAGCCTTCAAGCGTTATCCTCATTATGTGCTCAGTATAGATTACAGAAAAGAGCAAGGGCGATAGTATGCACCCTTGACGTACCCCAGCCGAAGGGTGGAGTGGCTTTGACATTGTATTGTCCACTTTTACTGACGCGGAGTTGTTCTCATACAGCCCTCTTAATATATGGACGAGATTGTTGGGAGCGCCCATTCGTAAGAGAACATCCCACAGCAGCGGCCATTTAACTGAGTCAAATGCCTTCTGAAAGTCAACAAAACATATGTACGTTGGTCTGTCGAACTCTCTGGCTTTCTCTATTATCTGGCGCAATATGAGAATCTGTTCTCTAGTTTCTTTTCCTCTAACAAATCCGGCTTGTTCTGGTGCGATTTATTTGCTGATATACGCCTTTTGTCTCTCATTTAGGTTGTGCAGTAAAATTTTACTGGAATGATTGATTAAAGCCATCAAGCGATAGTTAGAATTGAAGTGTAAAATATGTTCGGACCATTTATGCTATGCCTTTTAATTTTAATTTAATAGTTATAACACACACAGTAAGGTAGGGATACAGTTACAGAAGTAATAGAACATTTTGTTTTAAGTTTATTCACGTTTTCCCTATTTTTCTACCGATTTCTAAATTACGGGTAAAACCCGGGTTATGAGTTTAAAACCCGGGTTTTACCCGACTCCAAATATAGACGGGTACCCGGGTACCCGGGTTTTCGGGTACCCGGGTTGCATTCCCTAGGTACATTCCAAGTTTTGCAAAATTATTTTGTATTCTGCATAGTACTTATCTGCTAAAGCTATCTTATTTTTAACTAAATCCTTACTTGTTTCTCTCTTTGCACCCAGTTTTCGTAAGCTTACTTGAATTTCAGAGATTTTTGAATATATTAATTCTAATTCACATGCCATTAAAAGTACAATAAGTAAGTGAAGTGCTTAATTAATTTTGGGATTTTGAAAGTCTTGTTATAGAAAACCGTCCAGGAACCAGGAATACGAACATGATCACTCAATAACACTATTTCTATAATCACTCACTGTTGTCGTACGATAGCCATTTTCGCCGATTGGACTCCATGGGACTAACCTTGACAGTCCGCTCAAACCATGTCCTCTTCTGGCGCCGTCGGTTTCCGTCCGGATATACGCATTGCAGTGCGGCGTATAAATTCAGCGCTTATAGTTCTCCGTATCCACTGCTGCTGCTGCTTTTTATATTTCTTGTATAAAATCAGTAAGGCTGCCAAACCAATCGCTGCCAGAAGGATGCCCACCATAATATTGTTGAGCGCCAAGCCGCCGTGAAGGTCACTGTCGCTCTCCGAGGCCGTATTTTTCCCAGCCCCCGCAGTTTGAGTTATTATTACCTCCTTATCTTCAGTTTTGGAGTAACTTTTCCCCATTTTTGTTGTACTTGTACAGCAACACAAAAACAGCAATTGATACAAAAATTTCAACGATCACTAGAGAATAACTGTTAGCGCTTGGTGGCGGTGATTGTCCGAGTACGAGTAATGCACTGAACTGTCTCGCACACATAATTCAAGGTGATAACGTCCTATTTTAAAATTAATTATAAGAGAGCACAGTTGCACTGGCTACGTGACCGAAATTGTCCCGTCAGCGGTTTCGCGGCAAGCCACGGCGTCAGGTGGCAGGGTCGCCATGAGGTGTGGTGCGGGGGAGTAGTAAATAGGAATACGTGTGAATCGTGTTAAAGACTATTTATTACTACTCAATTCCACAATACAGTGAGTGATATACTTACAGCTAGGGTTGTCACACATAACTATAACTAGGGTCTCCACCTCAGACTGTCCGCGCAACCGGTATGCAAATTTGTTAGGTATCCCGGTTGGCGGACACGTGTCCGCTTACTGGCATCTTATACCGATTTTTGATTTTCACTTCGTGTGACACATAATTAAAAATACTACTTAAATACTTATAATATGCTAATATTAGTTGCCGAACTACTTACTTTTTAGTTTGCGACCACTTAATTTGATTAAAATCGATAGTAAAATTAATTTTAAAACCGCTTATAAACTCTTGTCCGGTCAACCGCGACTACGTAAAATGTGATTTCAGTATGCGGACACGTGGGATTTTTAGGAAAGTAAATCAATAGTTATGTAGTTTGTACGCTCATTTGCCTTCTCTGTGTGATAAAACACTTATCTCTTGTTAAGACATCCGGTCCAGCCAGACACAAACGTGCACAGGAAGTAAAGTATCTATCCGTTGCTTTTGCGGCGTGTTTGGTGTTCTCTAATTGTTAAGATAATTCATCATTATCACTATCATTACATTTGCTAATACGACGCCCACTGCTAGACATAGGTCTCTCATAAACTTCTAAGGATCTCAACAATGATAGGCCGTGCCGTGCCCTCACCCAACGGTTCCTTACGATCTTGACCAGATCTTCAGTAATCCTTGTTAAGGTACTTAGGTACGCAGTTCACTCGAGAACCTTTCTATCCCGGTGGACATGAGTTAAAAATTGTCAAAATTTGTAATGCTGGACCGACGCAACCAGCGGCGCAAAAAAAGTATGGGAGTGACTGTAGTGCGGGCTGCTCTATCATGGAAGGCTTTAATCAAAGATAGTAGAATAGGTAGACAACCTATCCGAAGCAGTATACTAAAATTTAATATTATTAAATAATCCGTACATGGCGAGAAGAAGTTGACAAGTCAGGACAAAAACTTGAATGTTGAAAAAAATCGTAAGGTTCAAATTTCTTAAATTTTTATATCTTGAGTTATCAAATTTTCCCGCCAACTGTATGTAAGTTTCCAGTCTTTTCACTTTTACCTTGGCAAATGGCAATGGCTGGCAAGGGCCAGCGATGCTAAATGATTATATTTCTTCATAAATATAGCAGTAATCTATAATTGACGTTTTCCTTAAAAAGAGTTAAAGTCCGCATCTCTCATGTAGTTTCTAACATTGACCAATATGTGGTATACCATTTCATAGGTATTTTAGATAGTTCCCAACGATGCAGTATGTAGGTTGTGAGCGGTCTATATTTGTCCCGTTGTGTAATCTATCTACACAACATCCTTATTCTTTTACTGGACGGCAACGTGCTTCTTGTTACTCAACTGGAGTTATAAGCGTCCATAGACTATGATAGCGGCTTACCATTAGACAAGCCGCACGCTTATTTTTTACCGTCATAGTATAAAACAAGCTTCGACGTTACTGACAGTTTTTTTTATGATTAAGTGATTAGAGTCCAAAATAATAGGTTTGTGTCTAATAATATAAATCTCATTACCCCCCTCCCCCCACTTTTGAACTCACCGTCCATAAAGTATGGAAAAAACAAAGAAGATCAAGTTTAATCAACGCTTTTAACGCGAATTACTTTGGATATAGTCAGTTAAACGACGTTTTTTTCAAACAAACAATCCTACTTTTTAAAGGTCGTAAGGACCGCGAAGAGACTATATTTTTATAAAAACGGTGTTCAGATAGTACCATTGATATTAAAGCCTAATGTAAACAGATAAAACATGGTTCAGTTACAATTTTATTGCACAAAACTGCATGTCCGCCAACTAGCACTTAGTGTCCGCATACTGAAAAAACTGTCCGCAAACCGGCATTTCGGGTATTTTTTCACTTATCGCTAATTTTATCAAAACTTACATGCAAAGCAGCCAGTATTCATATTTGTTTTACAAATAGACTATATTTCTAACGTATTGGTATAGAAATTACCATATTTTAATGTAAATTTAAATTTTTTTATGGGGTTTGAAGTCAGCAACTTCCTTAACTGTCCGCCAACCGGCATAGCGACCCTATACATAATTGTTTCTATACGTATACCCCACAGAAAACGAGCTTGCAGCCTGATGGGAAACGGTTACTTATGGACGCCTGTAACAAGTGTAACAACCCTTTAAAAACCTATATGTACTCTTTATTTTCTTTCGAGATATCCTCCCTGCTAAGTGCGCTTGCACATTATCCGATCCGATATCGGATTTCGGATGGCCCAAGGAAAAAATAAGCTGCTAGAGAGTACCCTTTGGAATTCAGTTCGCCTTTTTTGTGTTAGTGCTTGTTTTTGAGCAATGGACATTCGGTATTTTAAGAAAAAATAAATTCTTCGTTGTCCTATCCAACATCTGATATCGGATTGGGTAATGCGCATATGCGCATGCGCGGTGAAAGCGCACTAAGGGTCATTCCACAACCGGAGCATTGTGCGATTTTAGCATTTTCAAATATAAGTTATAGTACCTACTTCTCGTAGTTATGTAGAAACCTAATAAATTGGACATAGTCACGGATTAGGAAATCTAAGAAACGTAATCTACTTCTCATTCAAATGACATCATGTAACTGCGTAATAAGCTTAATTTACTTAAGGTTATTGTCGAGTAAACATTCGTATTTGTTTGTCACAGCAATTGATTTCTTATGGTCATAAGCATAGAGTTGAAATTATACCAATTCAATGGGCATGAAGAATCTGTTTGTTTTAGAGAGAGCGTGCGTTCTGGCATGGTGCTACTGGTACACTAAGGGACAATATACACGGGTTTTTCTATATGAGCATCATTATATTTGAGATTTTTATATGTATTTTTCATCTTTTCTGTGCATTGTTTTATGAAACGAATTGTGCATAAAAGCCAAGTTTAAAAGGTCTTTGCCTTACATTTGATTACTTAAATACGTTATAAATGCCTTATACGCAGGAAAGCAGGTAGGTACCTATTAAATCCTTTCATGATACTATGCAATATACTCAACGGCAATAAAAACGTGTTGCGTGCCATAGAAATTTCCGTACAAGGGTCACTTTTCATTATACTTGATTACATACATTTACTTGCGATGGGTAATATTTATGTTACCATCCTTAGTTTAGAATTTTGAACTCAACCTTTTGCTTCTTAAGGCTGAAGTTTATAGCAAGTATAGCAACTATATTCTTGATTCGGACTACCCATGCGGAGATGACACCATCTGCTCAAATTACCTGTAACAAGAAATATTTAACAATTTTAAACATATAAACCATGACTAAAAAATCATTGATATCAAAATAAAAGAGTAAATTCTAAAGCGTCTATAAAACTACAATAAACTACAGTTATTCTTGTTGTTATGAAAAACACGATATAAATATTGATTCAGTTACGTACGGCAATAAAAATAAACAATTTATGTAAGATTCGAATACTCAAATCAATAAGAAGTAATTTTATAACTAAAATAAACTACATAGTTTGTTGCAACGTTGGAAAACTTTATAAATTTTAAACTGTATCAAACATTGTGTAAAAGTTGGGAGCTTTTGGACTCTAATTGGGTGGTTTTACGGTACACCTTTGTCTACGCGGATCTATACACGTATCCTAAGGATATTTTTTTGTACTCGGCGACTGTAATACTCGAATTGAGATTGTGGTGGCGGAACTACTAGCGCATTAGGTACTTTTTGATAGAGCTTCTATGGTCGCATATTGTAGCATCCATAACAATGACAGAAAGGATTTCCATACAATATTGTGAAACTGTTGTCGGGCCCCGCACTGCGTGTCGGGCGGGCGCCGCCGGCACAATCCACCGGGAGATCGAAGTTAAATACTCAATTACATAGAAGCAGTAGGTTGTGCACGGCTTTCGTCGAACTCAATTCTTACCGGCTTGCTTAAGCACTCGTAGAAAAACTATTGTGTGCAACAGTACATAATAAGGGTTCTTAAAATTCTCGGGTCTGTTTTTACAAAATTCGGCTTCGCCTCATTTTGTAACTTCGACCATCGAATCTTAAGAACCCTTAATTATGTAACTGTTGCACAAAATACTATTCCTTCACCGAAACGCGGGTGAATATCAAATGATATTTCGTACATAAAACTCAGTGGTATCGGTGGCGGTTAGTTAATTAAACACTTTTACTTTTCAACCTCGTTAATTGGAGTAAAGTCATTTTGTAAACATTCAATGAGAATTGAATGTTTTATTTTACTGTTGTTCATAATACATCATTCAGACGGACAGGTCGTTGGTATCGACGTAAATAAGTATTTATAAGATGAGACGACCTTTCATGAAAATGTGACAGACATGTTCTCACTTTTTCTCGGGCGAAAAAAAAAGTGAAGGAAAAAATAGCAATGAACTATGGACATGCACTTGACTGTATTACCAACAATTCTAATAATTCAAAGTAAGTTTAATACTTATAAATAATCTGTATTATTGTGATTTTTCAATTTACTTTTTATGGCAGTATTCATGAAATAAAATGACTTAAAAATATCAGTTCATTGAAAATTATGTGTTATTTTTCTTTTCAAGCTACATATAAATAATGAATAACTTTTGAAAGGAAAATGTTGGTAATTACCTAACCGTTCCAGTGTTGCTACCGTTTAGTGGTATAAAATCCACGTTTTTATTTGCGGAAATGTACAAATACAAATTGTTTATTTGGCAAATGAGTTCAAAACAACATTATACTGAGATTACTGAGCCCCACACTAGACATGGCCTGTCACGTGGAGGAAATAATATTGGCATATACAGGAATTAGCGGCTAGTAGCAACTCTGTTGTAAAATCTATATGAGTAATTAGTTATTAATTAAAATTACAAGGACTCAAGGACTTGGCCATCAACTAAACCATTTATCGAACTCGCGGAGCGTAAGCGAAGTGAGTTCTTACAAACAACCCCAGACCGAACTGTCACCTGGCTACTGGGACGTCTCGGCATTTGGATGGCTTTTTGATTTCGATAGTTTGTCTGACGATAACTTTAGTTACGTTTTTCTGATCTTTATGAAATTTCTTGGGGCTGTAGCAGAGATACATAAAGTAAGTGTAAGTTCGTATACTTATGAGCAGGATCGATCAAGTGGCTATGGAGCTAGAAGGAGAAAGTAATCCTCCTTGGGGTCTTGTTATATTGGTCAACTCGTTTGCAAGTAAATCGCGAGTTCTCAGTTCGAGGCGGACTACTAGTTTATTTATAATCACGTAATTGTTTGCTTGTAGTTTGTTTTGGACTCAAATGGGACAAGATCCGCTGTTCGTTCGATCGCGAGCCCATCCAAGAAGGAATACTGCCCAAAGAACAGTTCGGACGCTATCCCTGGCTTGGCATTATTCAGTATGATTTCTGTATGTATCCTTTACGATCTTTCTAAGAATTTCTAAGCCTGTGGTGGAATGCTCCAGATATTTATTTTATAATTTATTGCTGTGATAACACTTCGCTTAGTCGCTAAAATAAAAAAAATTACTCAGCCAATGTACATATAATGTGCTATTTATACTCGATGATTTTTAATATAGCAATAGCGGCCATTGACGCCCCTCTGTACCTGTAAAAAGACATTTCTTGCATCGTTGAGTTTCGTGGCCGTGGTACCGGTTACAGTTGAAGTGCATAGGTGCTAAACCTTTACCACTATTGTGATTTCAGTAGTGCAGAGGTGCTAAATTTTTACCACTGTTGTGATTTCAGTAGTGCAGAAGTGCTAAACTTTTACCAATGTTGTGACTTTAGTAGTGCAGAGTTGCTAAACTTTTACCACTTGTGATTGCAGTCTACGCCGGGCGCATGCGTTATGCGCTCACTGGCGCCGTGCGTATCCACCCATGGTACGCACTAGCAGCCGCTGAAGATGTTTTCAAAATTGACCGCAAAACTATCTCGTTAGTATCATCATCGACATTTACTTTGCCTCACTGTTCTACACGTGTATCTATGTGAAGTGCCCCAATCTTTGAGTCAGCGAGATCAGGACTATGGGAAACAATCTTGGGCAAAAGAGGAGGCCTGTGCCCAGCAGTGGGACGTGTATATGTAGGCTAACATATTGTTCTTCATGCCAATACTTAAGAATTGGGCTTATTTCAAAAGCTTTCATTAGTCGCAAGGCATAAAGTGACGTCGAAAACTTATATGTACATAGAATGTGGTATGTTGAAAGAAAAACTGACCTACCAAAACCACTACCATATCTTACCAAAATATATCAAGATTTTCTTTTTCCTGAGGAATGATATTCTCAAACTGCTCTCAGAATGATCACACAATATCTTAGAGTATTCAATCAACCGGAGCGGCCTTGTCTGTCATTTTCTATACAAACAAAGTTGGCCGATTTTTGCGGTGGAGGCGAACGTCAAATGTATGCGTAACGTCAGTCCATACAATAAGTATGACCACCGGTCATATATTTTCGGCAGATGGGAACGCCTGTCTATGGCCGCTCCGATTGGTTGAATGCTCTAAGGACAATACTATAATAATTTTGTAGGAATATCATTCATATTTCAAATAGGATCCCTGCCTTTTTTTGGAAGTTCGTAAAGGTTAAAAATATAGGTATATGTAAAATAGACATTGTATATAATTCGGCAGGAACAGCACACACTTCATAGTATGGCAAAGCGAGGAGATAAAGTACTATATGGGAGTACAGGACTACATACTACACCACGAGTACACAACCAACTTGACGTATGCGACTTTAGCCATGATGGTGCTCATACCGGACAAACCCCACAAGCTAGGACACGCTGGTATGTATCAAGTACTACACGGGAGTACTAAACTACATACTACACCACGAGTACACAACCAACATGACGTATGCGACTATAGCCATGATGGTGCTCATACCGGACAAACCCCACAAGCTAGGACACGCTGGTATGTATCAAGTACTACACAGGAGTACTAGACTACACCACGAGTACACAACCAACATGACGTATGCGACTATAGCCATGATGGTGCTCATACCGGACAAACCCTACAAGCTAGGACACGCTGGTATGTATCAAGTACTACACAGGAGTACTAGACTACACCACGAGTACACAACCAACATGACGTATGCGACTATAGCCATGATGGTGCTCATATCTGACAAACCCCACAAGATAGGATACGCTGGTATGTATCACGTACTACACGGGAGTACTGGACTACATATTACATCACGAGTACACAAACAACTTGACGTATGCGACTGTAGCCATGATGGTGCTCCTGCTCATACGCTGGTATGTATTTATTTGTATAAGAGGCAGGTAGTACACTCTAAGTACCTGGGCCATTCTATTGAAAATCTATCTATCTACTCTAATACTAGATCAATAACATATTTTATTAAATGCCTGCAGAATTAAGTTTATTTCATATTTTCAGGCCCCGCTTTGCCCATCTGCATGCCCGTTAAAGACACCGGAGAGTTTAAAAACCTTTATGTTGTCAGAATATCTGATGGTAAATATTCGTCTGCATACATATAACATAACATATTATACCTTAATGACTAGCTCAAATCTAAACTAGGCCCTTGCATTATTGTACCGAGGATGCTGGCGGCATTTCCTCGTTGTATCGCAATGCTGATACGTTGTGCGAGGAAACCGCCAGCTCTTCGGTCACCAGTTACGTCAACCAGACGCTTTGCGATTTGCAAAAAACTTGTGTGCGCTGGGACCCCATGGACCTAGACTTTCAACTCCAAATTTACTTAGTTTAATATTTGTACTGTAGTGCCTTTATAGCTTATACAGTGTGTAAATATAATACGGGCGAACCTTTTAACGGTGGCTTACATAGGTCATACTGAACAAGTTTCACTGTGGAAGTAACCCCAAAATCTCCAAAAAAAAATTGGCTTCCTCATACAAAATGTCGCCACCCATCCGACAAAATGTATGAGTCTGCCAAAAAAAACTGCGATTTCGGGGTAGGCTCCATAGTGAAAGTTGTTCAGCGTGACCTATATAAACATCCGTTAAAAGGTTCGCCCGTATTAAATTTACACACTGTATATTCGTAGTAAATTTCTGTCATTTTGTTGTATTACAGCAACAAGCGAGTTAAGAAAAGAAGTGACCAAAGTGCATCATGTCTCTGAGGATCATTGTAGAGACTTTTACAAAAAAGCTGAGGTACTGTACAATTTTATATCTTACAGGGTGTCCAGTAAATAATGGATAACCTTCTAACCACCAATAGGCCACCTAAGGCTGGTCCAGAAAATCCACTTTAGGGTTTAGTAAAAGTCCCCTGGTTTTTGAGATTTTCACACTTGAACAAAATGTTAGTCTAAAAATATTTTGTTTTGAATTAGGGCCTAATTTCAAAAAAATCTGTATGATTATGAAGACACTTTAATATCAGTTAGTTAGTAGCACTATTTGAGACAATTTTTCAATAAACAGAACGGAAAAATCATTACATTTTTCGTTACCACGATGATAACAGTCAAATAAGGAACCGAAAACTTAAAATTATGAAAAGTGTGAAAATCTCGAAAACCAGGGAACTTTTACTAAACCCTAAAGTGGATTTTCTGGACCAGCCTAAGGTGGCCTATTAGTGGTTAGAAGGTTATCCATTATTTACTGGACACCCTGTATATGAAACAATTTGAAATTGAACTAAGATGTAATAATTACAATTCGGAGTCCACCAAAACATAGCGTTTGAACCATTCAAATTAATCACTTTGAATCCCCAAGTCGGGTATAAGTCCTAGACGGAAAAAGAAATCCTGGCTATAGGTTTTAATAGCGGATGTGTCTCACGGCATATTTCGGATACCTGTAACTACTTTGGCCACTTTATGTAGTATTAAGTAAATTTTTAAAGTGACCACCATTATGGTCACTTTAAAAATTTACTAGAATATTCACGCCCTGGTCTCTTAATTTCTAGTAAATTTTTAAAGTCACCATAATTAAAGAACATGTGATAGATTTTTTTTTGTATTTTTCTGATAACTGTTATAACTTGGTCTATCATCCATTCACGGCTTGACGTCGATTTCTGGGAGACCCTGTATATTGATAGCTGACAGTCAGGGCTAGCGCTGAAAGGTGCCTTTTTTGAAGACTTTTACCATTTTTCGACGGAGAGGGCGTTAATAGTCGTTACCTTCAGGTCCCGCACAGTCTGAAACCATCAACACGAGAAGAAGAAGAATAGCAGGATACTCCACAGTCAATAAAAAGACTGGTCAACCTTATTTTTTATGTATAAACTTATAAGTTTAATTGTTGCCCATAGCTGGACTACAAGATGATGACGCCAGTGCATACGTTATGCGCAGAGGCGTCCGCGCAACCCTGCGTGTGGGATAGTGGCGCGCTGCTTGTCTCACGAGAGTCTGAGCGCTACTGGACCCTGGTAAGTAAGACACCAGGGACCTCCAAGTATAAGAGTTACACGTTTAAAAATGTCGTACTCCTTATAGTTTCTGATGAATCTGATGATCCTTCCTTCCTCCTAGCGTTTGTCACGGATTTTTTCCGGGACTCAATTGAGCCTGGGGTTTGCTGCTTAACCTAATCCCCTGAATTGGCCTAGGCACTAGTTTGTGCGAAAGCGACTGCAATTTGAACTTCCAACCCAGGGGAATTAGGCCTTATTGGAATTAAGGTAATGTATCCTCACGATGTTTTCCGTGACCGAAAAGTGACTAGTAATATCAAATTATATTTCGTACACAATAAGTTGGTAAGAAAAACTTATAGGTAGGTTTACTTTTATACATAATTTTAAATTAGTTGTTAGTATAGTTTTTATTTGTTAAGTTTAGTTTTAGCTTAATTTTTTAGATAGTATGTAACTTTGTACATATATTAATAAAGAAAAACTTAATGATACGAGCTGAGGTTTGAACTCGAAACCTCCGGATTAAATGTTGGACATCTTACCGCCAGGCTACAAGCGCTAAGAGTCTGTCCGGAAGCGAAACTAGAAAGGTTTTATACCCTCATGACACCATGTCTGAGCCAGAGTCAAAGACTACAAGGAGTTCGTCAAGACTTTTACAATCGTTTATTACAGACGTCTCTTTCTACATCAGACTCCCATCTGTATATCAACTTCTATACTATTAAATTTAAACTTTCGTGAGACATATTGACACTATTATCACTGCATGCGCCTGTACTCACTTGTGTTTAGTCACTAGGCGCGACATGTTTCGGAGAGCTTAGGTCTCCATCCTCAAACACTAAGAGTGCTAGGCGAACCGATTCACGACCCGTCGTTACGGCGCCGCGCCATCGACTCTTGAGGATGGAGACCTAAGCTCTCCGAAACATGTCGCGCGTAGTGACTAAACACAAGTAAGTACAGCCGCAGGTAGTGATAATAACTTCGATACTTGTTATACAGCTTGGCTTCGGTTCCCGTGGGCCAGGCTGCGGCGCACCGTCCCGCTTCATCAACGTGAACGCTCACATGGAGTGGATCGACGCTCAGATCGCGAGAGCCTCGTACTACCAGTGCGAGGACTGTTTGTACCAATGCTGCAATGCTGTTTACGCGCCGGCAGCCAAAGATAAGAACAAGAAGTTGCCTTTTATTTAGTTATATGAAGATCAATAATCACGTTCGATAATCATTGGTTAGCGCTGTTTAACCTCGGCTCAATATCGGTTCAGATTTTAGCTCTGTTCTGCATGATAGTTATCACTACATATACTACATAGTATAAAAAAGTCGCTTCCCGCCGTCTGTCTTTATGTATGCTTAGATCTTTAAAACTACCCAACGGATTTTGATGCGTTTTTTTTACTAGATAAAGTGATTCAAGAGGAAGGTTTATATGTATAATAGCACCCGTGCGAAAGCCGGGGCGGGTCGCTAGTAGAAATAGAAAAATATTATAGCTATTAAGACCAATATTGTACGCCCTAACGGGGCGATATATTGACTAAATGAATGATGAACGTGATAACAATGGAATAAATGAACATGAATATGAATAGTATTATCGGTGCAAGGGGCTGCTTTTTATACCTATCTTATTTTGTTTTGTTGGGCGAAAATTTTATGGCAAATTATCACTTCCCAAACTATTTTGCCTATAGTTTCATTCGGCATCATCCGATGGCATAATATCGTTTCACAAAACCATTTTTCGCATAATTTTATTTGGAATATTCGGCCAAATAAAACCATGTGAAACAATAATTTGGTAAACGTTGGCTGCTAACTAAACGTTCTGCGATAAGTTGTTTGGGAAATGAAATTAATGCCAAATGATTTTTGGCGAAATGGCAGTACAGCGTGCAAGCCAGCCTAAAAAAACGTCTGTGAACAGGATAATACATAGATACAATGCTGTTTACCTTTTATACACTCTAGGAGAAAAATCTAGGCATTTCTTTGTTCGTGTTTCTTTATGTTTAGACTAGACATACTTTTATCTACACCCACATCACAAATTTTCTATTCTGGGCTGCGTTCGAAAACCGTATGTAATTACCGTGACTGTGGGTAAAAACGTATGAAAATTAATTACCACATCGTATAACGGTAACGTAATGAAAATCCAGTCCAGCCCCCCGACCGCGGTTAGCCGGCACAATCAAGTTGACCATGGCGGTACCAAGGACCCTTATTACGTAACAGTTACATAAACTATCCTGGTGACCGAAGAGCTGGCGGTTTCCTCGCACAACGTATCAGCATTGCGATACAACGAGGGAATGCCGCCAGCATCCTTGGTACAATGCCGCAAGGGCCTAGTTTAGATTTGAGCTACTTATTAATTTAGTTTAATTTTTGTATTTACTGTAGTGCCTCTGTATATTTAATAATGTAAATAAATGTTATAATGAATTATTGTGATTTGATTATATCTTTCCGAAAGGTCGTCAAAACAACTAAGTAAATAAAAAATCTATTGTTAGCCACATGTAAATAAACATCATACTTGGAACTAGGGCTTCAAAACCCGCGGGTTTTTGTTAGAAGAAATACCAGAATTCCGGAATTTACATACAAAAAAATCCCAGGATGGGAAGCCCTACTTTGAACACTGCAAAGAACTATCATCATAAAATAAATATCTGGACCATAAAATGCAGATTTTAAATTATGCATTATGTGGCCTGACTGTTAGACCACCCAGGTACCACTAGCAACGTTACTCATAACAATGTCTATTTCCTTAGGAAACATCGATCAATGAAATGGGCATGCCGTAGGATGTTATGAAGGAAATGTATTATGTACACCGTTTAGTTTTTTCCGCAAGAATTAGTATTTTGAGCTATTAACGACGATCGGTTTTCATTCAGTGCGAAACTCTTGTTGTGGTGTCATATTTCTGTAATTTGAGAAGAGTGCGATTCACGCGTCGTATTTCTTGATTTAGTGATAGTTTTTTGGTTTTAGTTATAACGCAAAGAATTAAGGACTTTTCAAAATGAAGCCGTTTGATATAAAAGTGATATTAACTGTGATATCTGTACAATGTAAGTTTTTTTTTAGTTTTGCCTAAAGCTAGTGCGTCCAAATCAGACTGCTGCAAACGTGTCATATGCTCGCCAACTATTTGTGTGATCCGCGGGTTACAGAGTGCGTAAGGGATTCATGAATGCGCTTGTCCGATCTGGGCGCATCTTAAGCCTTTGTTTATTCTTGTTAATTGTAATTTCCGTATGTATGTTTCTTTCAGTGTGTTGTGGTGTAAACTGGGACAAGATCCGCTGCTCCGTGGACCGATCGCCCGTGACGCCAGGACTACTGCCTTCTGACCAGATAGGCCGGTTCCCTTGGATGGGAGTCATACAACACGATTTCTGTATGTATCTAGAAATTTTCTAAATAATAAATAAATTTTGGGGACAATCTTACACAAATCAACCTAAAGCCAAACTAAGCAAAACTTGTACTATGGGCGCTAGGCGACGATATACATACTTAGATATATAAATACATACTTATATACATAGAAAACATCCATAACTCAGGAACAAATATTTGAGATTAGCACACAAATAAATGCCCTTACCAGGATTCGAACCAGGGACCTCCAGCTTCGTAGGCAGGGTCACTACCAACTGGGCTATGGAGGCCGTTAAATAAAATTTTCTAGCATAACATGTATTGGCTATGTGCGAAGTGCATGGTGGGGGTAACGTGAACGATCGCAACGCATAAGGTAACAAGAAATTGGCCTCTTGTCAATATCACATTTCAAAATATTTGACATCACCCGTGCATCACCCGTAGGGTCAACTGTCAAAATAGTGAATCAGCCAGTGATATTTCATATAAGCAAGGAGTATATGCGATTAATAAAAAATAAAAAAAGCCTTTCACCCCCTGCTCAAGAGATGGCGCCACACTCATGCACACAGCGAAGACGGGATCCTTTGTTCATGTGATGGCAGTGCTATTAACTCCTAAAATATCTTTGAAACATATTTTTTTATTTAGGTATCTATTTTCCAAATTTTTCGGCAGTTCGGCGTTAACTGGGACAAACCCGAACATAATGGACTTGACTTTTTTTGACCAGTTATGAAAATGTGTCTGATATTAAAAGTATTCGGGATTCTCTACATATTGTATTCAAACTTCTATGTTTCAGATTCAGCAGACACGATGCGATACAGCATCACAGGCGCAGTGCTGATACATCCAGGCTATGCGCTTGCGCCGGCCGAGGACATGGCTAAAATAGACAAAGACATCCTCAGGTAAACGCTATCAAAGTTTAAAGAGGCAAACTGGACTTTTCATTATACGAAAATTACTAACACCATATTTTTTATCTTCCACCATAAATAAAAATTCTTTTTTTTTATATTTCGATCTATTTTTTGCTTAAGCACTTATGTACATTTGGACTTTTTTCTAACGTTTACAAAGGGACGGGTGCTGGTCTGGGATGCTAAATGCGTCAATACACTAGCTCCGTCCCATCTACCAAGATCCTCGACCAGGGCTGGTGCGGCAGCGGAGGCGGCTGAAACCAAAAAGGCTCTTAAATATCGGGGTCTCGACTCCCAATACCACTTCATGGCATTCGGTGTCTCTCGCAACGCATCAGCGTTGCCATTCAGCGAGGGAATGCTGCCAGCATCTTTGGCACGATGCCGCGGGGGCCTTTTTTAGATTTATTTTACTTTAGTTTTAATTTATTTTTAATTAGTTTTTAATTTGTAGGTAATATTTCTTTGCTATTTAAGTTCTTGTGTTTTATAGTTGAGTAAATATATAACGTTTACAAAAATAGCACATTCCTCTTTCAAATGCGGGGCGGATTATATGGAATTTAATTATTCTCCCCGGTGCGGTTTGGTAGGCTCCGTATCAGTACCAGTTCAAGACACGTAGATTGGAGACACTCGGTTTAAAGCTATTAATTTATATTGGGGCCTCCTCCGCCTTACAAATATATCATGTTTTTTGTTTTTCCAGAAACAGCACGTATTTTACACTATGGTACAGTTCTGCGGTAAAATACACCATGGGTGTAGAGGACTACATATTACATACAGAATACGAGACCGTGACGTACGCCACCATTGCACTCGTCAAGATAGTCAGAGACAGAACCATTGAGTTGAGAGACCCAGGCAAGTTCACGTGAACAAGAGCTATTAGCCCTTTTTCGCTATAGTTATGAAGATGGTGTTTAATTATTTCAATTACTAATCCTAGTACAACGACTGATTTGGTAAATTGATGAGTTTCGCTGATATGCCCTACATAGACAATTTTTGCTACGGTGTGAATTTATGATGTCGAGTTCCGAGATTCCCGTCTTTCTGATTTTTTCCGCAGGACTTCGTCTAAATTGATTCAGTGGTTTAGGCGTGAAGAGGTAACATACAAGCAGAGTTACTTCGCTTATAATATTAGCTGGTATTTCTGCAAATGCGCTCTGCAGTAACATCTTTACATCGCCTAGCTACAAAGTCGCTCACCTGTTTTCATAACAATATAACTGTTATCTTGTTTTGATGATAAGGAAGTCTTTGAGAAGACATTTATTAAGGTTATGTTTTAATTAGTGTAACAAACTTTTGAATGCAGGTCCTATCGTGCAAATATGCATGCCTATCAAGGAAAGCAGTATATTTGGAGAAATTTACGCCATCAAAGTTACAGATGGTAAGTATACTGTGAGTCCTGTGACAATCACAGGACTCATAGTACTTTGTCAATTATTTAAAAAAAATTGCCAACTGTAAAGTTCATAAAACTCGACTGAACTGGCGGGTAAAAATAGAAATCTAAAGGAATGAAATGTTAGCGATATTGAGTCATATTCGAAGTTATACGACATTAACTAGGGTATACATTAGCCAGACAAATCCGGCGGGCAGACCTGTGCGTGTATCTCTAGCTATTATTATTACCGGAATACAATTAAGTATAAAGTTTTTATACATATAACATACTTATTTTCGTATGTACAGAAAATGGAGAGTTCCAGAAGGTAGCAATCAAAATGGATATCGTGGAAGCCAGAAACTGCGACTTATATGATGATAAGGCCGAGGTACATAATCACCAATCTATAATATTTTAAGTTGACACACATGATATTATATTTCTGTTGTTAAAATAAATATTTAAGGGGGCTCCCATACAACAGTCATGATTTTTTTGCCGTTTCAATAGATAATGATACGAAACCCTTCGTGCACGAGTTACTCTTATCATAACTGGTGATATAAGGTAAACTGAAAATCCACTGACCCATTCCAAATTTTCTTTACTCAGCCGGAGATGAAGATGATAGTACCAACTTATCCAATCTGTGCGACATCAAAGGATGTCCAGGTCACCTGTTTCATAGATTCCGGGGCTGTGCTGGTTACCAGGGAGTCAGAAGTTTATTGGACATTGGTAAGTGTTAAAAATGTTAGTACAGTCACCGGCACAAGTATCTTCCTACACGAACGCCGCAAAAATATGTGCCACGCGTATTTGTAGGGCCATAGGAACGTGTCATATATTTTTGCGGCCTATGTAGGAAGATACTATTGCCGGTGACTGTACCAATGTACATAGTTAGCTGATGCTCAGAGGAGAGTCGCCATTTAGTTGTCTTCCCCTCTATTGCACTTGTTAAGGGCCTGATAGCAACTAAATTCCATCCCTATCTTTGTTAGCGCGTGAAAGAGAAACACTGTATTACGATTAGTAAGTAGCTCATTGTAAATTTTGCAATATTATGAATTAAAAATTTGACTCAATATAATCAATATGAAAAATAAAACTATTAAACCGTCAGCTATCTTGGCCAACACATTTTTTCCACTGTATCACACACATGTATTCATCACTGAGGCATCAAATCTTAAGACGGACGTGAATGTCAATGTTAAGCCAGGCCTATGAAACTCGCCCGCGCGAGCTCGTTAAATACCTACTTGCCGCTCGCCGCCCGATCACCGCCGGCGGGATGGGCGTGACAAACGAGGTAGCGATCGGGCGGCTGCGCGGCCGCGCGGGAGGTGCGGGGTGCGCGCGTCGAACGTCGCTCCATTGTATTTTTGCGTAGGTACTTAAGGCCGTTCCTCGATTCGGACAAGCCACGTCTATCCGTTAGAGACACGTTTATGGCTCCCGTGCACGAAAGAAAGAGATGCAGCGCTCTTAAGGATCAGACTTTTTGACCAAACTATGATAAAATAAGCGAATCTATAAAGTTTTGTCTAATTTTGCTTCTGTGACTTTTTAGATAAACCAGAATACCATATTTTTTACCTAGTTATATTGCTTAATCTTTTATAATTTACGTATGCTAAGGAAAATAAGGGGAAAAAGGACCCAACTTCGGGTTTTTTTCTATCGAGGCAACTTTCAGCAATCGTGTTTCGGCTTGTGCCAAAAACAAGAGTATATAGTCTAGTAATATATATTCGAAAAGAAATTCAGTCCCTTTTCCCGTTTAGTCACTAGAGCGTTTGAAAAAACCTATAATTTTTCAAAGTAGCCCCTTAAAGCGGTAGTTATTTACTTTTTCTATAAGAGATTCAGATCTGTTCGTAAGAACTATTATATAATCTGTGGTTAAGCTCTAAGCACAAAGCCTTCTCTCATGATAAACATAACCTCTGGCTTATTTTGTCTGCAGATAGGTTTCGGCGTCCGTGGACCGTCGTGCGCTGCGCCGGCGCGCTTTATCTACCTCATGAGCCATATGAAATGGATTGAGTCGCAGATCCGCGCGTAATATAATTTGGAGTCACAGACTACACAGACACCTCATCATTAAGCTTTTACAGGGAGCACGAGGTCACCACACATCAGCGCAATTTTATTCGTACATTTCTACAATTCGAACAGCACATTTCAATATTATTCTACATCAATTTGTAGTATAACAGTCCAGGTTCACCCACGTAGCTTGATTTTAGTGGATATTTTTAATTCACAAGAGTAATGATCAAAAACGTTTTCACTCAATTGAAATAAGCGGTTGCGCTCTCATACAAAATTAGTACGGAAGCACAGATGCGTGGTGACCCCGAGTTGTACTTATGATAGTTATGCTCTACTGGTATCTAGTAGGTTATCTGTGTTTGGAGTAGATGGGAGAGTTTTGCATCTATTTGTTTTTGCCTCATTTGTTTGTAAAAATCATTTGTTAAATAAATATGTGAGAATAAACAAGTATTTTATTTCCTATTAGTAAAATTACAATGGCGCTAACACAGACAAGTAACCTAAGTGTGTCCAGGAAGCCACAATGAGTATTGACAAGAAGTTTTCTATAGCAAAAACCTCTTCTGGCTATTTCATCATCACACAATATAATCACAAATATCATCTAAATCCTTCGATAACATTAGCGTGAATGAATTAACTGTCCATAATGTTTTTTTATTACACACATTTATTGATGACTGTACTGCTGTTATTTTGCTATTTATGGCTGTCAGTTGCTCTTTGAGGCTCTCCTTAGGTAACTTTCCATCATCAGATCAGCTCCGTGTTAGCTTATTATTGCATTGTCATGCAAATTACGAAAGTAGCTCGATTAAACACTGGGAGGTGGTTTCATTTTAACTTACAAAATTTGAATGAACATCTGCAAAAACAAATACTACCTATCTACGGAGAGAAACTATATAAAAACCTTTTGAAATATTTCGAATTTTTGAAATTTTTGCAATTTCTGAAATTTTGGAATTTAGAAAATTTAGACATTTTAGAAATTTATGGCTGAATTTTCAATTTTTATTTTATTTTTGACCCTTTTGAGATTTTATGATAATTGATTTGAAATAATTTTTATTGATTTGAAACATTGTAATCACATTGATTAGAAACTAGCCTGCGCCTGCGCCAAATCTTGTGATTAGGTTTCCAAGCTAATTTAGTGTTCATTGGGGTTCTGCTATTAAAAAAGCGAAATATTAGTTTCTCTTTCTTTTTACTGCAGAAATTTCGAGGTCATTTTGTCTCACTCAGTGAGCAAAATCGAAATTTGCTCACTGAATTTAGGCAGCAGAGAACCCTTGTTCGAGCTGCTGAGGTGAAAATGTCTTTCCATAGCAAATAACGTCACTAGCAGAGCTCGAATTTGTAAAAATTATGCGCATCGAGAAAAAGTTGTGAATTTTTGACCATGGATAGAATGGCCCACGATAAATATTTTTTAGTATTGGAGGTTCGTAAAATTTTTGGACCTTCACGTCAAAATCAGGGGTCCTGTGAAATACGTTATTACTCTATAGTTAAGGCTGCTAGGGGTTGTGTGGTATCATTTCCGTGTAAAACAGACATGCGGAATTCATTTGTGATATTAAAAATGTAAAATTTCTTATTAAAAAAAAAGTTGTGTGGCGAGGAAAAACACATTTTTTTATTTTTTTTTAGAACGTCATATAACTAATATATATCATTTTTTTTCTAATAATAAAAAATATTATAAAGGAGCATATTTAATGTAGTTTCTAAATATATACAATTTATAGGCTTATAGTATACAAAAACACGCGAAAAAAAATGTTTGCTTCGTGGTGTATATGTTTTCTCCATAGTAAGTATCGATAATCAATGTGAACGTGAACATCCGTAGCGTATTGACCTTAAAATGCATGTATTGCTTGTTATTAGTAAATTTTATTCATAATAACTTCACGAAATGCAGAAATAAAAAAATACAATAAATAAAAACATATTTTTCCTCCTTAACTTTAACATAAACCGTCACAATTCAAACGACGCGACGTCTGTTTTCCGTTACTCAACTTAAGTAAAAAAAAAACCAGAAGATTTTTGTATTAAAGGTGTATAAAATGTATATGTTTCTATAATCTATATTAAATATGCTTCTTTATAATATTTTTTATTATTTGAAATAAAGGATATATATTAGTTATATGACGTTCTAAAAAATATAAAAATAAAATTGTGTTTTTCCTCGCGGCACAACTTTTTTTTTAATACGAAATTTTACATTTTTAATATCAGAAATGAATTCTGCATGTCTGTTTTACACGGAAACGATACCAAACAACCCCTAGCAGTCTTAACCAGAGAGTAATAACATAATGCACGGGACCCCTGATTTTGACGTGAAGGTCCAAAAATTTTACAGACCGCCAATACTAAAAAATATTCATCTTTGCTCACTCTATCTATGGTCAAAAATTCACAACTTTTTCTCGATGCGCACAATTTTTTTCGCATTTGTACTGAGACAAAACCCTACTACACTACTTTGAAAAAACTTACTATTTTGTTCTGTCACTCAAAATACAAATGTGGTAACTATTTATGCGACGCATATAGAGTTACTGAGTTTCAACATAGAGAAGAAGTGTGATATACGAGGTTTTTCAAAGTAGTGACGATAAGCAATATCATACTCGGAAAGAAAAAAAATATAACTATATTATCAGAACGATTAGTAAAATAGATTATTGTAACTGATACCTAAATACTACAATCTTGTAAGGAAAACTACATTATTTTTTCGTTAACTATATTTTGAATTCAACAGAACTATTTAAACATTAATACGCACTAAAGTCTAGTGATTCGTCCTCTACTATGTTAACAATTGTCCCAGAATTCACTAGATTTTCTCGTACAGATTTTGGTATCATGGACGACAATTTTTTTCTCCGTGTATGTGTTGGTGTTATGTTATATTATATGTAACGACCTAACGACGAAAGGAAATCGTGGATATTTAACGATTTAAAAAGTAAACAGTGGGTTTGTTTTATAAACTTGCGGCAGACATCGATTTCCATTTCAGCTCGCCAGTGAAAAAGAAAATGTTGTTAGATTAAGTCGAAACATTTTGTGTTTTTAAAATGTATTTTTAAAATAAAATGAGTTTAAAATTTTGTTCAAAAATGCAGTAACTCAGTGCAGATTAAAGGATCGCCATGAAGACAACGGATTCGACTGTAATAACATTAACAATTTTTTATCTTCAAAGTAAGTAGCTAAATAAAGTTCACAAGATAAATGTAGTATTGCTCGATATGCTAATGCCCAACTCATCTTTATTGCGATTGACTCAAGTTTAAAGAAAACACATGCCGAGCACACGGTCGTTTACCTTAAGTAGTTTATTTTTTCATTGCAATCAGCATTAGTTTCACCTGTATTGACTTTCTTATAAAAGTAGATAGGATTTCTGTTGATGTTAAGCAAAGGGGCCCAACAACATTTCACAGATAAAATTTCACCGATCATATGGCATGAAAATTCCGGTTATATTCACTAAAACTTATAGGTACTGTAGATTATATAGAAGTAGCATTCATACTTTTCGTTGGTTTTGCTTATCGAACTCGCGGAGCGTAAGCGAAGTGAGTTCTTACAAACCAGGGCTTTAAAACGTTACCAATTCACATTATAAAATAACGTTAGGTAACGGTAAAACCATAAAAATACCTTAGTACCGGTAGTAAAAATGTAACGTTACTTAATAACATAACTTTATGGTAACGTTACCCAATTAACGTTACTTTTTATCGGTAAATTTACTTTACATTGCAGGGCTGGCTAACGTTACCCAATTCACATTATAATAACGTTAAATAAGTAACACTATTTTAATCAGTAATGCTACGTTGCCACACCGCCCTACCAGAAACGCGCGCGCCGCGCTGCGCTAGTTGATTCGCATTGTTGCCACTTCGTGCACTGGCCTCCGTGACACGTTGCCGAGAGTCTTATACCCTACACATTTCGCTCGAGTCGAATGCGGGTGGGTATTGCGCGACGTTTTGTGTTGACTGTTGGTTGGTAACAGTTTGTGACTTGGCTGTGATTAATACAGGGTGTAACAAAAATACTGGTGATCCGCTTAAGGGCTTAATTGGTATCGTATTGCCAGTAAGAAAAAGTAGGAGAAAATTTAATGTTAGTTTAAAAATTTTATAATGTTAGTTTTAAAATCCAAGATGGCAGCCATATACTTTTTTCTTAAAAATCATCATGGTAGTCGCTTTCGAATAATTCGGGTGTGCAGATTACGAAAATAATGTCTGTTTTAAAATCCAAGATGGCGGCCATCGACCTTTTTCGTATAAATCGTCATGGTAGTCGTCTTCGACTAATTCGGATGTGCAGATTTCAAAAATAATGTTAGTTTTAAAATCCAAGATAGCGGCCATATACTTTTTTCTTAAAAATCATCATGGTAGTCGTTTTCGACTAATTCGGGTATGCAGATTTCGAAAATAATGTCTGTTTTAAAATCCAACTTCCAAGATGGCGGGCATATACTTTTTCGTGAAAATCATCATCATGGTAGTCGTTTTCGACTAATTCGGGTGTTCAGATTACGAAAATAATATCTGTTTTAAAATCCAAGATGGCGGCCATCGACCATTTTCGTAAAAATCGTCATTGTAGTCGTTTTCGACTAATTCGGGTGTGCAGATTTCGAAAATAATGTTTGTTTTGAAATCCAAGATGGCGGCCATATACTTTTTGTAAAAATCGTCATGGTAGTCGTTTTCGACTAATTCGGGTGTGGGGTGTGCAGATTTCGAAAATAATGTCAGTTTTAAAATCCAAGATGGCCGCCATATACTTTTTTAGTAAAAATCGTCATGGTAGTCCTTTTCGAATAATTCGGGTGTGCAGATTTCGAAAATAATGAGCGTTTTAAAATCCATGGCGTTCATGCACTTTTCTTATAAATCGTTAGGGGTCTTTTGGATTAATTCGAGTATGTAGATTTCCAAAACAGGGACCGTTTTAAAATCCAAGATGGCGGAAATAAACAATTTTGTCAAAATCATCATGGTAGTCATTTTGGCCTAATTCAGGTGTGTAGATTTCGAAAATTAATGTCTGTTCTGAAATCCAAGATAGCGGACACTTTTTTCAAAAAAATCGACATGTTAGTCGTTTTTTATTAATTCGGGGCAGTAGAATTCAAAAATAAAGACAGTTTTAAAATCCAAGATGGCGGAAATGGTCAATTTTGTCAAAATTGTCATGGTAGTCGTTTTCGATTAGTTCAGGGGTGCAGATTTCGAAAATAATATCGGTTTTGAAATCCAAGTTGGCTGTCATAAATTTTTTTGTAAAAATCGTTATGGTACTCGATTTCGACTAATTCGGGTGTGTAGATTTCGATCCAAGATGGCGGCCATGCACTTTTTCTTTAAACACGTTATGGGTGTCGTTTTCTGTTTATTCGTGGATATAGATTTCGAAAATAAGGACCGTTTGAAAATCCGAAATGGAAAATACTATTTTGTCAAAATCGTCATGGTAGTCATTTTGGGCTAATTCGGGTGTTTAGATTTCGGAAATAATGTAGTATTGAAATCCAAGATGGCGGCTATACATTTCATTTTTTATCATGATGATTATGACAAAATTGTATATTTTCGCCATCTAAGATTTTGAAACGGTTCTTATTTTCATAATCTACATCCCCGAATTAATCGAGAATACCCATAACGATTTTTAAGAAAAAGTGCATGAACGCCATGGATTTTAAAACAGACATTATTTTCGAAATCTACACTCCCGAATTAGTCGAAATCGAGTACCATTACGATTTTTACGACAAAAGTATATGGCCGCCATCTTGGATTTTAAAACAGACATTATTTTCGAAATCTGCACACCCGAATCAGTCGAAAACGGCTACCATGACGATTTTCACGAAAAAAGTACATGGCCGCCATCTTGGAAGTTGAATTTTAAAACAGACATTATTTTCGAAATCTGCTCACCCGAATTAGTCGAAAACGATTACCATGACGATTTTTACAAAAAGTTGGATGACCGCCATCTTGGATTTTAAAACAGTCATTATTTTCGAAATCTGCACACCCAAGTTAGTCGAAAACTACTACCATGACGATTTTTAAGAAAAAAGTATATGGCCGCCATCTTGGATTTTAATACTGACATTATTTTCGAAATCTGCACACCCGAATTAGTCGAAAATGACTACCATAAGATTTTTAAGAAAAAAGTATATGGCCTCCATCTTGGATTTTAAAACAGACATTTTTTTCGAAATCTGCACACCCAAGTTAGTCGAAAACTACTACCATGACGATTTTTAAGAAAAAAGTATATGACCGCCATCTTGGATTTTAAAACTGACATTATTTTTGAAATCTGCACACCCGAATTAGTCGAAAACGACTACCATGACGATTTTTACAAAAAATTGGATGACCGCCATCTTGGATTTTAAAACAGTCATTATTTTCGTAACCCAACACCCGAATTAGTCGAAAACGACTACCATGACGATTATTAAGAAAAAAGTATATGGCCGCCATCTTTGATTTTAAAACAGACATTATTTTCGAAATCTGCACACCCAAGTTAGTCGAAAACTACTACCATGACGATTTTTAAGAAAAAAGTATATGACAGCCATCTTGGATTTTAAAACTGACATTATTTTCGAAATCTGCACACCCGAATTAGTCGAAAACGACTACCACGACGATTTTTACGAAAAAGGTCGATGGCCGCCATCTTGGATTTTAAAACAGACATTGTTTTCTAAATCTACACACTCGAATTAGTCAAAAACTACTACCATACCACGACGATTTTTACAAAAAAATAGCGCAACTGAACCATTAAATAATACATTGCCAAAAAGCAAAAAATATAATACGTGCCTAAAAAAGAAATACCTAACAATTTTACAACACCATCTTACATCTCCGTACCATAATAATATCGACGCAAGTAAAAGAAAACATCACGAGCGGCAGCGGAACGGAACCCTACACTGAACAATTGAACATGGCCCGACATGCTCTTGGCCGGTTTTTAATAACTCAATTTGGTTTAATCACTCACTAGGACGCCGGCGCGGCGGCGTCGTATGTGAATGAACACTCGTTCGATATCTAACGATGGTATCCATCAGTGTATCTAAATAAGCTGCTATGCTACTAACGTTAAATAATAACGTTAAAATTATTTAACGATACCTTTGAGTTAACGTTAGCTCTATGCATTAGCTGGTAACGTTACATTTTTTTTACCGGTAAAAAGTAGTAGAAGTAACGGTAAATGGTTTAACGTTAATAACAACTTAACGTTAAATCTGTTTGACAGCTGTAACGATACCAACTTTTTAACGGTATTTAAAGCCCTGTTACAAACAACTCCAGACCGAACTGTCACCTGGCTACTGGGACGTCTCGGCATTTGGATAGCTTTTAGATTTCGATAGTTTGTCTGACGATAACTTTAGTAATCTTTTTCTGATCTTTATGAAATTTCGTGGGGCTGTAGCAGAGGTACATAATTTTTTTAAGTTCGCATATGAGCAGGATCGATCAAGTGGTTATGGAGCTAGAAGGAGAAAAAAAAATCCTCCTTAGGGTGTTGTTATATTGGTCAACTCGTTTACAAATAAATCGCGAGTTCTTAGTTCGAGGCGGACTACTGATCCTAGTAAAATTTTAACAAAGTGCTTTGTCAGTCCTTATTGTCTAGCAATTTCGATCAGCTGTCCACCACGAACGGCCTGCGGCGCCTTATACTCTGCCACTTTTTGTCTACTAATAGACCAAAAGTGGTGGTGTACTGATCCTGATATTGTGTCTGTTGCAGCTTCCAATGCCATCAATTGGGATCAGGTGAGGTGCTCAGTAGACCGGGCTCCCGTACATGAAGGAATACTGTCTCGAGACCAGATAGGACGCTTTCCATGGCTTGGAGTGATACAGCATGACTTTTGTACGTATTTTCTTAATAGTTTGGATGGTTTCGAAGGATCTGTACTTAATTTAGAGATGGGCCGACTAGGGTTTTTGCCGACTACACAATCGGCCGACTAATCGGTTTTCAAATTGCCGATTAATCGGCCGACTAGTCGGCACTGCCGATCGTAGGTTTTGGCTAAGTTCGGGTGCAATCGGAAACGCTCGTTTCGCTTCGTCCGCCGAGGCATTGGCTATCACGCGTTCATGTTTTGACACTTTTGACCAGTTTTGTTTACGAACCGGCGCTGGCGAGTTTGATGGCAAATCAAATAGAAAACAAACACTACTAATGAGATTTAAATTTCATAACTAGAAAAGGGTTAAACTTCTGCCAAATTCTTATTTTCCTGTAGGTATTAAAGTGCCGAATATTCGGCATTTTTTGCCGACTAATCGCCGACTACAAATGATGCCGAATAGTCGGCGACTAGTCGGCCCATCTCTAGTACTTATATGTATGTTGTGTCTTGCATGATGTCTTAATAACTACTTACTATTAGCTAGGGATACACGCACAGATGTGCCCGCCGGATTTGTTCAACGGATGTGCCCGGCGGACAAATCCGTGCGTGTAGCCGTGTATGGCGCGAATTAGACACGGATTTGTCTGCGGACACATCTGAATAGCGCCATACACGAACGGATACATCCGGCATATACGTCGGATAAATCCGGCGGGCACATCTGTGCGTGTATGCCAAGCTATTAGGAGTTATTGCTTCATCATTATTTACTTTACTTGTAGACTTACACGGCCAAAAACGGTCGTTCAGTATGACGGGTGCCGTACGAATCCACGCGTCTTATGCGCTTGCGTCTGCCGAGGACATGGCTATGATCAACCGTAAAACTATTAGGTAAGTTTTAAGGAAAAATGCTAGTAATAGGAAACCATCCTCTTCTAATAAACTTAAAAAAAAAGTCATATACACTCGAGAGCAAAAGTTTCGGATCACTAGCATTTTCTTGAATATCTCAAAAGATGTTAATTTTAAAGATATTAATTTTAAAGATATTTAATTTTATGTTACTGACCCGAAATTTTTGCTCTCGGGTGTACTTCAGGAAACGTGATCAAGTCCTCCTATGACCGAGGGCAACAAATCTAAAAAAAATCAATAAAACAAGTTGATCTAATTCAAGATTTATCCTCCTCTTGTTGGGAAGCTGATTGAAAAAATATATCCTGATATGATTATAATCCAAAAAAGCCAAGATATATCAATGTCTCTTTCATTACCTATCAGACATTGATATATCTTGGATTTTTTATAAATATATTAACACAATTAGATCCTCTTTATTTAGACTTCATTAATTATCAGAAGTCCAAAAACACATTAGAGTTTCGAAGTCTCCAACAATTCCACTCTTTGTCTTCAAAAAACTACAGATTTAGAAACGATTTTCGAATAACCCGATAAAACTAATATTTGATTCCAACAGCAACACTACGCATTTCATAGTATGGCACTCTGCTCTGTTGAAGTACTCCATTGGCGTGGAAGACTACATCATGCACCCAGAATACGAAGACAGGAGGACCTACGCCACCACCGCGTTGGTGGAGCTTATGATAGTTGAGTCCAACCAGGTTGGACATCCAGGTAAATTCTCATAATATTTTGGATGTGATTTCGTTTGGTCATGTTCATGTTAAACTCATAGGGCCGTATTCTAACTTTAAGACATGTTTAAAAACGAACCAATTTCAATACAACTCCAATGTATTCACTTTTACCGAGAACAGCTAGCGTCTAAATGTTTGAATTAGAAATATCGGAACGGAATTTACTAGGTACGAAATATTGGTATAAGGTACAAAGTTAGATTTTTTTATCTTTTAATACCAATTGGATTCTGGCTGAAAGTAAGTAGGTAATTGCATAGTTCAATTTTTAGTTCGGACCAAACACTGTCAGTGGACATGAATCTTCATGATAACAAAGTAATGATGTCTATTATGCTATTACATATTGACAGAAAAAAACTAAAACAATATGATAAAAACTGTTCGTGTTATTCTTGCCATAGCCTAAGCTGAACAGCATAGCTTAATGGAGGGGTTCTCAATCTTTTTCAGCCCGCGCCAAACTTTGCCAGTATAAAAAATATCGCGGCGCCCTAACTTAGGCGGTTATCACACTGGCGCGGATCCGCATGCGGCACCGGTGCGCGAGCGAGATAGCGCTCTGCATGTGTATAGCGCTATCTCGCTCGCACACCGGCGCCGCATGCGGATCCGTCGTCAGTGTGATAATCGCCTTAGCTAGGCTTGAAACAGACAGGGGCCGTATTCTAACTTTGAAACACATTTACAAACGTCAATATAACTCAAATGCATTAACAACGCAATACAGCTAACACCTGAATGCCTGAATCAGAAATATCTGTATTTTCTTGAAATTTTTGTAATGCAACTCCAATACAACATCAATATATTGGTTGATTATTTGTTGTGTGTTGAGTACTGATGGTGTTTTAGTGTATTGATTAAGTATTTTAAAATTAAATAGAATACAGTGCCGTGTATAGTATGGCGAGGAGGATTGTCTCACGGCGCCCCTCTGTACTTTCGACGGTGCACCACGGCGCATACTTTGAAAACGCCTGGCCTAATGATTTATTTAGTCTACGCAACGTGTTACAGCGCCTGTTCTGCCGATCTGTTTACCCCCCAAGAGCCATCCCCCTAATTTGGGCCAAATCTATGTTGTGAAAATGACGGCTGGAGGTGAGTTTACGTTTACACTAGCTCTAACATAGAAATACGCTATAGAGTTTTAGGGAAAATGATTACGAAAACATATAGAAGAGGAAACAAAAAGTAAAAAAAAAGATTTGAAATCATGCTCTAGTAAAGAGAAATAAGACATGTCACATGGTCATCCCCCTCCCCTTAACCCTTTGACCGCCAATAACGTCAAATCACGCACAACACGTGGTATTATTTTGGATGTGATATCACGTACGAAATAAAACCACTTTGCATTGCGCGCTCGCGTGCGCTAGCGCCTAAGGGCACGATTTTTCCGTCCGATGCTTGGCGGTCAAATGATGGCTCTGAAATAGCATGCTAAAAATCGTGCTACTGAGTATGCTCAATACGAGCATGCTTATGGGCAGATTACATTTGCTAGCAATAGGCATGCTAGTTTTAAGTATGCTCCTGAATAAGCATGTTCAATAAGCAAACCTGTCTACTTGCGCTAAAACAAAGAGAATTAAGTACCTGGAGCGTTCTCTCCATACATGGCT